>CM022533.1:3532974-4732974 GCA_012273795.1 Dendrolimus punctatus | reverse complement strand
GTGATTTCTTTGCGCTCATGCACTAACCTAGTATGGAAAAAGCCTATAGGAGTAACAGTCACAAAGTAAAAAAGTAAACTCTATAAAGCTTCGAAAGTCATCGTCATAATGTCGTCGTCGTGACACAGTCCTTGTGGTTCTAAAATGGCTGGGGTCCCGTTGGTGACAAGAGCCCAGCGGATAATGTCATTTAGTGCAGCATGGCGTGGTATTCTGCCGGCGCTTTGTTGCCTTGTGCTACTGTCAGTTGTTTTGGAGTAAAAAGCTTCCAGAGCAAAATTTTTAGTGGACGATTGTTCTTCCAAGGGCTCTTCTTCCATACTTCCATTGAAATTGGGCCCTAAAACGGCCACTTTTGGATAATTGTTTAATGAAATTAACAAGGATTATACTGGAGGCAATGGACATAGCATTATGTTCCACGTTAGTCATGTTAGTTATACGAACCTGCAGAAGTAACTGCTAAAATTTTTAACACATCTGCTAAGCGAATGCTGCCATTGTTCTTTTGAGTCTCTGCTTGATGTGTTTTTTGTATATTTGTTTTTTATTATTATTTTGTTGTTCATACCTATTTTTTATTTATATTTTGCGTTTGCGAAGTTTTGGTTCTGATCAAGTTCGAAATTTGTATCAATGATGTTTGTAAGTAAAATGGCAAGGCCTCCGGCTGCGGTTTCTGAATTTGATATGAGCAAATATTCTTTTCTCCTAATAAAAGCGAATTTATTATCTTGGGTAGCTTCAAGTCATTCCGACGATGTGGGTTTGAATTAACGGGGCGTAAAGCGGTCGCTTTTGGAGAATTGCTTTGTGAAAGTGACATGTGTGTAAATGTAGTGTAAACTTAATAATAAATAATATAATATATAGTATTGAATATATATATAATTTAATATATATATATTATATATATTTAATATATATATATTTGAACAGAATGTACATTTTACCAAATTCATAACCAAGAGCAGTGGCAGCGTGTACTTGAAGTGAAAAACTAGTTGCTAGTTCCTGACCATCGCATTCTTGATCATTTTGAGTAAATTATTCCAGTCGAACGAAATTCACAAAAAGATTGACAAAATATCAAGTGGAATGAAACAAGATGGAATGATATGAGTGATACCAAAAAATGGATACTTATAAAGGAAGAGTATTATCTATACAGTCCTACTTCGGCAATACAAATCTAATAGCTCAATTGAAAAAGAAAACGAACTGTGTGTGGCTCTACATTAGTGTATATATTTTTATGAATTTTATTTATTATTCGAATAAGTTTTTTTATTATTATTAGAAGTACCTAAGATTATATATATTTGTATTTAAGTTTCAAAGCTTAATTTAATGCAAAAGTCACAGACTGATTCATCATTCGAGAACTTAATTCAATGTCATGAATGCACCCAGGTACGCTACTTTAAAGGTCAAAGAGGCTTGAGAGTTCATATTGGCAAAGCCCATAAGAACCGAAATGAAGTTTCAACCTCTTTGCTAAGCCCTCCATCGATTCCGGATCCATTATCCCATAATTCGACACAAATTCCTTTTTGGCAAAAAATTTCAAAATTTAAACAATTGGCACCAGTTATAAAAAGAATTCCTCGAGGAGCTAGAATTAGTGTTTGCCAAATTTTTTCACAGAAAATAAAAAAAGTTATAAACGAGAATTCCTTACGTACCTGGGAGCATTTATTGCTACTACCCTATCAAATCCTTAATATTAGCAAGAAGGAGCATGGCAATGTTACATCGAAAATTAAAAACAATTGCAAACATATTGAAAATATTGAAGATAAATTTGACTTGAGTGAAACCAAAAGACACAAGTATCCGGATAAACGTTTAGGTCATATGGTTGAAAAGAAACTTTCAGATGGTGATATCAAGGGAGCAGCAAGAATTCTTTTCTCGAATGATGATATAGCACCTTATGATGAGACAACTCTGCGTGCTTTGGAAGACAAACATCCACCTTCCGGAAGCGCACGGTTGCAAGATATACCTGAGGACCTCAATGAGAGTAATTTAGATGTAACCCCAGAGAACATTCTCAAAGCCGTTATGTCCTTCAGGAGTGGCTCGGCCGGTGGGCTGGATGGACTCACTCCACAACATCTGAAAGATTTGTTGAGTGGGGGCACCGGCAATGCTGGTGAGCTGCTGCTCAAGGATATGACGGACTTGATTAATCTAATGCTCTCTGGTTGTGTTAATAAGGACATCCTCCCAATAATATACGGTGCCAACTTATGTGCTCTAAAGAAAAAAGATGGTGGTATTCGACCTATTGCAGTTGGCACCACGTACCGACGCCTCGCAGCCAAAGTATGCTGTCAAGCTATAAGAAACCGTTGCTCCAGCTATTTTGCGCCGATGCAATTAGGTTTTGGCATTAAAGGTGGCTGCGAGGCAGCGGTACATTCTCTGAGATCTTTTGCCACCACCGATTCCTGTGAGGCTATCCTGAAGGTGGATGTCAAAAATGCATTCAATTCGGTCAATAGGTGCGCCCTGCTGTCCGAGGTTAGAAAACATTTTCCCAAAATCTACAAGTATGTTCATCAGTGTTACAATGAAAATTCCTATTTGGTATACCAAAATAATCTAATACATTCGGCAACGGGATGTCAGCAGGCGACCCTCTCGGGCCAGCCACTTTTTCACTTGCCATCCACCCCATCATTAAACAACTAAATTCTAAATTCAACGTGTGGTATCTCGACGATGGGACCTTAGGAGGTAACATAGATACAGTGAAAAAGGATCTAAATTTTTTAATACAAGAGTTTGGAAAAATTGGTTTATCATTAAATTTTTCCAAATGCGAACTTTTTCTTGCTAGTCCGACGAAGAATAACATTATTTCCGCTTTTACAGGTTTGGCCCCCGATCTAAAAATTGTTAATAAAAGTAATTTAAGCCTCCTTGGGTCTCCCATCTTCGAAGAGTCCTTCTCATCTTTCGTAGAAGACAAAATTGTCAATTTTCAATCAAAATTATTAAATTTAAAACAATTAAACACACATAGTGCTTATTTTATTATTAGACATTGCGTTTTCACTCCCAACTTTACGTATGTATTGCGCTGTTCCCCCCTTTGGAGACATTCCAGTATTTTAAAAAATTTAGACAATATTATTCGGCAAACATTAACTTCCATCCTAAATATTTACTTAGATGACCGATCGTGGACCCAAGCTTCCTTACCGATACGGCTAGGTGGCTTGGGGATACGCAAAATTTCTGACGTAGCACTACCTGCCTTTCTGTCCTCAGTCTATAGTACTGTGGACCTCATCGGTAATATAATAAATCCATCACTCAGTGATTTTGAGGTCCCATATTTGACTGAGGCCAGAAATGCCTGGTCTTTGGCTTGCCCGAGTGAAAATTTTCCTTTAGATACAAAGATGCAGAGGCTGTGGGATGGGCCGCTCAGTAAGTCGGTGTATGATAATCTCTTGTCATCTTGCACCGGCGAAACTGACCGTGCTCGCCTCCTAACTGTTTCTAAATGGGAGTCTGGTCTGTGGCTTCAGTGTCTGCCCTCAGCGAATCTAGGTACACTCCTGGATGATACTACATTCAGGATTGCTGCCTGCATTCGCCTGGGGGCAGACATCGTAGTCCCACATCGTTGTCGGTGTGGAGATAAAGTTGATAGACTGGGTCACCATGGCTTATCTTGTTTGAGGAGTGCTGGTAGAACTTCACGACATGCGGCTATCAACGACATCATCCGCCGGTCTCTTGTCACCGTTGGGGTTCCAGCTGTTCTTGAACCGAACGGACTGTGCCGAGACGATGGCAAGCGACCGGACGGAATGTCGCTGGTACCTTGGAAGATGGGCTTCCCATCTTCCAAATACAGCCGTCACTGCCGGAGGCGCTGCCACACTTCAAGAAACCCTGAAACGCCGCAAATATGCATCCATCGGTGACGGATACATATTTTTGGCTTTCGGGGTTGAGACTTTGGGGCCATGGGGACGTGAGGCTTATCAACTTTATCGAGACCTTTCAAAGCGATTGAAAGAAGTCTCGCGTGACCAACGGGCTGGCCTATATTTAGGGCAACGAATAAGCGTTGCCATACAACGAGGGAATGCGGCCAGCATTTTGGGAACGCTCCCTACCGACAGCGATTTGGACTACATCTTTTACTTGTAAATATGTTTATAGTAGTATTTAATTTCTAAGTTTTTGTTTGTAGTATGTGTTTATTGTTTCTTTACTAAAAAATATTTAAACTTATTTTTCGATATATAGTGTCACGCCACATATTTACATTAAATTTGTCGAGGGGCCTCTACGTGTTGGCCTCCCCATGGCCCCACGGAAGCCCTCTAAAAGTCCGGGCCAATTTTATGGCCCGTGGTCTTGAAAGACATTTTTAATAAAGGGATTATTGCCATTTGTTATTCCTTTACAGAAATTGATTTTTATAAGCTACCATAGCTGTTGTAATTTTTATTTTTCAAAAATCTAGTGATACCATTTTAGTTTCCATCAGAATCGGCCTTGAGACTCCCTTGAGTATTTTCGATATTTCGTATATTTTAGGATTTGGTTCTGAAGACCAACTTAAAAAATTCACCTGTTTATGGGAAAATTAGGAGGATAGGGATAAAAATGGGAATAAGACCTGCTAAACCCTAAGTACCCCTGTAAACCATTAAAACGTGTCTCTTATCACGTGAAATAATCTCAATAACAAAATAATACTTATATGTTGAATAATAATATTTATTCCTTTTGTTGTAGGTCTAGACTGTGAAATAGATGTATACAACACTGTGAAATATGTGAGGGCATACAGATACGGTATGGTCCAAAATAAAACGCAGTACAAATTCATATATTTCGCGCTGCAGAAGTACATTGGATACAAAAACTTGAAGTTAAGGCCAAAGGTATTATGAACAGTTTATTTATAACCATTATATTAACTAAACTAAAGAAAATAGTACATTGCTACATATTAGTCTAAAAGTCGATATCGTGTAATAAATATACACACACACACATATTTCAATGAAAATATTTACATATATAAAAATTATATAAGAACTTATAATAATTGCAGTATTATTTTTCATTAAAGTAGAACATTATTTATTTTAATCGATTACTTTCATTTCATTTACTTATAGTGTCGATGGTTTAATATTGTGGGCGTTACATAACTCACAAAACATCGATCACTATTACGTCATAAAGCAATAAAGTACGATAATTAGGTCATTTGTCTTATTTGTTTACATGTTGTTTTTACTGTCAAGAAATATGTAACTTGATAGACGTGCAAACGTGTAAAGTTAAATAAATCCTGGGAAACAGTTTTTCATGTTTTTTAACTTTTTTTACAGGTCAAGTCGGATGCGTAGAGAGATTTTCAGTAAAACCAAAGGTGTCTTATTTAATTTTGTTTAATATGAGCTATGCGATTTATCATTATGTAACGAAGAACAAACTTCTATTTTTGAGACAGATGTACTGTCCTTTTATTGTAATGTAAAATTCTTTCCAATTAAATGGAACATTATTGAGCAGTTGTTTAATTTATGATTTAGAGTGCCGAGCGCGTAGAGGCCTTTTTAAATACCTCAATTGTTACTAGTCAAACAGTCTTGGCTTTCAAAATGAGAAGTCATTTACCCAACGCTGTCTCCATCTTATTTCTTTTTTATTATATTACCTGAAGCTCACACAAATTCATCTTCAATCCAGCGCAGTCTTGCCATCTGTCCAGACACTGTCCTGATTTCTAAGACATAATTTGTCCTACCTTTTTATAACACACTAATACGGGACGAACAATAGCGCATATTAACTAAGTAATTGGGCATCAAAAATAGAAAGTTTTGTATCAAAAATTTACAGCAACTACCTTCACAATTTTTATCTACTAAGTTAGCCCGCAAGTAAAATTTACAGGTCTAAACCAAAGAAATGCTTTCACTGAATTATTTAGTGGACTAAGCTCAACAAACACGTAACGGAAAGGCTATCGTGGTGTACATTTGAAATTTGAATAAGTACAGAAATTTCTTTAAATTACTTTTATGTATTTCATGAAATGAGTACTAATTGGTTCGATAATGTCCCATAAGATGACAACCATACTTCAGCGTTATTTAGGCTGGGGCAACCAACATGACATCTGCATGGAATTACTTAGCAATTGTTAGACTTCGATTATGCTAAGTTTGTGTATATGCTTTGGGATACGAAAGTACGCAACGGTTCTCTAGAACGTTTATAGCGCGTTCAACAATGATATGGAGAGAACTTCCCGCCGAGGTTTTCCCTCTGCTACGACATGGGGTCGTTTAAGAAGGGCGTTATAAAATTTATAAAAGGCCGGCAACGCGTTGGCAACGCCACTGGTGTTGCAAACGTCCATAGGCGACGGTAATAACCCTTCATCAAGTGGGCTATCCGCCTGTTTACCTGCTTCAGACAATAAAAAATAAAAATGTCTATTAAAGTGCCGTTATGGCGAACGATTATGCCGACACATAGCAGACTTCGGATCTTGGTCGGTATCAAGTCACTCACTCCAGATATATATGTACTTTCTCAAACAAAACTTAGTTTCAAATGGTTTACGAAATGAGAGTGAATGTATACATTTTTTAACAGTCATGTAAATCAATATGAGTTTGGGATTTACAAATAAAACCAAAAAAGTCAACTTCACGTGTATATTTATTTAAACTCCACATAAGATTTCTTTATTAAGCTATGTCAGATTTAACTATATTTAAACAACATGATATCGAATTAAAAATTAATCAATAATATTGTATAATAATTAATAACAAAAAATATAAAGCTTTAAGCTAAAAATTATTTTAGAGTAATATTTCAAATTATGTAAACATAATAATTTACAATATATACTCAATATCAAGTAACTATTAGCATGGAAGAAAAGTACTAGAAGTGGCACAATCTCAGCACTTTAAGATATTTCCTTGATGGTTATTTTTTTGTTCGCTAGATGTCGTTATCATAATCCTCCGTTATATTATGTTTGTGATAACTCATATATTGCGATTTTGATGTTTTGAAATTTAGACTTACTGGTGTAATAATATAGCCATGAAGATTTAGAATATTTTCATAATTAGGTTTACTACTGGAGTAGAGGCCGCGCCTTGGTTAAAGTAGTTTAGGACATCCTCCAACCCGGTGGAATGACGATCAATACCAATACTCTTCTAGCATGCTATTATAAAATTATTAAGTACAATAATTCTATATACAAAACATGTACTGAAATACTAATTGAATAATTATTCAATTCAGCCAACAAATACAAAACGTTATAATATGATACATATGTACTTATGATATAATAGTCTAATAATAAAACTCAGACTAATAAATATTCTTGTATAAAAATAAGGGTTTCGTATATTTCGTTAAAAAACGAAAATATTCGCAAAATATTGGAAAAAAATCTAAACCAAAACCATATGAAAGAAGAATATTAGGAACTATATCGCCCAGTAAAATGGAAGCTTTAAAAAAAACTCCCAAGTTCTACATGACTAGATGGCACCAGATGCCTGTTGTTCTCTCATTTTTGACGTTTCTAATAATAATAATCGGCAGGCTGTACTGTACATTCCCAAGCTATGGCAAGATACGCCTGTATTATAGGTAATAAAGAAGGTACCATTTTGAGGCCGATCCCAGACATTTAGACCCCATGTAAAAAACAAAAAGTTCGTTTGCGAAATGTAATATTCTATGCATCGAGCCTGGGACCTTTAGATTTCAGCCACGCTGGCAAAGAGTTAGCCCTCTCAACTACAGAAGAAGTCTAGTTTAAAAATAATTTTATTGACAGATTTAGTTCAAAATATGTTTGGGAACTTAACATAGTTATATTGTATTCTACCCATAGTCCCTCCAGACTATAAGTAGAATAGTAAGCCTCAATCAGCCCTATAAGCCTCCTCATCGTCAGCCAGATAGGCAGTTAATAAAGACAATAAGTTCGGCTTGCTTAGTGACAATATGTTTGACTTAGGCTTTAATTTATATTTATAAAATGTAATAATTTAATATTTAGTAGATCTGTAAAGCTTAATTAGGGCAGTACGACAGTGCCACACAGTCGGAGGGCCTTCTTAAGCGCAGTGGTGCCAAGGATGGGGTACGACTTTCGGGGTGGCAGCACATTGTGCTGGCGCTCCTGGCCCTAGTTAGTTGGGCTACTGTCCCGCCCCGAGAAGGGTTAACGTCAGGTAGGCGGCCCGTTGTAAACCAAAGCCAAATCTAAATATATCTTTATGACCGACTGCTATGGTTAAGATGCCCCGAAGAATTTCCACGTTTCCTGGATCGCCATGCTGACCTGTTGGAGCCCTCTGATCTCTTGAAAAGTCAATGAGTCGTTTTGTTAAACTTTTGTATCAGCTCATGGCCCCAGGACACCGCAGTACAAGCGTTTGTAATTTTTGCTTTAAACATATAATATGATGTAAACGATAAAACCATAGAGTGAGAGAACAATGACTTCAAACGCCATCTAGTCAAGGACTACAAGTTTTTCCGAGTTTCGTATTTTATTGGGTGATTGTCATTCGTAATACTCTCCTTCAATAATATTGATTATAAATTACAAAAATATTATTTCATATGATTAATTATAAATAACATATAATATTCATTAACTAAACGAAACGAAAAAAGAATTAATATGAAAAATATTCTGAAAAAACTGATTTCTTTTATAAATTTGGCACGTTTTAATAAAAGTAATTTAAACAGTTTCGCTGGACCGGGACTGGCGAATTATTCGGAAGCTTGTCTATAGATATGTGACGTCAAATAAATAATAACAATATTTGCCCATTTTTTTATGGCCCGTAGTCTAAAAACGCAGATCGCCTCTTCTCCCTTCAGCAATAAACGCATTTACAATGTGACTTGAAAGTACGTTCAATGATAAGATCGGTGTACTTCAATCCAATTTATTATGTTTTTGTAATTATCCAACTGGTAGTATTTAACTGCAAAATGACTAACAAAATTGTTGTTAAGAATAGATCATCCTTCAAGGAGTGTATTGGAAATTATGTATAGTTAGTTAAATGCATATTTAAAAAAATTAAGGCGTTATCGCCTTATATATAATATATAATATAATGTCAGCCCATAAATGTCCCACTACTGGGCTCGGGCCTCCCATTATAGGGGGGAACGGACAGTACACCCACCACGCTTGTCCAAGGCGGCTTGGCAGATTTGACACATCGGTTATCTCGATGTGCAGGTTGCATCACGATGTTTTCCTTCACCGTTGTTAGCACGTGGTAATTGTAACAATATGCACATTAGATCAGAAAACTGACTAAGAGGTGCATGCGTCCGGTCAGGATCGAACCCGCGCCCTTCGATTTAGGGGCGCGTGCGCTAACCATTACGCTACCACGACTTATCGCCTTATAGCCGTTTCCAATATCCAGGGCCATCTGTTCCATCTGTGTCTGGGAATTTTCGATCACTGGCGTCATAATCACATCATTTGATTTCTTTTGTATACGATGACACAAGCTACTCTGATGGATGTTAAAAATATTGCAGCATAGGTGCTGCAATATTTTTTTGTTATAGATTTGTAATATCCTTCAGCGTTTGATTCTAGGTACTTTGGAATGTCTATTAGCATATGATCGTGTTGGACCAAACCTTTTTATATTTATTTAGATATATCACTATCCATAATTTCGCCAGTCACGGTTCTTAAATTAAATTTTACATAATTATATCTAATTAAACTTAAGTATAGTTATAAAAAAACAGAATAAAAATACAATTCCTTCAGGATAATACACGGAATTTACAATCTATCGATATTTATTACCATTTATTGTAACCTTTAATATAGATTATGCAGACAATGAATACACTGGGATTATTATATTTTGTGAGAAAATATATTTCTACTACACTGTCCTATCTATCCATAGAGATATCGAAATACCAATTAGTAGAAGCGGTAAAAGCTCAAAAAGCTAACAAACAAATAAAATGAATATAGAGGGGTAGATATATTAGAACAATGAATGCGGTATGATAATCGCCATGTAAAAAAGTAACTTCCCAAAAGTTCCTAAATCCTACATGACTATTGGTCGATAGCGTTTTAGGCCATATGTTCACTATTTCAAGATTTCGTTAAAACATATGTCTTAAGAAAAATAAAGTAAAACTTGAGAGAAAATTAATAAATACTTTCAGTGGTATTAAAAGTATTATTTATTCTTCACAAAGGCAGGCGAAGGAGCTTCAAGGTCCATACAGCCCCGTCTGATGTTTTAAGTTTTCAGTATAGCTCGACCAAAAAATAAGTAATTTGATCGATGCAAGTTAACAGAGTTCTTGTGACAACCCGAAATGCCACATTCGACTTCACAGTTCAGATTTCTCACAAAAACACAGTTACTATTCAATAACCTTAAAGTAACGCAAAATTGAACATAAAATTGAAGTTACACATGATATACAGACAGGGATATGTCTATAGATTTAAGTAATTATATGATTATGTATTTATTTTTATTTTAAGGTAACAAAGAGTTTATTGTTGGTTTTATTAAAATTTATTTATTTCATTACTCAAGTAGAAATAGTTTAACAAATTTGAGTCGTTTTGGTTTTACGCCGAAAGGACAGTTTGCAATGAAAACGAGCGTTGTCTCGGACAAATTCCGGCACAGCAACATGCTGGGTGCAAACCTTGTTTGCTGAAAATGCGGCGAACATATTCTCAAAATATGCTCTGTGTATAATGTATAAGGAAGGTAATTATGTCGCTAATTCTTCAAATAAAGTCTTTTTTTCTTTGAAGAGTGCCACATTACTCTTCAGTTTCCGTCAAAACTCTACTATTAAGAGTTTCAATTCTTGACTAAATTGGCTTAAAAATATTAACACAATATTAAAAAGCCAGTTGCGCTAATAGTCATGTAGCAATTAGAAGCGTTTTAAGTCACGTTTTTATAGAGCTATTGTTTTTTGTAATACTTATATTTCTTTCATGTTTGAAGCGACATTTTAGACCATATTGTGTTTTAAACAGTAGAAACGTAATTGAGCTAAAAATATCACATCGTGACGTTGCACATTACCGACGACTATTATCGAAATCGCCTCGCCGCCCAAAAATATAAAAGACTTGGATATGCTATTTTCTATCCCCATTTATAATTGAATGTCCTTTAAGCCATGCTTACATTTATGTATTGTTAATAATGTTTGTTACTAGTAGTGTCACTCAGTTCGGGATTAGTGGCTACATCAAGTATTAAAAAAGTTAGGCTAGTGTTCGCTTTCTGAAAATTTGGTAATTTGTGTAATAATTAATCAGAATAAATTGCAGAGTTATTTATATTTCAAAACGAAGAAAATGCTTTTGTATTACAACACTTTATAAATACTACAAACCCGCTGTGAATCCCGCAGACTTTGGAAGTCAGATAAAACAGTACTCAAAGTTCCTCGTGTTGCGTTATGTAAATGCCGTACTAATAGCATTACTAAAGCCCCGTTTTCACTAGGCAATTATGTTGCCTGACATCAAACGTGCACCGTCACAGGTGAGGTCCAACATTGCAAGCGACATAATTGCACACAAGTTGCAAGAAATCTCGCTTATAAAAACTCTACACTCGTGTTTTTCTTCCCCTTCGACGATTGCTGTATAGTTTTGTTCAGTAAGCATGGGTGTCATTTTATATTTCGCAAAACGGCAGCAGGCAAGCAATTTCCAAGCGACCTTGTCCCATAAGGTCGAAGAGATGCTTAGTGAGACTGTCTCTATTTTCAATTGCACTTTTTCTCTTAAAATTGGGGTTGGCAGAGTAGCATCACCTGTCGTAGTGAAGTACGTTACTTAAGTTTCAGGCTATATATCTTTAACATTACAAATAGTGTGGAAGCATTCCATTCATTTTAATCTGAACAGATATTTCAGCCCTTTCGTACCGAGCTACTCGTTTGTTGATTTTTTAGCCGACACAAGGCTTTTTAATAAAGGACACATATTAAAATCTGTAACAATAAAATTTTAGTGGTCAAAATGTCGCTTGAAAGAAATACCGATCATCTCTTGAAATATTTTTCCCAATTTGTAAATTTGTCGCATCGCACATAAACTTACTAAGTGCTTATAATTTTGTACAATAATAATGATTAATTAATTAGATAACATTTTATTATGCGCAGAGTAATTTGCAACGTATGCAATACGTATACACAAACATTTTATAGTTTTTCAAAAGATAAAATAAACTTAAAAATAAATCGCATAGATCTTAGTAAACATCTAGACTATTTCACTATGGCTGATATATTTTGAATCTAAAAATAAGGGTACTTCCATGAATATATTTTATACAATATCACTTGAGTTCTAAACTTGACAAACATTTATACTTATGATGTTTAAATGAACAGTATCTGATAACTATCCTAATATTAGTGACGGTTTTAATGTGCGAGTACTGATTTATATTATTGTGATGAAAACATCGAGAAATACATCTATTTTTTTTTATCTGTGTAGTGCCTTAAGGGGTGTTCATGATTCTGAAGTTGTCATTGTGTGTTTAGTGCCTTAAAGGAATTCAGGTGCTATGGAAAACATTTATGGCAAGTTGTAATACACAAGACAGATTTTGGCAAATAGAGAATTGTATAACAAAGTATAGTTGCGTTTAACAAAAATAAACAATTGTTAGAAAATTCAATTCTTATGCATTTTACGTAGGTAACATTTTCTTATCACAGACATTTTTTTTAAATCCAATTTATTTTTCGTCTTTATTCCGAGCCGTCAAAAATATTAAATAGTTTCCTATTTGTTACAGACAGAATAGGTGATCATATAGATGCGATCGAAAATGCGGAAAAATATTTAGACAATAATTTTTACAGTTTTCGATTGCGTAAAATTATCAAGCTAGGACGTTCTGTTTTATTCGATAAAGAGATTACAACTTGCAGTTCGTTGTATTAGATCAATTTCGTTTCTAAAAACCATTTAAGGAAAACGGGTCTTTTAGTAGGTGTTTATTAAGGATAACATTAACCTACTAGTGATAAATTTGGCACCATTTATTGTTATGTTACAATGATTACTGCTAAGAAGGGTTCAGAAACATTTAGTATTTAAAACATCTATTTAACACTTTTTTTTGTATATTTTTCTGTTTAATTTGCCTATTACACAGATATTATAAGCCATGGTCATCGGATAAATCTCATCGTATAGTAATGCCGTCGTTTAAATTACCAACTAGTATTTCGGACATTTATACTACGACAAAGTCGGTAGCTTTAAACGCGAATCTAATAATAGCTGCAGAAGAATTCTTCTCTTGACGTGTTCGATTACAAGTGAGTAATATGTATTTGTATGGGAGACTAAAACATTCAACGCCCAAAATTAGCCAGCACACGATTTCATCGCTACACCAATTCATAGCCTACAACTTATCATTAGCATAATTGATCGCCTACCAATACAGGACATTGCATAATAGTTCAATAATATACGTTTTTGTTACTTGAAAATCGTGTGACGTTTATTACAGATAAGATACCTTAAAAAAATCATCAACTGTTTTTAAAATATACCAATTATCGATTATATTGTTATAGCTTTGTGGACCTTTTGTTCATTACATGAGATTGAATAAAATTGTAGTCCAAATTATTAAAAGTATCTAAAGTGGGATTTTGTAGAATATTTAAAGCTATTACAAATCAAGACCCCGGTGTAAACTGATGCGAGTGCGTCTTTTAGCAGCCACCGCGAGTTCCGTACTAATCACTGTATGTCCTTAAGCAGTGCGTGTGTACTAAACTAAAATCCGGCCTCGGCAGCACAAACAACCAGCAATCGAAGTGCGTGTAACATGACAACGACTGGTTAGCGACAGAACGGGCTCGTAATGTTTATTATACTATGTTTGTATAATTTTAATTTTAGATTCATTTTATTACTTGAATTAATAGTTACCAACATAGTTTGCTTTATTTTCTATTCAGCCATAAAAGATAATAATGATTGAACATAACTCAACTATTAAAGTTGAAAAGTTTTCATTCAGACTTTGGGTAACGATTTAAATGATTACAATCGTATCAAAAATAAACTTCAAATAATTTTAAAACAAATACCAGTATAATTATACAAATACATGATAATATATGCATTGTCTGGCAATTAATTGTACTAATGAGGAATGGGTATGAATTCCTGTGGCAATGTATTTCTATGAGAGTGAATTCCTAGCGAAGAATCTCCTAGATCCAGTGGAATCAATTCTTGTTTTTCTGAAATAATACTGTCGTAATAATAATAAAGTATAATAAAGAATTTAATTTAAATTAGTGCCATGAGTGACAAAAATAACTTATACAATTATGACGAAGCGACGACTACAAGGTCACAGAATGTCAGTCTCGTAAACTTTATTGGTGGTTGCAGCTGTCTCCGCCTTTTGGATTTTATCCGCTCCATCAGCGTTATTTTTTTTATTAGTGTCCGCTGCCAGATGCGTCATACTGCCAGATATCGTTGTGGACGTAAGGTTTAAGTTCATTTTCGTTAGTAAATTTGATTCGCTGCCGGTTTTCTTTAGATCTGGTTGTGCAGCTGGCGGAAGCGTTGGTCCGCTTCTCTGGATCATCTGCAGGCGAGCATACTGTTCTTGCAGCGCTTTTTGCTTTTTTAGTAACTCTTGATGACGTTGTTCGAGCAGAGCTTGTCGGACGACGGAGTTTTCGCCGTTAGTATCGGAGTGGCTGGAGTCGTCGGCTCGTGGAGGAGAAATCGGTGACGTGGGGGAAGCTAAGGGAGACCTAGAAGTGGTCCGAGGCGGAGGAGGCGGGGGCGCACGGCGGGCGGCCATTGCTAGTAGCTCAGGGTGTCGTTCGGGAACTGGAGGTTTAGGTGGATGTTGACCCCGAGCTCTGACCGGGGGTGACGCATCCGTGTCGCTTCCGCTCGGATATGAATGCAGCCGCCGCAGCGAGCCTTCGTTGCGCCCACGCTCGCCTTCGCGCTCTGGTTTTGAGAACGTCTGTAGCTCGTCTAATAACGCGTCGAGTGCATTCTCTGGCCGAAGGTCTGCTGGTCCCCTGCCCGGACCGGTTCGGCCGACGCACCCGATGCCGGTGCCCTGCGCATCATTGAACCGCTTCAACAGGTGAATGCAAGCCTTAACACTCATCTACCGAAAGCGTGGTTGCAAACGGTCAGCCACTAACTAGTCACATCACTAGCCACTGGTTTTGATATAAGTAACTAAAGTATAATATAATTAGAGTAATAAAATACTGATTAATAAGCTGACCAAATTTGTAACCGCGCTTTTACCATATGCTAAAAGAGACACATATTCAAAAGAAACATTTAAAACACTCATACATTTAATAAGATTCATTAATAACAGTCAGTATTCACAATTATTTATAAAACTAATTGTTTCGATGCGATGATAACTATGACAAGAATATGAAATAGAATGAACAAAGAAGAGACATAGCCCCTCATTTTTATGTTTCAACATTAAATGACGGATGCAATGGTGTCGAAAATGATACACATTTAAACATAAATACAGGAAGATATAATAGGACAGATGGGGTCTACAACAAACATGAGAAGATAATGTTGCCGATAGTCTGCTTGCAGTTGGGTCCTAAATACCCAATTAAGGAAAAGACAGTGTTTAGGTGTAGTGGGACATATAGATAAATTTATACCACACGAATAATGATACTTAGATATACATCAATTAATGTGATATTAATTATATTCAAAAATATTGATTTATAAAATGCGTGAAAATATTCAAAAGGGAATAGTTATTATTTACTCTTAACAATTGTGGTGATATTGCCAGTAGTTAAAAATTAAATAAAACGTGTGTATTTTGCGTGTTTATTTAAAAAACTTGAAGCTTATTCAAGTGATTTATAGTTAAAAACTAATCTAATTAAAAGCTCAAGTGAACTACGTATATATGCTACTTCAATTATCAATAAGTACTTATTTTACTTTACTTTATTATGTGCTTCGTAAAAATATTAAATAAATGTTTAAGCGTTAGGAAAATTTTGAAAAAGTAATATTACCTGTGTTCCGGATGCTTGGGAGAATTTTTTAGATTTACATTCAATTTGGTTATTCTTAGAGACAATCTCAAAAGAATTGGAGTAGGAATAACAAAGTTGGCAATAACGATGCATTTTAGTTGAAAAACACACAAAAGTCGGTAGTCGAAGAGTATAAGGAAATGTATGTAAACAATATTATACAGAGAAAAGTGATGTGATCACTTGAAAGGTAAACAAACAATCGCTAGATGTACCAGATGGAGAGGACAGATGAGTTTAAGGAATTTTATTCATTTCCAGAAGATCTGGGCTGAGAGCTGCTCCCGTTATCGAGAATGCGCTGCAACAGAAACAAAAAACGGCAAGATGCACAAAACAATCGTGTTAAGCAACTATTTTAATCGTAACATGCATATTATTATAGCTACGATAAAATTCAATCAGTCTAAAAAGGAAAACAATTTATTTCTTATATTTAACCAATACAATAAAAAAATTAAAAAAGTAATACTCTTTCATATTTTATACTCCGGTAAATATTAAATGTGACTAATTTACTAAAAGTAAACTATATATAAAAACATCACTTGATGAGTTTAAATTTAATACAAAACACGAGAATATTAATTGATATGAAGACAGAATCAAAATCTTTACAGGATTAACGCATGATTATTATTTGGAATAAACGAATTTATTTCAATTTAATGTTAAATATAATAAACAAATGTAGTGCAGTAGATACTGTGCATTATAAATAGACTAATACCTAATTCTAAATCTATGAAATAAAACATGAAGTTCTTTTACAGAAGTATTGAAGAATAATTATTTTAAAAATTGGTAGCATACCAACAAAGTAACTTCATATTTCATTAGTTATTTACATTCATGTTAGCTCCTACAACCATCATGCAAAGTGCACAAACATTTTTCATTCATATTTCAATAGATTTATTGATTTAAAATTACTGGATTTTGAATTTCATTTGAAAATATTTGGCATGTTTAAAATGTAAAGAATTAACGTCAACTTTCAACTTGAATGCTACGAGTTAAATAAGCTTTTCTATTTTAAATTAGTTATGTAACGAATGTCGAATCCAGCCCCAATATTTTCGGAAGCGAATACAAATGTTCACCTTTGAAATAAAGCGCATATTCAGTTAGAGAGAGAGAGAGAGAGAGAGAGAGAGAGAGAGAGAGAGATAACACTTTATTGCACACCAAAACACAATAAAATGTGGATAAAAATGAATAATTTCCAAGGCTTCATACATTGTGAATGTTGGAACATTACATAAGTTTCCTCCGTGTCCTATAGCCGTTGGACAGCATCCATTTCAAATTTTTTTTTTTTTTTTTTTTTTTATTGCAGGAGTTTAGCAGACAGGCAGACGGCCCACTTGATGGATAGCGGTTACCATCGCCTATGGACATTTGTAACACCAAAGGTACTACTAATGCGCTGCTGCTCTCTTGAAGGAGACTGGAGCCTGGTCACTAATGCCGGAACACAACTAGGGGTTGTTATGGCGACATACTTTAGACCAGGGGTGGTAGCCATCCAGTCGGGCAAATGCCCTACCACCTGGCTGTGGGTTGTTTTGTCGCCTCTTACGACAGGCCGCCCGGCCGCAGGAATTTGTATTCTTTCTCCGTTCCTGCACGGATAAAATTCAGTTACTACAGTTACTTCTTCGTTTGTTAAATACATTCGCTAAAAATTCGCAACGTTTTTTGAGAATACGAATGCGAATAGGAAAGTAAAACATCACGCGAATACCCGTTACACCACTAGTTTAAACAAGACATTGCGAATATTCAGTTGAAAGTTGTTCAATCCTTGTTTTGCGCCCATAAATGAAATACTTAGAAGAAATTAATCTAACAGAGATAGATACAAAATCTTCGAAAAGGGCTTTTTTAAGTAATGTTGAGTATATATAAGTTCTAATACGGCATGTATAAGAGTAGATTAGCCGTTTTCAAAGATATTTTATATATTGATCATAGACATAAAATAATTTCAAAATTATTCTAATTTAATAAATTTATATTATTGTATAAAATTTGTAAGCATGCGTACCGATTCTTTCAAAACTGTCTGAACTGGAAAAAAATATGCCAAATGTTCTATATATAAGTATTTCAAATGTATATCTCATAGAAGCAAATATAAAACATATTATAATTTCTCTAAAGCAATGTGTATAAAATAATTAGTGCTTCAACATGCGATAAAATAAATAAAATTATAGCAAAAATTTGTGGACTTAATAAATTGACAGAATAAAACATATCAAATATAAAATTGATATTGAAAGTAATAAAATGTAATTTCATCAAAAAGTAAACTTTTAATACGGGTGTGGTTATAAAAATATGGAAAAATAATTAAATTATTGATAATGAATTAATAATAATGGTTATATTACGAAGAGATTTATTACTCGTTAATAACAATAGCTTCTTTGAAGTATTGGCTCTGTCTCCAGGCGAACTGATGGGTACCGTAACAGGAAAAAGACCATGAAATCCATCGTTAAGACAACAAATAATATGTTTATACAACGGTACTGTTTCATTGTTTATTTATAACACGAGTGAATTTCAATCATTACTGTAGGATTGTACCGTTGTTAAGGCATAACTAACTTATGTGAAACTAATCGGCGTACCTACTATGAAAGATCATTAGATAATTTATTAACATTAAACAGCCACTTCATTATAATGCATAAACCTAAATTTAAGTTTGAATAAAATTTATAATGCATATAATAATATTAATTTTTTAGTCAAGTCAGATAATATTCACAAATAAAGACATATTGATATTAAACACAAAATATATAAGAACATACGCAATTTTAATATTCCGATACAAATCAAAACTATAACACCTTCGATTTGATAGGTTCGTGCTTTGATAATAAAGTGACTGAAAAACTGAGGGAGAACTTTATATGATAGTATATTTTGCTGAACACTGGGCTGGTACGACGTCTCAACAAGATGATAGAATTCTTATATTAATGTCGTTATTAAAATTGGCATTATTTTCCTGAAGCGAGGATAATAAATGCAACGTTTACGGATGGTGCATTGGTTGCAGGATGTGCGCAAAAGAATTGTAAGTTTCATTTGTATTCTTTTCTATTTTTTAAAGATATCGTCACACTCTGTATTATTTTCTTATGTTGTTAGGATTTTCCGTTACATTCATGGAAAGCATCCCTTTCCTGACAACTCTTAGACAGAATGAGACTTATACACGCATTGTATCGCTTTTCATTGTGGAACTGCAATAAAATTAAGAGACTCTGACTTGCATATGATCAGTTATATAAATTTTACAACTTACACGTTCTTTTCATTTATATTGGTCTTGGATTTTCTACTAGACCGGTTCTACATGAGAGTTCGACTCGAATTTCGGTAACGCTCCCCAGCACCGATAGCGATTCGAATGAACATATTCTTAAAAATATATTTAAAATATTTGGAGAAATGAATGTAGTCATTCATAGCAAGTCAACCGATATTTTTTAATATATCTCATAGTATTAATACTATGAGATATATTTAACAAATATCGGTAGAAATACAAGTAAGGACTCCTTACCTTCATTTTTAAACCGATGCCGAGAAATGTCTAATAAATAAAAAAAATATCAGCCCATAAATGTCCCACTGCTGGGCTCGGGCCTCCCAATATAGGTGGAATGGACAGTATACCCGCCACGCTTGTCCAAGGCGGCTTGGCAGGTTTGACACATCGGTTATCTCAATGTGCAGGTTGCATCACGATGTTTTCCTTCACCGTTTTTAGCACGTGGTAATTGTAACAATATGCACTTTAGATCATAAAACTGTCTAATAATACAGTGAAACTTGGATAAGTGGGACCTGGATAAGTGAGAAACCTCCATAACTGGAACTCATGCTGAGGTCCCAACACCTTGGCACTGAGTAAGGGGTAATAATGTTAGTGGGACGAAGCAAACCTGTATATCTGGGATTCGTTCTTTAGATTTGTCATCATAGTGACCTCTATAACTGAGACAGCAAGAGAATTTTATATGGATAGACCTCTGTAACTGAGATAACATTGTTTTGTTTGTTTATTAACTCATTCTTATTCTACCCGCAAATGTCGCACTTAATTTACTGAAAGCGACATTGTTCATGCCTTTTCGTCTTGTTCATTGGAAAATAAAGAAGATGAGTGTAAACGTGGTAGAATATTTTTGTTTATTACATTTGTATGATTACCTTTTTAAATATTTTTTTGATTAAAACTCAGTTATAATAATTACATAACACGTTATTTTATTTAATAATAGCACCTCTATAACTGAAATGACCTCTATTAATGGAACCCTTTGTAAATGAGACAGATATTTATTTATACCTGGATATCTGAGACACTGGGTAAGTGAACTATCTCTATAGGTGCACAATGCACATGGCAGGTCCCTTGATGTCTCACTTAATCAGGTTTCACTGTATTTCATTTCTATTCATCATATTCTATTAAAAATCAAACAGAGTGTGACTCAGTACATTTTGTGTAAATTTTGTATGCCAATTTTATTCATATGATAATTTCATATGAAAATTAATAAATTAATTTTAAAAGAACGAAATACACTTTGAACATGCATTTCGTAACATATTTTTGCTAAAATTTTGAGGCCAATTCTATTTTTCTATTCTGTATACAAAGAATACATAAGGTCTAACACTAAATACCAATCTGGAACATTCTACAATGCGTAATGGTCTAAACGAAATTCAAGGAATATTAATTAAATAAAATGTATGTAAAATATTATAACAAGCTTTACTTGATGTAAGAGGTGGTACAGAATAAAATATAAAACCGTTTTGCAAAAGCGTGCTTTGTAAAATTTGTAAATAAATAGGGGCACATGCTTAAAAAAAGAAAATATTGTAATTATTTACAAAAATCAAATAACTAATAAAGGCTAGGGGTGAGATAGGGAACAAAATAATTTAGTTATCACTTTGCAAAATATGATAAAAAAGTGTTTGGAAAAAAATGCAAATTTCATAACTCTTGGCAAACCTGCAATTGTTAAGCGCATCTATTTAATCGTAATACTAAATGATTTTTATATATTCTAAATTGACGACGGCCTGCTTAATCTATCTGTAAATAAATAGTTTGATAACATTTTATAATTTTCACTTTCATACTGTATTAGTAGTATGGGAATAAAATTACAATAATAACAGTCACTGCTGTGCTTGGGCCTCCTCATGTTAAGGAGTAACGGACAGCATACGAGAACAAAATTGTCTGAATCTTATTCGTAATTCCGTTTCTACATTTTCAATTCAATTTAAAATAGCAATCACATAAAATTATTTTTTTAACTGTTTAATATGTAAATAATTTCAAACGTCTTAAATACACAATTACTTTGCAGTAATTAAAGCAGTTTCCGATTTGTAAAACGACACTAAACATCATAAATGAAAGAACCTTATTTTTAAATGAGGTAAAATTGATAATTAAGTTATGTGCTTATTTCCACTAATTATTATTAATTTTATTCCCATGTTATTTTCTATGATTATGCACATTGCAAACTTTTACAAGAGACTCAAACTTGCTTAGAAAAGCTTACAAAATTATTCTCGTGAATATAATATGACTAATACAGGTATAATCGCATATGTTATAGTAAAAGCCTATATCTTAGGTTTATAGGGGCAGCGTCTCGACATTATTATTAGGTACTATCGACATATCACAAGGGTTCTCTATGTATGTGGAGTGTGTATTATCTAATCATAACAAATTCACGTTATTCAACCAACATCTATTAAATTTACGGGAGTACCTACAAGTAAACTGACGGACTCATAAACTGCATCAAAGTTCAGGATTACTTTGAAATGATTTTTTTAAATAAGTATCCAAACTTTTTAGATTAAATTATATAAATATGGAGAGACTGGCTCTTAATCTCAAAAAAAAGGAAATATTAAAAATAGAACTGCAGTAAAACAAATGAATATAGCCGGGAAAAGAAAATTTACTCGTAGTATCAGATTTGCGTGTTATTTATAGCAAAGTTTTAAATTGATTCTCATTGATTTTTTATTCTTTTGTCAATTGAATTATTGTTACCAGCAGAATTGTTGGGTTAGTTTTTTAATTCATCGAGAGATTTTGAACCATAATATGGATACTTCGTCCGAACAAGCGGCTCAAATTGTAGCATTGGTGCGGGAGGGCTTGGATCAACGAACGATTGGTAGAAATTTAAATTTAAACCAGTCTACGGTTTCTAGAATATACAGAAGGTTTGTGGAGACAGATTCTTACAGAAGGAGACGTGATACAGGCAGGACTCGAGCAACCACCGGTCGTGATGACCGATTTATTGTTACAACTTCCCTGCGAAATCGTTTCCTCACGTCTGTTAACATCAAAACAGAGCTTAATGAAGTGCGTGGAGTAAAGGTGAGTGCACGAATAATAAGAAGAAGGTTAAAGGAAGCGGATATCACCCCTTTTAGACCAGCAAATGGTCCAAAGTTGTCTGTAGCTCACAGACAAGCTCACTTAAGATTTGCGCGTGATCACCTGAATTGGACAGAAGAGCAATGGACCTCCGTATTGTTCACGGACGAGTGTAGGACATGTTTATATGGTGCAGATGGTCGGAGAAGAGTCTTTCGTCGACGTGGGGAGCGATATGCTCAAAGTTGCATTGAGGAGCGTGTTCCTTTTGGAGGCGGTTCGTGTATGGTCTGGGGTGGCATATCGATGAACGGGCGAACAGAACTTGTGTTCATAGACATGGTCCGTCAAAACGGTAATAGAGGGGGTTTGACTGCACATCGCTACATAACAGAGATCTTAGAAGATCACGTGGTGCCTTACATGGGATTCATAGGCGAAAATTTTACTTTAATGCAGAATAATATGCCCGGCCGCACGCTGCTGCACAAGTTCGACAATATTGCGAAGAGGTTGGGATACGTACAATGAATTGGCCAGTACGCAGCTCGGATCTTAATCCCATTGAGCATGTTTGGGACAATTTAAAAAGAGCTATATATGCGAGAAACCCTTTGCCCACGACAGTGGCAGCACTAAGAACAGCACTTTCAGAAGAATGGGACAATATTCCGCAAGATCTTTTAATAACCCTAATAAAATCTATGCGGAACCGATTAGAATCCGTAATAAGGGCACGTGGAAGTAATACATCTTATTAAAACATAAATAAACCCTTGCATAAAGTTTGTGTCTATTGTTAAAACCAATTTTTTAATTAAACCAATTTTCCTCAAATTTCTGTTTTTTCTTCAAAAAAAGTCTTAAGGTCCTTTCCAGAATACAAACTTAAACTTAAGGATATGACCCTACGCTGTTTTAAAGTTCACGAACCAATCTAGAGGTTTCAATTTAAATCTGTATAGAAAGTTTTCATACTTGGTTAAAATATTTATTTCAAAGTCGTCTATTACTTTGATGCAGTTTATGAGTCCGTCAGTGTATTTATGTTAGTAGGCAAATCCTGCTACCTTGGCATATGACAAATGAAACCTTTACTATTTCAATACATTAAATTTTTTCCTTGTTCCTTACAACAAATTCTCTAAGTCTCTTGAACAAATTTATTAAGTCTCTTATACTTAAGATACTTATACCTAAGGTTTACTAACGTTAAGAATTACCATGTGAAGTGTGGTTAAGTTGTTGGTAACTATTAGATTTTAGTGGGAAAACTTAGAACTTACCATAGTTTGAGCTTTTACAGTAACATACACAATTGAAAAGGTTTATTTCTTATCATTGCTATTACAGGGATTCAAAGCCCTTCTTTATACGTTTTGTAGTAATTGTATTATCTTCATAATACGTATTCTTCAATGTTCTGATCTTTAAATGTTCGACAAACCATTTTTAAGCCAAGTTATTATTATATAGTTATAGTTATAAAAACCAAATTCAAAAGTTGAAAATATGTTTTATGCCCTATATGCGATCTTGAGTCTTATAGTTATCTATAAATCTAATAAAATCGTAAACACACTATGTGCATTTCTGAAAGCTGATTTCAGGAAATACTAACCAATTTTTTTTATTATCTGTTGGAAGCAAACTGTAAACTATATCATATTCAAAACCAATAATTTCCTTTGAAAACTCTTTACTTTTGGAATTTTTAGATAAAAAATTTGCTCTGTGCATTACTGTAGTACAATTTTATAAAGAGAAAGCTTTCAGCATTGCAACAATAATACCTTGTTATGCGACTGAGCATGGCATGTACTATCCGATGCGAACTCTTCAGAAGATGGGCCAGCTGTGAAAGTGGAACTCTGGGAGGACCCTGGCGAGATCCTCCCATCTGTAATCGGCAGACGTTGTTCTTGCACGCAGGCCAACCTTTATATAAAATTCATCTGACATAAGACCTTGCAACGCCAATGTTATAACTGGCTGTACATGTTTTAGCATGTGAATTATACCTTCAAACTCTAATTTTATTAGAGTAAAACTAAAGTTAAATTTATTGTTAAATTTTATTTAACAATAAATTTCAAGACAAACAATACCGACAATTAAAAGTTCCTTAAAAGGAATGATAATACATTTCTTTTCAAAAGTATGTCTTTAGAGTATGCTAGAGAATTATAAGGTATTTTTTGTTTGTAAGGTTTAAAGAGGAAATAAAAATAAATGTCAAATCGATATTAAATTTTAATCGCTAGGCATGTTGTGGAAACGTAGAAAATTATACCTCGTGTAGTATTACAGAAAGTTTCACTTAAATCGTAAATGAGTATATGTTCAGTTCACTTACCTTTTTAAAGTGACCAGTGTCCCAGTAAGTTTCTTACAGCGTCTCAGAGCAAGTTCCAAGCGCTCTGGTTCTTCTTCCAGCATTTTTTCTTTTCGCACTACCTGTAAAATTAAATACATAATTATAAACTTTGGTTAATGATTGCACATTTTTTGTGTTTCGTGCCGCTATTGCGCGAAACGGCATTATGGTCTGTTCTTATATCTTATTCATTATTCACTTACCTTACCATCGGTAGAAATTACATAGATATTACATAGAGCTTATGCAAATTTTAACAGATGGTAAAGCAAATAAATGATCTGAAAGATATAGGAACCAGCCATTAGAGAAGTAAAACTTCAACTCTATCCCATAAAACTTCATACATTTTTCAAACAAAGGTACCAATCGTATTGAAGAGCGTGAAATCAAATCTTCTAACCTTTTCCATCTCTGAAGCGAGTTTAACTTTCATCGTATCTTGGAGAATAGGAAACTTCAGTTTCCAGTCAGCCACAGTCTTGCTGCTTTTTGAAAGTACCATAGCGATACGTTCAATATCAGCCATGTTTACTCGCGTTTCTCTGTAAGCAATTAGAAGATTTCAGGTAATTTATGATATCAAGAAATATTTGAATATGTTCTATAATAAAAAAATACGTATACTACTGAACGAACGGCCGTCTATTTGTTATTACAAAGAATTTAAATATTTTAGTAGATGTAAGTAACGTCATTCGATCTACCTATTGGCTGCTTGTCCCCGTAATCTCTCAACTGTGGCCTCCAGTTCATAAAGGTCATTTTCCAGTAGAAGCATGTCTTGACGATAGATTTCTTCTTCGCGAGTCAGTTGCTGGAAAAATAGTATATATAAAAAATTACCAACCCTTCACTGCACATTCAACGACCAAAAATATATGCTTTGAAATAATATGCAATAGATTACGAAACATTTCTAATAGATATTTCTTCTTTTTTATCTACACTTACCGAATCCGGATCGTGTTCACAAAAACTAGCTGCGAGAGCACCGATCTTCACAATGGTCTCAGCCATGAGCTGCCTCATCTGAATCGCATGCGCCAATGTTGAGCGACGTAAATTGCGTGTCTGTAGATTAAACGCCTACATTGATACATTCTTTTACTACAAAAACTTCAAAAATCGTCCAGATATTATTCGCTAGTGCTAAATAAAATCGCTTATAAAAACACTCGCATACTTAAATTCGCCGTTAGACAGTGCACCCATAAAGTGAATTCAAATAGAACACGAACAACCTTTGGATGAAATATGTAAAGAAAGAAAGTAAGATACTTAATAAACCAGTAATTGAGCAAATTATTTCATAAATAAATATAAACTCGATATTACCTCGATCCTCAGATCTCGGCTTTGTTTTTGCAGAATCCGTAGTTGATTGAAAAAGTCAGGCGTCACGTTTATAGTATATGTTCTCTGTGGGACGAGCGCCAGTTGCTGACCAACAAGTCCAGCTGGTTTAGGTGGAGGCGCTGGCTTTAATCTATCCCTTTCTGCAATACATTCCAATAGTTGAGTACATTTATCGGTACATGTGTCTTCTTAAAATTAGCTATCGGTGAAAGCATCTGTGAAATCAAAGATGAATATTGATATGCCAGCAATGCGGGTTGTAGGGAATCTAAGTCGAAGTTAAAGGTGATCAGGATGATGAAAAGGTTAAAATTCATTCAAAATAAATTTCTTTAAAAAGGATTTTTGGATTTAACTAAACCATAAAATAATTTCTTTACTTAAACCTTAATTACCAAAGAAGGTTACACATATTTTTAAATTCTATGTATAAAGCTTCCGAGACATAATTTTAGATTTAGCGTTTGTATTTTTTATGTATGAGGCGTTTAGTTACATGAATCGCTCTACAAGCTATGAAAGTGTTATTAGATTCTTGTTTATATCCAAAGCTTTTTTATCAAACAAATCATATCAAATCACAAATGGTTACCTTGTGAGGACGTCCTCGGCAATGTTGATGATTTGATAGCAGGTTTGGTGGGTTTGCTATCGGCTTGTTATGGCAAAGAAGTAAGCGGAAAGAAATCAAATATAAGAATTATGATCATGGTTATGATATTAACTACGAAAGTGATAGTATACATAAATATGTAGGGAATGAAGTGAATGTAAAATAATCACAAATATTGTCAGGATAAAAAGAAGTTTAGGTAATTGATAATATTAACTTAGGATAAATAATGATGTCAACTCATAAACAAGAAGTAACAACGGATCCGTTATTCTATAGTGAAACTGAACGTGATGACTTTATGATCGTAATCATTATATTTTACATTTTTGTAGTCTACGGTATTCCTATGGACACTTTAAATAAAAATATGTAAAATAAAGATTTAATAACATTAATTCTAATAAGTAAACACACTGAAATATAAGTAAATAGTTAAGTAAATAAAATAAAAACCAAGATAAGAAAGGAAATAATAATAGTGTACAGGTTACTTTTAATCACATTACAATTCGGGATCTTTTCTTAGTTCGAACAATTTATACTATGTTTCTGTAACGTATTGCTCATCAATTTTTGGTTGTATGCCATCACCGGAAATAAATGTGTTTTGTAGTTCTCTCACTGTCCTAAAAGTGCTACATATTTCTTAACATTCCTTCTGGGGGCACTAATACGTAACATTGTTTATGCATACCTGAATGGAGTGGAGAGTGTTGCTTCGGAGAGCTCATGTCTGGTGGGTCATCGCTAAATGACACCGATTTCTCAAATGATACAGACTTCTCTGAAATAACAAATTCTCCCTTTAATAATTCATTAGTCAAATCTTGTCATTTTTTAATTATCGTAATTGTGTTCAATTGAAATCAGCAATCAACTACAGGTGTGTGACCATTCTGTACTAAAAATTAAAACTGATGTAACAAAAGTATTTTCAAAATCAATTTCTTCGCGTCAGTGGCGGATGGTGCCTTATATTGAAATTGTGAGTGCATGTTTTTACTTTATTGTGATTAATTCAAAGACGTGGATACTTGCATTGTTCTTGCATTAAAAAGGGATTAGCATTCGGATTTCGTAGGTAATAAATAAAAAATATTAGCAAACGATATGAAAAAACTAGAAAACTCATACTAAAACAATAAAACCACGCCAAGTTTGTTGTAATTCGTTGTACTAAAAACAAATCTCAAATCATTAAAAAAGATAATCAAATTGAATTCGATCATGATATAACATCACAATGTTGCATTACCAATGTTTTTATGATTAACGATGATCCTACTTAATGATGTTAAATACATATGTAGTAAAAACTGCATTAGCTATACTGGCTACGTAAAAAAAGCCATTAAACTGGATCAATTGTTAATTTACAAAACTCAAATGCTCGAGCAATTATTATTTATCACGTGATACAGGAACATAAAAATTCATAGTGATGGTTTGAAACGATTGTATTAGGTGATAATGAGAATACATTGGTAAAAGTGTAAAAATAGATAGATGATCCCAATTATTCGAAATGAAGCTGAAATAGTACAATTACCACTCGACTCAACAAGCAAGCGTTCGGCATATGTATTTAAACTGGTGCATTGCGAACGACACTTTTTTGTAATATAATATTAAACTATTTCTGTTCTAATTATAAATAATTATATTATGTGAAGATCAATGTCTGTCCATGACGCTTGGGTCATGTTCTGGAAAAAGAAATAGACCGATAAAATGCTAGATTCACATCGTGAGGCATATTATACATGCCAGTGATCTTAAAATAAGACGAGTGAATTGAAAAACAAAAAGTAAGAATATGAACCCCGACTTTAAAAAAAATTAATGATATTATGATAATTCTTTAAAGACGTAAGCATTCCTGTATTATTGCTATTTACTTTGTAATGGTACCGCGTCTTAAGGCTCTGGTATGAAATTATAAAGTGAAACCAGCTTTCTCCGTCAGCAGTTGAGGTTAGCTGATGTACGGAAGGTTTTGAAATCTACTTACTTGCCATTAGAATTGTGGTGGCACCTATAGTTTGTGGTTTTGTTTTACATTATGCCGTGATTATTTATTTTGTATGGTAAGCCGTTAACATTTAAAACATTGATTATTATCTAACATAATAATGAACGTTTGTATCCTATATGAATTTTTATGAAATACTTCACGACATATTCTTTTGTAAGGTGCTCAGATAATCGGCAATAATACCTCGTTGTATCGGTCCCTGCTTACCATAATTTTTACTGAATGCTTGTGCATCAAAACCATTTACATATTTGATAATGAAATATGTAAATGCACGTTTATAGATGATGGGTATCTTTGAAATAATAGTTATATAATTTAAGTGAATTTATCACGTGTTTACATTTAACTTAGTTTTTAAAACCACAAAATGAACACTATTCTCAAAAGTTACGTAAAATATCACCGATGCTATCCTCTTATATCCTATAATCAGTTAAAATGTAAATAAATTTAAAAAAATATCCACACTAATGTTTAAGATGCGAAAGTATAACGATACTAGTGAAATTCAGTAGGTATATATGTATTATATATATTCTTCATACAAAGAATGGATATAAGTTACTTTTTCGCCGCACGGATTGTAATTTTCCGAAGGTGAATAGCGCCTAGATAAAAATTTAATGCAACATAACCTGTGTGGATATTTGTTTTAAAAATAAGGTCTTAAAACAAACTAGAAGGAAAGCCTCAGTGTGTCTGTTCGAAAATAGTAAAACATTTTGAATTTGTATAGGAAACAAGTGTCAATTAAGCGAGAGTTACCAACTAAACGCGATTAGGAAGTAAATGAAGTATAAGTAATATTATATTTTTCCTTTGCACAAAGAATATTCGTATCAGTAAATAGGCGCTAAATTACGCTTACAAATTTATAAGATTTTTTTAAAGAAACAAGTTCGGAATCTCTTGTAATATATGATTTTTAAATTGCAAATAATCTCTTCGATACGTTAGCAATGCATCAGCTAAAGTGGTTTGGTCGCGCCCAATCACACTTACGAAATTTATCCCTCCCTAATTTGGGGGGTCTCTCGTTGCTCGGAAATCGTGCGGCATCTGAGCACAGGGAAACGCAAGCCACATTAACGAATAGGTAAATTAGCTTCGACAAGTTTTTGCGTTTGTAGTAGTATTTGTATGTTTACAGACATTCTAAATTTGACATTTTTAATTTCTTGTACAATCAGCAAAAAAGGTTTGTTCCATAAAAAAAAAATTATAATCGAAAGTCAATTATGAAAGTTAAATAAACTATAATCAGTTAAATTGCTAATTGTAGTGACATCGGACTATTTGGTTTGGTTTGATAATTGATAAGTAATTTATTTTATTTGTGATTCATTCTTTATATTTATTAATCAATGTTATTATTTGTTGTTATTTGATATGAAATTTGTTGATTAAAGTGGTTCCGACGTTAAAACGTGGTCGAGGTAAGTTTTTGACTTCCCAAACTAAATAAGTTTTGTATAAATGTTTCGAAAATGAGTGCAATAGCAATCCAAGCAATATGATGACACCCGCTTATGAAGGGTAGAGGTAAGGAGAACCATCTCATATGGGTGGAAAGTTGAAAACGTGTCCAGCTATAAACTGTAAATAATAATTCAAAAACCCTACGAAATGGCACTAGAGTCGGTGCTTGGTGTGGTATAAATGTAACAGTTGTGAACGGATTGAAGTATGCCGAGTTAAAAAAATATACCTTTAGTGACTACAGTAGTTGGTACACTATTAAAAATGACAACTATTTACGTAGTACAAAATAATTTAGTAAGTATTAAATATCCTCAAAAAATTATTGTTATGTGAAAACGTGAAGAGTTATTTAATTTTGTGAACTTTGAATAATACGGTTAGTGATTTTTTAATATTTAATTTTATAAAACTATTACTTTGTATTACTACTCTGATACATTTTGGCGCTTTCTTTAAAAATTCACCGTGATGCTAATTCAATGCATTTCGATGGACATTTCCTCATATACAGAGATCATTTTCCTTACTTCTACCATCCATACTCCCGCTCAATGAGTTGCTTAATCAAACGGAATATTATTTAGTGACTTCCATCGGAAAGGTGCTATCAGGAATCAAATCTCATTCTTCAGAACAGATACCAACAGTTTAGTTTATTTTAATGTCGTTTAATATTATTAGTTTCATATTAAGTACTTGCCTATAAAAATATATTAAAACTGTTAGTGTATTTATGTGTTGACCGTACACTACAAACGCAAAAACATCTGGAAGCTAATTTACCTGTATGTATATTTATTTACCAATGACGTATTACCTACACTTAATGTTTAATGTTAATATTATTAACTTATATTAACTAGTTATATTTAATCGTAATATAGCATTAACACGATTTAGTTGTAGGAGAAAATAAAATACTATATATATAGAGGCCCAATTGAAACATTCATTAGTATAAAGATATTTCTTTCTTTCACTAAGGATATTTATCAACTTCGAGTACAAATTTCATATTTACTATTTTATCGAACTCCTGTTTTATACGATACGTATCTGATGCGCAGAGTGCGACAAACTCCACCATATATCGATGCATTGCATCGTGTACAGAACATAGCGACATCGTATGACGGCTACTGACTAGCCACCAGAAGGACGTGCGTATGAAACTTTACTTGCTACGGACCTAAATTCTCTAGATCTCAATCTTCTCCCGTAGGAAGCAAATCTCGGAAAAGATCACCATGTGCTTGCTGACCAAGTGTGGATAATCGTCGTATATTGCCTTGTGAATATTTCTGTTTTTTTTTTTATTCTTTTGTAAAATGTGAACTACTTTTCATTTAAACTGCTTTAAATGTCTAGATATTATATAATATAACGCTTTGTTTGGTTTTATAAGTATAAACTTTCCCATTCATTTAAATTACATAATTACGTTAAAAGTTTTAACTTCTTAGTTTTGTTATATTAGTTAGCTTGGTTTATATTAAACGAATTTAAATAAATGCATTCAATATTATGACTAAAATGTTTGGGGTATGAAAGCAAAATGCAATATTTGTTCCTATTCCATTTATATCATAAAGTGTATATTAAGTTAAAGATGCTCATGCCTAAATAATAACTTTTAAAGCTAACTAAGCTGTCAAGTAAAATTCCTCATTTACATTGAAAAACTTTAAGTTCAATACCATTTCGCAGTTGAAATGTAACTAAACTGGTAGTTAAATTTGAAAGGCTAATCGGCAAAAAACATGTTTACCATAATTATAAGTAACATAACACCTTAAACCATGTTTTATTTTATTTCGAAACTCCTCCAACTTGGGTTATTGTATGTACATTTTCACTATTATTATTTTCTTATTAGTGAAACTTGCGAGTCAGAGCTTAAGAGTAAACTATATGAAGTTATAATCCGTAATATACGAGTGTGAATCAAAAAGTTCTTGGGTCTTGGTAATATTGATATTACAAATTGCAAAAAATTTAACAAAGTATTTTATTTTTCCACACAATCTCCCCCCTGCAAACCCCCTCCCTCGCATTTCGAACAACGCGTTTCTACCTTCTTTATTACTTGCGAAAAAAATGTTTTTCTTGAGACATCGTGAAAGTAAGTTCCACGAATTTTGTCTTTCAATTTTGAGAATAAGTGAAAATCACTTGGGGCTAAGTCCGAAGAAAATGGTGGTCAAAGAGATTGAAGCCAGCACAATGGATTGCGTTGAGGGTAACTTTCGATCGATGAGCGGGAGCTTTATAGTGAAGAAACAACACGCACTTTCGGTATTAAATTTGCATAATAGGGTCCACTCATCGTTTCGACTTTTTGGTATGTGTAATCAATAAAAAGGATTCCTTCGTAATCCCACAACTCTGAGGCCATAACTATGCCAGCGGTAGGGATGACTCAACTTTCCTTAATGAATGGAGGGGATGGTCGTCTTCAAGATATGTTTTCTCTTAGTTTCAGAATCAAAACGGTGGACCCAACTTTCATCCACGGTGACAAGGCTACGACAAAAAATATCCAAATCACGCTGGAACATTTCGAGATTACGCTAAGAAATTTCCAAACGTCGCTTTTTGTTTTCGTCGGTTAATAGTAGCACTCATCTTACCTACACTTTTTTGAACCCCAGTGAATAAATTAAAATAGATTGAACGCTACCAAAAGATATCTAAGATCTCAGCTATATGTATAATCCGTAACGGCGGTTGAAGGGCGCCCAGAACTCGGGTCATCTTTACAACTTAATCGCGATCGAATTTAAAAGAGGTAGCTTTTAATTTCGCTTATCCAGTATGCAACTGCAGTAAAAGATACAGCAACGTCCCTTAATGTTTGCTGAAGGTCCCAAAAAAATTCTTTCCCATATATGTTTTTCAAGCTGAGATGTGTTTGGCAAATAGTTGCACAAATTATATTACATGCGCATGAACTGACAAACACAAGTGCCACAAACATTTTATGATTGACGACACTCGTTAATTTGAATATCGAAGTTCCCCCAAAAAGGTTTTATATATATATATGTACTTATAAAACTTTTTCATTCACCTAAGTATTTAAAACGACTAATTTTAAATATATTAAGGAAAAGAGTGTAAGAATGGGCCTGTGTGGCGCTCTGTTGTTCGTGCCTACCCCGCAAGGGACCTGGCGTGAAGTTATGTATGTATGTATGTATGTATTAAGGAAAAGTCAAAGTGTAGTACAGACTTAAACAACAAAGACCGTGGTGCATTTTCAAGCAGATAACAAACCGACTATTTTACATTTCCATATTAAGTATTTGGTTCAATAAAATATAACAAAATATCTACAAGTACCTGCTTTTACCAAAAACACCTTACGATGTTTGTTGTCTATTTGAGAGGACCAAGACTCATATGTTAAAACCATTGATCATCGTAAATTAATCACCGAAAACTTACCCTGCGGGGCAGATCTGGGTTGGTAAGCTGGAAATTCCATGCGTGGCGCTGCTGCAGGAGCACTGGATGGCCCTGGCACTTGTAAGGCTTTCTGTACCAGACCTGTCAGATTAGCCAACTGTCTTTCCATCTTCTCGACACGCAGACGTTGCATATCGTCAACTGGTGGCATCCTGTAAAAAATTTGAGATTTCCTACGTGTACACTAAATCTGACCTGATGCGATGAAAATCAGGTCTTTAAACAGATAGGGCTGTTAAAGCCAGGGTATTTCGCAAAATACAAGATAAATATCTATAGGTGTCTACAATAAATAGTTCATAATGATGAAAGTAAATTGCATCTAATAAATTTCAATGCATTACTGATCGATTGAAAGACATTAGATCATTTACTTTTATTACGAAACATTAGTGAGATTAATCTATATTGAAATGTTAATGTCTATACCAAGGAATATATTACTTCGCAATTGTGCAATAGAAATCGCAAGCTCTTAGACATGACAAACAACGTGCAACTGCCGAAGTCAATACCAAGTCTCAATCGAACACTTCATGTAAAAAGCTCAGAGGGACAAAGGCATACTGTATCATGACCTTTGCTAGACTTGTGCATTGTGAATATTGCTACTTGTTTGTTCTCCAACAGATACACGGAGAATTAACGTTTGTAAAACAAGTCGATGAATACAAGTAACTCACATTTTGTTCACGTCCCATCTTAATCATATCAATTAATTAGAGACCTACTTGAAAGTACTTCTGTGTTTAGAGATATAACTTTATAAAGTACGTGTTTCAATTCAACATGTATATTTCAGTTTTATCCCAACATTCGCATCAAAGTTCTTATATTATTATGACATATAAATATTTTGACATGTTTTTTCATACCGGGTCAATGAAGAGCGGCTACTGACGACATACTTGGAGTTGTTATTTGAGACAAGTGTTTAGTTTTTACTTCTAAGAATTAAAAGAAATAAATGAAATCGACGGTTCATTTCATACCAACATCAAAGTTAAAACTCACGAAAGGTAGTTCCAGAAACGTTTGCTCTAATGTAAGCACACATCCGCAATTTGGATAAAATATGAATGTTATATTTGTATAGCGGATATCCGATCTCGTACAAATATTACTAAAACTGTTTGCGTGAGACTGTATGCTAACCTAAACGAACAAGCTGGTCTACTTAACCTTAACCCACAAATTTCAAAATTTCTAAAAGAAACGTCGTCTGTAGCCGATCCGAGCTTTTTTAGAAATGTTTTAGTTTTCTTAATATTTAAAGAGTTACCTGGCATCGTACGGGGGCCGTGGCATGGGACGCGGTGCCGTAGTTATCGGATTCCCACCATACATTTGATAAGAATCTTCAATGATGGAGGCATCTCTGTAAAGAGACTAGAGTTGAATTGAAATGTTTGACAAAAATAGAAAAAATGCGAAACTGTTCAAACAACTTCTGCCTATTAATAGATAACGACGTATTAAAATTAAATATTGAATGTGATATAATATAACGAGTGTTGTCTTTTGGATATCGAAAATATTTGTCATAAAATAAAATATTTAATAATGTTTGCTCAAGAAACTCTCTAGTACTTTTGCTTATTAAAAAACGTAGCATCAACATTTTGACAATAATTCTGCTGGTTTCCTTGAAGTCTTCAACAGTAAGATAACGATTTATGGGAAACTTTTGTTGAATGATATATGTTATACCTTATTATGTTCATAAATCCACCACTTGTCTTCGCCTTATAAGCTTTAAATGTAATTTGTTGTGCAAGATCAAAAAGAAGATTGGCTTGCATAATATATTATTTTCATCAACTTAAATTATTTGCTTTTTATATCAATATCGCCATTGAATTAATTTTCAACTAACTTTGATGAATATTACAAAGCTATCTATAGTTTTATGAATACAAGCTGATCAATAAATTACTAGATAGGCTAGTGTTTATTAGAATTCGAAAAAGGTGTGTACATTTTGATTTCTATTTCGAACTTTACGTCAAGTAACGATATTTATAACAAATACTCTTTCTAAAATCTTGAATTTTGTCATTATCTCAGGTTTCGTGGCTACATTGGCAAAAAATGGAACCCTTGCGTCTGATTTTGTACTTTAGAATATTTTTATTTTTCAAAGACTACTGGGTGTTTATGGTTGAATTTTATTGACAAGGTATATCTATACATAGGTACTGCGAAAGAGATAAAGATTAGGGACCGCCTTATGCATATCCCACAGTGGATATGAGTCATTTCTGCGGCACTCTTCATTGCCCATGGTTTGAAAAGCATCTGAATATTTTAAACCAAAGGTTTGTGGATAATTTAGTGCTGTGAATAATTTTTCTCATTACCCAGCTTCCTCGTCAATAACAGGGGCAATCGGTGCTCTCCCAGCTGCTGGTCCCAAAAACTGGGTATAGTAAGGATCTTCATAGGGCGCCCTAGGTGCTCGTTCCGGTGAAGACATGTAACCCTCGCTTGCATGACCTGTAATGGTAATATTAACATAAATGGTATTCGAGACATCAGTCTACCAAAAAGCGACTTTAAGAATATGGAACTTGGTAAACAAGTGTGAAAGTATATCTAAATATAAATGTAACCTTAAAATCACTTTCTGGATATTACTAATGTTAATAAGAATCTTCGGTTATAAATTCATACTCATTAACAACATTTAGATTAGAAAAGTGTTTTAATTAGCCGTAAGAGAATTGAAAAAAATATTTACTTTAATAAATATTACAAAGCATGCGAATTATTTAAAAAATGGCCATTTCTATCAAAATTTCCAATGCTCGTAAGTATAAGTTGATTTCTAGCCGGATTAATGTTTAGCTGAGGGTTGAATATAATTTTTATAAAATCGGATTAAATATTTATCGTTGGGAGGTGGTCATCATTTATATCTAACGTTAGTTCTCTTCCACCTGTAACTATAAATAATAGTAAGAATGTTTCATCGTTGCCCTTGCCTAACTATATTAAATTTATTTTTCACATTTTTCATATAATTATCCGGTTTGATACTTGAGAATTATCGATAGATTGCTGATTTTTACTCGTAGAGCCAAAAACTGAGTGTTATCAACTGTCACTATTCTAGCCGTTGAAAATTTGAATTATAATACTATTGACCACAACCCAACAGAGATATTGAAGGTGTACAATACAGCATTTGAAAACAAAGTGCTTTTAGCGCAATGCCAACATATAAAGCCAGAGCAAAATAATTTGTTGAAGCTTTCCTGGGCTGTAGCATAGAACACTAATATATATAGCGCTGTATCATGGACAGTAAGTATAGAAGACCTATTTCAAATTTTGATGCCTATATTTTATTTTAAATATGGTAATTAATTAATATTTAATTCAATAACTAACGTCTAACACTTTCTTTAATTTTATTGAAGTTAGAAAAGTAAGAAGTAGGTACTGAAGAAAGGAACTAATGTCTGACTAATCCTAATTAGAACGAAATATTAATACTCTTTACTAAAACTAAAGCAAAGAATTGGCTCTAAGTTCATCTCAAAAATATTTTATATATTTATTACTGTGTAAAGAAACTTGTTAGGCCAATTAAGCGCTATATATACTCGCGACGAATGCAAAAGCCTCTCCGGGATTTTGACAAGGTTTACCGGGGATGGTGTACAGTTGATCGGGCCCCCGGGAACAATCTGCCGCAGCGAAGGGGAAACACCGCTCTGATCCACTACCAGGTATGTAGGTTCTTAGAGGCTTGGCCGGTGGAGGGGGACCTACACACACACCTCTCTGTACCACTATAACCCCATGTTGATTGCCAAACCATTAAATACACTAAGACTTTTAAAGAAGTGTGACGGTACGCATCATCGTGAATTTAATTTTTTTTTTATTAATGTTTATTTATTTATAAAGGAGTGGCTGTTCTCCATATAATGTATTCCCCCTTTATTTCGCATAATATATGTATTTATTATTAATCTCTTTGTATGATATAATTGAATTTTTTCTTTGTTTGAAAATTTGACAGAGAAGAGAGGGACTTTAATATTCGTGTTTGACAGAACAAGACATGAAAAAATTATTCTCGGAAAAAATTGTGTTTTATATTATTACAGATGGAGAAAAACTATTTGTGGACAACATGTTCAATACTAACAATAAATAACTATATCTTCGATATGTGCGCTACAGACTTCGGTGCTATGGATTTCACCAAAGGGCTAGTTCACATCTTCAAGTCATCAATTAATACATTAATAATTTTACTAATCATGTAGATTTGTCTGATATCTTGCTTGTTGTGTTTATCTATGTTTCAGATGTTCTCGTGGACTGTTGTAATATATAACTATTAATAACTATATACTAATAATCTACTAACATTAATCTATTCCGTGTTTGTTGCTTTTATTTCTGTTCACAGATGATCCAGAGGCTGTTTTATGTTTGTATGTTATTAATGATATATCTAATTATGTGTTTTAACCTAATCTGTTTATTGAACATGTATTCTATAACTAATTATGTGTTATTGATATTTTCTTTGTGTACTAATTACATTATTTTGCAGACAAATCTAATGTTCTTTTCTTGCAGAGATGTTACTAATAATATTGTATTAATAATTTAAATTTTAGGAATTATGGAATATTTGCATTTAATGCGTGTCTGTATGTATAAACCTGGGATTATCTTCAAAACTTAACTAATGATGAGTAGTTAGTTATAGCAGCATTTATTAATTAGTTAGTATTGAGTTTGGTGTACTTTGGTGATAGTCTTTAGACATATTGGGACCCGTGGATCCACCTATACAGACTTTTAATTCAATAGAGGCGTTCCTTTGACTTATATGGGCATATATGCTAACATACATAACTATTTACTGTGGAGACCTACATGATCATATGTAATAAAAGACAGACTTGTATACTATCTATTACTGACCTTCTTGTTTTAGAACTTAACTAATTATTGTCTTTGATTTGTATATTATATGGAGAATGAGCTATACAATATTAAATTAATTTTGATGTAAGTCTTGATTGACTTGTGCGTTATTATAAGATAAGAATTGTTTATACATTGTTATAATTTCATAGTTAACTAAATTAATAAGGGGTAATTGTAAAGCCTGAGTGTGCTAATATATTATTTAGGAAGTCTGACACATAGTCTTGCGGATAAAAATACTAATTTATTGAATTTAATTTAAAGGGTTCTGAAATATAACTTTGGTTTTAGAAACTGAATTAAATAACATTACCACTTCATAGTCGGAGCTACTAAGGGTTCTGATGATTCTTTTAGGCAATATAATTATTTATTAATTTGTTTAGGGAGATTAATTATATGTCAATGGGAACTTATTTATAGGAGTTCTTGTCTTGTTGTTGCATACATGTTGATGTACCTGACTGCGGTCACTTACTTGATAGGGGTGTTGATTGGTAATGTCTATCTGCTCTTGTCGCAGTGAGCTTAAAGTCAAACGTCGTATTGAGTCTTGATTGTTTTGAGCATAGGCAGGGTTATTATTGACCTAGGTCTGTGAGGTCATGGTCTTGATTTATTATCTATTATTTAGTCTATTCATATATGTGTATATATTTAAGTATATTTTATAACACTACATTATTACACCACACTCTACAACAATCATGCGACTTGTTTGGGAAAGCTTGACAGGCTTTAAGAAATTTAACGCTTATTTCTTTGGGTTTACTAATTTTAATGATTTAAATACTTTCTTGTTTAAGATGGTTTGCCTTCGGCATTTGGCATGGTCTTGTGCAATAGAGTTTTAATTTAACTTTCATTTTATTAACGTGATTTACCTTTTAGAATATATATTTATTTGGTCAAGTCTGCAATTGCATGACAAGGGTTATGAATGTCAAAGAAGCAACTGAGGTGTGTAAGAATAAGCCGGAATGGTACTCTGTTGTGCAATGCAGTTACTTATTTTAAATTTATTGTTCATGAATATTTTATTTCTTTAAATTATATATCTACATGCAAGTAACTCTGTTGACACTGGATATATGCTAAACAGTAGTATAATTGTAATGAAACAACAACTAGTTAGATGTGAAAGCACATATTGAATATTTTCATGAAGATTCAGGTTAGAGCCGGGATTAATGGACCCTGTAACCTTGGACAAATGACGTCGCAAACCATTTGTTTATTGGGACAATCTAATCTACCTAGGATAGTTTCGTCAATTATCCAGGTTTTCTCGCGTGCCGTTTTTAGGCAACCTAGTTTGTTTTGGTTATAATATGTGCCTTCATGAGGCTAGGTTGATTTCACATATTGAGTTTAACTGAATGAGTAACTGAGGGATTGGAGACTGTTAAATCGCGGATCAGCTTGGAGGCGAAGTTGAGGGCCCGGAGGCCAGCTACTGGCCAATTGCAAGCGGATCATTCGTATCAAAATTTACATCTTTCACAATATGTGATTTCACAAGAGTCTTAGAAGTAGGTAGGCCTGGCAAGCCTGACTGGATTGGAAAGAATAATTATTGATAAATTATATATGAGCAGTGTTACCGATGTTGACACCCTTGATGTAGAGTACCACCATTTCATGTCTATTTCAATTTAAACTTTACTTTACGGTGCTATGCTCTCATCTCTTGGGTTTTAGGGTCTTTAATCAGATGTAGGGTTCCGCCACTTTACTTTAACTTTAACTTTCATTTTAAATTTCACGGTGGAATCTGAATCTTGTCCTTAACAAATAGATAACAAGCAATACGAGCGTAAGGGAATACTCCAGTTCAATACCAATTTAATTTCACTTTTACTTTACGGAGAATTTTCCCTGAAACTCTTACACTGAAATCTGTCTTTGACATAGGGAAACAAATAATATGAGTGAAGGTGTCCTCCACCCAATTTTATCTTTATCTTTACTTCATATTCACGGAGGAACATCCTGAAACTCTTACACTAATAACTTAATGGGAATTTTATGAGATGTAGAGAGTATCACTATTTAAACTTCATTTAAACTTTATCTTTAATTTACTGTGATATTCTTATCTTGCATCAGGGGAGGTCGCTGAGGTATTATTCCTCATATTTACAAATTTATTTGATATTTTGGACGAGTGGCTCTGGTATGATACGTTCACTCAAGTCTTATGGCTTTTCCAACTCATTTTACACATAAGGCACTCCAAAGGGGTTTTCTAAATTGTTAGGCGTACTACTGGAGAGTTTCTTGTCGGCTCTTCTCGCCAGTGATAGTACGTTGTGAACCGACGCTAGTTTTAGATAATGTTTATGATCAATTCAATAAGTTCTAATTAAAAGATTGGAGGTTCTTCTTTTATTCTGATATGAGCTCTTTTACTGATAGCTAAAGAATGCGGTGGCATAATATCAGAGAGGTGGTTAGGAGGGGTGCCTACACAAAATTATATAATTTGTTATGAGATGTGCATTAAAATTCCTTTTGGCTAATAAAGGCACGGCGTACTCAGGTGATGAGCTTATGTCATGAGTCGATACATTTATCATTATTCATAAAACGCATGGCATTTTACACTTACAACTTATACTACAAAATTATTATTTATATAGATATATATTATACACCGATCCTTGAGTCTTCCTGTTCCTTGATCAACACTCCTATATAACCTACCTTGTGAACATAGGGTTAACGGTATTATGACGAGGGTTCTTATTACTAGATGATCACGATTTATGGCCAAAATAAGTTTATTTACTTAATAAATGTTATTAATTTTCACTTTATAACTTCTTTTATTTCTCACTCTATGCTTCGGCTTGAGTTTGTCATTCCTTGGCTCTTTGAGGGTCGGGTGGACGTTACAATTCGGTGCCGTGACCAGGATTCAAGAATCGGCTGCTGTGGCATGATGTGGAGTGGGTCTAGGACAGTTGAATCTTATCTTGGATCTCGCAATTTCGGCGCGCGAGTCCAAAATTACATTAGGTGTTGCATCCAAGGTGTCTGGATTGATGTTAGTGAACAAGTTCTGCTGTCAGGCTGAGCTATTTTATTCTTGTGTATCTGAAAGATACACAATTTGTTGCTTGTGAGGCGGAGCAAGGTTTCAAAGGTTATAGAGGGTTGTTGTTTATTTCGGGGTTGACTGGGGGTGATCGGTGGTTGGTGTAATAATTAACAGTCTGATTTTATAGGTAAATGATTTAGAAATTGTGGAAAAAAATTTAATCTCGTGACCAGATAAGTTCGTCAGGTTGTCGCTAGGGGGCGCCACAGCGGAATTGCAAATTTTAATTATGTGTCAAATTAATTCGTCATCTTGCCATTAGAGGGCGTCATGGTGATTTTGGAATTTTTAATACTCGCGTTCAAATTAGTTCGTCACCTTGTCACTACGGGCGCTGCAGTGACTTTGAATTTTTAATTCTAGCATTCGAATTAGTTCAACACTTTGCCGCTGGGGGCGCCACAATGACTTTGTTGATATTCTTTGGTCTTGTTGATTAATTACATAGCGAGGCAAATTTAATTTAATGGGGTGTATATTTTCAATTAAATGAAATATTAATCATTATTTTATGAAATTTTAATGAGGACTTTATTAATTTTATTTTTCATAACAGAGTTGAGGAAGATTATTAACTGTTAGTCAGTCTTGTGTTATAAATGGGAGTTAGGCTAATAATTATTTACTATGGTGGAGTCAGATGTTGTTATGAAGCATGAACTTAGGAATAATATTTAATAATTTAAATTATATTATATACATAACTTAGATAGTTTATGACTACTTATAGTTTGCTAGCGTTGAGTAAATATTTGAATGAAGTAATTGAAGGATGGAATTCTAATATTTCAGGATGAACCAAGAGATGTAACAGTGCTAGTTCACTGCTATAGGAGGGGATGATAAATTGTTGATAGGGTTAAGAATTATGTCGTTGAATGGGTGGAAACCTGGACAGTCTTTAGGCACTAGTAATTCTGGTATACTTACACCTATTATAGCTAAGGGTCAGCCCTCATTAGATAAATCAGGGCTAGGTTATATTGATGAAACCTCGGTGGGAGCATTTATTGATATTTTAAAATTACTTTTGAAGGATGTAGATCCTAATTCAGTTATGACAAACGGATGTGTATCTTCCTTGTTTGAGGAGGAAGATGCCTATTTGCCAGATAAATTTGAGTTAGTGAAATCTATAATTACTGTTAAACTCTATGGGAAAGAAGTGAATTGTTTGGTAGACACGGGGAGTGACATTACATGTATTTCCAGCACCTTTTGGGAGTTAATGTCAAAAGAATGTAGTAAAATTAATTTATTGCCCATCAGGCCAATTCAAATTAGGGGTCCAGTAGGTCAGAAAAGTACTAAAATCCAACAAATGGTATTGTTACCGGTTCAACTGGGAGGTAACATTATTGATATTAGTTTTTTAATTGTACCAAATTTGTTGCAATCTATGATTTTAGGCTTTGATTGGCTATCATTAGTTGAAGCCACGATTAAATTACAAGGTTCTGAAATGGGGTTATGTTTGAAAATACATGAACAAGATGTAGTTTTGCCTTTTAGGAAGATAATCTTTGAGAGTGGAATATCGGAGATATCTACTCGAGATGTTGATGATTCAGATTTCCAAGAAAAGTTAAAGGAAATTAAAACGGGGATACAGCTTTCGGATGTACAGTTAGAGCAGTTAAAACAAGTTTTGAGTAGGTTTCGTAGTATATTTTCTAATGTTTTGGGTCATGCGAATTGTTACGAACATTAGATCAAGATGTCAGATAGTACACCATTTATTAAAGGTCATATCCTGTGCCTTATGCTTACCGTCAAATATTGAGGAGAAATTGGCAGAGATGATTGAGATGGGCATTCTTTCGCGGGGTTCCACTCCGTATAGTAGTCCGTTAACGGTTGCGACCAAACCCGACTGGTCTTTACGTTTATTCTTAGATGCGCGGGAGATCAAAAGTTTATGGTTGCAGACTCTGAAGCTCCACTTATGCAAATTGATGTATTTAGTTCTTTTCATGGGGTTTCATATATAAGTGTGGTTTAATACCTACTTTCAGATACCTATATCTGAGGACGGCAGGAAATATACTGGGTTTACTTTTAATGGAAAGTCATATATGTATAATGTACTCTCACAAGGTTTAAGGACTTCAGTGGCAGTTTTAGTCGGGCTATAGACATTATATTGGGCCCGGAGGTTAGGCAGGTTATGTAAATTATTTGGACGATCTGGCAGTCTTAACTTGTGGTACTCTGACTGATTATTTAGAGCATTTAAGTATAATATTAAAGAAATTGCAAGATGCTAGCCTTACATGTAATACTAGAAGGGGTAAATTCATATATAAGAAGTTAAGATACTAGGGCATATCATGTCGACTTCAGGTATTAGGGTTGATCAGGAAACATTAGGGTCGTACGGAAATTCCCTATACCCAAGATAGATAGATAGATCGATAGGTAGAGCATTTGAGGGTCTTTTTCGGGTCATATAATTATTAGGCTAGTAATTAGGATTGATCATAAAACTTTGATTTTGTAAGGATTTGGGAATTATGCAATAATCAGTTAACTTGATGGATATTATAGTTAGAGCAATCTAGCTACCAGATAAAGTATATTAAGGTGAAGGACTCTCGAGATTTTAAGGAGAACAGTTATTGAAATTTTCTTTAATGAAGAAGTTTTAGGTTTCTTTGAATTATGACTTATGTATATTAAACATTTGTGGCATTCATGTTCTATGGGGTGATTAAATTACGCCTATAAATTTCAGATTTTAAGGGGTGACTTTATCTAATTTTAAAATTTGTTTTGGATATGAGACATATAGTTGGTGGGGTATATGGGATGGACAATACTTAGATTAAGGTTATATACAGGGTGTTATTAACTTAGATTAAGTTTATGTACAGAATGTTATTAACTTATAGGACTATATACAGGGTGTTATCAATTTATTATTTGATGATCGTACCTTAGATTAGAATTTAATTTATCCGCAAGCTACGAAATTAAATTCGGGGTGGTGTGACGGTACGCATCATCGTGAATTTAATTTTTTTTTTATTAATGTTTATTTATTTATAAAGGAGTGGCTGTTCTCCATATAATGTATTCCCCCCTTTATTTCGCATAATATATGTATTTATTATTAATCTCTTTGTATGATATAATTGAATTTTTTCTTTGTTTGAAAATTTGACAGAGAAGAGAGGGACTTTAATATTCGTGTTTGACAGAACAAGACATGAAAAAATTATTCTCGGAAAAAATTGTGTTTTATATTATTACAGATGGAGAAAAACTATTTGTGGACAACATGTTCAATACTAACAATAAATAACTATATCTTCGATATGTGCGCTACAGACTTCGGTGCTATGGATTTCACCAAAGGGCTAGTTCACATCTTCAAGTCATCAATTAATACATTAATAATTTTACTAATCATGTAGATTTGTCTGATATCTTGCTTGTTGTGTTTATCTATGTTTCAGATGTTCTCGTGGACTGTTGTAATATATAACTATTAATAACTATATACTAATAATCTACTAACATTAATCTATTCCGTGTTTGTTGCTTTTATTTCTGTTCACAGATGATCCAGAGGCTGTTTTATGTTTGTATGTTATTAATGATATATCTAATTATGTGTTTTAACCTAATCTGTTTATTGAACATGTATTCTATAACTAATTATGTGTTATTGATATTTTCTTTGTGTACTAATTACATTATTTTGCAGACAAATCTAATGTTCTTTTCTTGCAGAGATGTTACTAATAATATTGTATTAATAATTTAAATTTTAGGAATTATGGAATATTTGCATTTAATGCGTGTCTGTATGTATAAACCTGGGATTATCTTCAAAACTTAACTAATGATGAGTAGTTAGTTATAGCAGCATTTATTAATTAGTTAGTATTGAGTTTGGTGTACTTTGGTGATAGTCTTTAGACATATTGGGACCCGTGGATCCACCTATACAGACTTTTAATTCAATAGAGGCGTTCCTTTGACTTATATGGGCATATATGCTAACATACATAACTATTTACTGTGGAGACCTACATGATCATATGTAATAAAAGACAGACTTGTATACTATCTATTACTGACCTTCTTGTTTTAGAACTTAACTAATTATTGTCTTTGATTTGTATATTATATGGAGAATGAGCTATACAATATTAAATTAATTTTGATGTAAGTCTTGATTGACTTGTGCGTTATTATAAGATAAGAATTGTTTATACATTGTTATAATTTCATAGTTAACTAAATTAATAAGGGGTAATTGTAAAGCCTGAGTGTGCTAATATATTATTTAGGAAGTCTGACACATAGTCTTGCGGATAAAAATACTAATTTATTGAATTTAATTTAAAGGGTTCTGAAATATAACTTTGGTTTTAGAAACTGAATTAAATAACATTACCACTTCATAGTCGGGAGCTACTAAGGGGTTCTGATGATTCTTTTAGGCAATATAATTATTTATTAATTTGTTTAGGGAGATTAATTATATGTCAATGGGAACTTATTTATAGGAGTTCTTGTCTTGTTGTTGCATACATGTTGATGTACCTGACTGCGGTCACTTACTTGATAGGGGTGTTGATTGGTAATGTCTATCTGCTCTTGTCGCAGTGAGCTTAAAGTCAAACGTCGTATTGAGTCTTGATTGTTTTGAGCATAGGCAGGGTTATTATTGACCTAGGTCTGTGAGGTCATGGTCTTGATTTATTATCTATTATTTAGTCTATTCATATATGTGTATATATTTAAGTATATTTTATAACACTACATTATTACACCACACTCTACAACAATCATGCGACTTGTTTGGGAAAGCTTGACAGGCTTTAAGAAATTTAACGCTTATTTCTTTGGGTTTTACTAATTTTAATGATTTAAATACTTTCTTGTTTAAGATGGTTTGCCTTCGGCATTTGGCATGGTCTTGTGCAATAGAGTTTTAATTTAACTTTCATTTTATTAACGTGATTTACCTTTTAGAATATATATTTATTTGGTCAAGTCTGCAATTGCATGACAAGGGTTATGAATGTCAAAGAAGCAACTGAGGTGTGTAAGAATAAGCCGGAATGGTACTCTGTTGTGCAATGCAGTTACTTATTTTAAATTTATTGTTCATGAATATTTTATTTCTTTAAATTATATATCTACATGCAAGTAACTCTGTTGACACTGGATATATGCTAAACAGTAGTATAATTGTAATGAAACAACAACTAGTTAGATGTGAAAGCACATATTGAATATTTTCATGAAGATTCAGGTTAGAGCCGGGATTAATGGACCCTGTAACCTTGGACAAATGACGTCGCAAACCATTTGTTTATTGGGACAATCTAATCTACCTAGGATAGTTTCGTCAATTATCCAGGTTTTCTCGCGTGCCGTTTTTAGGCAACCTAGTTTGTTTTGGTTATAATATGTGCCTTCATGAGGCTAGGTTGATTTCACATATTGAGTTTAACTGAATGAGTAACTGAGGGATTGGAGACTGTTAAATCGCGGATCAGCTTGGAGGCGAAGTTGAGGGCCCCGGAGGCCAGCTACTGGCCAATTGCAAGCGGATCATTCGTATCAAAATTTACATCTTTTCACAATATGTGATTTCACAAGAGTCTTAGAAGTAGGTAGGCCTGGCAAGCCTGACTGGATTGGAAAGAATAATTATTGATAAATTATATATGAGCAGTGTTACCGATGTTGACACCCTTGATGTAGAGTACCACCATTTCATGTCTATTTCAATTTAAACTTTACTTTACGGTGCTATGCTCTCATCTCTTGGGTTTTAGGGTCTTTAATCAGATGTAGGGTTCCGCCACTTTACTTTAACTTTAACTTTCATTTTAAATTTCACGGTGGAATCTGAATCTTGTCCTTAACAAATAGATAACAAGCAATACGAGCGTAAGGGAATACTCCAGTTCAATACCAATTTAATTTCACTTTTACTTTACGGAGAATTTTCCCTGAAACTCTTACACTGAAATCTGTCTTTGACATAGGGAAACAAATAATATGAGTGAAGGTGTCCTCCACCCAATTTTATCTTTATCTTTACTTCATATTCACGGAGGAACATCCTGAAACTCTTACACTAATAACTTAATGGGAATTTTATGAGATGTAGAGAGTATCACTATTTAAACTTCATTTAAACTTTATCTTTAATTTACTGTGATATTCTTATCTTGCATCAGGGGAGGTCGCTGAGGTATTATTCCTCATATTTACAAATTTATTTGATATTTTGGACGAGTGGCTCTGGTATGATACGTTCACTCAAGTCTTATGGCTTTTCCAACTCATTTTACACATAAGGCACTCCAAAGGGGTTTTCTAAATTGTTAGGCGTACTACTGGAGAGTTTCTTGTCGGCTCTTCTCGCCAGTGATAGTACGTTGTGAACCGACGCTAGTTTTAGATAATGTTTATGATCAATTCAATAAGTTCTAATTAAAAGATTGGAGGTTCTTCTTTTATTCTGATATGAGCTCTTTTACTGATAGCTAAAGAATGCGGTGGCATAATATCAGAGAGGTGGTTAGGAGGGGTGCCTACACAAAATTATATAATTTGTTATGAGATGTGCATTAAAATTCCTTTTGGCTAATAAAGGCACGGCGTACTCAGGTGATGAGCTTATGTCATGAGTCGATACATTTATCATTATTCATAAAACGCATGGCATTTTACACTTACAACTTATACTACAAAATTATTATTTATATAGATATATATTATACACCGATCCTTGAGTCTTCCTGTTCCTTGATCAACACTCCTATATAACCTACCTTGTGAACATAGGGTTAACGGTATTATGACGAGGGTTCTTATTACTAGATGATCACGATTTATGGCCAAAATAAGTTTATTTACTTAATAAATGTTATTAATTTTCACTTTATAACTTCTTTTATTTCTCACTCTATGCTTCGGCTTGAGTTTGTCATTCCTTGGCTCTTTGAGGGTCGGGTGGACGTTACAGAAGCCACATGAAAAACACGATATCGTTACTTAAGTACATTCTCCTTATAATCATTGTTCGATTACTACAAAAGCACTTTTGCTTTTATATGCTTCTTGATGTAATTTTACTATGCCTGGACTGTGGAATATATCCATCTTATAAAAACTATTTTAAGATGTCAATTTATGTATACTTCTTAGCAAATAAATATTCACATTAATTGATAAAACGTGATAAAGAAGATGCGATATTAAGTGTTGTGTTGTAAAATGTAATAAATCATGTTACATATGTTACAGTTAATATAACGACTAATAAAATAGATCTAGGAGAAAAGACACAAAGTCTTCACACATTTTCTACGAATTTAAAGTTGGTAAATGATCTAAACGGTACAAAATATTTTGCTTAATTTTTCAGTATTTACCAATACCGAGCAGTATTTAATTACATTTTCAATCGCTTTACATTTTTATTGATTTATTCTGTTTTCTATTTAATATATTGGAGATAACTCGGTTCCCAATATAGACTCTGGTATCGAAACCTACATAATTATAATCTTTATTACATTATTGTTGATATTACAGAGTACTTAATAGAATATAATTATGGGTAGGAACATAACACTGATCGGCAGCCAAATCCTCCTCTAAATAAAATCCAATAAATGTACAGAATTTAACATACTGAATCTAGATTTGTTATCTTTCTTGCTATCGCGCATATTTTTTTATTTTTTTGCTAACAACCCAATATGTTTTTTACTTTGTTCGTCTTAATAAGCTCCAAAATAACATGACGTCAGTAAATTTCTTTTTAGTAAATGTCTACGCAATATCTCGTGGATGTTATGAAAAAAATCTAAGATGATATAGGCGTTTCTCTATATTACATATAAAGACACAATGCAACAAAAACGGTCTGAAATATTTCTGACAGAGTATATGACAAAGGTAAGTCGTGGTAGCGTAATGACTAGCACACGCGTCCCAAACTAAAAAGGCGCGGGATCGTTCCTGGCCGGAATTAATGCACCATTTAGATAGTTTTCTGATCTAATGTGCATGTTGTTACAGTTACCACGTGCTAATAACGGTGAATGAAAATATCGCGATGTAACCTGCACATCGAGATAGCCGATGTATCAAACCTGCCAAGCCGTCTTGGACAAGTGTGGCGGGTATACTCCCCATTCCCCTATTGGGAGGCCCGAGCCCAACAGTGGGACATTTATGGGCTGTTATTATTTATATATGAAAATGGAGAAAAATAAAAACTGAAATTACTTTTTAATAACTTGATACACACTTTTGATGATTGTTAATGTTTTCGAAGGAATTAATTCGACAAACAATCGCAAAAGTAAACAAAAAACCGCTAATTTAAAACATCAACTGCAAACACGAATGTGGTACAAAACTTTAAATAGAATATAGCATTTAATAGATTTAAGAGCCATAACGTCAAAGTTAAAATATTTTTAATAATATAATTTACATTCGTAATAATATGCCTACAAACAATATAAGGATGTATACCCTTCTTCAATAAGATCCCGAATTAAGTGTTAGATCTGCCCTTCAACAAATTTAAAGCTTAATTGAAAAGTACTTTGCTTAGAAAGGGAAACTACACCATTGAAGAATATTTAAATGACAAAACTGTATTTACATAGCTGCTCGCTCCAAACTTATACTATCTTCTGCCTAACGTTTATATTTTGCATAACATGTAAGGAATCTACGGAGATTTGTCGCAGTATGAATTCTTATATGTTATTATTGCGACGGTGAAAATATTCCTTTGTTTGTCACGACTCCATTCATTTTTTGAAAATTAATTTTAATACAACTTCCATATGTATTTTAAAAGAGGACCTAAGATAATATATAAGTAATTATGATGAAAAATCTTAAATAGCTAGATGTGTTGCTGGGGAGTTTGTTGCCGCTTCATCACCTTTGAACATCAATAACATATTGCGAAGCGTTGTACATTGAATAAGAAGTAGATTTGAATTTTGACTTACATGCATGACCTTCTAAAAGTGTTCTCCAGCGGAACTTGTTTTGAATAAAAAATTCAAATAATTTGAATTTAATATTATTTTTATCTTCAGAAGTGTCGATGTTATAAAAAAATCAGAATAGTTAGATAAAGTATTTTTTTTGTCGACCAGTATAATGTATTAGATATCGATTATGTCGTTTTATATTTTTGAAATAGTAATAAAAAGAATTTGCTTAAAGGATTACACTCAACTAATCGAGTTAAGACTTCGAAAACCACACAGAGTACCTTACCGTATCTTATTACTTGAATTGTTATTAAGATGTTCGTAATAAACGACAAGCAAGTATGGTTTTCGAAATGCAAAGAGATCTATCTAATAGATAATTTTAAGCTTACCAGCACCGGGTAGGGATTTCACACGGTCCGCTGGAACTGGTGGAGGTGCAGCAGTAAAGCCACGTAGCATAGATCCACCGCGTGGTAGCGTGCTGGGTGCTTGGGTACCCATATAATAAGCTGGGGGTTTTACCTGTAGACAATAGAATTTTCATGATGTTAAATATTGCTCAATAGATTATAATCATTGATTGATTTAATCGAATTATACTAAAATAACGGAATGAACAAGAATTAAATTTTTTGCCATAATGATGGAAGGTACCTAGAAATGATACCACGGTGACCAATATGATTTAATGGTTTGCAGTGACACAAACATAACCTATAATGTTTAAAGTAACTTTGGTAAGAATTAAAGTATTCATACTTTTTATATATATATATATATATATATATATATATATATATATATATATATATATATATATATATATATATATATATATATATATATATATATATATATATATATATATATATATATATATATATATATATATATTATACTCTTTAGTTAAGGGTGTATATATAACAGCTGTCGCGTTTCTATACTTCATATACAATAAAATGAAAATTCATTTTTAAAAATAATCAATTTAGCAAAGTTTTTACATTTTTATGGTAATGATAAATATTTATAACTATAACAATGGAACTTAAATTTAAATATATATGACAACTAGCGGCCCCAGCAGGCGTTGTCCTGCTTTGAAAAAATAAAAATCTAGAACCCGATCTCAGCGCCACCTACCGGTTCCAATTGTGGATTTAAACCATCCGGGGACCCACTCAAACACACAAAAACAAAATCGCTCCCCGTTGTTAAGAGGATTCTAGAACCCGATCTCAGCGCCACCTACCGGTTCCAACGGTATAAAAACTATCCTATCTTTCAAATTGGATCAAACTGCACACGGTGTGCAAATTTGATTAAAATCGGTTGAGTAGTTTAGGAGTCCATCGCGGACAAACATCGTGACAGGAGATTTATATATTGACAATTTATAATCGACTCAAAATTGGCACATTATTTAACAATGTAGTTTCATTTAAATAAATAAGAAGTGTTTTATTGCATACCCTTTTCATTCGCAAATTACAACCTGTACATATTTTGGATTTAGTGTAAAAAATACATTATGATAATCGCTAACAATTTGTTTAAACATTCTACTCAATTTAATACAAAACAGAAACAGAACTGTTGACGGTATCTAATTGTACACTCACAAGAAAAGAAAACAATGTAAAGTAATAAACATGGTGGTTTACAAACAATCATCAAAGCTGTCACAGTCGTGTACACGACCGCAGTTTGAAATACAACATTCTAAACGAAACATTCAGTTTGTGAAAAACTATTTTGATGTGTTTTTATTTGCGGAATCCATATGATAGGGATATTGTAAAAATTGTAAGTTTACTGTTTTTTATCTGTATATCTTGTTTATAATAGTAACTTTTAAAACAAATATATGTAATACAATAATGCAAGAGTTATTTTAAAAACAAGATAAGGAAAAATTCAAGGATTCAATCAAATGTGCAATATATTTATCACATTTGATTTCAGTTTTGCGTTAAGAGTTTTGTATAAATTTAACTATTAACCTTTTGACAAATAAAGAACACCAACATAAACATCATACATACATACGTCTGTACGTTTGGCGACTAATTACTGAAATTATTATTATTTTCATTACCCTTAGAAGTGATATAATGTCGCTAGACAGATTTTGAGAAATCATAAATATGCTATTTCATTTTCGTTTATTTAATTATCAATAGGTGGGAATATATTTTCATTTAAAATTGTAAAAAATGCATCGCTGCAAACTTTTTATATATTAAATAGAAAAGTAATAAAAAAGTGGACGTTAAATAATATATTCAAACATATTATGAGTAAACTTCTCAGAATTTCAATTATAGCGAAATTGTTTATTGTTACTTATATTTTTTTTAAAATTTAAAAATAAACGCGTGTAATTCTATTTGCAATTTCAAAGTTTGAAATGTATTTAAATTATTTCTAAGTAGGTTCAGTCTTCAAATACTTTTGTAAACAGATAAAAGTGACTAAAGAGTAATGACGAAAGTTCACCTGGTTTATTACATTACATGCTTTTGCAAGCTACGTGCGTTTGAAAGTCAATTAATTTGATTAATTACAAGTCTTTGAGAATTTAAAATAATGTATCAACTTATGTATATAATTTATGTATTCAAGTTAGTGGTATGTGTAATAATGCACCAGTAACAATTAGGTTATAAATATTTATTTATTTCATGTCGATTTGACTGGTTTATTTATTATTTACAATTAAACACGTATATTTTTATTGCTAAACGCTGGCAAACAGGTAGATGGTGCACCAGCTGGAAATAAGCCAACGACGGTGGACGTTCGGACGGTATAATTACAAGTCAACCATATAAACACACACAAACACATATATACTTAGAAAAACTATGTGTGTGCACACACACATACAGTTCACATGCAGTAGATCATAATTATACCTACAACTCTTAGTATACAAGGGTGAGGAGGCTAAGAAAATTACTATGCTATAAAAACTACCAATATTACCAAAATACCTAGCAATTTAGTGATGCTTTTTCGTCTCATCGAGTTTCAAATCACAACGATTCAAAACAAGTTTCACTTCAATAAAGAACATAAGAAACACGCACTAAACACACACTTGAAGTTTAAGCAATATAAATCAGAAAACAATGGCTTCCCCATTCCAAAATAATTTTAAAGATTAAAAGGTTTTCCAATTAATAATTTATTAGGATTCCGGAGCCAAATGTTAAAAATTAGTATTTTTTCTATTGCATGAGCTCATCAGATAGGTGGACGGCCCACAGATAGAGTAGTAGGTGTTCGTCACTTCTACTGCCGTTCGTTATGCAGTTTTTGTTATTATAAACAATCAATATGGGTTAAGAACAACAAACCATCGTTTATACTGAAAAAACAGGTTACAACAATACGTACCATTGTGTGACACACTTTTTTAATAAAAATAAACAATATAGTTTGTTGGTCATTGTTTTTGTAAATGTCAAAGGTTGTCTGGTTTAATAAATTGAACTGGTTTTAGGTGATTAGACATGCTGTCCTTCTTGGTGATGATAATGAGTTTAATGTCAACAGGATATACCATAAATCGGCCTGTTTACAAAGTTGTTTTAACTCAGAAGGGATTTGCGCAGGTAAGAATATTTTAGATATTTATTATTGATTATATACACTCAATTTATTCAAATTCACCTATACTAATCTTAATATATATAAATCTCTTGTCACGATGTTTGTCCGCGATGGACTCCTAAACTACTCAACCGATTTTAATCAAATTTGCACACTGTGTGCAGTTTGATCCAACTTGAAAGATAGGATAGTTTTTATACCGTTGGAACCGGTAGGTGGCGCTGAGATCGGGTTCTAGAATCCTCTTAACAACGGGGAGCGATTTTGTTTTTGTGTGTTTGAGTGGGTCCCCGGATGGTTTAAATCCACGATCGGAACCGGTAGGTGGCGCTGGGATCGGGTCCTAGATATTTATTTTTTCAGAGCAGGACAACGTCTGCCGGGGCCGCTAGTAATATCTATATATAACAAAAGATAAAAAATACAAATAGTAAATGGGTCTCAAATCACCGTCTATTAGGAACTTTCCCAAAAACATTGATTGTATTAAATGCAACATACAGTAACCCTATCAGTTTTCCCTTTCACAACGAACTCCTGCATAAATTGTAATAAAATTTCATAAAGTGCTTAAGAGACCGAAGATACAATATATGGGGTATTAGTGTCAGACAATGCTCTTGCAAAAATCCTACAACTTGTTATGACGATTACAACTCTTTTAACATTTTGAATCGTTATATCTCAAAAATGGTGGTTCTTCGGAAAAAAGGTATTTAGAATTTTTTATAGATCTGGTCTACATTTTTTTCTGTGCTAATTTTATGATAAACTTATCATTTTCCTGAAAATCGCGAATAACCCTTTTTTGTGACCTTTGACACCAGCAAATTTTCTTCCAGGGGTCGGATCGATGAGGGCTTTTCACATTTCATTTATAATAGTGTATTGAACAATCATACCAGTTTTCAACCAAGTGTGAATTTTTGTAATTTTGAATGTCTAAATTTACCGGACTATTCTATCGTATTTGGTGCTTTAAAGTATTATAGGACTTCATTCAAAATATGAAAACTATTTATATGTCAAATATTATTAAAATTGTTTTCACAATCTCTGTGTGATGCATGTAATTAAATACGAAAAAGAGACAGTTGTACCATCGGAAATACTTCTTCAGATTCGCTTTTAGATTTTTCTTATATATAACGTTACTCTGCCGTAGAACTATTATATTTTCATACAAATAGCTAGAATATTATAGATGGTCCGTGTTTTATAAGGGCTGTTAGCTGTACGCCAGCGACAAATGATTCATCCTCAGCAATTAATTAAGTTGTACTGGAATGGAATTGAAAAGCGAGGTCGGCCCTTAGTATTAAGATATCGGAGTACTTGAAACTTGCCGGAATATTCTGCGCCTGTCATCGCAAAGCTGTACTGCGAAATTAACACGATGCAGAGAGTTGTATTGCACAAATTTCTACGAACTTCGAACACAACTTTAGATTGGTATTATCAAGTTTAATGCATTTTCGCCATCGTTCGAATAAATATTATTTCTAACAGGGACTTCAATTTGGTTTTCAAGTGAATTAGACAACTACTGGGCGGAAAGTTTACCCTGGGTGACTGTCATTCCGATTAGAATTATCTGTGTCGGAATGAAACAAGTATAAATAACTTGTATGTGTGTGCAGTCAACACGCACTAGAAATGAAACAAAATGTGACAAGAGGTGGGAGAGATTCTAAATTTCGGGACCTCACATTTCTTATATTATATCGATATAATATATTTAAGATTTAAAACATGAAATTTGATGTGTTAACGAAAAACTTCAAAACACTATCGGTATCACACACAAACTCTATCGGTATCAGCATAGTGTTTATTCTATCTCATTCTCTCGCAAGCTTTGTCTTATAGATTTTTGTGTTTATCTTTGTTAAGTGTCGCTTTTTCGTTTCATCAAGTTTCAAATCATAACGATTCTAAAGAAGTTTCACTTCAACATTCCTGCAAGGCAACAAAACCAACCGCAGCCAATAGGGCAAAAGCCTTACGAAAACGATACGGGCAAAAGCCCGTCAAGATAGCTAACGTGATCCGTCCCTGGTCTAGGATACGCATTCATAACAACCTTCAATTGCTTTCAGGCATTAATAGGTAATTTCCTGTCCCTCATTTGCAATCGGTTATACACTGGTAACACCTATAGTGTTGCACGTAGTCAAAGGCGACGGTATGCGTTTTCGATCACGTGAGCCGTCGGCCTGTCTGCCGCTGTACGCAAGAAAAAAAAATTAAAGGTCCTATTTGTGTTAAGTGGCAGTTTTATTAAATGAGGCTTCCTTGGGTGTAACCCAGACGTAAAATAGTTACTGTAGACGTCTTAAACTGTTAGGCTATACACATGTATAGCCTAACAGTTTATATTAATGATGTTGTGTACATACACAACATCATTAATTTGAACATTCATGCAGTCTCTCGTAAGATCGTCACATTCTTTAAAATTTACTAAAGCCGAAATTTCACGAATTCACCTGTATCTTTCACTTTCGATAGAAGTATTTAGACCTAATAGACAATTTATTGTTATTTCTAGTATTTTTTATGTATATTTAAGCAGTTAACTATTATAGGACACACGAAGAAGGTTCTAAGGTGTTCAGATCGTTTTTTACACGTTTCTTTGCCCTGTTTCTCTCCAAATTGAAGGACAAAAATGAAGTCTCATGCCGGCCTAAACTACCATAAGTTATGGGGATCGTTTGAGTGAATTGGTAAAATAAGATTACATTGCAATGCTTATAATTTTCAGTTCATTCAATACGATGTGGATACTCCACCGCTGCGAGAGTTCACTTTCTGCACATGGATTCGGGTTTACGAACTTGTGAATGACCAGACTATATTCAGTTATATCGGTATGTATTAGTAGATAGATAATTCTTTATTGTACACCATATATAAATAGAAGTAGAATAAGATAAGATAGGATAACGGGCGGCTTTATCGCCCGAATGAGAAGCGAGAGCTTCAGCCATTGAACTGCCCTGACTTGAAAGTTCACCTTCATACATACAAGTATCCTCAATCAAAAAATGTGGATACGAAATTCAGTTTAATGCAACAATAAACTTCCATTTTAATATTTATAGCACGTTAAATTTATTAAGGTCGGTCAAACACCCATAACGTTTGCATATTCAAGTAAAAGTGAAATTTTGCAATATCTACTTTGTATTTAACATATCTTGCCCAAAATGGTCATCATAGTAATAAACCGGTGGAAATTTAGTAACTTTTATGTTCGGATTTATATAAACAATGATTTACTTCATATTTGTTAGTACCATAAAATTCAAAATAACAGTAAATTTATTTAAAGACAAACTTGGCTCAGACTTATTCGACTATACTTGTATTAAAAATACACGTTATATTTGCTACCTCAGGCATATATTTAAAGAATGATCTTCAGGGTTCGAATGAATCAATGAATCTTGATTGGTACTAATGCAGGTATATAATAGTTGTACCTAACAAAGTCAAACGTGCACACTATATTTGACTTACACATTGTCATACAAATATTTGAGTTTCGGTAGAATATCAAAGACGTCGAAACTTAAATAAAATATGTAGGATATCACTGCCAACGGGAAGCGTGCCCAGAAGGCTGGTTGTATTGCCGCGCTGTATGGCAAAGTATTGCCATAATAAGTATATTTGTTCTGCGAAATATGAGCCAGCCTTCTGATCACGGGTAGTGTCAAAGAGTTTCTTACATATGTCTTTAAAGAAACTCTTTGAAGACGGACCCCAGGGGCCTAATGTTTCAACCGGTAGATGAATCATTATAGCTTCGTATGTCCGTCCGTCAACTTGGCAGTGTGTGTGTAGTGTGTTATACGATTGTGTTGTGTATAGATTTTTGGAACTACATTATTTATCAGCATATGTATATATATACGTCATGACCTACGGGGCCGAAACGTGGACATTGACGGCAGGACTGCTCCATAAATTCCAAGTCGTTCACCGGGCTATGGAGCGATCTATGCTGGGTGTTTTTCCTATGGATAGATGGATTCGTAAGTCAATCAAGGAAACTGACATAGCTCGCAAAAATAACAAGTGAAAGTGGTAGTGGGCCGTTCACGTCTCTCGCATGAGCGATGGCTGATGGAGCAGACTTGTCCTGGAGTGGAGGCCGAGTCTCTGTAAACGTAGTGTCGGACGACCTTCTGCCCGATCTAGTTACGACCTGCGTAAGATCGCCGGTAGGCGCTGGATGAGGAAGGTGGAGGACCGGGATGAGTGACGACGATTTGGAGAGGCCTAAGTTCAACAGTGGACTGTGATTGGTTAAAGACGACTAAATATAAAATTTAAAAGGGGCAGAAGGAAACATATACAAAGTGGGATACTTCATTATTGCAACTAAGGGACGGAAAAGTGTTCAACGCGATACTACGCGGGAAATATTTTTAAGCAACGCTTCAACATAATATAATAAAACTATTTTTTCGTAAACTCTTTTTCACTTAAAGTAATAGTTGGTGATATATGTCATTTGAATATTGTAAATATTATATACCTGTTTAATTTTGAATTTCGCTTTATGAAACCACAATCGCCTATCCGTATTTACATGTGTCTGGGCATGCCAAAGCTATACATAAAATTTGACAGAGATGTATTTTGTGTCTCTCAAAAAGTGTAATGTATAATAACGAAAGAATTTGATGGTCTAAGTGATTGAGGGGGGGATTGTGGGGTAAGCCCACTGGAACACAAGCTCCGGGTTCAATTTCTGGCATGATAGATTGCGTAAAATTTCCGTTTTTTACTATAGTCTGGGTATCTGGGATCAGACCTAAAGTAGTCGGTTGTATTACCCATAACCCGAGTGTTATTTGCTTATATGTATCTACATAATATAACAATATTTAGTAAGAAAAACAATTTTTGAAAACAGTAAAAATTAAAAATATGATAGTGAAAAATTATTGTTATTTGAATAATTTCCAATCTTACAATACAGTTACGTTTCCGTAAATAACTAATTGATTACGTATGACCAGGACCTACATGCATATTTAAGAGGTTTTTAATGACTTCATGTTACGGTAAATCAAATGATATTTATTACTTCCAAATATTTTATCTTTAAGTGATATAGAGAATTATATTATAGCTCTTACATCATTTACAATGACCTTATTAGTTGACCTTATTCTATTTTATTTGCATTATATACATACGATTTTAAATGTCCTTCATAATCGTCATGGATATACATACGCCACGCCAGGTCCCTTGCGGGGTAGGCACGAACAACAGGATACGCCATTCAGGATATATATATATATATATATATATATATATATATATACTAGCTTTCCCGGCAGACGTCGTCCTGCCCGGTAAAAAATAGGGGTTGATCGTAGAGGGTTGAAAATTTAGGGTTGTATGTATCTTTTAATGCTGTATCATAAAAAAATAGAAATTAAAAATTTTGTCTAAAAAATAAATAAAAAAATTTAGGGGTACACTACCCCTAACATTTAGTGAGATGAAAAATAGATGTTGGCCGATTCTCATAGATACCGGATAAAATCGGTCAAGCCGTTTCGGAGGAGTATGGCAACGAAAACTGTGACACGAGAATTTTATATATTAGATATATATATATATACTAGCTTTAGTCCGCTTAATTTATAAATAAGTTTTAATCAATTTAACTTCTCTATATATATATTTGCTACAAATATTACAAATAAATATACCCACACTTCAGTGAAAATATTTTATACTTATATATATTGAATAAGCCATTTAAAACAGCATTTATAATAATTGCGGTATAATTTTCTTGAAGTAGAATAATTTTTATTTTCGAATCGATTACTTTCGATTTATTTACTTATTAGATTTATTTATTTACTTACTAGCACTTAAAAGTATTTTGACAATACTGAATTTGTTAATATCTTGAGTTGATGTGTTTCTAATTAAATGCATTTTTTTATATTAACACTTAGAACTTGCAAAGAAATTATTGATAAGAAAATGTTGGAATTTGTTTGTAAGTTTTATGAACTTTCTAAAAATCATGTTTATAAAGCGCCCTTTAAAGAAATATATTTTTAAACTTAATTATGTTTATTTACAGCACTTATAAATTAGTATTTTATTGTGTATCCATCGGCCTTAAAGGCAGCGTCGCATCGTCCTTGCATTTACTCTGGCAGCTTTTTGTAAATGGTCTAGCGGGATTCGGGTTCAATCACTGCATAGTACTTCTTATTTGAATAATTTTGATACAATAAACGCTCGGAAACAGTATAGAATGGGTAGAGGATCAGCCATTGGAGTCCCACACGCCTTCGTTAAAAATGTCACACTTAATTTTTAATTAATGATACCCGTAATGCCATCTTGCGAAGGTGAAACTAACCTAGAGGGCGACATATTGAAATCGCGCGAATGCTATTTAAACTTTTCACTGTTAAAATAATACACAATATAAAAACAATAATACATATAATAAAATTGTAGAGGTCAAATTTCTGTAGAATGAAAAAAAATGCTAAAAACCGAGTCAGGGGGATGTAAGAAGTGAAATACAACTAATTTTAGTTTTTTTTTCATTTTTTTTTCTCTGTTTGTCTGTCTGTTTGTACCGGCTAATCTCCAAAACGACTGGACCGATTTACACGAAATTTTGTATGGTGATAGCTTATATCCCTGGTCAACACATAGAATACTTTTGATCTCAAAAATTTACATAGTTCCCGTGGGATATGGGATTGTTTGCTTGGACGCGCTAATCTCAGGAACTATTGGTCTGATTTGATTTTTTTCAGTGTTAGATAGCCTTTTTACCGAGGAAGGTTATAGGCTATAAACCATCACGCTAAGAGTAATAGGAGCGGAGCACCAATGAAGAATGTTTCGAAATGCGGTTTTTTTAACTATTCCACGCGAACGAAGTCGCAGGCAGAAGCTAGTTTACAATAAAGTTAAACTTTCGAAACATCTAGAGTTGGTCGTTTTTGTAAAAACGTTTTTGAGCAACGATGCCAGTATACGATGCCGGCATCCGATGCCGATATATTGAAAAACGGATGCCCGCAATATCCGATGCGAACTTCACCGAATGCGAGAGAGCGAGAGGCATCGTTGACCACGCCACGGAAAACGCAACGATGACAAACCGAAGACTCGACGTATCGCTCGCTCGCTAACTCTCGGGTGCTCTCGGTACGATCGGTGGTTGTGCAAGGCAAACAATCAACGTAATACAACACTAAGAGCGAGCGTAACTGTTAGAAAATTTTATAATAATATAGGTACTTATTTATTATAGAAATATACCGTTCGAGGTGCAGTATTATTATAACTTCTGTGCCATGCGAACAGATATTCTCCAAAGCCATATTTTGAATGAACGAAGAACTCGTCTTACAAGTTCCAAATTAGAAAAAATGGTTTTTCTTAATGTAAACTATAATTTTGTAAAAAATAAAGACTAATATTAATTAACTTATTTTTTTTTATTATTTACTTTATTTTTAACTTCCACACTTTTAAAACAATATACCAGTAGAAGTCGTAATGTTGAATATCGTATCTAAATAATTTACATAACTACTAGACAACAGGCATCTATTGTCATACGCAGAGTTGCAGATACTTTAGCCGGCAACTAATTTTGGCAAATGGCATCGGTGCCAGAAATAACGATACCGGCATCGGATGCCGTTTACAATTAACGATGCGCATCGGATGACAAAATTTAACGAAAACGCCCATCGCTAGAAACATCAAACACGAGTTTTGTCTTTCACGATGAGTTGATTACTTGAGTTTTATGACACCAATGATTAGCCATGTGACTAATTTGAAATTTCGAACGTGTGATACTGAATAAGTACTACACGTCAGAACAAAAATAAGGTTAAAGTGCTATTAAGTAAGTAATTAACAGTGTCATAACAGTTAGTACAATTATTTTTTCTTAGAGATTTTTTGCGTTCTATTAGTAGGTATGTATTGCAGTAGATGTCACTGTTCTCAAATTGAACACCAAATGAAAGAAAATAATATGTTTCGTTATACGCAGTTGTTTTATTACTTGTTTAAGAAATATTTGATATGTTTTTATGTTTTTGCTAGCCATATCAGCTAATAAATATATTTTAAAGTGTGTAAATTCTATTCCTCACCTATTTCAAATTATAAAGCTCTTTTTAACTTTAATTACTGGATTTTTGATGAATTTTCGATTTACCAAAAACTTATTTCAAAGATGTCAATTATGTCAAAACCAAAATGACATTCCGATCGATACGAGTTAGACTCGTGAATGTATGTACTTTTTTTGTGTTTTGATTATTTTTCGACAACTTTGTTTGATTCCTGGACTCCGAAGACTTCGCTTAGCATGTTTACTAGTGTTCTGTGATCACGTTGGACTTACGCATGTACCCTGAACACCGATTTGCCTAAAGATTTGTTCTCTGATGACTGGGATTATGGCTTCTTCTGAAAGAGGTTGTTGTGTGCCCAGATGCGGTAAAACTTGTAAGTAAATCATCGTAACGGCACCAGATTAGATGTGGATACATATGATGTTATGAAAATGTATGCATTTGAATATTTTAATAAAAGGAAACATAATAAATGACGCTACCGCTAAATTGTTGTTTTATTTACTAACAAATAAACATTTTTTGGAAAGGCTTTTGGGAATTGCAGGAGTTAAATTATTAACTCCCGCAATTCCCAAAAGTCTAATATAAAAATCAAAATAATACTAGACCCCTGGACGGTTTTTGCCGTTGAATAGTGCCGTATACCGATAGAGTGCGTTAGTATATACATTACGACTGTTGACTCTATATCAGTATATATAAAGTACTCTGTGGTAATTAATTGGCGAGAATATGGAAAAATACTTGTAATATTAAGTCACAGAAAAAATATCATGATTTAAAAAAAGACAACGCCATCTAGTGAAATTATAATATATTAAATCTGTAAATGGTTCGAGTTATGCTATACGTTTAAGTGTGAAAAAATCAGGGGGTATATTTCGGACCAGGAAATTTCCAAAATGCAATTTAAGAAATTTGTCTGTCTGTTTATCTGCCTGTCTATCTGTTTGTCTGCTTTTATTGTAACTCGAAATGGAGCTAGCTTATATGTGGAAGGCGTAGCTGTGGGTACTTTTTATCCCGATTAAAATATTGTTTTGTGGTATAGACACAATTAGCGAAAAAGATGGCGCTAGGATCGTGTCGTTTTTGAAAACTACTAAACATAAATGAATGGAACCTGACATAAAATTGGTTTATATTCCGAGTTAACACTTAGGATACTTCGAATCCCAATGAATGAAATCGTTTCCATGAAATTAATGTGCTAGAAAATTAGATGGCGCTGTAATCGCGTTTTTTTGACGGCAACAATGTTGCAATTTACTAACAAATACGTTGTTCGAAATCTGGCTGGCTGAAATTTGGTATGTGGGTAATTTCAATATCGAGTACAGACATAAGATTCTTTTTATCGCAGAAAGTGTATTTGCCACAGCAAGGTTACCCGCCTAGACGGCTACCATCCCTGATATAGAGAATGCCGCCATAACAATCTCGAGTTGTGTTCCGGCCTTAGTGGCCGGGTTCCAGTCTCACATTGTAGAGCGGTAGCACCTTCGATTTTAAAAATGTCTATGGGCGTTTTTACATCAGATGGGCAGCTTTTTGGTCACGTGACACCTTGACTAGACGCGCTGAGAGATTTCGATACAGATAATGAACTCCGGGCCCTATGGCCCCAGGGTGTCAACCCCTAAAAGCACAAATACGTACCCACTACCAATGGACCAATAGCGTGGATATTTGCGGCATTTCATGGTCTCCTGGTATACGGCAGCCGCGACTGTTTACTCCTATGTTAGGGGGCGTCCTATCTTACAAGGCACCAATGACATTAAGTCTGGTCTCTTACCATCGTCGTGGCCCCATTTAGTTCGAGAACGGCTGGTGTCCCGGTGGTGACAAGAGGCTGGCAAACATTCTGCCGGCATTCCTCGAGCATGACAAGTCATTCATAATTAATTATTATTTATGTTTTTTCTAACGAGACGTCTTCAAGGCATACGGCACCCGAGGCAAAGCGATCGAGTTTCAAGCCATTCACATAAATCTTATTGGATTCAATGAGTTGAAAAATTGTTTGAAATTCGAGAAGAATATTGTATGTCAATAAAGTACAAGCTCTCTTAATAAAATAGTAATAAACGTCCCCGACTATTAAATGCATTATTTTCTTGGTTTTGTCTGTCCCATTTCCCTCGAAATAAATTCTTGCCTCTGTATAAGGTTTTAAATTTATTTTGTTTATAATCAAAACGTTGAGTGTGCACGCGTAGTTTAAATTTCCTTTTTTAGAACGCTGGGGAATGATTTTGCACAATGTCTCCGGAGACAGTAGGTAAAGGTATTCCCGGGAGAGGTCACCGGAGGGCGTGTGGGAGCAGAGCAGAGAACTAATATCATATGTTTCGTATGATCAAGTTATGCTAAGTTTGCTTAGTGAAAATCGTAATGAGCTTAAAATAAGTTGCTTAATCACTTATGAAGTCAGATTCTGTGACATTCATTATCAAGATATTATATGCAATATGCACAGTATATTATTAATTCTGTGTCATATCACATGACTTAGTCGAAATAGTACAAGTTTATTGCGTTAGTGAATGTAATACAGTAGGTGAATTTCGTTGTGTTCAGAAAACGCTGCCGTACTATGTGGGTAATAAAGTCAGTCAACCGTGTGTTAGATTACGCACCGTGAAGGATTGAAGGATAGGGAGACAGAAGTTAAACCATTATTATTATTTAGTTACGAAAAAAAGCCGTGGTAGCGTAATAGTTAGCGCACGCGCCCCTAAATCGAAGGGTGCGGGTTCGTTCCTGACCGGAACCGCATGCACATCTTAGTCAGTTTTCTGATCTAATGTGCACATTGTTACAATTACACCGTGCTAAAAACGGCGAAGGAAAACATCGTGATGCAACCTGCACATCGAGATAATCGATGTGTCAAACCTGCCAAGCCGCCTTGGACAAGCATGCCAGGTATACTGCCTGTTCCTCCTATAATGGGAGGCCCGAGCCCAGCAGTGGGACATTTATGGGCTGACATTTTTAAATATTTTTATAAGTTACACGACAAAAAACATGTAAATACAAATAATCCACATTTTATAAATATGCTTGATATTATTTTATTACTCAAATTATTTCCATTGGAATTTTTTTTTGAGTTCTCGCAATTTACTACGGTCCTTAGTAATAATAGAGTCAATATTTGTTATTTTCAGTTCATTTAATATTTTTAGGTCTTAACATTTTACAACAATTATTTTGGAATTATCGGAGACACCTGAATTTCATTTATTACGTTTTTATGTAAAATTTGTTAAGTTGGTGTGATCTAAAAATAACAATTTCTAATAGTCTAGTAACTATTACACAGATTATTATCATATTCATTAAATAGTTTTAGTCCGTAATTTTATTGTATACATATATAATTATAATAAAAAGAACCTGTCTATATGACAATTTTTCATTATTAACTTTTAATTATATATTTATTACTGTACTAGATTAACGTGCACTGTGTCTTCTGACTATTATTTTGTGAAAGAACAACTCGGTCACGTATTGCTTGGGTTGCACGATTCGTTCCCTGGGGGGGTCTTTACACGTAATGTGTCAAAAACAGTTTGGTATTATATTAACATATTACTTTATTAAGTATTAGGCTTTCTCGATATAAACACTTTTCCATACTTCACTTATTTTAATTATTTTCAGTATCCATAACTATATTTTACGTCTTTGATTTTCTAACACCGTGATATTTTTTATTTTATTCTATTTTCAATATATTAAGATTTTGGAAAGCTATATAATTAAAAATATTTAAATCAATTCAACTATACAATAGTAAATCTTGTTTTGTAATAAATCTTTTTGGTAGAAGATGTAACCGCGAAATCAATAACTCTGGTGACAGTACTATGTATACTGTATATAATTTATTATTGTGTATTATTTGTTCGACATGTTACTCTAAATAGAATATGATTAAACCTATCTTTTCAATAAGTATAACCATTGAAAAAATATTTTAATAAGCACCAAAATATACTGCTATCATATTATACTTTTTAGCACAAGGCAATAACCGGGTGATAAGACTTTGGTTGGACTCCGGAGGACACCATATCAAACTGACAATAAACGGCAGAGAAGCAACCGGCACACACGTAGATATAGTACGGGATGTGTGGAAACACGTTTGTTTATCTTACCAATCTGACTTTGGCGCTTGGGCACTTTATATCGATGCGAGACTCGTTTCTTGTGAAGCTTCCCAAAGTGTAAGCGACATTTAATTACTTATACATATGAATAAAATTGGAGTGTCTGTTTGTAAAATTGAAATAACCGCTTTTTATAAAAATAAATAACATTTTTTACAATTTTTGTTTGTCTGTCTGTGTGTCTGTTTGTTCCGGCTAATCTCTGAAATGGCTGGATAGATTTTGACGAGACTTTTATTGGCAGGTAGCTGATGTAATAAGGAGTAACTTAGGCTACTTTTATTATAGAAAATTCTTTTGTTCTGGAATTATGACGATTTTCAATCACCACGCGGGTGAGACCGCGGGGCGCAGCTAGTTGTACATAAACATATAATTAACAGTGGAATTTTAAGCACATTTTTTGACATTTAAAAGTGATATATATTGACGGCCCTGTGGTTGAGCGGGCTAAGCCTTTGAAGGCCTACCTCACTGCAACCCAGAGGTTCCGGGTTCGATTCCCGGTATAGTAAATTTCGGAAACGTATTTTCTCCGTTATTTACCATGGCCTGGGTGTCTGGGATCAGCCCCAGAGTGGTCCGTTGTATATTACCCATAACACAAGCGTAATTTGTTTAATTTGGGGATATGCAGTGTGTGTGTATGTCTGTCGAAAAAAAATATACTGCAAAGTTATTCTCTGCATTTCGAAAGTAACTTGTGTTAATAAAAAAACCCTTATTAGTAGTTTATAACAGCATAGAAACTACACTACTAGGATTCGGGGATGGTAGGCTATTTCTAATGTATGACTTGTAAAAAAATATCTACCACAAGTATGTTTTATACAAAGCCAAAAAATAAAATAAATTCGAACGATATAGATTATTTGACTAAAAATAAGTTTACATGTATACAGACACGTAGTTTTTGTTTCCCTATTAAAGTTGTGTAAACGTTCATAGCTTATTTTTTCCAACTTCATTAATTCGATACACTGATTTTGTAACTCTCTTTATTCGGTTTGTGTTTAATGCAAGGACTTATAATTGCTTAACGATATATAACTATCAAACTGATCGTTGATTAGGAATGGATAAAGTTTGTAATAGTTGAGAATTGCTACTGCTACAAAGATATCTATCAAAGCGTATACATAAATAACAGTAGCTTAACATGTAATTACAATACTCTACTTAGCAAGGAAGAATTTAAGAAGAAATATTAACTTTTATTACTGTCTCATATACACAAATAATTAAATTAATTTTAAATATTAAAATAGGTCTCCATACTGACGTAAGGATACTCATGATATTGTCTAAATTTAACATCCGATAAAGACATTGCTTTCCAATATTAAAACTTAGTGCTCAAAGTAGCAATGACAAATTTAATAGCAGCCTCGATTACATACGAGTATGTTTAGTGGCGCAATCTTATGTCTATGTCAATTTATCACCTTTTAATCTCTGAGTCGTGGAAGCTGTGACCTCCGACTGCATCCAGTTCGCTCATTCGTCATCAACGATTATTTTTGATAATTGTATTGTAGCTTCGTTTAGCAAGTTATAGTTATCTATGCCCACCTTTATTCATTTAATCATTTCTGGGTAGCCTTTTATAAGTCGTGTTTCACATTGTCTATTTTCTTGATACTAATTTTTACGATTGTTTCAGCTCCACGGATACGTACTACCAGGTAGTGGAAGCATAATAATTGGATACGGTACTGCTAATAATGGTAAAACTGAGTAATTTTTTACCTGTATACAATAATCTCAGCTCTTTATGATATGTTAGTAAAGTATTTATTTTCGTTTCAGGAGTACCAAATGGTTTGGAAGGGGAAATATTTGGTGCTAACATGATATTGAAATCAACTATAGAAAGAAATGTCACCATCCGAAACGATCCCACGAAACGACAGAGACATTTCTTGAAAAACAAATTGAAAAACTACAAGAAAAGTGTAGATTACATAGTGTTAAGCGATTTGCAGACTGAAGAAGTACATAATAACTTTGAAATGTCCCCAAGAATTCCAATAAGTAACTTAAGTCAAAACTATATACGATTTAGTACCCCTAATAGTTTTATAGTACACAAAGTAGGGTCAAGTTTGGCAGATAACACACAAAAGAAATTAAGATCTCATGATACGACAATAGCGAGAGATATTTTAGATTTTAGTGCTAACGATAAGGAACTTACAACATTTTGGAATGTACTTCACAAAGAGGAACCAACGAAGTTTACACCTCAATTGATAGAAAAAGCAACGATATCCAGTTTAGGGACCGCACTGGTTCCAAATATATCAGTGTTTGAAACTCCACCTCCGCCAACTGTTTCAAATAAAAATGTTTTCGTTAAAAGTTCCGAAGTTAGAAAACCAGCTGTTTTTCAATCCTTGTATAAAATAAGTGAAGATTTAAGTGACAAAACCCAATTCGGAAAAAAAGGTACGGATGAAATTTCCGAACTCGAGACACCTCCGCCGCCCGACAAGAGCAACAAAGTGTACGGTCAGTGGACTAGTTCTAAATTTGCAAACAGTGTTTTGAATTACTTAAAAAGCATAAATTTTCACAAAAAAGAATATAAAAAAGTGCCTGCAACTATACCACTTACTAAGGTTTTGGATAATTTCCCTTATGCTTCGGAATTCAAGTTAACAAAACTACGCCCCCCACTACAATTTAGAAGAAGCCTAATTGAAAAAAGGTTTGACTCCAGTAGAGCCCCACAGATAAATATTCAAATTGTAGAAGATGACTTACGAAGCTCTATATCAAAGTCTCATGCAAAAACTAAAGTCAGAAACGTAGAAGTTACAAGTAGAGGTGATTCTAAAAAGAACGACCATCGCAAATATCGACAAGTAAACCAAAATCAATCTCCCGATATTAAAAACAGTTCAGAAGATGTCAATTGGCCAAAATCATTTTCACTGAGAGACGAAACCCAGAAATATTCTCCTAAGGCTACTTTAGAACATAGCAATTTATTGTCGATACTTCCTTTCTTGAAATCTTTGGAATACTTTGTTGAAGATTCTCAGAATACCGAGTCTATGAGAGTAGTTAATAGTGACGATATGTATTCTAAAAGTCTTTCAAATAGAAATAAATGGCATAATGTCAAAACTTACAGCAATGATTACACACCCCGTCATATTAATATGGATTCTGAGAACAACCATAATGAGTTGAAACGTCAAATAGCTATAGAAAATAATAAAAGTCATCCATCTATTCGACTAAAATATAAACCAGAAATTAGTAAAATTGTAAAAACAGACGATCCAATCATAACGAAGGGGAGAAAACTCGCTCAAGAAATTTCAAACCAATCAAACAGTAATCAAGAGACAATATCAATTATCAAATACAACCATGGTTACCTTCCTGGACATGACAAGAAAATAAAGATAGATGATAAATTTCATTCGATCATAAATGGAAATACTAGAATAATATCCCAATCTGGTAACAACTTTGATAAGCATGTGAAATTAGGCAATGCTTTAAACGAACGACATGTAATTGGCAATAACGAAGAACAAAAAAAACAAAGTTTTGTTGGTGGTGATGAGTCAATTCCTGATATTATTAGATATAGATCAGACATAGACAATGAAAGTATAGCAGTACCACCTTCGTTGGGTCCAAGAGTTTGCAAAGATATTGAATTATACGAACGAGTATTATACGTCAAGCCAGATGAAAGTATAGATATAACAAGTATTTTATCTCCAGTAAAATTGAAAAATGTTGGGATTGAATTCATAACACAGAATTATAAAAAGTGTTCATTGGCTGATTCTTCTTTGGAGGACGATCAAATGGTTTTCATTGATTGGAGCAAAACGCCAGTGCGATTGTTTGGCGGAGCATATGCAAAAACCACAACCGATTTATGTGGTTTCTTTTAGTATTTCTGTTGGAGCCTTAACAGCTCGAGTTATGTTTATAACGCGATTTCTAAGCTCTTTATTCTTTCTATAATTCAAAACTATGTATATAATCAGTAAAACCTACTCTGTACGTATTAATACCATATGATATATACTCGTATAATATCGTTTTTTACAACGTAATATTAAACGAACGTACGAAATGCAATCCAGTTTTTTTTGTAAATATGTTCTTATTAAAATCTAGCTCAAATACTTGTTTTGATACAAGCATTCGACGTTTAGAGGTCGAATGTTAAACGCTCTGATTCTTCCGATTTCATTAATAATTCTAAAAGTATCTGGTCAAGTATGTGTTAATCCACGCACAGCGAAGGGTTCCGTAGTTTATTTACGAAAGTTCAAACAAAGGTTTAAATGAAAAATACCCATATTAAAAAAAATTTATATTTCCTGCCTTATTTTTTAAAGTTCAATAAATCGAAATTTTCGGAATTTAACGTTGGTTAGTTGAAAAAGTGGAGGCAAGTTAGAACAATTTCCAGCCTCACATGTCTCACTGATAAGTGATTGAATAAACAAAATATCGTTAAGATTTTTAATACCAATCTAACAATGCTGTGTGCAAAGAATGCTTCTCATTATTTAATTAAATGTCTGGTAGCCTTACTATGTAAAGATATATTTACTCCAAGATTTATAAAAAGTTTTTATTGATATATACAGACAGACAGATAGATGAGTGGAAGGACACAACGATTTTGTAACATATCCGTTTTTACCTTTGGCTACAGAATTATAAAAATACTGACGGGCCCAGCAGACATTAGCTTAAAAAAATATAAAACCCGATTGCAAAGCCATCTATCGGGTCCAATTATGATTCTAAACCATCCCAGGACCGACTCAAAGATATGCAAAATTTCATCAAAATTGGTCCAATCGTTTAGGAGTAGTTACATGACATACACACTAACGGTTTACTATTATTATTTATTGTTCCAACGTTCGGCCACTTTTCAGTAGCCGTCATCACGGAAGAATAAAATCAAATAAATGATCGCGCTTAAAACCGCTACAACGTAGTTTTATTATGTTTTTTTATTGCAGGAGGATGATGGAAAGCGGGTACCATAGCCTATGGACATTTTAAACACCAAATGTGCTACAAATGCGTACTTACACGTGCGTGCTCTCTTAAAGGAGACTGGAACCTGGTCACTTATGTCGGAACACAACACAAGGTTGTTATGGCGGCGTACTCTAGACCAGGGGTAGGCGTCATCCAGTCGAGCAAATACCCTACCACCTGGCTGTGGGTTGTTTTGTCGCCTCTTACGACAGACTTTCTCCGTTTCTGCACTGATAGCAATTATTATGTTAGGTATGCAAGGTGCGCAATACTTAAAAAAAAGTAAAATAAAAGAAATTTCACCTATAATCAAACTGAGGTTTCGCAATATTCATATTTTATGCTTAATACTCTTGTTTGATCGAACCGCAATTTGAAGTAACAACTAGTACTACAAATACAACTAGTAAAACAAATTTATAATTGTAAATTTAATTAAAACCTTCCAACACTTCCAAACTTTCGATAATACCACTTTTAGTTCGCAGTACTAGTTCAACAACAAGTTGGATTTTACAGATGGTTAAGGGAAAATTTTAATAAAGTTCTCCAATAAGGGAAATTATTAAAGGAATGGAGGACAGATATTTAATGCATTACAGGATGATGTGATTGAAAAACATTTGTAACTTGTGTTAATACGACTTCAAAACTTCGACACCATTTTTCGTGATCTGATTTACAATATCTCGAAGGAGTATTTTTTAAGCTTTACTATAAAATATGTAGCAGTCACCTCTAACCTTTTTTTTAGATATTTTACTACAGCATTGAATAGAGCATTTATGTGGATCATACACTCCTACTCAAGGTTGTCTATATACATCTGTTTCCGAGAATAAGTGAAATACAAACATAGAAAGAGGATCAGATGGCATGATAATTTTAAAAGGGTTTTGTTTCGCCAAAATGATCACCATCACTAAAAATAAATATGGCTGAAAGTATAAGAATATATTACTTGATATAAATTATTTAATCTGAATACCTAATCTTATTATATGTTATAAATGACCTCAGATGCTCAGCAATTAAGATTTATTTATTCTTAAGTAAGACTACATTTGACACTATTCATCTGCTCGCAAAAAGATTATCGTAAAGCTGCAACGCTTGGGTTTGCGATATTTGCATCGTCGTCAGCCAAAAAGGACAGCCAATTGCAGTCCACTGCTGTACGTAGGTCTCCTTAAGGCCGTGTCACTCATCCCTGGCCTGATTTCCTGATTCCTGAGTTTCTAACGGCGACCTTGCGTAGGTCGTTGGTCTATCAGGTTGGAGGGCGTCTGACACAACTTTTACTGAACTGCGGTCTACACTCCAAGATTCGTCTACTCTTTCGTTCATCATTTCTGCAGCAGACGTGACTGGCTCACTGTCACCTCAACTTGCTAATTTTGCGAGCTATGTCGGTTACCTAGGTTCTCTTACAGATATCTTCATTTCTAATTTTATCTATAAGAGAAACACCCAACATAGCTCGCTCCGTAGCCCGTTGAGCGACTTGGAACTTGCGGACCAGTCCTGCCGTCAGTGTCCACGTCTCAGCCCTAAAGGTCAGGACGGGGAGGACGCACTTCATTGGCGGGTGGTCGACGCGAAGATTTGACGAAGCCTACAGAAAGCTGCCCAGTCCAACTGAAATATGTAGAAAAATTAATAAATTACAAAGAATGGAAAATTAAGTTAGTTTTCTCTATACAGAGTGAGGCGGACAAACGTGACGTAAAGAAGGAAAATGTTAAATGCGGTTATAGTTAAATAGTAATACTTTATTCGTGTTTATCTAATGCAGTATTGAATTCAATAAAGGTTTTTATTTTACGTTTATTTGCAAGTATAAGAAGGCGCTCTCTTAAGAATTTGCTCCAATTTGCACTCAAATGCCATGTCTGAACTAGTGGTGTGGTGGCCATAAATAAGCACTTGACCTCGATTGAAACAGAACATTCAAGTTTGCAAATCTGCCTGAGGCTAACTGTTTATAGCTAATGTAAGGTTAACCCTAAAATATTACAAATATATTAAGGTCTTAAATCCACGCAAATAAATAGGCGTGAATATATAATTTATTCGTATATTTATGTTTTATATAAATTGTACGTTACAAACCAAAGTCGAGTAAGTTATATCGTTTATACATAAAAAGCGGCTGGAGCTGGACCGATTATTATAAACGTCTATTTGTTGGATTTGTTACCTCAGCCCCGAATAGCAGAATAACTATAAATAATCCGAAATAATCGCATATTTTTTGGATAAAAAATATATATAAATAAATTAGGTTTGGAATTCCGCCTTCTTCCGCAACTGACAGCTCACGTTAGTTAGAAATTGTTTCCCGGATACTTTAGATTTGTAATTGGAGCCGGTAGGCGGCGCTGGATATAGATTTCAGGTTCTCCGAATTGATATTGATGTTGTTTTTATGTATGTTCGTATGGATCTCAGAATGGTTTAGATTCACAATTGGATCCGGTAGATGGTGCTGGAATCGGGTTATATATTTCCATTTTTTCAGAGCTGGAGTAACACTAAATTTAGTACCCACGCAACGTTGAACTCAATAGAGTCAAATAGCGTATTTCATTTACACAGTAATGGTAAATATTTTTGTTATGTTATTGTATAAATAAAACTTATTGTATTTTACGGATTTAGCGCTGGTTATTTTATATATAAATAATTTTATGTTTTATTGTACTATGTCCAAAGTTGTAAGAGTAGTTACTTTAAAGTATGATATGTAGCCTTGAGAAAAAAATTCAAGGTAACTTTAAAAAAATACTTTCATCAAACATTTTTTAAGCGGAGCCATTGGTAATTTTTGAGACAGGGTTTTTTCGATTAAATGATAATATTTGTATGGTTTTGTAGCGAAATGAGATCTATGGCCGTTTTTACCCCCTACGGAACCGTTCATTGTGTGTTAAGCAATGCCTCAATTACATACAAAGAAAGAAGACCGTGGAGAGAGACACTCATTAGCAAGTTTTATTAAATAAATATTTTAATTTTGTTATGTTTCATTTACCTTGAATATATATTTGGCATGATGATGACAACATACTTAATTTGTATGAGACGGTTGCTTGAGAGGAAGTATTTGGATCATTGATTGGTCTACTACACCTATTGCGCGGTACTTACGAGGCTAACTTTCACGTACAGACAAACAGGCTTTGTTCCGCCTCAAAAACGTGCGTCGATCAAAACCGTATACAGAATACGTAATATATTTGAGTTCGATTATGTTAAAAAGTTACTGCAACGTTCTATTCATTTTAGGGTTACCTAATTGTTTTGATAAAACTAAAATCCTTTCAAAAACATCATGTTCATCTGTATTTGTACACCACAGCATGAAATTGCAAAAATTGTCGGTAAATATGTTTAAAGAAATGTCAATATATTTTGTGTAAAACGTATTTAGGTTTAATATGATTAACTATTTTTATTTAGAGGCGACCTTTAATATTGACAATAGTCTAATAAATCTGGTAATATATTTTGTATGCCATGACACTATAATGTAGGTACATAGTGAAATCTCGAAACAAGTAATCAGAGATTAACGGCATATTAGTTTTCCGCAAACACGTAACAATATTGAAATTGTGTGTGTTATGCGGGGGGAGGTTAAAGTCAAAAGTTGAATAAGATTTGCAAAGATAAAATTGATTCAATTTATTTTATTGATAAGATGCTAAAAGCTAAAATTCCAGTAACAGACAAATTGTGCAATCGCCAACGAAGATTGCGTTTTGCAAAACAACTATAATTAAAATAGTTTAACATCGTTCAATTGTCTAATGTAACCTGTAATGCGTTCATATTACGTAGCCATTCCAATGCGAATTGGTATTTACATTCCAAGACCAACACAATTTGACCGGTTAATAAAATAGAAACATTCTCTATCGACAAGAACATCCTGCCGGTTTATCAATGTTTCAGTTTAATTAACTTTAATATATCACAGATTACTGAGGTTATGTTAACGGCAGATTATCCAACTTTTGCCGGATGCGAAACTAAGGTTTAATTTTCAAATTTAATGTTTTTAACTGCCGAGAAATTATATAAATCGGTTATCCGTTTGAATTATGTTAATTGTTTGAAACAGAAGACAGTGATTTGCTTTTAAAAAACTAAAATAGGATCGATTTCTTAACTGTCTAGTGGCCAAGTTTCAGTAGGTCTTAAAAAAACAGTACCGCGTTTATATCACCTTTGTTGTTGCAAATGTCCATAGACGATAGTAACCATTTTCAATTAAATGAGTCGATTTTAAGGATTATAGCATATACATATATATATATATATATATATATATATATATATATATATAAAATAGAAGTGTAAATTTGTCAATAAAAATGTGAAAAAAATTCAGGGGGATAATTCGGACCATTCGAAGTAGATTCTGAAGTTGCAATTTTTAGAATGTTTGTCTGTATGTCGGTCTGGATGTTCCAGCTAATCTCTGAAATATATTAAAAATAAAGAACCTAATATTTGTAAAATGCTCAATAATATTGCACAACTTTAAATGTCATACTTGTCTATTGGATTCCCTTCTGAATATCAGGATCTTTTTTGCAATGACGCTCTATTTTTGTAGACACACGAGACTTGTATATAAAATATTGTGTCAACTATATAATAATGAAAATGAGACCTAGGTTTTTTTTCTGTAGGTATCAGCACCCCATATATGAAATGTTAAAGGTTTTAGTAGTTATAGAATACTTAAGGATTACTAAGGAACGTTGTGGATTGAAAGAAGATGTAATAACAAGAGTTCGAAAAGGATCGTTAAGGTGGTTTGGAAATGTATAGAGAATGGATAAAAGTACAATCACAAAACAAGTTGTGAATGGTAGAGTTGCTGCCGGTCGACCGAGAAGAACACACCATGATCAAATACCAGAATTGTTAGAGAGGTCAAGTAAAAAGCATCTCAAATAAACTTGCATGTAAGAAGAGGTTAGTGAAAATAGATGAAGCGAAAGTTATTTATAAGGGTCGTCATAAGTGGAGATCCATAGTCTCTACTACCCCATGGGAAACAGGCGTGATTACATGTATGTATGTTAGTTGAAGAAAAGGTTCAGCGCTTTTTGTAACTTACGTATATGGAACTCTATTATTATTTATGAATATTTATTTGGTTACGGTCGGGTTATTGTACGATGTATGTACATAATAAGACTTTTATTGTATATCTTCGATTCACATACGTAGATTCCGCTCATGCAATCAATTTAGTTCCGCAGTGCTTGAAGAAAGTTTTCGAGTTAGCTAATCTAGCGATATGAGGTTAGGTAGAACTGAATAATTTAAATTTATAAATACTTTCTTAAATTAATTTAAGCATATATATTTAAAGCGAAGGAATGCAATAAACGAGTTGATGCTTAAGATTATTTAATAAACTTTATATACCATAATTCTTTAATAGTAGAGACGTAACTACATTCTGTTACATATGAGACTACTTTGTACACTTAATAAAGAAGTAAGGACGAAAATAGGGACCGTATACACAGGCTAATCGAGCCTTGAAATATACCAAGCTAAATTAAAAATAATTCAGGTTATACAAGACATCTTTGTTTTACTACAAACATTTTAGTTTTATGGATTCCAGGTTTCACTCTCATGACAAGATAGGGTGCCTTTAAGCAAAAGGACAACGATATTCCAAATAGAAGGTAAAATGTATTACAAACAGACGAGCATATATATGTAGAGAATTTTTTATCTAAATTGGTTGGAAGTAAATTCCGCCAAATGGTTTAACAGTTATTTTCTGCGTTTAAATAATCGGCCGACAAACACACCTATTTTATAGTTTTAAATTATGTAAGATGCGCTTGTGTTATGAGGTTACAACAGACTACTCTTGGGCCTATCACAGATACCCAGATCAAAGAAAATAACAGAAAATCGTTTTCAAAAATTATCATGCCAGGAATCGACCCGGACCCTCTGCGTTGAAGTGAGGTATGTAGACAAAGACTTAGCCCGCTCAACCACAGAGGCCATCATCGAAATTAGATGAATTGAAAGGAGTGTACCAAGAAGAAGTAATTGGAAATCCATTGACTGCCCTATACTGAACAGGCGAGATATTTCGAACTGATTGATGCACGTGTGCTGTCTGTACATACAAATGTGAATAGGTTTGATGGTAAATGGATTTATTCTTCTCACTTTACCACCCATCTATCATTATCTTCTACTTCTATGGTACCCATTCAAGGACTAGAAATAGATTCTTGAACTCATTATAACTAACAAACTGTTTTAGGATATAATAGTCGTCTACATATACATAAACAAATACAATAAAGAACATTTAGGTTAAAAAATCCTAATTTATTAATGTTAATTTTATTTTTTTCTTATAATTCCTTAAGACTATAAGTAGAATACTGAGAGCCTAAGTCGTCAATTTCTATGGGAAAAATTCCTTCTGCGAACCTAGCTGGAACATTACCTCGCTGGACTAAAACATTGATTATTATTATTTTAACTCCTACTCATTTTATTAGTATATAAAATTATTACAGATATAAATGTTGCTGAAGAATTTCTTGCGCCGCTTCTTCTCTTTAAGCTCGGCTACCTCGGAGTAAATAATAGCCATAATAAAATTAAATTATCAAAATGAACAGGTTGGTGGTAGGGTAACAACTTTAACATTACTCATTGATAGTTGACATCTTTGGCTTTCATAATCACGACTACTAAAAAGTGGCCGAAACGTCGGAATAAAAATCAAAAAACTTGTGCGTCTCAGGACGCCCGACAGAAGTGATAACTTGCGTGGGAGAAATGGAAGTCAGACAGACTGGCACCGTAACGCGTTACGTAACGAAGCGGTTTACCCTCCCATAAGAAGTTATCACTTCAATAGAATTGCACGCTTGAAATCGTTAAAACATAGTTTTTTGCATTGATTTTACTTTTACAAGGTAGGTTTCCAGTCCTTTGATCAACTGAAATCGTTGAGCTATTTTGATCTTTTTGTAGAGGCTTATAGGCTCACAACCTCTTCAAGAGTTTACGGTTCAACAGCAAGCGGCTACAAATAAGTAAGTACTTACGACTATGTAGTACATCATTTTACTTACCGACAAAGACCCCACACCTGCATGTTGGGAAAACGAATTATTTTATTTTATGCGTGTTTTAACTTTAAAAACATCTATAGTTATCGTACTTATTTTATGGCTGTAATTAGTGTCGAACGAATTAATCTTTGTTTTTATTGCGTTGCGTCGAAGCTTGTCAGATGTGCGTGAACGGGGCCCCTTTGTCATTATACAGTTTAGTATAAAATAATGCCCGAACGGAGGGGTGGCGCTGTGAAGCGACGACTACGATATAATTTAGACCTGTGTAGTACTTTCGATTAGCGACATAGTGACGGACTTTTCGCGTGTTGAATTGCATTGAACCGTGCAGGGTGAACTGGTTGCATCCAGTATTATTTTGTACCTGTTTTGTACGTGTTTGTACAGTTCTAATAAACACTATAGTAATTCCAACGGCATTTATTTTAATTCGAGTCCTGTTGCTCGTAACAATAATAAATAATGACATCCCATAAACGTCCTCTGGGCCTCCCACTATTTAGAAGACAGACAGTATACCCGCCACGCTGGTCCGCCACCTCTTGGCAGGTTTGACACATCGGAAATATCAATGTGCAGGTTTTCCGGTCAGGATTCGAACCCGCGCCCTTTGAGTTTCAGACGCGTGCGCTAACGATTACGCTACCACGTCTTCTTTACTTACAATTAGTATATTTTAATTACTATATTATATAATATAAAGCAGTTGTATGAAAGTCATAAATATTTTATGTAATTTTAAGCATTATTAAATTTGCACATAAGTGTAGAATAGAGAATCTTGAGTGGTGCTATTTGGTTAAAACGTGTTTGTAATAACGAGTGGTTTAACTGCCTATTTAGTGTATTTTTATTGCTTCAGAAGGCCGATTACACTTGATGGAAAGTGGTAATCGTAACATATTGGTTACGATTTTGAAGTACGTTATTTCTTTCGATTACATTTTAAGTGTGCGCAATACCACTTCAGGTTTACATTACTTACTTATTACACTATAATTATCTAGGATGTGCCCGCGTCTCCGTCCACGCTTGACTTGAAATATCCGCGGGTTTCCCAGGACACAAAGTACATCTAAAAATGTAAGCTAAGTTTCAGAGAAAACAGTTACAAATCACTCCCGGGAAAATTTTCGTGGGGTTCCCGGGATAAAAATATCATACATTTTATTACATAAAATTTGATATCCATGAGTTAAAAAAACAACAATTCGATTTTTTTTAAATCTAATTTTAAATCACTCCCAACAAAAATCCCGGGGGATTCTCATTGAAAACATAGCACATATTTTAGGTCTTAAGAATTTGCTGTTAATCAGCTAAAATTGCATCGAAATCGGAAAAGAGAAAAAATGCATCGTGTTCTCCTTCGTTTATATATTCCAGATGTGTTTTAAATAGCCTCAATGTACAGTTTAGAATTTAATAAAATTATTGATATATATTTTATGTATGTAATTAATCTTTAACTATTCTTAGACAATATTGTAACTTTTGTTGTAATATTCTTGTAATATTACCAAAATGTAACAATGTACGCTACAATACCTATTAGAATCGGATGACCTAGAATATGAATACTTTTTAAATATTTTACTCAGATACTGTTATTAATAAGAATAGAAATTAAATCATTATTATATTTTGTTTAATATAATAATTATTATTTTTAATTATTAAAGTATATTTTATTTATATTATTTTTTCATTAATATATTTTTTTTAAATAATGACGTTCATATTTAACTATGACTTAAGAATAATATAGATAAATAGACATATTGTAGTATTTCTTGCGTGGTATTGTATTATTTAATCCCTTTTTTTAAATGTAATGTTCCAAAATTGTATTAAATATATTATAATTTTCTTATAGTTTGTGAGCCAAATGCGTAACATGAACTATTTTTTTAGTGGAAACTTAATTGATATGTGTATTAATTCATGTGTTTTATATTGTATGAATTTAAAACACATGAATTATTCTATGTTTTTCAAATAAATAAATAAGTAGACTCAGTTCTACCTATGCTTAACCAATATTATATGGTATGGTATAACAAGCAATAAGTTTTAATTAGGTTATTTTTTTCACATTTTCATAATTTTTGATTTAGTTTATTTATTGCCTGAGTTTAGCAGACAACCCACTGGTGGAATGCGGTTTTACCATCGCTTATGGACATTTGCAACACCAAAACTGCTACAGATGCGGCGCTACTCTCTAAAGGGAGACTGGAACCTGGCCACTAACTCCGGCACACAACCCAAGGTTGTTATGGCGTTAAAACGTTAACAATTTGAAGGTCTCCGCCGTATAAGCGTTTCACATGCTAGTTTACTTCGAAGTTTTGATATCTAGTAATTTTGTTAACAAACTATCTAGATGTGTTTGAACTTATTATTGACTATAGTATAATAACACAAACGTTACTGACTTAGCTTAAAATGCAAAATATAGTTATCCGCAATAATATTTGTTTCTGTTAATTGCAACACTATCCAAAAAAATTTCTTTCTTCAGCCCGAACTGCCTTTAAATATTTTTTACGATATGCATAAAACTAAAGTTATTACTCAAAACATTATTATTATAAATACATCCTCCTAGTCATAAGAGCTATAAGAGGTTTAGGAGGCTCGTTGAAAAGAATTGAGTGTTATGCATAATGTGCATAAAAGTATATTATTTATGTTATGTTGGTACATAATAAGGAATATTGTTGTAGTTAATTAGGTAAAAAAACCTTTTAAATATGTTTAAGAGTCTATAAAGTTCGTATAACCATCACGTTAAAATATAGACGTTATAAAAGTGATTCGAAGTTATATAATAACTACAAATTTTACACACTGCCATTTTGTGCTACTGTTAGTGCATCAATTACTTGAGACAATGGTTGTAAGCTACATATGTAATACGAAAAACGGTTTGCTTGTAACACACGTGTTCGCATGTTTCCTACTTAAGATAATATTTACCGAATTAGATAAGGACTTGACATTCCACACACAAATAGAGTAACGTAGAGGTGGTGGTTACCTCTCAAGTATTGTTAGTGTGTTACTTCAGAATTATTAGAAAGCATCTAACCGAAAATATTAAAAACCGTTCGTCTATACGAAAAAGAAAAATCATACTATAATATCATTATATTGATACGTGAAGCAACAACAACTTTGTACACCTTTTTACGAAAATTTCGCAGACGGAGGAGTATGAAATTTCGCAGACATATAGTTTATATAGAGAAGGAGTGCAGAATGCTATTTTTTTTTTAATTAAGCATAAAAATACATTAAATTAAAAAACATTACACACTACCATGTATTTGACACACACACGCACATATAATCTTTTGTTTTGTTAAAGGCAACTTAATAGTTTGGCGAAATCTGTGATTATAGAAGTATTAGACCTGCGCCGCGGGTTAACCTCTAGTGCGTGTCTCTTGTTTATAGAGCAAGCGCTACTGGTTATATTATATTAATTTTTTACTTATTTGCCCACGGAAGATTCACTTCATTTTACATCGCTAATTATACCATCCCCCGTCTATCTGTAAACAACATAAATTACAAAACTTGACCAAAAAGGCCAAAATAACCAAAAGGCCATAGTGACCGACATGGCCAAAATGACGGAATAGGCAAAAACTACCAAAAAGGCCAAAATGACCAAAACGGCCAAAATGACCGACATGGCCCAAATGACCCAAAAGGCTAAAATAATCAAAAAGGCCAAAATGACCAAAAAGGCCAAAATGACCAAAAAGGCTAAAATAATCAAAAAGGCCAAAATGACCAAAAAGGCCAAAATGACCAAAAAGCTAAATTAATCAAAAAGGCCAAAATGACTAAAAAGGTCAAAATGACCGACATGGCGGCCAAAATGACGGCAGAGGCAAAAACTACCAAGCAAAAATAATCAAAACAGTCAAAATGACCAAAAAGGCCAAAGTGGCCGACATGGCTAAAATGACGGAATAGGCAAAAACGACTAAAAAGGCCAAAATACCAAAAAGGCCAAAATAACCAAAAAGGCAACAATGACCGAAATGATCAAAAAGGCCAAAATAGTCAAAATGACCAAAACGGCCAAAATGACCAACATGGCCAAAATGACCGAAAAGGCCAAAGTGACCGACATGGCCAAAATGAGTAAAAAGGCTAAAATAGCCAAAATGACCAAAAAGCCCAAAATTACCAAAAAGGCCAAAATGAAAAGTATATATACCTTGTCCACCCTCAGTATTTAATTTACATACGTACCGAATTTCAGCCAAATCGGCTTATTAATTCTTCCGTAAAAGCATAACAAACAGAGAGAGAAATACATTTTTATCCCGGAAACTGTCCCATTTTTCGGGATAAAAAGTATCCTATGTTCATTCTCGGCATCGAAAACATATATATACTGAGTTTCAGCCAAATCGGTCAAGTAGTTTTTACGTGAAAACGGAACAGACAGACAGACAGACAGAGTTACTTTCGCATTTATAATATTAATAGGGATAGACTTCGACAAAAGAACCTTAATAATGTTCAAACTGATAATTTAAATTAATTATGGTCGAATTTCGACCACTGGGCGACCACTAGTTTTTATAATTGCGAAAGTTTCGATAGATGTTTATTGTATAATCACGCCAGAACGGCTGAACGGACCTGGATGAAATTTGACACAGAGATAGATTTTAGTCTAGAATAATACATAAGCCACTTTTTATCCCTGAAAAATGTACAGTTCCGATTGAAAAAGCAAAAAAGCGATCTAATTAGCCATTCGAAGTGTTAGCGCCATCACCAAATCACCTCGCGTCTAAATGGTTCGCTTTCATCGCTGGTGTAACAATCTACTATTAAAGTAACTAGCACTCACTCACTCAATAGCAAAATATTTGTTAAACGTACACCGAGTATAGAAAAAATATTTATTTATTTATACACACACCCAAACATTGTTATCCTTGCAGAATTCACCAGTACAATAGCGTGGTCCACAGAGTACATTATAACATTTACATAGTTAATGACCATTACATATTATATGATATGCAATTCTCGTAAGACTACTGACTGGGCAGTCAATTTGCCCTTTAGTTATACATTTGAAATACTTTATTACTATACCACGTTTTATAAATATATGTTGGTTCATAATACCAGTTCAACTTTTATTATATTATAATTAATTGTAATTTAAGCAAAAAATTTATACAAACAAAAAAGACACGAGTAAAAAGAAGCGCATATATGCTGTACATTCTGTTACACAACACGTTGTCTTATTAAAGGCGTATATAATATTAATAATTATATCATAAATTGCCTTTGTATGCGTAGCGACCCAATGCTTGCACATGTAAAATTAAAAAAACAAGAAGTAACAATAAGTAACAATACATTCTCTTTTGTGTGCGAATGGAGTACGAGTTATTTGTAGAAGAAAGGTGTTTGTTATCAAGTGTTTGAGTAAGTGAGAACGTCTACTTTAAAATTTAAAAAGTCTAGTTTTACTATCGATTTGATAGTAAGCGATATAAAAACATTACTATCGATATAGAGTAATTGTCGAGCGAAGCTGTCAGCCCATAGTCAGATGGTAGGGTACTAGCCCATCTGGTGTTCTAACACTCCTGGTCTATAGTATAAGACCATAACAAATTTAAATTATGTTCCAGCATCAGTGGCCAGTATTCTTTTACAGACCAGCAGCACATTGGTGGTTGGTGTTGCAAATGTACATAGGCAATAGTGACTACTTTCCGTCAAGTGAGACTCATGCAATAAAAAAAATAAGTAATTTATTTTTCATAAAGTAACACTTAATATTATTTTAATTAATACTCTTTAAACTATTTTTAAATGTATTGCTATTTTACCTGATTAAATCCATAATTAAAATTATTACACATATTTGCTAAAGATTTTTATAATGAAATAAATATATTGTGAATTTCAAAGTTATTTGAATTTAAAATTAAATACAATATACAGAAGACGCTCACCTATGTTTATATTAAGGCGTGTTAATTAGAACTGTGTATATACGTTTGTCACGGTATAATTGTAAGAACCGTTAGTTTATGATAAATCCAGTGATATTAAAAACTGTCAATAAACTGTAAACAGATAGAAAAAAAATACAATTCAACGCTTTTAATTTTCATGAGTGTGTGTATACATACGCATGTCGCTATCAGTTTCCAATCAGGGGAGTTTATATAATTAAACGAATAGAATGATTTCTTAGGAAATTGTAAAATCAAGAAATAAGTCTGGTCACCGATTGATGTTCTATATAGGGTTGGACACTATAAATATTATAAAGTAACGAAAACGTTTACATTATGTGGTGGACTTTATAATCCGTTTAAAATGTATCTAGGAATTAAAATTGTATTATCTAAGTAGCTAAATAAACTCACAGTTCATATAATATACAAATAGTTAAACATCATTACCGTTTTCATATTAAATCGCATCGTAGAAGAAAAATACTCAGGAATCACAATCGCTTGGTAAAAGATACAACTATCCAAGGCTTCTAAATCCTGCATTACTAGATGCCACTACATATCATTTTATTACTGTTTATTTTTAAATTTAGAACAAAGTGTTTTAAATTTTTAGCAGTTAAAATTGAAAGTCTTAAAAAGTTTTTCGTTAATTTCACATTCAAATAGAAAATCAAAACTGAATAAATCAATCTCCAAAGATATCACGAACGTAAAATTAGGTTTTAACGACAAATAAACTGAAACTAATCAAGGAAATACTTTATATTACTTGTCATTCATTCGTAGTATGTTGTCTAAAATTTGAAAAATAGTACACTTTTGCAAAACAATATTTAAATTAAATCTATTTCAATCACCGTGGAACCAAATAAATCTTATTATGATTACAATAAATACAAAACGTATGCTCTTACAGTGATTAAAATTATTATGTAAATATAAAGGTAAAATGAATTTTGATAATATTTATTGGAAATGTATTCCACTGGTAATTTAAACTGCGTTTCTTAGGCATGCTTTTTTTAATATAAATCGGATGTTGCGACACTTTAATATCCGTGAACACAGAATGACTTAGGTTTCAAACGACAACGAGTCCATTGAAAGCCACATTAAATATTCTATATTGCAGTTATTTATAAAAACCGTTTATAATAGTTATAATATTGAGATACTTATATTAAATGTATTTTTGTCAAAGTCATCAGTAGTAAGTGAGCTATTTCGGGTGTAGTTGGTTGGGGTCTCGAATTAATATCTTTAACCGGCTTCAAGTCAGAGGGAAACGATCCTCTGGTGAATAGTTCTTGAAGCAGTTGGAGGCTTCCCAGAGCCTACATGGAGACCCACGTTGGCCGATGTACGGCTTTCTCGAGAATCTTTGATTTGTTTTATACTTTTTGGTTTAATGGTGCATATTCAATACTGTTTTACAAATTCGAAAGTTTTTATTTAAAATAAGTTGCGGTGGAGAACATTTTCAGAAGGTCATACATATGGTTGAAATTTAAATAAGTCTACGTCCTATTTCATTCCGATTTACACCTAGCTATCGCTGTTTAAAGAGAAGAAGTGGAAAGAAATTCCCTAGTAACACGTCTAGTTAAAAATTCTTATTCTGTATATTTATCTATCTCAGGATCTTTTGTTAAATGAATACATAAGTACATTATAGAATTATTATGAAGTTCCTTCCATCATACAACATCATATGTTTATTCAACTCAAAGTCGTGAAATAACAGCTAAGTAGGCACTTCAACCCTAACAGATATGGACTTGCAGGCAGCTCACTTACAGACTGTGATCCACATGCCCCGTGCCTAGAGGATTGTATTCCATGAATTTCTACCCAAGGTTGTTAGATGCCTTCTAGCGCCGTCTAATCCTGTGCTTGCGTAAAGGAAGCCAAGGCAACAAACCCTTCTCCTTCCCTCTCAGTCGTCTCCTATGAGGACATTACTACCTCAAGGTTATTCCAATACTTAAATTTACCCGATTATAAAAAACACTATCATTATATTAGGCCAATCGCCTTAATTATTTTTACAAACAAAAATAATTTTCCAAGCAACATTAACAATAATTATATACATGTTTGGAAAAACAAGTTTATATCTAGACAATTAAATCAGTTTTATACAGCGACTAAACTAATTATCACTTTAGTAAACTTAGTAGTTAGGGTTCCGTATCTAAGTAGTATAAAATAAACCTGGTCACTTGTCCGTCTGTCTGTATGTCTGTATTTCACTTGGAGACTATTGGTAATATTAAGACGAAGTTTGGAAAGATGGTGTATTCTATGAACGGCTTTAGAATGGTGAAATCATATTGGGCAATATACAAGTAAATTACGTCGAACTCAATACAATGAGTTAAGATTTAGAAAAATAAAATGTGCACATTGTTCCTTATTTCTTACAAATTTTTGAATAAGATTTTAGTTTAATTGTGTATTTAGATAGTTAAATTTGAAACAATTGAAACTTTAATATATAATTGTCGATGTTCCAAGTTAAGTAAGACGTTTAAACATCAATAAAATATTGTAATTGATTTAAAAATGTTGTGTGTTACCAATATTATCCTTAAGGAAAACACACGTAAATGTGTGAGATTAGCCAGATCTGAAACAATTATTTTTCATAGTGGTTATGTTTCATAGTGATAATTTAAGGTATATAGTTAGAGATTGTGACCCGCAAGTATTTTCTTTCTTTATAAATTTTAAGTAGATTTTGATATTACGGTATTTTCAATTTTTTCAAATTGTTTGTATAGGTATACTTTCTTATATTTATGTTCTCTTCTACAGAACCTTTCTCATGCATGATCCTACACTCACATATCCAGTTTTTAATATTTTTGTCTTAATTTTTTTATCTCAAAACTGATTGTATAATAAATAACACAGCTGAGTGTAAAAGCGAAGAAGATTGAGTCAGAGTTTGGAGACTAGAATTTTAATAGAATTGTTTTTAGTTTCGTTTTTTGAACACAACCTGAGCGAGAGGTAAAATGTGGGACAGTTAAATTTACACGATGAAACGTTAAATATCGTAGACGTCACGAAAGGAGAATGGCGGGTTTCTTAGGAACGTTCAGCATGTTCACGTACACGCATAGTTACAATGTGTTTAGTTGGCTTATTGCATTACATGCTTATGTGTGATTGTCATTTTCTACAAGAAAGATGGTGGTGAAGATTGGCTAAAAATGGAATTTGGCCATAAATGTTTGACATTGACGTAACCTCCATCACGATATTGTTTCACTGCGCAGTTTTGTTTTGAAAAATGTTTAATTCTGCCGAAAAGTAAATAATAGTTGTACGATATTTATTGTTTTGAATATATAATAATAAAAACAATTATGCATTTGTATTTTATTCACTACAATGCCAGGCAAAAAAACTGAGTCCATACAGCTTTGACAGTGACCGAAGTCAGACAAACGACGAGCAGAAGGTATATCGATAATGAAAAATAATCGATTAACTAACTAATAGAACAAAAGTATTAATCAACAGCATATTATGCAGGTATATCGATATATCAACGCGTAAAATATCTGCACTTTCATTAATGGTTTATTTAAAAAATGGGACAATAATGTTTTTGAATTTAAATATAATATGGTAAGCGAGTATTGATTATTAAAACATTGAATATTATTTTTCTCTGGTTAGCGAGGTTCTAACAATATAATACTACTTTTAAAAAAAACTACTTTTTAAGCGTAAGTTGTATCCTTTGTAGACGTCAAGACCAAGAATCGCCAGTCTTCTTTTGCTTATATGTCATCATTAGCAGCCAATAGTCATGTTAATATATGCCTTATCATTTAAAAATAATTAATAGCCTCATATCAATTTACCAAAGAATCTAGTAGATCTATCTTTTTTAAGACGTACGTCTAGGTTTCTTGCTCATAAACTTCTTAGTGATCATGCGCCTATTTTATGAATTTCTTTTTCCAGTTAGGCCGAACTTTGGCATCCCATTTCGAGATAATTGGCCTAAATATCATCCATCACTATGTCTAGGCAGCATTCAGTCACTTCTTTATTAGCACATGTTAGAAGCAGCATGGCTAGACATAGTTCACTCTATAAATTGCCGCTATTTGTAAAACGTGGCTATACCGGCAATGGCCATTTTCTTTTCGTTCTCTTGGATTCTTACTTGCAAGGAGGCAATGCAGTTGCTGTTAGCATCTACAATTTTTGAGTATCTTCCGAGTTTGAAGTTAAGTATGATAAACATCCAGTCCGATGGACCGACGACCTATGCAAGGTCGCTTGGCTTGGTTGGCACTTGCTGAGGAAATTGGAGGAAAGGGTTGAGTTGCGCCGTCTTGGGGAGGCCTACGTCCAGCAGTGGACTGCAAATGGCTGACGACGAAGAGATGACAAACATAAATTATCTAATATCCTGAAATACCAATCCTCGACTTCACAAGCTTTAAAGTGCTTGGGAGAAATTTCTCCAACGTGTAAGGTTGGGAAATAATTTATTTTGTACAAATATCTTTCGTATACTGAAGTGCTCTAGATATTTTTTTCATTCAATATAATGCAGATTTGCTGGTTATGTTAATTGCATGTAACAATAGCTTAAAACATAAACAGGTTTAAGAGCTTATCAGCCGACTTCAGGAGTACACTCTCCAATCTTCTGGGATGAAAAATTTCATCTACGGTTTTTAAACAAACCACAAATATTTATCCTCTCTTACCTGTATACCTAGATAATATAAATAAATATAGAAAGAAATACAAAATTAAAAATACAGGCTGGCAGTTCTTTGAAGTTGTAAACATCATTAGAAGAGACTCCCATCCTGGCATTGACAGGTACATTACTCGTCTTTATAATAAAATATTAAACATTGAACATACTCTCATGTCAATTCTAAAAAGGCTTAAAGGTCCACAACTCCGTTTTGAAACTCATATCTGTCATTTTTTTTACTTAATTGCCGCGGCTATGTTTTCATTGACTATTTTTACAATAAAGCTACTTATAATATCTTACATTATTAATCGGATTTACGATACGTTACTAACGCTATGGATATAGTACATATGGGTTCTCATAAACAGTATCTATGTTGTTAGATGCGCGTCTGTGTCAACATTGCAGTTTCTTTTTTTTACGTTTATATATTTTATAAACATAATACTTATTAAAATGCTGGCAGTATTGTTTCTTGTACTTGTGCAAGCAAAAAGGTAACGAATATTTTCATACATTTCGTACATACTCGTAGGTTCTCACTCTTTTTTGCTCAATAATTCTTCGCGAATTTGGTACCGCTTTTATGTCAGGTTTCTATATGTACACCATGTTTACCTTTTCTACTTGTTAAACTTTGGCATAATCTCCACCTCTCTACGAGATTTGTTAATTAGATAATTAAAAACCTGCCGATGATAAATTAAAAAATGAATGAATACAAATAATAACACCAGCCCATAAATGACTTACTCCTGGGTTCGGCCCTCCCACTATAGGGGAACGGACAGAATACTCGCCACGCTGGTCCAAGTTGTCTTCGCAGGTTTGACACTTCGGTTATCTCGATGTGCTGGTTTCAACACGATGTTTTCCTTCACCGTTGTTAGCATGTACTAATTGTAGAACTTTGCACATTTTGTACCCGCGCTAGCCATTACGCTAACACGCCTTAGATGAATGGATAGTAAAGGTGCGTTTTAGAGTATTAGATATTTTGAGCATATGTGTAACTGAGTTAACCAGACGTCGTCGGATTGACCAGTCTCAATGACGCAACCTGGTATCAGCAGTGGCTGACTGGATTTGGAAGAATGCACCCAAAGTGGGGAGGCCAACTGTGCGCGTTGTCCCACACAGTCAGTGGATGTAAACTCTGATAGTAGCTCGTGCGCAATTCACTTTCGACGTCCGACTTCTATATGTAAGTGTTTCACTTTCGTATAGTGTTATTATAGCTCGATTCACATGATCGTTGTTTTTTTTGCTTTGAGCGCAGCGATATTTGTTCTATAATGGCATGGGCGAATTCTTTTAGGTATTTTTCGATCATGTTTAATGATTTTCATTAATCATACTAAACATTAGAATGGTTTATGGTGTACAAAAATAATATTTGGCTTCTCAAAACAATTTTTAAAACTGTATTAATTTTATCTATGTGTGAATAATTAGAATTTATTTATATAATTAAAAGTGTATTTCCATGTAATAATGGCATATGTGATAAAACTTAAGTTGTAAGGGATTATTATGAAAATAAATACCTACTGAGATAAAACGAAACCGTAATTTCGTAATATACTTACAGGATATGTAAAATCGAAAGTGATTTTTAGAAATATGAACTCGTTTTATTTTTTTTTATGGATTACATTAAAACATATTTTAGAAAGTGGTCGATGTCAAGAATCGGAAATCATTTGAGTTAATACCGTTTTGGAAAAGTAATTTGTATAACAATGTTTAAATCTATTATATTCTAAATTAGTTGACTTAAATGCATATATAATGTGAATTTAACTACTGCTATATTCCTATTAAAAGTTAATGTTTCTTAACTTTTCACCGATTGAAATAATTTATGTAAAAAGCGCGGGATTATGAAACTCTACACGACGTTAATAGAATATCTTATAATGAAGGTTATAAGATTAATGGTTTAAATACTTGCATCTTATACTAACTGTACAAGTTCGATTTTTGTAAGGCTGATTTTTTAAAAATGAATATATGTTTAAAAAAATACCTTATGCTGATATTGAAGGAAATATCGTGCGTGTGCACATTGGAGTCACTTAAGTGTAAAACCAGTAAATCTGTAAGGAGCAAGCATGGTATTTTACGATGGTTATCAGCTAATATATTTTAAAGTACTAACCGGTACTACAGATCCCTAGGCTTGAGTCTTTTATTGTAGATTTTGATTGTTTATTATCCAAATAGGGTTGGTATACATCATTTGATCATATATATACATCATTTTAAAATACTGTACAATATGTAAATAAATACGAAGCCATCATCATGCAATTTTAATTATTTCGTGGTTGTAAAGCATTAAAATTGTAAAATATAAATTGTAAATTGTAAAATATTCTCGCCTACGATAGGGCGCAGGGAAGTCGCTAGGGAATTGATAGCGCTATTATGTAAAAGCATTTTGAATAATATGACAAAATGTTGTGTTTCGTATTCGTGCTGCTCTCTTCTCTCACCTCATTCTGGCTTGCTTTCATAGATGTGGACATAATATAAACGAGGCGATATGCGTACCTAACGCATTAAGCAATCCACATCGCCACGTCTTTACGAACAGTCGGGTATTTTTTCGTCCAAATTAGCGTGATCAGAAATCCCGTATACAAAACTTTAGTATCAACCAAAATGACTCAAATTTTGACGTTGTTTTAGTCTTAATAAAAAAATCTCTTTTTTATTTCACCTTCTCCCAAACATTGAGGATTTGTATAATATGTTTTTCTCTTACTCTTCTATTCTGACGTCTTCTATTCTTCTATACGTCCTGTATCACCAAATCATTATATTCTTCATATAATCTATCGATTTATTTTTGGTCTACTTTTATATTTGTCGTCACTAATCTTGCAGAATTCAATATGCGTATTCTAGAATATTGAGTGCTTATTAAAATTCATGTATTTTAATAGCTTTTATTTTGACCTGTTACTACCCAAAACATAAATATACAAATGTAGGTATATGACCTTAAGAAAAAACGATATATCAACTTCTCATTGCTGGACGCAGGCTTCATTTCAGGAGAACGGATGCTTTACGCGCCGACTTCTCTAAAGTGGATCGGCGGGTTTCATAAGTCGATTATCCTCCGATGATGACCTTCCGTTTAATATCATTATTTCTGTCAGCCTGAACAGCCGCTTTTTTGTGCCCCCGTTATAATTCACTAAAAAATATGTTGTGATAACCCACGCAAATGAAGTTTTGGTTGTCCCACTAGTTTTGCTATATAACCGCGAAGCTACTAAAAATATAGGGACCATAGAACTGGGATTTTTTATTATTGTAGATAAGTAACCGACTGGTCTCTCTAACTAACCTCTACATCTCTACTTTTGTAGTATGAAGCAATACAATAAAAAAAAAATATTGTAAAGCTTCAAAACTGCTTTAAATGAAAATTATTTTGGACAATATCCATTTAATTGTTTTTAAGATAAGGGATATTTTTGATTTAGTCTTCTTTAGAGTATTCTGGTAATTGCCAAAATGTCCTAAGTGGACAGCCAAGCACTTGCCAGATTCATTTCATGTTAATATAAAGTTATTTCGGATCTATCCACACCTGTTAACCGATGTAGTAATGAGATAACAATGATGAAATGCTAACATGTCAGGTATTTCGATGCGATCGGAACTTCGCACGCCGCGGATCATGTATGCGTACAAATTCCAAACATTGCGATTCAACAAATTCTTTGATGTTGTTCGAGGTATCTAGAAAATTTACAGGCTTTATATGAGAACAGCAAGATATGACATCATCACTTAATAAGCCAAATACTGTAATATTGTTTAAAAAGTTATTAAAACTATTAGTATCATCACAATATATTTATAATTAATATGATTATTTAAATGATATTTTTGTTACTGCATATTTTATGAACCCCTAAGATTATTGAACCCACATACGTCACCGTCTTCTATGAGTAATGTACGAAATTCCCTGGATCGCAATACTTGTCCGCTGTCCGCAGTAAGCTCTTCTGATCACCTGAAGGGCCGAGTTATTTTTTCTTAAATGTTCTCCCAATCATTTGATGTCGGCACAATAGGACTTTTCCGTTCATAGGACTATTCTAATATACGTCCTCTGTCACACCACAAATTATCATGTGATCTTTTACACAATCCATTCATCAAAATTTTATTTACCTTTACATTAGTATTCGTGAATTTTACAATTCAACGTTATTTTGTCACGTGACTTTCACCTCCTTAAATGCCCATACCGTCTTTTATTAAGAGTTCTAAGTCCTGAAACATAATATAGCCCAACAACATAGTGAAAAAGACTGACTAGTTTGTATTTTCTTTATATCAAATTAACTTAAGTCGGTATATATGTGGTATACTCTCTGAGTATATACCTCTGTTCAGGATACAAGTTTATACATATAAGTTAAAATTGAAACCTTACAGATTACTTTAATACTAATGAGTAGCTAGTATTTTTTATACTACTAGCTTTAGAAAATAAAACTAAATTATAAATAAGTCAACATAAAGTATATAACAAATATGTTAAATTTTTCAGTCTTTATCTTGATGATTAGCTAAATAATATTTGGAAGATTTTACTTTTAGCAATATGGCTGCCTATTGTTTTGTGGGGAAAGTGTTATGACTTTTTAAATTGTTTATTTTAGTGAACAATAAACGTTATATACTTTCCCACGCATGGTGTGGGGTCTTATTAAGAATGTGTAATAAAATTCCTTCGGGGCAGTAGGACGTTAGTAACAGTCTGGTGTTGCACATGCCACCAGACGACGGTAGCCCACTTCTCATGATGAGCCGTTATTCTGTCTGCTGTCCTATAATAACAGTTTAAGCACTACCTAGGGCGTTGTGTTAATTATGCTATATAAACTAACTAGCGGCCCCGGCAGACGTTGTCCTGATCTAAAAAAAAAATATCTAGGACCCGATCCCAGCGCCACCTACCGGTTCCGATCGTGGATATAAACCATCCGGGGACCCACTCAAACACACAAAAACAAAATCGCTCCCCGTTGTTAAGAGGATTCTAGAACCCGATCTCAGCGCCACCTACCGGTTCCAACGGTATAAAAACTATCCTATCTTTCAAGTTGGATCAAACTGCACACGGTGTGCAAATTTGATTAAAATCGGTTGAGTAGTTTAGGAGCCCATCGCGGACAAACATCGTGACAGGAGATTTATATATATAAACTAATTAATACTTAACCAACTCATCATAACATCACGGGATTAAATATAATTAAGGCCACAACCAAAACACAGATGTCTTACATTTATAATCTGTGCAATAATTGTGTTATAAAAAAACAACATTATAACACCAAGGCCACGGTCGAAGGCTTCGTTGTATGTGTTATATGTTTTTTGATGAATTTAGTATTTAATTTTATTCATTAACATTTCAATTTCTAAATATAAGTAATTTTGTGAATTTTGTTCGAGACCACCAGAGTCTTGACCCCAGCACTTGTGACCCGAAAATCATTAATTTATTTTATAAGCAACTAGGGCACATACATCGCGACTTCTCGCGACTCCCATGTAAATATTATAACTATATTTGAAATAAACTATCACATTTTATATCCTATGGCCATATCACGAATATTAAATACTAGCAGTTCTGGTAGACGTTGTCCTGCCCCGAAAAAATAAAAATCTAAAACCCAATTTCAGCGCCATTTACCGGGTCTAATTAGGAGTCTAAACAATCCCCCAAGCCTACTAAACACTATTTCTTTTACATCTTGGGTTACATTATTGAATTTTTAGTAGCGATCCCTAATATTTTTCTAGTCGTACATATAGTCTTTATGAATCTGGGATAATATAGCATTCTGGTGTTTTTTTTTTTAAATCGTTCCACTAGTTTTTAGTTTCCACTATTTTTTTTTTACAAAAAAAATCTTTCTTCTTTACAATATTATCATTATTATTGATACACGTATTCCGAATTTCATCATTCTTAATGATCAAATAATTGTTAATTCATAATCTTTCTTTATGAAATCCATAAATTATGAGTTATCCCACGAAATCGGTCCCATTTCTCAAGATAAAAGTAGCCCACATCCACCGCCATTATCTAAAGTTCCATATTTATTATTAGGTTAAGAGATTAAACTATAAATAAGGAATCCGAAGAAACAAAGGCATAAAATCCAAAGATTAAATTCCCGGAGTATTTAAACATTTATGCTTAGTGTACGCTTATTTCAATTAATGCTTTAGCAGAGAGATTCATCCATAAAGCTTTATTGAAATTCACACTATATTAAATGCGTAATAAAGGTCAAAGAAGATAAAATGACAAAGGATTGCCTAGTTTCAAAGCGAGAGTTTAATAATAACGATGTATTACAAATTCCCCGAGACTGGGATTTATGAATAAAATTGTATTAATCAATGAGCAAATGAATAAAAAGCTTGCGTAAGAGAGCTTCTGTTAATTACGTAGTGTTTTCAGGGTAAGACAAAAAACCTTTAAAAATGTCATGTAAGCCCGTTCATTTATGTTCGTCTTCTGTGTGTAAAACAGAAATTATCTCAAAAACTACCCCGTAATGAGGGTGGCTAAGAAGATATATTTTGTATGCCACAACTCAAGATTGTAGTAAAAATTTGATACTAACAATAAGGTTAGTTTTTCTTCTTTGTACTTAGATGGGTGCATTTTGGTTAGTCAGGTCTGAAAAATCATAAGGATGCTTTTGAATGAGGAGGTACGGCAATGGGTGACTCTAAAACCCACATAAAGTGTGCGCTTTTTAAGTTTTAAACAATAGTGTGATACAGTTTTAAGAGCTTAAAAACACTATCAAAGGAAATTAAATTATAGAAAATCCGCTGAGCACTTGTTGAGTAATTGATCTTATCAAATAATTTTAGGATTACTTAGACAGACAGCATGTTACCATTATGAAACAAATCAAATATATATATTTGGTACTAAAAGTAAAATTCAACCCTCAATTTTAAAACCATGCAACATCTGTAATCTCGCGCTCAGTTGTGTCTCACAAATCAAAAGTAACTCTCCAAAAACCATGGAATGTCTTCTTGACAACAAATATTTGCCAATGTCTTCTCTTGATAATAACGTAAGAGCGCAACCAGTACCAATAAATTCGACAGTGTAAACGATTTACGCAATTTCGCGAGTTACACTCATTTCTACATTGCACTAACTTGTTAGGTACGTTGCAACATGTTGCTGCAGGCAACCACATTACGATATTACTATTATACTGAATATAATAATGTTATTAATAGTACAAAATCTCTAATTATGTAAAATAAAATACTACTAACAAAATTGATATTTATATGTCAATGTAAAAATTGCTTAGACATGTTTCTTCCGCCGTTACTCGAGGCCATTATAGATGACAGCGGTCAGTGAGGGTCAGAGTCGTCGATTCATTATACAACTATTAGATATTAACATTAAAAATGTATAAAAGAAAGTATTAATTAATGTTCTAAATTGAACTGAGCAAGTATTTTCATATACTCGTACATTTTTTTCTATGTGCAAGTTCGATCAGTAAACAAACTTTTCGTTTTATTACTTTTTTGTTGACGAGCGGAAATCCGATTGTGGGGGATACGGGCTGGCTTTGTTTTTATTGCCTGAGGGAAGTAAACAAGCGCGTTGCCAACGTACGCCAATGTCACTTCAAATTATTTTTATATGTGTATGGAATGTATATGGAACAATATGCTTTCTATATTGGAATGAACATGGGCAACTACTACCCCAGAGAATAAAATAGTGTTACATGCCCACAAAAAGTGAATGCACATCTGCCTGCCGTAAACCTGGTTTATTACCTTTCCCGCATTTGGACTTCTTTTGTTTACTTTGTGTTTAAAATTTGTAATTAAGGAAAACATTCTATTGTTATTGTACCTTTTTATGGCAGTCATTGGGCAGGTGTGTCGAACTAATTTTTGGATGTTATTATTTTTGCGTCGAGGCATATTGCATTTGTATAGAACATAAGGAATGCCCGAACGGAGGGTGAGGCAGTCAAGCGAGGATTACGATACGAGCTAGACGTGCACTCAATAAGCTATATAGTGACGGACTTGGCGCGTGTTATTAAATTGTGCAGTTTGTACTGGCTGCGTCCAGTTATATTTGTACCTGTGTTATACATGTTTGTATAGTTCTAATAAATTCTATAGTAATTCCAACGGCATTTCAATTGGAGTCCCACAGTCGTAACAATAGATTCCATGGAATATTGAGTCAAAACTTATTTAATCAAAACTGAGTGGAATGCTTTAGTTATATAAATGAGAACGCAACAGTATATAAATGTTGTTTTTGCTAGTCAGATGAGAATGAGATTTTTTTTTATACAAAATACCACAGCTTTCTTGTGTTGTATGGGTATATTGTGTTGTGACGTCATAAATTTAATTAATCAACTAGCTTATTGATTGTTATTGTTTAAACGGCAAATAAAACACTTTCTATGATGGAACTTTAAAAGTAAGATGATAACAAGGTTATATATAAGTATATTAAATGCATGGTTTTTTTTATACAGTCACCCAAGAAACTTTCGAATATTATTGGCTTGGCATAGGTTGACGAAGTCTTGGTAGCACAATATTTAAATATATTCTAATCCCAAACCTGGGCCTTATTAAAAATTTCGTTGGTTTCAAATTGTTATCAAAACTGGTCAAGCACTTTCTTAGCTAACTGTACATTCTTTTAGAATTTATTACATGTCAAATACCCAATTGTATATTATAACTAGGATATGTCTGCGCTTACATCCACGCTCGACTTCAAATTCCCGCGGGATTTCCGGAGCACACTGTACGGCAGTATTTCAGAAACGAATGTAAGCTATCGTTTTTGTGAAAACTGTTTCGGAATAAGCAAATTTTTATGCACTCGATTGAACCACTCCCAGGAAAATTCGCGGGATTCCCGGCATAAGCTCATGTTGTGACATAAAATTTGCCATCAAAAAAATGTATTTGCATTCGACTTTTTTCTTTCACGTTATTTTAAATGATTCCCAAAAAATTTCCTACGGGATCCCCATGATAAGAAGTACGTCAGATATTAAGTATTAAGTATTAAGTCTAGGAATTTGCTATCGAACAGTGAAAAGCAAAATCGGCCCAGTAGTTTTTACGTCAATCCTGAACAAACGGACAAACCGTCGGTAGTTTATTCTAGTTGTTTTTTTTAAATAGCTTCAATGTAATATTATAGATTTGTCCTCAAATTTTACACGTATGTAGCTTTCTTTTTTTAAAGTATGTGCAGCACATAATTCGATTTCTTTTTTCGCAATAGTATTTAAGTAAAAATAAATCGGTTTACTAGGAAACAAACTAAACCATATCAAATCGGAGGTTGTGGAAAAAAACGTGACAAAGTCCGCCCATTCTAAATTTATTTTATCACATCCTGATAAAAACAGATGCATTGTAAGAGAGACTTAACAACGGGTCTAAGGAGCCAAGTGTTTTGGTGAATGTATTTATTTATTCATCCGGATTACCACCAAGCTCATAATACGAAGATCGGATTGAAATCTATCTATATAAATAAGAATCGATCGGGTACTAGGACTCTCCTAGTCCCCTGGACTGATTTAGATAATTTTTTTGTGTGTTGAGTGGGTCTGCGGATTTTTCAGATTTACAATTGGAACCATGGCACTAGAATAGAGTCATAGATTTTTATTTTTTGAGGGCAGGACAACGACTGCCGGGACCGATCGTTTTAAATAGATAACAGAAAATAGTTATAATATTTTGAGGGAAAGCGATAGGCGAACTTAAAGCTTAAATCGATCTCTTCTAGTAGATCTTCAGGGTGCTGACTAATTTAATTTTTTTATGTTATAATTACTTTTTATATTATCAGGATCGTTTTAGTTTTTGCTAATAAATATAACACTTTCAACATCATCATACAGAAAAAATAATTATTTGATGACATTAATCACACTTCTTAAATAATACTATTGTCAGGTAATATTAGGATTCCATTGTAACGTCCGAAATGATGAAATGTCGTTTCTACATAGATAACGAATTATATTTAATTGTAATTATGTGACAGTTACAGATACATACAATTCGGTAGTTGACAAGTTTTGAGAAACAGGTTTATTTTGAGTCTTATGGTCTATTTTAGCCAAAATATCAATATTTCAGTAAAAAAACTACATTAACGTAATTAATTTAGCAATTTTATAAATATTTTGACATTTCCTCACAAAAACGCGTCAAGCTGTCATGGCGTCTCGCATTACGTCACAGTCTGCAAAACAAACATCAGATTCATTGAAATGTTATCTGAGAAGTCATTGATAACTTCTTGTGTTTTGCACACTATGACGCCACGCGCTCTGATCGGCGTTCATTGTCACGTGGCTAATGATTGCTCAAAAATATTAATTAATATTAATATTTTAGTTAAAAAAAATATTTTTGTCATACTTAGATCGTAATCTACGATATATATATTAAAACTAGCTTATATTTTTCATACTGTCATGTATCGTATTATGAGTCCGAATGTCGGACCACAAACGTCTCCACTCAGCTGAGATAAGAATGTTGCAATGGATGTGTGGTGTTACAAAAAAGAAATAATAAGGGGATTTTTGAAAGTTGCACCCGCGACTGAAAAATTGGAGGAAGAACATTAAAGTGGTTTGAGCATGAAATGAGTAGGGATGAAATTCACGCGACAAAATGAATGTTAGACTGTAAGACTGATGTGTACAAATGTAAAGGTAGGACAAAATTGATGGCTGGATTGTGTGAAGGATGATATGATAATTTGTGGTGTCACAGAGGAAGTATGTCGTGATAGAGGAGTATGCAAGGAACAGACATTTTACCGACCCTGTTAATTGGGACAAGGTGAAAGTAATGAAAAGAGAGTGAATGAATTCTACAATTATTGTGGTGAAATTTCTATTCATGGTCCTTGGCAAAATGGCATACTTAGATCCAATATTCACAGTACCCAATAGCCGCTGTAAACGAAATCGATTAGGAGAGCATTAACAAAATTTTCATACTAGTGAAGGTATATAGATAGATAATTATGCTTTTTCACGTCCGATGCGCATATGGGTGGGTAGGACGTTATATAATTACATTAATACTTTACTTTACTTCATAAATTACGTAAGAACATAAATTAATATGGCGTCACGTGGATTTTTGGTCTGACTCTGTCTAAAAGAAAAACTCGTTAATATATTTTCATTCCTGATTAATGATTTTTCTTGTTAGTAAGCTAAGGAAGATACAAGACGGCTAACGTATTAGCGTTGGCATCCGAAGAAGAACTGCCGCCGGTCTTTTCGGAACGGTCCCTCCCAACTGATGCTGGATTTTATAAATTAATTTTAATTTGTAATATAGTTAATATGTAATAGATGTTTTTAGTGTTTAGTTTATGGTTTTAATTTTGGGTATGATTATAATATTTCAATTCATCTCATACTAACAACGATAAATCAAAAATAAGGCAAGAGGCAAAAAATAATCTATCCAAAAAAATAATATTAAAGAAAAACATCTTAATTAATATAATTGCTTTAAAGTTGTCTACGTTCAAAGAGCGTTGTGTTGTTGACCTGCCCTGACCGTGAAAACGCTGACATTTCAATGTTAATGTTACATTTATATAAACTGGTGTTAACGGCATTGTTTCGAAATATCGTGTATTTTCTCAAATGACTATAGTAGACAATAACCGGTGATCCATATATAATATAAAAGTGATGATTTTTTTGATGTTCCACAATTTCTTTACGGCATTGAGACTGACCTATCATGAAATATTGTATTGTTATAACTCAGGTCCCGACAAAAACAAAATCCACCTGCATATCTGAAACAAATCACATTTTATTACCTGTTGGCATTTAAACGAATTGCAACTCTTTTATGATCGTCTTCTTTTGTTTACTTATTGACTGACATACGTTTCTAGAAAACAGCCCCTTGTTTTATTGCACTCTTTTATGGCCGTTTGTGGCTGAGTCATTAGCCAGGTGAGGCAGATTAAGTCGACTTAGATACGGGCACATTGCATTTGTGCAGTATAAAACGATGACCTGATTGAGGGGGAGGCAGTCGAGCGAGAACCACGGTCAAAGTGTGTACTACAATCGGGAATCTAATAATGACGGACTTTGGGCGTTTTATTGAATTACGACCTTCTGTATTACGGTTGGAGTTGTTGTGTTCAGTTATATTTGTACCTGTGTTATACGTGTTTGTATAGTTCAAATAAACTCTATGATGATTCTAATGGCATTTTAATTCGAGTCCCGCTAACTCGTTCTCATTAGAAAACTGAGACCATTACAGAATTATGTTTATTTATTAATAAAAACGAAGTAAGTAGATTTCATACAATACTATAAAAAAAATTAAAATCGGTGTGTTGTATCGTAGTGAAATAGCAAAAATGTTAACGTTAATGTATGTTAACGCAAATATGGAATCCTTCGTTGTGCGTAGTCGGACACGCACTTATTTGGCTTTTTATCATTTGAATCCATGTTAAATCTATACATATATAATTACTTGACTTCACTGACTGACCGACCGACCGACTGACTGTCTGACTGACTGACTGACCGATTGACTGATATTAACACACTGCTCAAACTACTGGGGCTACGACCGCGAAAATTTGTCTGGTAGGTGCTCACTAAGAAAGGATTTTTGAAAATTCAAAGTAAAATCACTAAACTATATGCCTGCTTCCGATTAGAAATAATTGAACAGGTGTATCGGTTTATACAAATTCAACCTTTCAGATGTTGGAAAAGTGGACAAAAGTGTGCGTGAAAAGCGTCACTTTCAAGAAGATAATGAGTCTATACCTGCTTCTGGTTAGAAACAAATATACGTAAGAGTATATCAGCGTTTTGGAAAATTCACCGCTAATAGGGTGAAAAGGGGACGAAAGTTTGCTCAAACAATTTTTAATATACGCTAGTGAAGCCGTGATAATAAACTAGTTTTACTATATCAGTAGGCGATTGTACCCATGAATACAGGTATTTAGTACATTGAAAAATATATTCAATAATAAGTAAACTTTTTTGATGCACGTTTCGAAATTCGAAAAAAATAAAGGAACAATTTCTTCAAAGCTTTTAAATGCTTCAAAGCTATTAATAAACAAATCTTAATTTTGCAAGGAAAGGATATGTTACGTTACAAAGCTTCTTATAAATTCGTTATTAAGAAATAAGAATTTATGTATAGAATTCGCCATTCAAAAGAAAATAAGCCACTTGAATGATATGATGATAAATTAATTATTATTTGTAGGAACGGCGAATAGAAGAAACATTTGTTCTATTTTTGTTTACAAAGTTACCTTTTTATAATATAAAAGGAAGCAGAAGCGTAGAAAACTGATATTTAAAACGATATCAATTATTTTCTGCGTTTGAAATGTTTACATTTTTCAAATGGAAACCACTCAAAGATCAATCAACTAATATTTTTTTTAATAAGCCTTGATTTTCTTGTTAAATAATATTATCATTTTTCCGCACATAATATTAAAACTTATTTTTGAGAGTAGAAAACCGATATGCACTGAGGTAGTGATTGATGGCAACTACTGTATACACATTAAAACCACATTGGTGTTCTTTTTCAAATTTTAACCCAAGCTCTCCACCTCAGTAAAACTAATGGTTGGAGGGCACCCCTGTCACATATAGACATGGCGCCTCTCTAAAACGTTAATAACGTGCACGATTTTGTGAATAGGTTTGAATAGGTATTCACCTATTCAAACCACATTCAAACATATTCATGTTTCCTTACATAGAAGGCCACTATATCCAGGGAGTCATGGTTAAAGTGAAATGCAAGGTTGGTCTAAAAGAGTCATAGGAAAACAGTTTAACCAGCGCCATGACACTAACAGATGTGTGCGTTTTGTTAATGCGGATATGCTCCTTCTATATTGCTGAAAGATCAGCCCCTTCAAGCTTTTAATAGAGTGAGGAGCCGTGAATGACATTACAGCTTACTTCTAAATTCTGCCTGCTGGAGAAGAGACAAATGCACAGTACTTTGTGCCTGCCTGCCGCCTCATTGAAAATAATTGTCTTGCAGAAGAAGATAGCATCTCGTCTGCGTTAATTTTCGACCATGGTTTAAGCCATAATTGCGAGCGAGATGTTATGTCTGGAATGTTAAGAACCTATTAACCGATAACCGTTAAATAATGACGAAATTAATTAAGTGAGATAACAATTTTAGCATCACTACTTATTAGGTAGTTATATGTAATATATCATATTTAATCGATAGTTATGTGATTATAATGCAGTGGTAAGTGTTCGTCACTGATCACCAATCCATTATTTTTTAAACCAGTTAATAGATAATGAAGTTACGATCTTTCAATACACAAATGGACTCTTGAGATAATAACTTTATTACTAAAAAGGAGACGGTGTTACTTTCTTACTCTCTTGTGCTCCGATTGTAAAAATATTTTTTATATAAATAAGAAGAATAATTTATTCAGTAAAAACATGTAAAAGTAACAGAGTATTTTAAAAGATGAAAGTAATTACAAGATTTATTTTATTATGTTTTTGTTTCTATTGTACTGGGTTTAGTTATTTTGAATGAATTAATCATGTGGTGTTTCATCATTCTAGTATTAGTATCTTTAATTGTTGAAATTATTTTGCTAGTGACCTTATTTTTAAGATTTCTCTTCTTCCATGTTGAATTAAGGACTGTTTTTATTGTGTAATACGAAAATATAACGCTTCTTTAAGCCACATCTCATTACATTACTTTGGCCAAAAACTGCTCGTTTTTATTATGATAAACGAATTATGGTCTGAAGCATATTCAACATCAGGTTTTTTCTAGTACTTATTAGTGCTAGCAATATTAAAGATTTCAACATAACGACGATCGATGCCGAATGAAAGAAAGATACGCATCGCACTTTGTGTTAAAGAAAGCATGTCTTGTTAAGTAACCATTGAAGTTTCAAACATATTGACGCTGGCAGTACCTCATTCCGGAAGAGTCGTTCTTGCGCAATGAAAGTTGAATAATATCATTCAATCACTCAGTTTCGCGCACAAACGCGAATTCATCCGTAAACGCCTATAAGAGAGACATTACATTTGTTCGTATTTGGCGTTTTTTTATCAAGAGGTCACCTTTATCGATATATTATTTTAAAGCCATCTTAAAACATCCGTACAGGAACGGAGAAAGAATACAATTTCCTGCGGCCGGGCGCCCCGTCGCAAGAGGCGACATATGGATGGCTATACTCAATTAGGAGCCAAGTTCCACTCTCTTTTTACAGAGCGGTAGAGAGATAATTGTCCAGGGGCGATGTAAGCGCTTTCCATCGGGTGGGGTGTCTGTCTGCTATACTCATACAACAAAATAGAAAATGAAAAAAATTGTCGCATAACCCATTTCACTTGCCATTTTCTAGTTTGCTACCATGCAAGTGAATGTATGTAAACGTAGCGATATATTCAATCTATTGACACCTGCGAGGTATTAAAGTGAAACAGGCACGTAAATTACCGTTTTAATACCGAAAAATTCGTTAAAGACTGTTGAAAACAGCAGACGGATTAGTCTTAAACGCATTTCATTTCAGTCCTTCCTTTTCCTCGAATTTTTCAAGCGGATCTGACGTACGTTGAACACTTTAGTAATAAGCATTCAGTGCTTATACTGAAAAGACTGACATGCAAACATTTTAAATAGTGTATTTTTTAAACATTTGTAAGAAAATTGTATGTGTGCGCAGTTCACACGTAATGGAAGTAACACTTCAGAGAATATACACAGATAATTCTTCTCTAACTTTTATTAATATAAATGTAATTCCTTTGGCCAACACCCGTCATCATATTATTATTTAAAAAAAAATGTTAATTGCACACACACAGTGTGCAATTCACATACGGTAAACAAGGAACAAAGTGTGACATGGGGTGGGAGGGATTCAACATTTCGTGACGTCACATTCCATACATCGCTATGATATATAAGCACGATAAATAAACACGATATTTGAAGTATTAACGAAAAACTTTCCATCTGTACGACCTTATTAAATATAAGGTATTCTCAATATATATATATCAGTCTCTCGCAGGCTTAGTATTATAGATTTATGTCTTTCTTTAGTCTTAGTGTTGCTTTTTCGTTTCATCTAGTTTTAAATCACAACGATTCTAAATAAGTTTCACTTCAATAAATTTTTGTTAATTTAATTTAATTTACAGACACTTCATTATCACCGGTATTAAATGTCGTTTCTATATAAGCATTTGTATGGCATTACTTCATATGAAGTCACTCGAATCAAATGGTAATTCTAATATGTCAAATCGATAAAATATGTAACTTTCTTCACTCATGCATATTACGAAGTATATCCTGTCCCCTTAACCTTGTCTTTAAAGCATAGTGTCGTCCCTAATCACGTATTTCTTTATATGACATTTGTATAGATGACTCGCAAAGAACTTTCTCTCATGAATCTATAATAACCCGCTTATTATTGGCCGTTGGTTCAAGTTTGATTTTTTACACTAACACCAACTAGCGTTTTTATAAAACGCCGCGTTTTAAAAAAGCCATTCTTTTGTGTAACTAATTAGTTCAAGTACAAAGTGAGTTAGAATTTATTTAAGATATATAATATAATCTTAGTGTCCTTATAATTCTGATTATGATCTAACTAATGAAGTTTAGTATATAGAATATAAAAAAATATTTTTTTAAAATACAGTGATTATTTCTGTAAATACAGTGATAATGAAAACCAAGTAAATTATATTGATATAAAACAGCGAGCGGAAAACATATACATCTGACTGGGTAGAAGCTAAGATTTTATTATTTATTGATGTGTATACGCAAAGTAGACGTCTACCGGTATCAATATAAGTTTTTAAGACTATAATAAATAAAATATATCAATGGCAGATCTGGTCAATTACTTTCAATTTTTTAGTATATTCAAAATTGTCTGTCATAAAGTAAAACGTAAAGTAAAAAAGTAAGTCTGCCATGCTTATTTTCCAATAATAATAAGCCTATATTTTCAAATTTCAAAACGGCAGACGTGGTCAAATGGATTTAAAATTCGTCAAAAATCGATACCTGTCTTACCTCAGCGCTCGTCGCGTCCACCACTTTGAGCTTAGTGAGTCCCCGTATCATGCATGGTAGGTATATGGGCCTCAATGTACAAAACCTCAGGTCTAGTCAAATACACACAGGTAGCCGTTCACTGGCTCTTCAACTATTAGGGTTTTTCATACAGCAAGCCGCGGATACACGCTAGTTAGCTATTTGACTAAAACTATATAGTATTTCAGGGAGTGTGTTCAACTTACTATAGCTGTTATCGATGTTTATATATTTTAAGGCATAAAGCTATTTAAATTGTCAACTTCAGTTTGATGTTGAGTACATAACTCATCTTGCTGCTATACATTTAACAAACCCCGACTGTGAAACAAAGATATTTAATGCAGAATGACCAATCAATATCGGACTTAAGTAATATTACATAATGTACTATTATGAAATAGCCGAGATAATTACAAGCGAGAAGCGCTGGGAGTCTGTAGTTATGGGGCCCGAAAGGCTAATTGTTAACAACCAGCTTATCGATTCGCCACTTCATTGTCTAGAGCATCAATGCCAAATCGTCTGTCGGATACGAGACAATAAGAGAGAATGTAGTGGAATTGCTCGAATTGATTTCGCCCAGTGCGTTCCATATTTAGACGATCTTTGCACAATGACAACATGCGAACAAAAGTCTGTCTCTAACTTCATTATGTGTGAGGCAGTTTTGTAAAACGTAAGACCAGACTTCATATCTCACGAAAAATATATGTAGGTATTATCCCCGCAAATTGCTAATGCGCTGAGACCTTCTCGAATTAACATTCACATCACGTCATCTGCAACTCGATATATACGCGTACTCGCCGGCCAGTGATGCTAACAGTACTGAGTGTTCGGCTACGGTTACGTCACCAAAATGGCGGCCAGGCGCAATAGCAATTTGCGGGGATAATAATCCGGAACAAATTTCCGGGAAAGCGATTCATCTTTAACCGCATTGTGGTCAAATATGAACCTATGTACTTATATCAATAAATAAAACTAGACTAATTTATTTAAAAATAAATATGAAAATTAAAGTGGAACTAGTTACTTATACGATCGCTAGCCATAAATAACGGTTTTTAAAATATTGGTTGTCAATGTTTTTGAAAGTTTGTCTCAACCAGACACCGAATGGCTTAAGGAATTTCAATTAGCAGTAGTAGAAGTAGCAAGTCTATCTTAAGTGTTCTGAAATTATTTTGAAGAGTTCAGATTCAGGAATACGGGTTATAATGCATATGAAGTGGGTGCATAACTAGTTTACATTATAATCGTAAAAGCTTATCGATGCAGGAACGAAGAAAGAATACAATTTCCTGCGGCCGGGCGGCCTGTCGTAAGCGGCAACAACACAACTCACAGCCAATGGGGATTGTTCGCAAAAAATTACCCTCTGATTTTATATTTTTATTACGTAAAATAGGGTATTTTAAGATACTACTTTGAGTATTTTTGTATTTTAAGCGTTAGTTTTTTTATAATTCGATTTTAAAATTATTTCTCCGATGACGTCATAAGGGACAAGTTTACATTGATCTCTTTATCTAGAAAACAAAAATAATAAAACTTACTAATCATAGTAATCTGTGCGACGATTTAAATGTCACTGTCATTACTCATTACATATCGTGATCATTTTAGTGTTTTTTGTCGCTAGGCTTATAATTTTTCGTGTTCAACCATGATTATTTTCTATAGTTATTGTTAAAAAATTTAAAGTGGTCTTTCGGGTAAATCCATGTTACAGAACTTAAATCAAATAATGTACAGCTAGATTTTTTTACACCTGAAGCAGGCAAACAGGCAGACGGCCCACCTGATTGGATTTAGTAAGGTCAAATAAAGGTCACACGCATTTCTTACAAAATACAAGAAAATCGTACGTTTTTTGGAATTTTAACTAGACAGAAATGATTAGGGACACTATTCCTCGAAATGGTTTTTCAAATAGCTAGAATGAAAAAAAGTGAACAATCCCAATTGGTGAGGCATTTGCCCAACTGGATGGCTACCGTTTCTGGTCTAAAGTATATTGCCATAACAACCTTGAGTTGTGTTCCGGAATCAAAAACCAGGTTCCAGTCTCCCTTAACAGAGCAGCAGCGCATTTGCAGCACCTTAGGTGTTGCAAATGTCCATAGGCTTAAATAATGATATAACAGTGTTAGGTAAATATTGTTTTTTATTCATTAAATATTTATTAATAAATAGGTACGTATTATGCGCATCGTCATGCGTACAGGATCCACTGACCCGTATAACTCCATTTTCTCGACGTTTTATTTTGATAGTATCCTTAAATATTTTCAAACTTTATCTATGTAAGATGTCTTGAGTTGGCATATTTATAAAGATTGGCTTTTGTTTATTTTCACAATCTAAGACATTCAGCGAAGTGGCGATATATTACTACTCAGATATTTTTTATTAATAATTATCTATAATTTTAAATTTTACATCTATCTAAGCATTTCCGAACACTAAACTGCGGCGATCTAGCAAGTGGAATTATTATAGACTGTGCGCGTGACTTGGAAAACACTCCTTTTTGCTCTAGAAAACGAAAAAATAAGTACTTATAGATTTTTTTTTGGGTTTAGCATCCTTTTACACAACACTATTTAATAGTCTTAAAGTAACTGTATGTACTAATACAACACAGAATAAAGAATTACATCAAAGCTGAAATTAACGAAAAACCGACTTTAAAAATTAAAAAGTATAAAATAACTTATTTCTAAAGCTATTATTATTAATATATATTATCTAAAACATCTTGAAGTCGGTGCAAAGTAAAAGATAAAAATTACTATATTTTGAAAATCCTAACCACCGAGTTTAAGATAGATTTTTAGTTTCTGAAGTCGGTTTTTTAAACGAAGTTTTTATTTATTTTTAGTGGGTACGCCTACAAAAGGTGCCGCGTGGAATGGATTTTTTCATAAAAAATGTTTTTAAAATGAAAACTACTGGGACAAACTAAGTCAAATTTTTAGAGGACCAAATGGCAGCTATTGGAATATCATAAATCTCGAAATTGGATCATAAATCTCGAAGTAATCGGTGAACATACATAAAAAAAGATAACGACGAATTAAGAACCTCCTCCTTTTTTGAAGTGGTTAAAATGGGTTAAACGAAATTAGGTCGTCAGTCCTTAAGAATTATCTACTTCGGCAGAGTTTGGTGCGGTTTGTTAGTCATGATATTTTTTAAATGACAGCGGCGTCTTACTTAACCCTTAGGTAGCAGTAATAGCTACAACTATTCATTTTGTCTTCTATTACATAAAAATCTCGTGTCACGGTGTTTGTGGTGAAACTCAGTCGAAACGGTTTGATTTTGGTGGATTCTTTAACAGACTTCAAAAAGGAGAAGGTTCTCAATTCTTCTGTATGTTGTTTTTTACGTTAGTTATTCAATTTCTCCGTTAATTATAAAACGATTTTCAAAAGTTTTTGTATTGATCAAAAGGTTAGACCGAATTGGTCCCATTGCCATCATGTCAAAATGTTTGTAGTAGGTACCCAAGTGACGAGTTACGAGTTAATATTTCATATTGCTACAGTGATATAATATGAGAAACGAATCCAATAAAATTATTTTCGCCTATCATCGCCTCGATTATAAGCGATATACACGCTATTAATTTTAAAGCAATAAAAATCGTTCGAGTCAGATGTTGTATCGTGAAAGTTACTCCACTGCGAGTAGATTACATTATGTTGGTACTGATATTTTTGTGTAATATACGATATTGAAAGTAAACATGGAATGGAAGATACGAATTAAAGACCAAATGAAAAGTAGCACACGGTTTACATTGAAATAAAATTTTGAACATTAAAAATAATGCAATGTGCATGTAGTATTTTTTCATTGTACAAGTGTACAGCTGCATTTCTAATAGACTTTTAAAAATTCAATACAACAGTAAAAAAAATATTATAACATAAATACTACTTCTTAATAAACAATCATGGTAGGTAATTATATATGTATACTATATTTGGATATGCCCACGATTTCGTCCACGCTCGACTTTAAATTCCCGCGAATTCCCGGGACAGGAAATATCGCAGCATTTAAAAACAATAATGTAAGCTATCGAAGTGAAAACTACGTTGAAATAAGCTAATTTATACGCACCCGAAAAATTCAAACCACTTCCACAAGTGTTCCCGGGATGAAAAATATCACACATTTGATTACATAAAATTTGCTATCAATCAGTGAAAAAATTGCATTTATATTTTGGTTTTATTTCAATCTGGCGACTTTAAATCATTCCCAGAAAAATTTCCGCGGGATTGTTGGAATAAAAAGTAGCAGATTTTAAGTCTAAGATTTTTTTATCGGTCAGCGAAAACGGGTTCAAATTCGACCCAGTAGTTTTAACAAGAATCCCGAACAAAAAGAAAAACAGATAATAAATCTAAAAAAAAGACGTGTTTTTGTTAACTAATCGTTTATATAGTCTATTCCAGTAGTTTACTTAAATAGCTTCAATGTACGGTCACGGCATCTTTAGAATTTTATAATATCTTCTGATCTAAAAGATCATATAATAACAATCGTGTCGGGGTGAAGGTAAGGAAAGGAATGCTCCGGTGGTTCGGGCATGTGGAAAGAATGTATGATGAAAGAATGACTAAACAGATATACAATGCAAAAGTGCTAATACACGATCAAATTGATCGTGTATTAGCAGAAAGTGATGTCAGGAGCCTTAAGAACAGACGAGCGTGCATGACAAGACTTATGAATGTCAAAGAAGCAAGTGAGGTGTGTAAGAATAAACCTGTATGGCGCTCTGTTGTTCGTGCCTACCCCGCAAGGGACCTGGCGTGAACTTATGTATATATGTATGTATATAATAACAACCCATAATTATCCACCTGCTGCTGCTGCATTCTTACATTATACCTTTATACACATACACATACACATACAATAATTACACAAAACAAGCGTTTATATAAATCTGTCAAAGGGCCTACCCTCTCTACGTAATATAATTATTAACTATACTTTTATAATGTGAAGAGTTAAACCTTCTAGCACAATTACAGTGCTTATAAGAAGGCTCAAACCTCCTAATATAAATAATTAAAAAAAAAAATACAAAATATCTTTATTAAACCTTAAGAAAAACAAAGTACAAAAATGAAATTAATGTTGAATAAAACACATTTAGGAGGCTAAAAACACTATACAATATTAGTAGACTAGTAGACTCTGACTCTCAAACTGGGTATAATATACCTGTAATATGAGTCAATCAGAGGTTGAATTATTAAACGAATTTAATATGTTACAAGGCTAAAAACCTTCATACTTCCATGAATACTGGATAAACACATTATATCTGCAAAGATGAGAAAGCTTTTACTTGGTTCAAAGTTGACGTGGGCGAAAAATAATATTTTACTTAAAGCCTGGCAGAACATCGTTAATCCGTCCATCATTTATTAAATTAGTTAGCATATTGTTTACAGATTAAACCTATTATTTTGTTGAGTTTCCGGTAACGGAGATTATGTTTGAATTGTGTGATATACTAATATATTATAAGGTCGCTTGAGAAGGGTGAATAGTTTTCAGCGTGAACTAGGAAGCTTACATCCTATAATGGACATCGATGGTATGTTTTTTTTTATTTATTATTAAAAGCATCCAACAGAACATCCACAATTTGAAGGCTTAACAATACATACAATAAATCTTAACCAAAACTGGATACTTATAATCTAGAAAAAAGAACAGAAGAGATGGTGTGTTACACTACATTAAGGTACTTGCCATATGCATCTCTTGCCGAAGCATCAAAAACTGGACTCATTCTTGTCGTTAGACTCGCTTCTTTAATGATGGAATGTTGAGCTAAGAAGTAACTATTATCATCACCTTCTACCTGTTCAATTATATCATCATGTAAATATTCCTTTAAGGAATTTCCATAATCCTTGTAATTTTCGGTAGGCTGGTGTCCAGCATCTAAACTTTTGTAATTTGATGGTGAACTAGCGTTCGCAAATTCACTAATCTCATGTGACTCTTCGCGTAAAAGTTTTTCACAACGCGCCTTCAACAAAATATAATCGGTTTCTCTTTGAAGGAAGCTTTCTAAATCTAATTCTTTTAATGTTTCCTCCTCCGTGAGGTCTAAATTGAAAATTGCATTTTTAAACTCTTCCTCTATATCAAACATTTGCTTAGCTTTATCGTCTAAAATAGTGAGATATACACGAATATCATGTACATCTCCCTTGCTAAGCTTTTCCATACAACTATTGTAACTCAAAGAAAATAGCTTGCGACTTATGGTTCTTTGTTTCTTTAAAATACTCACGGTCGCCATTCTGTTGTGGTCGTTGAGCGAGAGATAAAATTATTCTACCGAAAATATCCTGCTTTTTGTATTATTTCAATGATATCAACTTAATAAATACAACAATGGATATTCATACATATGTATCTCTCAATAATTTTCACTCGACAAAACAAACAAAAAATTTGACATTTAAAAATAAAAATCACATTCAAAATTCTGTTCTATGGGAAAAATAGGTTTAACACCAATGAGACTGCAACATCACACCAAAATAAATAAATTACTTAATATATCTAATACTGTGAAACTTCTGACGGGAAAACTAAACACAACTAAAATTTTTAGGTCTAAATACAAACACTACATTCCTTTTCTATCTTATTAATAAGTTTACTAACTATTGATGACTTGAAAATTAATTTCAAAGAATTAAAAATGTCTATGTCACTAAAATATTTGTTGTAGGTATTTGTACAACGACGCAGATATTCATTTTGTCCGTAGTTAGTTTAACTAAAACGAGACGATATCATGTTAAAAAGCAACCCTAAAAGCCGCATGAAAAGCACACTAATAATCACACAAGTTTCACTCTTTTCATAGAATTATTTCATATTGTTCTAACAAAAGATTCATCATCAAAACAGCGAGAACTTTTAGCAGGGATTTTTCATTTTATTACAACAAAAAATTTATATTGCGGTATTTTTCAGTGCTCAGGTGGCTGATACGCAATATTCTGTGCACAAAGTTTGTCACCAAAGGCATAGCTGTTTTATAACCCTGACAAATTATGACAGATGATACCCGTATGTCATCGATCAATTTTCACTATTCATGGACGAAAAATATTACGGACAACCACCACAGTATTTTATGCGTTGTTGTGATAGTATGACTCTGGAAGTAAAAATGGAACAAATAGACGTCCAAACGAAGTCAAATAATTTCTGCAAATATTTACAGGGATGATGAATGATTGAAAAACTTTTTAATAATCAGCATAAACCAAGATAATGAATTAATCAAACACTTCTATTAGAACAATAGACAGATGTCCAAGGAGTGCTATACAAGAGAATTAAAACTAATTTCATCTTAATCATAAATTACTATATTGTTACACGCCGACAAAGCATGTAATTTATTACTTTTCCCCCGCATTTTGACTTCTTTTTTTTACTTTGTGTTTAAAATGTGTAATTAAGAAAAACATGCTATCGTTATTGTACTCGTTTATGGCCGCAGGTTACGTTTTCTTGGAAACTTCAGTCCATACGATCGATTGTTGTATTGTACAGTTTAGTATAAAACAATGGCAGTCAAGCGACGATTACGATACGAGCAAGACGCGTACATTATTCTATAAGCTATATAGTGACGCACTTTGCGCGTGCTATTGAATCTTACAGTTACTACTGGTACTGGTCGTGTCTAGTTATATTGATACCTGCGTTATATGTGTTTGTATAGTTCTGTAAATTTTTACAGTAATTCGAAGGCTACTATACGTCTCAATATATTTCAATGAAATTTCTTGAAATTGAATAATATTTCAAAACGACTCATCGACTCTTCAGGTGATCAGAGGGCTGGTGCCTACCTCGGCCAACGGATCAGTATGGCGATCCAGCGAGGAAACGTAGCCAGCCTTCTGGGCACCTTACCCATAGAAGACGGTGATCTGGGCTCAGTATTCTACTTATAGTCTTGAGGGACTATGGGTAGAATACAATACAAATAAGTTAAGTTTTCTTACATTGTATTCAATAGTATGTAATTTAATGTTTAAAATTGTTAAATAAAATTATTATTAATATAAAACTGTAAAAAAAAAAAAATTGAATAAGGTATTTTATATTATATTTGCTTGTATGTTATACAAGTTTTAGAAGATATTACTAAAGTCAAAGATTTCAGGACAAAATTGGCGGCCAAAGTTGGTGGTATACCCTATATAAATAGCCTCCAAATGACCTTTGTTTCCTTACCATATTCTCAAACATTTGCCCAAATATTTGGGGTAACCATAATTTTTTTTCACATATTCATACATAATTATACTCAGTTAAAAGCTATAAAATATTTATACTTTATAAGCATTATATATATTCATCAAATTACTTGTTTCATATTCTTTTCTTAAAATTATTTCATTCATACGGTTACCTAACAGAATAACATTTTATTTTAATAAATTAAAAAGCATCGTGGAATAATAGTGCACAAAAAGAAAACGAACTCGATAAGATCAAGTGGATAGTGTAGCAAATTGAATAGTAACAATCACACCAAGATATGATACAAGATTGTTATTGTTATACAAGTTAGAAAGCATTATGGGCGTTATTCTAGTTATGCTTGTACTACAGATATTTTAACCTATGAATGGTTTTATAAAACACTACCTGTTACTCGCGATTTCTTCCGCATTATTGTTCTACACTGTACTGTATCTAAACAATACCTCATAATTTGTTCGCCAATAGCCTAAAGGCGAATTTTTATATCTCCACGTTCTTTGAAAATGTTTATCCCCTAATTCATCCAGATGTGAGACAAAATTTAGCAGGCGATCATTTTCGCTGTTATATTTAATGTATCTCTTTGTCAAATTTTATTATGACTTATTTTGAGTCTTAAAGTTTTTTTTAATAGTCCTTTAAAATTTTTATTAAGCTTTTAAAATAATTTTTATTAAATCATGTTTAATATTTATTGCTGGCAACTATTGAATTACAAACTATACTATCAAATATATAAAAACTAAAACTAAATAAAAAAGGGGGGGGGAAGTGCCTAAACGTTAATTAATGGTCCCAAACCACTTGTTTATTGCTGATGATATATATAACGCATGACACATGTCTGTACATGAACTCATATTGACATGAAAACACGTACATACATTTTTGAGTGTCCTTCAAAACGTTGTAAGAAATTAGGATTAGCGGTAAGACCGTGCATTATTGTGTTTTTCCGTTCAAATTTGATATTTCAGTTGTAGACAGTAGTAAAGAGAGAGAGAGAGATAACGAGGGAGAGAGATATATATCTCTTCATTTATTGGCTGATATTATCATATCAGCCAATGAATGTCCCACTGCTGGGCTCGGGCCTCTCACTATAGAAGAACGGACAATATAACCGCCACGCTTGTCCAAGGCGGCTTGGCAGGTTTGACACATCGGTTATATCGAGGTGTAGATTGCATCACGATGTTTTCCTTCACCGTTATTAGCACGTGATAATTGTAACAGTATGCACATTAGGTCAGAGAACTGCCTAAGTGGTGCATGCGTTCCGACCAGGATTGAACCTACTCCCTTAGAGTTAGGGACGCGTACGCTAGCCATTACGCTACCACAACTTAGCAAAGACTTAGACTTAGTAAGGAAAACTACAACGTATTTCAGACGCTGGTCTTACTGGAAGTCCTTTATCATATTACATAAAAGGAACTATCAGAAAGCGATTTAGGTTTCGCTGCACATTTCATCATACGATTGCTGCAAGTGCTGCGCCAATAAATTCGTGCGATTGTGTCGTTAGAAGCAATACTAAGAGTGGTTGCCTTTTGCCTCTCGGGGGGTTTACTACAATCTAGTTTCCGTAATGAAATTGCAAGTTCTAATACACTTTAGTCTAAAATTTCCAACTTAGTTTAAAATGTGAAAATTACAATTTATAAATATGTTTGCTTTGATCCAATTCTCATTAATTTTGGTATAAACATGGTGACCAAATTTAAGGCACTGATCAAAATAATCTAATCTTTTATTATAATAATCATACGGTTATAACCTATATTCTGTGTAACATTTTAATTAGTCAAACATGTTAGAAATTATAGACATGTTTCACTTTGAACTTTTCGAAGTCTCGTCATTACTGCAATATTAATTTTGATTAACTTTTGTAGTGATAAAACGAAAAAGCGACACTAAAAAAGGATGGCACATCTACAAGACTATAAGAGCCGCTTGCATAACGTTGCTTAAATTTATTTAAGAAACACAAAATGTATTTAACACCCTTAAATATAATTAGCGTCTTGCACAACCCAAAATTTTCCGAAAAATATGTTTAAAAAACTGTTAATACGTTTTGTGTAAAATGTATTTAGGCAGTTTAATATGATTAACTAATTTTATTTAAAGGCGATCGTTGTGCAAGCGGGCCTAAGTCTATGAGAGAATGAGATACAATACATTATATTTAATCATATATTATACATTATGCTAACTCTATCTATATCAATGAGTATAGAGTTTACTATACTCATTGATACAGATAGAGTTAGCAATATTTTGAAGTTTGTCGCTAACATTTAAAATTTTGTGTTTTAAAGTTTAATTATATTATAAAGATATAGTATAAGGTGACGTCACGAAATTTAGAATAGAGGTAAGAATACCTCTTGTCATACTGCTTTACTCTACTGCATGTGAACTTAACACACACACAACATATTTATTTTCAGCTAAATAAAACGGTTGCAGAGGAGTTTTTTTCCGCTTCTTCTCCTTAAAACAGCAATAACAAATTTAGAAGCGGTGAACATATTATAGATAAGGGAGAAGTTCTTCACTTCTTAATAAATTTTAACTGTATGATTGTTCTCTAGCGGCATTTAATTCAATTTGAGTTATAAATATATATAATATATATATATATATATATATATATATATATATATATATATATATATATATATATATATATATATATATATATATATATATATATATATATATATATATATATATATATATATATATATATATATATATATATCAATGCATAATTTTTGACCAGTGTCAAAAATTAATATGAGTGTAAATCTATTGAATTTTGTGTATTGGTACCATATTGTGAACAAATTTTGATTACTGCACTTTTTCTTTATATAATCTTTGCCTATCTCATATCTCAGAGTATTACACTTAAAAGTGATACAAAGCTTTCTTATAGATACCAATATGTATAAAGAAAATCTAGTAATTCATCAACTACAAGTATTTCCACTGTCTGTCTGTCATTCCGTCACAGGTGCATTTTTAATGACCGTTTTAATCCATAACTGCAAAGCTGGGTTTCCGTTATGTTGTGCGATAGTACACGCAGGTACCAGGAAAAGGTGTGGTAGGCATAGCTTTTTCATCACATCTCGAATATTTATAACAATAAATAATGCTTCATATGGTTTAATAGTATCATAGCTAACAAACGGAGATATCATACTTAGAAAGAATGGAAACGCTATTAAAGTTGATGCACATGGTACATAATATTGATTCACAAAAAGAAGCTTGAATCGGTTGAATTAAGTGACCGGTTTGAGTGCTAAAGTTATAAATGTAATTGGACCTACTTATGCAAAATGGAACCAACCCACTACTGTTTTGAGAAAAAACCGTTTTTATTAAAATTTTGCAAAAAAAAAGACACATTATTTGTATGCATAATTTTAATAAAAACAGCTTTTCTCAAAACTGTCAGTATATGGGTTGGTTCCATATTACATACAGGTCTAATTATTTTAAGATATACACTCAATCACAGCATTATAAAACAATATTTGTACATAATGTGTAATAAACAAAATTGAAGAATCTGTGTAAGATTTCAAAATACTTGCCAAAAAAGTGAAAGCTGCTGTTTATACTCTGCCGTAATAAATTACCGTATTTAAATTTTCTGTGTGTTGTTCTGTCTGAAAGATTCAAGCAAGACCTGATCTAAGATAAATGGATGAATTTTAATTTCTCCGTATACAAACTATGAATTGTTTTAATTATACGTAAGCCATATTTTTTCCACTTATCAATATACGTAGTATACGTCGTACTCTTATTAGGAGTCTACAAAGCACTTGAAGTGATGTGACAGGTTTCTATGAAACTATTAATTACAGCAGACGAGGCAAAACGTGTTTACCAACCACTTAGCAAGTGAAAACCTCTCTGCTTAACAAGTGATTGTATGAGATAAAATGTATGTATGAAATGATATATAATATACACAAACTAAGACATAAGAAGATATGATAATAAGACATGTAAAATTGATATATTAAACTAGATGATTGACGGGTCCAAATGTAAAGATAGACCAAAAAAGAGACGGATAGATTGTGTGAAGGATAACATGATGATTTGTGCTGTGTCAAATTATGAATGCCAGAATAACGGAGTATGGAAGGAAAATATATTGTACAGACCCCAAATTATTGGAGAGCAAAGGAAAAAAAGGAGGGAGAAAAAACTCTTGTAAACTGTAATTGATTTTACAGGATAACAATTAAGAAAGATCTGCTTTAATCTCTTTGTCTTTAATAAGTTAGAAGTTCAAACTATTCCATCATGAATAAATCTTAGGTATTTGATAATTTACGCGGAAGAGTTGCAACGTAATAGCGTGATTTGTTGATATTAGCCTAATTATATGCACTACTGTATTAACTAATCGATAAAATAATTATTCTTTACTTCAAATTAAATACATTGGGAACCTTTAGAACTTTAATGTAAATGTTTTCCTGCTGACAGAACAGAATCCAAACAATATAAAATTATTCAAAAAAGCAATTAAAACCTGATACTGAATTTTTAAATTATATTAATATTTTGGGAGTCATAGTACTTAACTATTAATCACAAATTATTGTTTATTTTATATAGTAACACATGGTATATACATGTAAATAAAGTACCTCTTACAACTGGAGCTATGTTAGATTAAAGAGCTACTATTCGAATCTTAACGTAATTATAGTGATTCATTTTCCAGAATGACCTAATAGTTCTTTTGAATGAAAAAAGATGTATTTCTTTCGGATTTCCTAGTGTTGATTCTCTGTTGTGTTTGAAATGTCTTTCCTTTATCCCTTACAACGGACAGAATTTCTTAGGCATTCTATTAGGCTAAGATCCCGCTGTACAACGACCTTCACCGAGCTAATTTGATGAAACCTAATTTTTTTAGGCAACCCATATGCAATATATTTATTGACACGTTAAATTAAATATAAAATGGGTTTCATCAAATAAGCGTCTCGGTGAAGGTCGTTGTATAGCGGGATCTTATACTATATCACGATCTGGCGGTGACTACTTACAAAACGTGACGGTATCGTTTTGACGCTTTTAAGCCTGAAATACTAACAGCATAATTATGTTCTGTTTTGTTCAACGGTATGATGTTACAGCGCGTACACTATTATACATTTACTACAGGCACCTGCAGGACTAACGCTTGTATACAATTTCCTCTCCGTCGACTAGTTTAAGAATACCATGATATTTTTAAGAGTATTGATATATTAACCTTTAGCACTTCAAAAAATTAAAATGAATTTGCTGAGGTTCTTAACAACTTAACTCGTAATTTTCGGCTTATTTAGTTTACCTCTTTTTTTAATCTTCACACTTTAAACTTAATTTTATATATTACCTTTCTATTTATGACAAATGTAATTATTTGTACAATTGTATGTACACATCCTATATAACCCAGTAAACTAAAAAAAAATGTTACTACAAACGATATTTGGTAAATTCACAGAATGCTACGAACGTATAAATATAGTCTAAATATAGAGAAAATACTAATATCCCATTTCGCATATTTTAAATTTCGATTGGAACTGAACAAAGTTTTCAAATATAACATGTAAAAGGAGTTACTAACTAACTTTCGAACTCATTAAACTTCTTTGCACGCTTTTATAACCAAGTTTGCGTCGTTTACGAACAAAAATGTAACTAGGATAACTATAGACGTAAGAAGTTTGAATACAAGGAAATGAGCATGAATGAAAGCTGACGACGAACGATGCGGTGATAGAAAGTAGACGAGAGATATTGAACCCTAAGCCCCAGGACATTCTATAATACATTATATTTATGATAGAACATTAAATTCAACTTCGACACTAAGATTTTGTTAATTTAGTTAGTTACTCTTATTATTTGTTCATGTCATTTATGAGCATTTGTTAGTACAAGCCCGTATTTTTGTAAGTGATACTCCTACAATCCTCGGACCACAAGGGATGATCGGAAGTGAAATTGATTATGAGAAGGGTAGTAAAGACTGTTAGAAGATGTTGCAACAATCTGTCTAGGTTTCCCCTCATACTTCATATTACCCCACTGCTAGTAACCCCTCATAGTTCGGGGACCACGGGAGCACCACTTTCGAGATTGTCGTTCCATACGGGTTTGCATAATACATCCCATTTTTGATTAGAAATAAAAACTTTGGTAATCCGTTAAACTTCAGACAAAGGTTTAAAATTGTGTTATGAATACGCGGCGCTATTTTGATTTAAGCTCTTTGACAATGTTCATCGCTTTTTAAATGATGTTACAAGGAACTTTACAAAGGCTTTTCAACGACACAGACACAAGTTTTCAATGTAACGAAAAAAGATTTTCCTTTTTAATTTAACGTTGTATCAACAAAAGAAATATTGTTGGAAAATATTTTTTTAGAGTTCTCTAGCCATTTTAGAAAAAACGATATGACCATCTGTCCGTCACGGTAATTTTTCTCAGAAACTGCTGAATCTATATGGATGAAATTTGCAAGTAAAGTGTATATTATATATCGCTATACAATTGTATAGCAATACTATGAATAGACTATACATTAAAGCTGCCCTGATCATCCCTATACATACAACTGAGTGATGAAAATATGTTTAGTGTATATACACTGTAGTGTATATTACAATTTAACTTACGACACCTTAGGTCTCTATAGGCGTTTAAGATAAATAAAATGATAAAATGCTAAGGGCGGCTTGCATGATATTCCTTAATTTTATTTAAGACACACTAAACGCCTTTACCACCCTTAAATACGATAAACGTCTTGCACAACGCTAAATTTACCGATAAATACGTTTACAGAACTGTCAAATTTAATCATCCAAAAATGGCTATTTAACGCCTTAAACGCGTTTAAACATTGTCACTCGTATGTCTTTATGAAATTGTCACTTATAAAAAGTCAATTACAGATTGTCAATCGCATATTATTTGCTTTAATTATTTATCTCAATTCTAAATACCCATTATTCGTCCAAACTAACATGGTAGCAGAGTAATAAAGTTAAGGAATTGAATCCAGTAAAGATATTTTAACTAGAGAAGAATAAATACATACTACAATATTCTAGTATTGTACTCGACCTGACGTTCACAATGGATAAGGCAATCGCAGAGGCTTCAAGGTAAAAATAATGCACCTAGATGGTAAAAATTATAAGCCTTGGCGGTATCGTATTGAGACAGCGTGCAGGGCAATACCCGCCGCTGAAGAAATTTTGCAAGGAAAATTTCAAAAGCCCGATGAGCCTGCAATATCTGATGGTGCAGATGCTAAAGCCAAATATGAAATAAATTTAAAACAATTTCAAAAAATTGACTCTGCCGTTTCAACTGATGACGACAAACATGACGGATGAGATTCTAAAACAAGTTATGCGATATAAAAGCGCAAAATGTTATCAGACCTTTTTTGTAGAGCGTTCAATTCTCTACGAAGATTGGAACAGCGATTTATCAGTCAACCAGTCGTTTGAACGGTACAAAAATCAGAAGAAGCAAAAAAAATTAGTTTATTATAAGATAATTGGTACAGTAGGTGGCGAAGTATCCGCTTCAAGTCGTTAAGAATCGTGATCTCTCGTCTTCTAATTAATGTTCGTTATTTCTACACAACTCGACACTGTGCATGGTTTAAGGATGGAACATTTCCTGTATCACTAATTATATTAACAGTAATAATATAAATCATATATTACGATAAATATAAGAAGCGGAAACGTGTTATGCATCAAAATGTTATACACTATTTTTTTTCAGTCACTGTTATAATATAGTGTGTACTTTTCTTTAATATCTTTCTTCCTTCTTAAAGGATAATGTGAACAAAGGTAATATCATGTCATCAATATGGAATCATTATTACAAAACGTAAAAACTTCTAACATGTAAAAAGTTACGAGTATTACCTACATCTAAAATATAACCAATTGTGATGTATCACCTGTCACAATTTTTTTATTTTATTTTATTAAATTTCTAGCTTCTGCCCGCGACTTCGGCCGCGTGGAATAGTTAAAAAAACATTATTCATTAGTGCTCCGCTACTATTGGTAGGGTAGTGTGATGATATTATTATGTAACCTACCTATATATATAGCCTTCCTCAATAAATGGGCCATCTAACACAATGAGAGGATTTTTCAAATCAGAGTAATTCCTGGGATTAGGGCGTTTAATCAAACAAGCAAATCTTTATACATTAGTATAAGATATATCAACAATTTCCTTGCACTTCGTGGTTCTTTATCAATAAAATCATATCGTGCTTAAAACTCATGAATATACCGTAGTGTTAGTATCAACTTTATGTTAGATAAAACAAATGTGTGTATATGTGTGTGTGTGTGTGTGTGTGTGTGTGTGTATGTGTGTAGTTCACACGCAGAAGTGAAACAAAGTGTGACAAGGGGGGGGGGGGATTCTAAATTTCGTGACGTCATATTTCATATATTATATCGTTATAATATATTTAACCTTTAAAACCACGAAATTCGAAACATTTACGAAAAACTTCAAAACATTATATACTATTCTTATATTATTCAAAACATTATCAAGGTATGAGAATAGTGTTTAAATGATTAATTATAAGGTATTCGGTCTTATTCTCTCGCAGGCTTAGTCCTACAGATGTATGTGTTTATCTCTTTTTAGTGTCGCTTTTTCGTTTCATCTAATATCAAATCACAGCGATTCTAAAGAAATTTCACTACAGATGTATAGGAATATATGAATAGTTTTAAGGTCACATGAAGTCCAAAATTTGGACACATTTTCGGAACAAAAAGTTGATAATATTAAAACACGATCGCTTATATAAGAGAAGCCAGTTTAAGTCCGTTCGATATTTGTATCAAATTTATTCATTCTGCTACACTTATAATTATATAATAACATAGGAAATATAGTAAACTGCGGAAGGAACGATTTTACGGTATTCACAAAAAAATCATAAATAGATTTGTTACAGCGCATCGTTCAAATTGTAACCATATTGCAAGATTATTATAGTTTTAATATCAACATTAAGAATGTTATCTGTGACGTATTATAGAAATAACTAATTAATGAATACGCTTTATTGTGATTAAAAGGTACATTTGACAGAAATAAAAAATTACAATACAATACGCGATCATATCGCTATTAGTGATTTCTTCCAGATGACCTATGGATAGACAAGAAGTTAGGTAACAGGGGTATGTTGCATAATTGTCACTTTACTCTATTATCTTCTAATAAAAAAAAATACATAAATTCTTACGGGTTGTCTGGAAGAGATCGCTTCTCAGCGATATGACCGCCCATTGTGCACATTTAGAATATTTTTAGGCTATAAGTTCATCTATGTTTTCTGTAATGGTGTAAAATAAAGTGTTATCTATCTGTCTATAAATTAACAAAATATAAAAATTAGGTTAAAAGATATAAATAAAATACAAAACACTTACTTAAATTATGATGAAAAAAGGAAAACGTTAATAAAAACAATAAATGCAGATGCAGCATTAACTTGAGTTATTTAACGACAGGTAATAATTTTTTTTTTTAATAGCCATCACAAATTCATTAAAAGGAGGCAATGACTTGGCTAATTAGATATTAACAGGCAGCGCGTTCTAGAGACGAACTGCTTGAATTGTGAAGGATTTATCATAAAAGCTAGTTACATGTTGTAAAGTTGTTTTAATTTTCTTGTAAAAATGTATTACACAAGAAAAAAAAGTAATAAGCATTCTGGCGAAGACGATTTGGGGGCTTTAGGGCTGAGTTTGGCGTGCAATTCCAGAATATACGATCCGGTTTTATTTACGGCAACCAAATATGAAACATGCAAAACTTTTAAGTCGCTCCAGTTCACATAGATATAAAGAAGATTTAAAAACTTTAATTATTTTCTCATACAACAATTCATAAATAACAAATGCCTGTGGTGTGTGACTGCTACCTATTGTAGATCTGTGCAGATCTGTATTATGTATGCCCAATTGTCCATCCCTATAACCATTAATGTATGATTATAATTTATTTACAATTATTTTCTTAAATTTCTTTATCTTTATATAGTATAAAACAAATTCTCTTTTCGCGTCTGCCTATCTGTACATCCACTAACTAAGTAACTTTCACCATCAGCTAGAAAATTTAGCAAAGTAGGTTCATACATAAGTAACCTTTAGTACACTGTTTATTATTGCTTAAATAATTCAATAGAAACTACATATCAAAAATCGATTGTTTCAGAAAATGCGGAGGCTACTTCTAGTCGCTCTTCTGGGCGTCGCAGTGGCAGAAGATTGGCAACCGATTCTGCCAGCATCATCACTCACATATGCCACATATAAGTCACCGGAGAGATCACTCAGTGCCAGGTTTGATACATTTATTTTCTTTGATGGGGTACATAGTCAGGCTATTTAAAGCGGACAATAAACAATATGATAACATACCTGAAGTATACCTCTGTGGTAAACCGATAGCAAGGGTTTACAAGTTTAAATATCTGGGACGCTGTGTTACCGAGGACTTAAGGGACAACTGTGATATAGACCGGGAGTTGAATTATTACTCCAAACTGCGCAACGCACTCTTATTAACGTTAATATTTTTACGAGCGAAACTAGGCTTTCGAAGCCCTTCATGCTCTTACAATCTTGGCGCATAAAATGAAATCGGTAATCCCTCAGAGCCTCCTTTTTAATATTCAATATATTCATTTTCTATAATATAATAATACTGTAAATGATTTGAGTTTATAGAATGCGTTTAGTGTGAAAAAAGTCATGAGGGCCAAATACCGGACCAGTTTTTCAATTCACCAAAAAACACGTTGTCATAAGCAACGTGTCATGGTTGGCTTCGAGCTTCGACTCATTTGTATGGTTTTCTGGGCAGTTGTCCAGACTATATGGATAGATTCATTGTTATTATTATATGTAACTAGCTGTACCGGCAGACGTCGTCCTGCCCGGTAAAAATAGGGGTTTGTCGCAGAGGGTTAATAATTTAGGGTTGTATGTATTTTTGTATGTTGTATCATAAAAAAATAGAAATTCAAAATTTTGACTAAAAATAAAATAAAAAATTTAGGGGTGGACTACCCCTAACATCTAGGGGGATGAAAAATAGATGTTGGCCGATTCTCATAGATACCGGATAAGCACAAAAAATTTCATCAAAATCGGTCAAGCCGTTTCGGAGGAGTATGGCAACGAAAACTGTGACACGAGAATTGTATATATTAGATTATATTATATATAAAAAACCGAATGAAGTTTTTGTTTACATTAATGAGTCGCTTAATACATAGTTAGTTATTTACATGTGTGCTAGATTACACATCTCTTGCCTTAGTATTTGCAGTTTCTGAGATAATCCCAGTAAGACCATGAGAGGTCCCTTTTAGCGTTAAGTATTGGAGCCCTAAAAAATGTTAACGCATTATGTATAAGACATTGTCGACTTTTAAATGTTTATGGTTGAGCACTAAAGTACCCTCAGTTTTAAGGTCAAGGAAAGTGAGTTACTATGATTCGTGAGGTTGCAGCCACGAGGGCTTTCAATACATACTTTAAGAATTTATTGGAAAAATAAGTTTTTTTTTTTAGATAAAATGCGAATTGTGAACAAAATTGTTTCTTGGGGCTTATAATGTAATTGTCTATTTATTATATAAGTTTAAAACTTATACTGTTTCCTGTACGTTCTGATAGTTCGCTGGTAAAGGCAATTTGTTTCATTCAAATATATGATCTTAATCCAGGTCTGAATCATTCAGTGTAAGGTCATATTTTGTGGTTTAATATTGTTATTTATTTGAGGTGCTGAAAATATCGTAATCAAACCTGTACAATACGACTAACGTTGTGTGAAACTCTCTACCTCACTTTGGATAAGCTTGAAGGGCAATTCACTTAAATGAGAAATATCCAGTGGACATCTGGTTAATGAAGAAGAACAGATGTCTAGACATACCACCTTTGCACAGGCTCACTGCATAATATAGACTCATGAAACATTGGTTTGACCTCAGAAAGCATTTTGCCAATGTTCTTACAACTAGTTATGCCTAAAACCAAAAGGGTTGGGAAGTTGATTTAAAACGGACGTTCCGAGTGCAAGTAGAAATAGGTATAGAATATTAATAATTTACATTTTAATTTTAGTCCTCATCTCAAGATAGTTAACAGAAGACCTCAAATTCATAGTCACTATGTGTCAAGCAATAAACTCTCGAATATGCTTGGCACAGCAGCGCCAATGTCAGACACATGCAGCATATACAAGGTGTCGATGAACCAGGAGCTGTTCTATCAGTATGTGGAGTACGAGAAAGATCTTCCGGACCTTAAGGAGTTCACGCTGTGCATGTGGACCAAGTTTCATAACCATTCTGAAGACCATCCCTTGTTTTCTTATGTTGGTGAGTATTAGTCTATGCAATTCGATAAAATTCTTTGAAAGTCTCAAACCATGTTAAAGGCCCTATAAGGGACGGAAGCTATAACTGGAATATTCTGACATTAAGATATTATTTTAATTAATTTAAATTGCCTCTTAAAGTGCATTCTTTATTTTTTTATGGCGTGAGTCTGTACTATCAGCAGATAGGCAGACGTCCCACCTGATGGAAAGCGGTTGCCATCGTCTATGGACATTTGCAACACCAAAGGTGCTACAAATGCGCTGCAGCTCTCTAAAAGGAGACTGAAGTACCTGGCTACTAATGTCGTAACACAAATCGAGATTGTTATAGTGGAATGCTCTAGATCAGGGGTGATAGTAGCCATCCAGATGAACAAATACCCTAACACATGGCTGAGAGTTGTTTTGTCGCCTCTTACAATAGGCCGCCTGGCTGCAGGTAATAGTATTATTTCACCATTCTTGCGCGGATGCGATGCATAGAAAAATAATAACAATGTATGCAGATATGTAAATTATACATTAGATTCATGAAATATGCGTGAAAAAGGAATTGTCCGATTTGATAATTCGGAATTATTATTGAAATATAATGCATTCTTTGAATTTAAAATTACAATATAAAACTATGAAGAAATTAATGCAATGATTATCAAATGTTTAAACGCTATGTACTATGTGTAGAGAAATGATCAATCAAAAAGTTACTTCAACAGTTGGCGAGATTCCATATATTCTGGACTCATCCCAGAGATTTATAATTTGGAATACGTAATAAGTCCCATTTTTGGCTTACTTAGTTTACAAATATGTTCTCAATAATAAAAAGTTATAAATCGAATAACCTTGGCGCCACAAGTCAGAATTTTCTTGCCACTCATTCTTTCATTTAAGTAAATAAGAAAATAACAAGAATACTACACTATCACAAAATCCCAGTTAATGGAAAGATTAAGAATAAATAAATAACGCTGTTCGCATTCAGAAGTCACAACAGTAGTCCTAAACTAACAAAATCCGAAAGTACTTGAAAATTCAAATGGAACTTATTTCAAATGTACAGATAAACAGACCGGTATGAATAAAGTACGTAAGATTCGATACTCGTAGTCTTCCATTTTATTTACTTTTATATTTGAAGTGCTTTAGGTTCATCACCTATGTTACAGATGAAACGTCTAGTAGTTTTTTCTGTGGCATTTTGCAACGACCTATTTTTTGTCACTGAAATTTGTAAGTAAATATTTAGCACTAATTTATGTATGTACATTCAATAATAACACTGGTCGGCAAAAACATATGAAAATTCACTCCTTGTAACTATTGTATTTTTTTTTTAAATTTCAACACTTATGAATATAAATATAGTATTAAAAGCTTTGTACCACGTAATTTTTTTTTGTAATACATTTCTAAAATTAAGCGTTTTTTTCTTTAAATACAAAATGCACATTGAACTATTATGACAATAGCTCATTTAATTCCTTCGAAAACATTTAAAATCATCAAAATTATATGTCTGATTAATTAATAAACTCATTCCATTTAGTAGTTTTCTCCATTTTTTATGTATTCTATTGAAATTTTGTGGCGAATGAAGTAACATATAATTCTGAGCATTTACCATTCGTATCGTTTCTCTATATATGACAAAAGGGTAATAAATGTGTTTCTACAGACGCAGGTGTTAATTTGTCTTTTATCGGCATTCAGGTCGTAGCAATATTATATTGCTTAAAGATTTGTGAAAAAGAAAATTAAATCTACTGACACGATAAGAAAAAAGTTTTGCACAAAAAAGTATTCAGTTAGCAAAATATGAAAAAAAACGCGATAGCAAGAAAGTAAAACCGAATCTAAATTCAGCATGTCAAATTCTTTATATTTATCGAATTTTTATTTAAAGGAGGATTTGATTGTCGACCAGTGTAATTTAGTGAAAAGTTATTAAAAGTATAAAATGATATTATGAAATTGTTGATATTTTTTTCTTACAATTTATGCCGCGTTTAACAGTGGCTGTAAAAACAGTTGGAACATCAGTCGCATGTATGTATTTGTGGTTCGCATAGTTTTCTTATGCATTTGAAATCAGGGTAGAATCGTTTCTCAATGACGAAAAGTGCTGTTTTCATCCCTGTGATGATGGAGTCGTCTAAATTTCAAACATACATTCAGAATATAAGAAACGAAAAATCATTTACAGACACATAATCAAAAGTAACTAAAAGCCCTTTATAAATAGACTAGAGTTTACCCCGCGGCTGAGCCGCGGGTTAACCTCTAGTACGTGCCTCTTGTTTATAGAGCAAGTGCTAAAGGTTATATTATATTACATTTTTTATGTATTTGTCCATGGAAGATTCACTTCATTTTATATCGCTAATTATACCATCCCCCGTCTATCTGTCAAAAAGGCCAAAATGGCCTAAATGACCAAAAGACCACAGTGACCGGCATGGCCAAAATGACGGAGTAGGCAAAAACGACCAAAATGGCCAAAATTATCAAAATGATCAGAGGCCAAACTGACCGACATTGCCAAAATGACCAAAAAGGAAACAGTGACCAAATAGGCCAAAATGACCAAAAAGGCCAAAATGACCAAATAGGCCAAAATGACCAAAAAGGCCAAAATGACCAAAAAGGTCAAAATGACCAAATAGGTCAAAATGACCAAATGGGCCTAAATGACCAAATAGGCCTAAATGACCAAAAAGGTCAAAATGACCAAATAGGCCAAAATGACCAAAAAGGCCAAAATGACCAAAAAGGTCAAAATGACCAAATAGGTCAAAATGACCAAATGGGCCTAAATGACCAAATAGGCCTAAATGACCAAAAAGGTCAAAATGATCAAAAAGGCCAAAATGACCAAAAAGGCCAAAATGACCAAAAAGGTCAAAATGACCAAATAGGCCAAAATGACCAAATAGGTCTAAATGACCAAATAGGCCTAAATGACCAAAAAGGTCAAAATGATCAAAAAGGCCAAAATGACCAAAAAGGTCAAAATGACCAAAAAGGAAAAATTACCAAATAGGCCAAAATGACCAAAAAGGCCAAAATGACCAAATAGGCCAAAATTACCAAAAAGGCCAAAATGAAAATTATCCCTTGTCCATCCTCAGTATTTAATTTACATACGTACCGAATTTCAGCCAAATCGGTCCAGTAGTTTTTCCGTAAAAGCATAACAAACAAACAGACAAATATCATTTTATCCCGGAAACTATCCCATTTTTCGGGATAAAAAGTATCCTATGTTCATCCTCGGTATCGAAAATATATATATACTGAGTTTCAGCCAAATCGGTCCAGTAGTTTTTACGTGAAAACGGAACAGACAGACAGACAGACAGAGTTACTTTCGCATTTATAATTTTAATAGGGATGAAGAAAGAAAAAAAACGCGCCTACGGACTCTACCTCATAGGTAGCGGGGAAAACGGGGGACCTTTTCTACCTGCTTAACATTCGATAAGTTACATTTGGTAAGTTCTATGGTAAAGAAAAGATTAAAAATTTCTCACTTTAAGTTATACAAACATATTTGTAGGCAAAACAATTTGCTACAAATTATGACTTTACAAATTTTTTGTAAGACGCATAGTTTCCGAGATATCGCGAAAAAAGTGTTTTCACCACTTTTTCCAAGATGGCGGCCCCACAAACTTGAGGTTAAGCTTCTATTGACCCCCCCACACATATCCCAAAAATAAAATTGCGTCCTCTAAGAAATGCAAAGCTCATGTAAAATTTCAATGGACTAATCATCAATTCTTGACAATTAATCAAGATTTTTTTCATTGCCTCTACTGAAGCATACACGAAGTAAATAATTGTTAAAGTTTTGTTTACTAGAAACCAATACGCTAAACGACACTTAGCGTTTTTAAAAGATATAATATACTTTTAAATTATTCTTGTAAATATTTAATACATATATAACTTCACGCCAGGTCCCTTGCGGGGTAGGCACGAACAACAGAGCGCCATTCGGGCTTATTCTTACACGCCTCACTTGCTAAATATTTAATACCAATCGTAAAATAATTATGATTGCCATCATAATTATTTGCTTATTCTATAGACAGTATAAAACAGTCGCTTTCCCCGCCTGTTTGTCTGTATATCCTTTAACTCCTCCTAAACCATGCAACAGATTTCTTAAGCAGTTTTCACCATCAGGCAGATAATTTCTCAAGGAAGTATTATATATAATTTTGTCCAGGGCTTTGCTCACGATGTGGAAAACTAATTAAGTTTTTTTTAATCAATGTAATACAGTTACTTACCCGGGCTTGACCTGCGGCATAGCCGCTACAAAAAGGTTTGTTTTAATAAAAATTAGAAAATAAATAGTAAACACGCGCTGAAAATATATAATTATTTATTTTCGCAAACTCCAACAGGAGCCCTTGATAGGTACTAGTTTTAAATCTCAATTTTCTCTGTTGACTAAATTGTAACCCTACAAAAATAAGTAGGTACGTAATAATAATAATAATAATAATAAAACTTGTCCTTGGGTGCATTATTATATGGTGTAAACAGGGATAATCGCCGGTCATTGTCACGCCACATATTTACATTAAATTTGTCAAGGGGCCTCTACGTGTTGGCCTCCCCATGGCCCCACGCAAGCCCTCCAAAAGTCCGGGCCATTTTCATGGCCCGTGGTCTTGAAAGACACAAAGTGTTATTATATAAAACTTTATTTCCAAAAACAAAAATACAGCAAGGTAGCATAACAAAAATTTTAGATGTAGTACAGCATAAATATGTTTGCGACTAAGACCGAAACTAAGAATAAACTTGTGTCTTCGGTCTCAGCACCTTCCCATTAAATTTTACCATATTGTAACACATAAACGAACAACTGCTGCAAAACTCTTAAACAAAGATAAAATAATAATAATAATATAATCTAATTAAAGAGGGGGAAAAGGTTACCAAAGGAAAGATCTGACAGCAAAAACTAAGTGGAAATTACAAAGGAAACAAAAAATAAATAAATAAAAAATATTTTAAGTGTTTTATTTTAAGTGTCCTCTCTGTGAGTTTAGGCAAGAGTGTATGTGAGTGTGTGTGAGAGGGTGTGTATAGAAGATATAATTCATAGATTAGGTATATAAAACCAATTATGTTCACCAAAAAGGATAAGTTTATTAGGTAGGCACCAACAATAAATCTTCTGTTTCGTCGTAGGATAAGTCTTGCAAAAATAACGAAATTTTCTCTTTAGAAACTTTCATAGTTAATGGATAGAAATTGATTTTGGTATTCAGACGATTATAAAGTAAAGGTCCAAGGAAAACAGGGAATCTATTGATAAATTTCGTGTTTAGATGACATGGTTGTGGGCAAATTTGTTTTCTACGTTTACCGACACCGATATTTGGGTCAAACGTCAATAAGGAATGTTTTTTTAGTATTAACCTAAGAATAAATAGTTGGCGGACGGTAAGAACCTTACATTCCTTGTATAACGTTGCCGTAGGATAAAAAATAGGCTTAGAAGTCATAACTTTCAGCACCGCACGTTGAGCGATTTCAGCACTTTTCAAAATTGTTTTCGAAGACCCTCCCCAGGAGGAAATAGAGTAAGTTATAAGTGACTGGCAAAGAGCGAAATATATCTGCTTAAGTAATTTAAGGTCAGTAATATGTCAAAGCATTTTAAATATAAACATTAATTTGCGAATTCGGTTGGTTAAATTTTTTATGTGTTCCTTGAAATTTAAATTACAGTCAATAATGATACCCAAATAGCGTATATTATCGATTTTACTCAGGAATTTACATGTGCAATTTGCTTTGCTAATGTTGCAGTCATGAGCTTTAATATTAAGAGCTGATTCAGGTTCAGATTGGTTGCGCATTGAAAAGCATACGTATTTAGTCTTTTCAATGTTAAGAGTCAATACATTATCCTTTAGCCACGCTCTAACAATGTTTAAACCATTTTGCGCGGCGTTAAAAGTCCGTTCCCAGGTAACATCGGTAAATACAAGGGCTGTGTCATCAGCATATGATATTATTTGACAATGAGGGAGTATTAGGTTTGTAAGATCGTTAATATAAATGAGAAATAATGTGGGCCCTAGTATACTGCCCTGCGGGATACCGAAGGTTACTGTCATCACTAGAAAGATTACCTATTTTGACACATTGGACTCTATCTCTAAGATAATCTTCAAACAATAGAAGCTGAGTACCTCTAATTCCTAGCTTTTCAAGCTTTCTTATAAGTTTGGGAACAGAGATCGTATCAAAGGCTTTAGCTAAATCTAAAAATATAGTTAGACATTTGTTACCTTTGTCCAAGTTAATACTTATATCATTAATTAGTTTGCTAACGGCATCATCAGTAGATTTGCCACGTCTGAAGCCAAATTGGTTAACTGATAAAAGATTATTTTTTTCAAGATAATTTACCAGTCTACTGTTAATAATATTTTCCATAATTTTCGATATTGAAGGAAGTATTGAAATTGGTCTGTAATTGCAGATATGATCTCTATCCCCAGACTTATAAATTGGCCGTATTTCGGATCTTTTTAATGAGGCAGGAAAGATGCCTAATCGCAGGCATTCGTTAATTAAAAATGTCAGAGGAGGAATAATAAATTCAGCGTGCTCTTTTAAGAATCTATTACTAATTTTATCACGGCCAATGCTACAATCATTTTTAAGCCCAAGTATAATCCTTCCGATTTCTTTGTCATCGGTATTATATAAAACAAGAGAGTTCGGTTGTACGTAACTCTATGTCGAGTGATTTAAAAATATAGAAAAAAGAATACAGATAAAAAGACCGGTAGCCGACCTTAACTCATAAAATACACTTTATAAAACTGTATGTAACAATAGGAAAATGAAAGTTAATAATTGTATCTCGTGTCAAAGAGAAAATGTTGGAAACAAATTCCGTTCAGAGTTGAAACTGTGCGAAATACACCTTTGCTAGGTAATATTTAATTTGAATAGCGCGTCCATTTAAACCGAACTCTGCTTTGAAAGTGCATTTATTAAGTTATAAAATTTTATCTGGATTTCATTGAATTAGAAAGGTTGAAAAAGGTGTGTTAGTACATTTTCATGTACATAAATCGACCATTTTATCCCCTTTTACCATTTACCGTGAAAAGAATTCATGTAATAACTGAAATATTTTTGGTTTACAGTTGGTAATTGGTAATGGTAATGGTATTACAGTTAATTGAATGTCCTCCAGCGCTAGGCTTGTGTATTGAAAACCACTGTAATTACATGAATGACCACCGTTATATCGACGATATGTATGCAACTATTGTTTGTATTCTGTCTGAGTCAGCTGTGTTGAGCCATAGAGGTCCAGAGACGCGTAAGCATCGAGCTAGAATAATTGGTTGGAATAGGCATGTCCGAAATGCGCACCGGGAGGCCCGGCTTAGGTATAAAGATTGGTTGTGGCACAACAAGCCGCCTTCTGGACATGCATATGACGAAATGCATGCTGCCCGCAAAGTGTTTAAAGCCAAGCTCAAGTGGTGCCAAAACAACCAGGAGCAAATACAGCTTGATATTTTAGCTTTGCATCTCAAAAATAACGACTTTAAGCAATTTTGGAAATCAACCGGTAAATTTGACACTAAACCGGGTCTCCCAACATGTGTAGGGGAAGCGCATGAACCAGCGAGCATTGCTAATATGTTTGTTAAACATTTCCAAGTCGAGTCGCTGCTTGGATCACCACAGCGTGTGGTCGATGCTGGGGGCTGTTCCGATTCGGACCTGATCCGTTTCTCAGCAAAACAAGTAGCCGAAGCCATTGGTAGAATGACTCGAGGAAAATCACCAGGTCATGACGGGCTCAGCATCGAGCATTTGCAGTGCGCTGGGGTTCAACTACCAATGATTCTAGGAACTTTCTATTCTCTGTGTATGAGTCACTCATACCTCCCGCATAATCTAATGAGAACTATTGTTGTCCCAATCATTAAAAATAAAACGGGAGATGTGGCTGACAAAAGCAACAACTGGCCTATCTCTCTAGCTACTGTCATGGCTAAAGTACTGGATAGTTTACTAGAAGCGCGCCTAGAGAATTTTTTAAAGTTACACGATGGACGGAGTAAATATGAAATGAATGCTTGGAATATAGTAAAAACAACAATTTCGCTTTCCCCTACAAACTATTCATAACTGTCAAACATTTGATGCTCGCCCCGTCGCTTAGAAATTAAATTAAATTTAAGTGTTTTTCTTTAATTTTTGGTTGGTGATGGTTTTGAGTGTCAAACGTTTGATGTTTATTCCGGTTAATTTTTACCACATTTTTTTACTAAAGTTGAAACATTCTGCAATTATCATTCAGCTTTTTTATTTATTGATTCTGAGGCGGTACAAAATTTGCCGCTAGTATTGCAGCTATCATATTTTAAATACATAATATATAGGTCCGTATTTTGTTTATTGCAAACATTGATTGACAGATATAATCACTATGACTGCACCACTTACATGGTCAGATTACCTAAACAACATTGCCTGGATGCGATTCTTACAAACGATTAAGCCAGATACATGTATACCAATAAAGTATTGTAAGCTATGTCATTTTCTAATTGTTCATTTTGGTCAATTGTTTATTATTCGTAGTCCAGAATTGTCCGGAACAAAAAGCTTTTTAACGATAAATCCTTTCTTTCTGTAAACATGTACGTTTCGGTGTATAATGAAGAATTTGTATATCTAATTTAAATTCAAGTAACAATTATAATTTATTACGGTATTACTAAAGCACTATTTGTTAACGTAAATAAATCCATATTTGAAAAGTAATGACAATTATTTTGAAATGAATACTTGTCTACCGGTACTCTTAACTAGCAATCGTGAATTATTTATTGCACCTAGAAATAGAAGTAGGTCTATTAAATCGCAAATAATAAAAGCAGGTATTATTATATCAAACAAACGTAATTTAATTACAACATTATTGATAGATTATTTGACACACTTCTTGTGTAACGTGTGAGTTAACATCGAATTACCGATCAACGATTATGTTATTTTCTTTAGTTCCTTAATTGGCTTATATAAAAGCTGAACTATAAGCTCAACTAAATTAAATTCATTTTAAAGAATAATAAAACAATCATAATCGATATAAATAAAAGAATTTCTCCAAAGAGACTCCACATTGGTTAAAAGGCAAAAATGTAAAAGGAAGCAATCGCTTTTAAAGACATTGTATGATCCAAAGTAGGTGGGATACGCTTTCGTATATTATTGGGTCTAGATTGTATATTAATATCTTTCGTATATTAAAAGATGAGAGTCATTTTAGGAATGATTATTATGTTGACACACAATGTTATTTGAATGAATTAATCGTGTGGTGTTTTTTTCATATTATTATTTTTTTTAATTTATTCGCACAAATATATTATGGTAGTCGATATTTCACTTTATTTGTGACTTCATTTTTAAGATTTCTCATCTTGCAGATAGAATTTAGAGCAGATGTTTTACGTATTGTATTAGAAAACTTAATGCTTTTTTAAATCATATCTCTACATGGCAACGATGATTCGTTGCGCGAAATACGTAGGTATTATTTATAATTGAAAGGTAAATTAAAAAGAAAATTGATTAACATAAATAGGATTTAAATCATATTTTATGGGATAATATTTAAATAGAAATAACTCATTATTTTAATGAAAAAATGGCGATTTTAAACTTTACACCCTTGTAGGACAAGGCAGTGCTAATATATAAGAACCAGGAGTAAAGCATAGTATATATTTGACCCTCAGAAATGTATGAACACAACTTATAGGAATAGTGGAGAATTCAGCGACCAAGCTTGTGCAAATTTATTCTTCAAATGCTTACAATTATTTGGAATTTTACAGACAAATTGTATTCGAGTTGTTTACTAGCTGAAGTAAATACCTATGCAGGAAGTTCGGTGGTTGCGGAATTTTCAACTTTTCAGAACTTTAGAATAGGTCTTAATTGAATTTGCTCTCAGAGGTTTATGCATACGACAAAGCATATTTTAGAATAGTTTATTCAAATACGATGGCGCCATGATGTGTATTTTGACTTTTATATTAGGTTGGCTAACTTAGTTTCCATCGTTTTTTACTATCGTCCTACATCGAACTCACTGGACGACTAGAAATGAGATGCGTGTTTGAGTTCATAAGTTCAAAACCACGAGCAGTTCTTTCAACAGATACACTGCCTCGAAAAATAGCACAACTGAGACAAGCAGCTTATTCAAGCCTAGACCATTTTTTCTCAAGAAAATATCGAGTATGCTCAATTGACTACAGTTGGCATTGCACTTTAATAATCATGAAATAAAGGAAAAAAGAAACAAGTCTGATAGAACATAATGTCCTCTTTCGAATGATATATATCGTTATGTCAAAACTGACAAAGATAAATCAACAGAAACTGAGTTATATGAACTATGACTATAAGAATACCTTCGTCTCCCTTCGTTATTTTTTTTTAGACCCGGGCTTCTCCGTCATTGTCCAAGACAGAGATTTTCTTTTTCTTTTAATATTTTTATATTTTATATTGCACTTTGCTAAAAACGAAAGTTACATTTCTTACTATTACTAACAATTCTCCTTTCGACATTAGAACCGACACGATTGTAATTCAAGAAGAAAAGCCTTCGTAAATTACAAGAGCTATTATAGCAAATTAAGGACTTAGGCTGATTAAGGTAATCACTTTCGCAGATTCGTATTACGACATATGTCAAAATAATGTGGACGCTTGTCGTGTGTTGCACCTGCCAGTATATCTAGACACGTTTAAATTTCACAATGTAATTATCCAAAAGCGACTGTTTTAAGACCCTTCACCGGATTTTATGGTTATGTGATTGATGTATTAATTTAATTTTCGGCAGTGGGAGACAATCCAAAGGAGATCTCAGTTTGGATATCCAACAATGATGATTACAGTTTCTTCAGCATGGCCATTCATGGACAAACATTCTTCAGGCTTAATTATCCATTGAAACTCAACGTGTAAGTACATTATAATATTTTTACGGTTCTTTAGCTATCTCAGAATAAATAGAACTAATCATACAAAATCAACAGAAATTTTAACGCCACTCTGCTATAAAGACGTTTTTATTTTCTTTTGAAAAAACGTTCTGGACATACAGGTTTCAAACTATAAACTGATTTTACATGATAAAACCCGCTTTGAAATTGTAAAGGTATAAATTACTTTGAAACTACATTTTTGTAATATCTCAAGAGACATATTTTCTTTTTAATTTTCCAGGTTAATTTATTTGTACTTCACTGTGTTCTTAAAACTTCATATAAACATTTTCAAGCTAGGAAAACTAATGTCATTAAAATGTTTTACGGTTTCACTAAAGTTCCGTAGCCATTTGAGCAAATACGGAAACTTTGTAAAATAGTTAAATTTGTCTGTCTATCCCTCAGATTGTACGTCAGTCATCCTAATATATTTTGACATTTTACATAGAGGTGTTCTATATTCAGCTACATAGTTGTGTGGTCCAATCATCATTATGAAAATTAGGGGTGGCTGCCATACAAGTAATTGAGAGCTGTATTTATTTTTCAGTACTCATATTATATAGATACGCCTAAGAGGTAATAAGGAACATGAAACAACCTCTTATAATGTTAGAAATTATTTTATAATAAATAAAGTTTAAGAGCTACTATAGTGAAGAATGTCAGACATGATCAACTTACCCCATTGAGCATAGCTTGCCATAGACCAGCTTAACATGGTCATCATGTACGTTCATTACTTGATAGAAGAACTATTGTAGAAACACTTCTATTTCTTTTCATATATGATTTTCATATGATTAATACAGGACAGGATTCCTTGTCGGTATAATTTATTCTGTACTTCGTTCATGACAGCCTTTGTTGAATTATTTAACCGGTGTATAAAAACAGAAACTCCTATGTTATTTTTTTGTATATGTGTATATCTGTCATACTGTCAGGTATTATATACGTGCAGTTTGTGGACCAACAGTACGCAAAGAGCCACCAACGCCTTGCGGGTGCAATACAATAATGGTTTTAGGATGTTGATGGGGCTGCCCGGGTTCTGTAGTGCATCAGGTATGTTCGCAGAAGCGCGAGTGGACGACTACGCTGTTGTTCGGAAAAGAGCTGCCTCGTTGCTCTGCGGGATCCGGGCCAGCTCTAACCATATCCTAAAAGTCCTGGCTGACAGGTTTGATGTGCCCATTTTGAATTGTTGTGCCAGTAAATGTAAAGCTGGTACTATTATTGTGACAAAACTTTAGGCTATATAGTTCTACTAACACTAGTTTTTAAGTATTTCTGTTTTATTCAATCATCAAATCATATGAATTTTTTTTTATATAATTCGAAATAAATGATTGTTATATCTTAAAATGAAAGAAAAACCTATGAGAGTGTTTCGGTTTTAATCCACGAGATTAGTTGAACAACCATTTCTCAATGATCCCCTGCCAAAACAGCTAAAATGAAAGTAAAGTTATATTTTTTTAATGTGAAATTTAAACTGTTCTTCTTATTATAAATACATACACAGATTCATAAAAATTTAATACTGACTTCATCAAAAACGATCGATATTTAACGTGTATAAAATAAATTGAAACCGAAATAATATTTGTACATTTTTGTTGCAAAACAAACAATCCATCTGTGCTTGTAACTTATTGATAAGTCAGTGTGGACAGTCGTCTGATGAACTTCTTCAAATTTGTAAAAGGTATAAAATTTTCGAAAGATTTCGATTTCCTAACTTACCGCTATACTCAACAAGGCCCATTCTACCCCACAATGTTTTATAATTAAATAAATTACATTTAAATTCGATATGAATTCAAATGCAATTTGAGGACATGATTACTGTTGAAATTGAATGTGCAAATCAATCTCTACATATGCAAGGCACGTTCTCTGCATCTATAAGCCTATTCACACAGACTAAGTCCATTGAAACCAATTATATGCACAAAACAGTTTATTACGGGGCCATAATATGATTCTGCCATAACAACCTTGAGTTGCGTTGTTATTAGTAACCAGGCACCAGTCTCTCTTAAGAGAGTAGTAGTGCATTTGTTACGCCTTTGGTGTTGCAAATGTCCGTAAGTGATGGTAACCGCTTTCCATCAGGTGGGCCGTTTCCTGTCTGCTGAACTCAGGCAATATATTTTTTTGCATTGTTGTACCGGATACTAGTTTAATGTATCAACAGCTTCTATATGAATTTGAATACAATTTATAGGATAATACACTATACGTTTGGATAAATTCGTAATAGATTATTCTTTGTTTCTCACAGAGCAGGTTATGAAGTCATATCTTTATCAAGTCATATAACATATTGATTTTGATCACGGTGTTTGAACAGTTGTTTTAGTCAAAAATGACAATCAGAAGAAAAAGTAATAACTGATCCATAAAACATGAGGAGTTAAAAGTGTACGATTATGTTTTTCCGAAGTGGTATACAAAATGTATTTCAAAAGCGCTGTTAATAGTTTACAGTTTTGTTCCATTGTTTATATAATCCAATTTCTGGGCGTACCTTAATTTTTCAAAATAAAAGTACAAAAGGATTGAGAAAAAAATAATTGGTAGGAAGTACAAATACATAATGTGACAGTGTTTAGATAAAGAAAATTTCTAAAAATTCTATTCTATCTTAAAATTCTATTTTATAATAGAAGAATCAAACACACAAAATACTAGAACGAAGCCTGAAGTAGATTAATTGCCAAATAAGTGTGGAAATTATTTTTATAACTTTTTAATGTTAGTCCTTGAAATTAAAAGTTTGCTCAAGGGATATTTCACTACGAATTCGCAATATATAATTTTCCACAAGATTTTTTCTTCACAGTTAGTAAGTGATATTTGTATCCATATGCACCTTAGTTACAAACAGCCTAAGGGGAATATATTTCCGAACTAAGATATGAATTTACTTTATAAGAATACGCTTCATTTCTGTTCGATTCGTTTGTTGTAAAATCTCCCTATACTATATAAACTACATTATTCAGAGCTTGAGTGCAAGTCGATTGCCTTCCTGGCACGTGGCGTTCATTAGATTCTTTATATTCAATTACATATGTTGCATTTGTAAGAAATACTATTTCAATAAATGTTTACCTAATACACATTCTTTTTCTCGTGACATCACAAGCCTTACAAAAACAATTAGTGACTTATACAATTATCTACTCATATTTTTGTTGGAAAAGAATTTACCATCATATTTTTCGGTAACCGTCTTTTTCTTGGCCCTACCACGGTCGATTCGAACGAAGAGTAATTATAAGGTAAAATGAAATAATTTCGTGAATGAAATTTCACTTCTTACGTGTGTACACTAGTACTCGCACACATTTTTACTAGGAAAAGAATAAGATCTCTTCATATAGGCCTTACTTTTACTATAGTATAAAAATCATAAAAATCGTCTAAAATAATGTAAATGTATATAGTTATTAAAATGGGTTCTAAACCTAACTGGAGAGTCACATACAAAGCAAATCTGTGATACAGTATCAAAAAGACCAAAAACACTGAAATTTTTCGCGTACATATAATACATATAATTTTGTTTTATATTACTACAATATAGTTAGGGGCAGTTTAGTATAACACACCCTCCTGCTAAATTTGATCAATAGTAATTAAGTAATATAACCATGAAACAGAGAGACCGATACACATAATGAATTTGTAAGGGTTTTGCTAAAATGGCTACAGAAATTTAAAATAGGAAACGTATTGTTTTTATTTCACAATAAAGTCTACAAATATTTAAGTAACTGAAAATCAGCGTGACGAAAATTTAATAACATATTTTCACGTAAATCGAATTCAGTCATAAATAACTGTATTCCTTCCAGAGAAATTCCATTATTTGATCACTAACAGTGATATCGAGATAATATCGAAATCATATACATATTTATAGGAATCATCTGTAACCAATGAATTTGATTATAGATGATTCCAGAATAATCTATGTTGAGGTATATGAATTTGCAATGCAATATAGAACTCTGCGACGCATAATTTTAATATAACGCATAATATTGATCATATCATCATTGTTCATCTTTAATTTTGGTATAACATTCGATTTTTGCAATCACTCACCCTATTTAATTATATTTACGATTTAATTAACTTAAGAAATATCTTAAGATAAACACTATAAGGCAGACCATGTGTAAAATTAACCATGAAAATACAGTTTAACTAAAAACTATTTTCTTGTAAAAGCACAAGTTGTAATAATTACCCGTATCGGTTTAACAATGTTTTTTTTATACTATACTAGCTGTCTCGGCAGACGTTGTCCTACTGAAAAATAAAATCTAGGCCCCGTTTCTAGAGCCACCTACATAAACAAAATTATCAAAACTGGCTTAGGAGATTAGGAGGATCCTAGAACTCGATCCCAGCGCCACCTAACGGTTTCAGTTGTAAATGTAATCCATCCAGAGCCCACCCAAACACAAAAACTTTAATCAAAATCGGTAAAGTCGTTCTCAAATTATGTGCGTACACAAATTTCTACGATATATTTTTATATATAAGATTATTTTACTGCATAATCTGCTTTTTACCGACGTTATTAGGTGACTAAGGTCTAAAGATATACTCCTATACGTCCAATGTCAGGAGGTAATCTCTCAGTTCATATATGACCTCACTTTTAACTTTATTTATACATTTTATTATTTTCACCATTATTCTAACAATCTTTGATAAAAAAATAGCGAATTCATCCAAAATAAGGGTACCTATGAGCCACATTTTGGTTAGGCCTATGCTTTATCAACAACCAATTTGAAAACATTGAATGAATTTTAAGGATACAAAATATAATTATGAATGTTATAAAATTCTAATCATGCCATGTTTGTACATGAAAGCTATCAAAAAAAAAAAACAATTGGAATAAACTACATAAACGATGGAAAACACAATGCATTTTTTTAAAGATTTTTTTGATTATTTTAGGATTCACGTAAAAACTACTGAGCCGATTTCGATGTAGTTTTTGCAAATGGACAACTAATTCTTAGACTTAAATAAATCTGCACCAATTTTATCCCAAATAACTAATAACAATTTGTAGGAGGAGGGTATTTTCCTGAGAATTATTTCAAATGGCCAGATAAAAAAAACTATAATTCCAATGTGATTTTTCACTGATCCATAGTAAATTTTATGTAATAAAAAGTGTGATATATTTATTATCCCGGGAGTGCAGCGGGAAATTTCTCGGGAGCGTTTTGTAGTTCTTCGGGTCCATAAAAATCAACTTATTCTGGCACAGTTTTCACTAAAACGATAGCTTACATTCTTTTTTAAATTCTATGATACTTTATGTCGTGGAATTTCAAGTTAGAAAGAAAGAAAGAAACATTTTATTTAGGACAAATACAACATAGAGTATTATCAAAAAGTAAAATAACAGAAACAGTATAAGTCCTAAAATTGGACCCAGTCTCAGCATATGCTGACCAATTAAGAGCAGCGCTGTTCTTCCACCTGGGACCAGCAAGTGAAGTCGCCAAGGACAATACAATACACATAATAAATAATACATAATGTACAATGCAATTTAATAATGAAAAAAAAACTATAACTTATTTAAAGACAACATTTAAAAAATACATTTAAAAATAAACATAATCATAAATAATAAATTAATTAATATATATATATATATATATATAAAACATTGTACCGATCACGTGCACAACAAAACAAAATGAGAAAAGACTACTAACTATATAAAATAAACAAATTATAATAAGTTAAGCATAGACGAAGTCTCTTGCATATCCTCATCATACTATAAATTAAATACTTATTAATAATATTACTGCCGTGTAGTGTACATAGATGTTATGACTACCACGCCGCGCTAAATCTATCTAAATAAAGTCACTGGAGCACTTTTTTTAATTCTCTTATTATAAAAAGTAAAAGTGTATGCCATTGTTAAACCCTCGTGCCGCAAAAAACAACGCATTATATCGTTATATAACCTTTGTCACGCATTATGTTTATATTGCTAATTCGCTTTGTACACGAATGTTTAGGTAATTTTTGTTTTTGCTTACATTACATTGTATAATATACGAAAGTAGGCGTGTGCGATGAACTAAATACATAATGCATAATTGTAAACTGAATAAAACATGTGAATGTTTATGCGTGCAAACAAGGGTTCTATGATGATGGTAAACATCAATTCCATGGAACGTCGTCTAATACGTTTAAGATTTGGCGACGAAACCCTATGACGCCGCACGCTTAACCAAAAAAAAGTCCACACTGGTCCAGTCGGGCTAGTCTCCAGCCAACCGCCAATATTCAAAAATTGACTACGGAATGAAGACGAATTATACACGCAACTAAAAAATATTGCAAAATTGAAAAATATTAAAAATACACGCATTATTAGCAAAATGTGCTTCATTGAAGACTTCCTACACTTCACCCTAAAAATGCATTTACAGCCGGTTCCGATATCTACCATTCGTAGACTCGCCTTACCATTGGCTAAATTTTAATATTACACTGTACCCTACGTGAAATTTTACCCGATAAAGCAAATGAACGCTTGATATGATTATAGGAATGGACCGTAAATCGAAAATATCATATATCTCGAAAGCAGCTAGACGAATCATGTTGAAACCAATTTTCATTGAAATAAAGTTATCTTCAAGCTATAAGTTTTTTAAGGTTAATTCCAGGTAATTCATAAATTATAGAAGGAGACACATTTTTTATGAATTTAGATGCATGTATGTCTTCACATGTATGACTTATTATAGGTGTTTTTAATTATCAAGAAAGTTTTTGACATCACCTGCGAAGGCTAATTTTTATTCGCTCATCGAATCAGCGTTGCCATACAAAGTAGAACAATATATTTTAGTTAAAACATGTCTTTAAATGATTATGATAAACGTTTTAACTGTAATATATATCTTTAGATGATGCTTAAGTTATTAAGACATTTAAACATATAAATAGTGTAATTCAATACAAAAAAACCTGTTTGTAATATACGAAAATAATCTTGTAAGGATAGTCAGACTTTTGGGCAAGATTTCCCCTGACAGTGAATATTTACATACCAGTCTATAATGTCTTATTTACAACTTACTTTATTTTTAGCATTCAATTATATTTTTTAAGTTACGTTAGTTTGTAATTTATTTATAAATTATTAGCAAACCTTAATATTATTTATTGTTATATATTATTTGTTGTTATGTTATTTTCCAAGACATATAAAGAAAAATCCTATTCATCAGTTAAATATACTTTCAGGTGGTATCACTCATGTCAGTCCTGGAACGGAAAAACCGGTGAATGGCAAATATGGGTAAATGCTGAACGTGTAGGCAGAGGATTTCATAATAGAGTAAGTCTGTTTATTCGCAGCACACCGTATGGAATATGGAACTTTTGAGGTTAGATATTTAAGTCCTTTGGAGTTAAGACACTAGGTCCGTGGGATCAATTTATATACTTTTATTACTACCATTAATCTGCTAACACGTTTCCCATCGAAAAAATCAGGTACTCTAGACAAAGCGATGTAACATCTATTATAAATTAATAGATGTTACGATGTTATGTAACATAAAAATTAACGACTTATCAACAATTCAGCAAACACTTTTATAGTATTAATTCATGTCATCAAATTATTAAGATTAAATATTTTAATCATATTTCAATCGGAGATTTCATAAAAAAATATTCATACCAGTACAAAACTCAATACTTTCCAACCAATTACTTCTTCTTTCTAGCTCGTCGGGCATGTAATAAAAGGCGGTGGTGTAGCCATATCTGGTCAGGAACAATCACTGTTATACAACCATGATAGTCTTGACCCACCCAAACGTAAGTTTAGCCATATCTCAGAATTTATTTAAACTATTATTATATACCGACAAAGACCGCACACCTGCATATTGTAAAAAAGGAATTCTTTTATTTACTTCGTCTTTAAACTTTTAAAAAATCTTTTGTTATCGTACTTATTTTATGGCTGTAATTTGTGTCTATCGACTTAATCCTTGTTTTTGTTGCATTGATTGATATTGCATTGCGTCGAAGCTTGCCAGATGTGGGTGAACGGCCCCTTTGTCGGTATTATACAGTTTAGTATAAAACATTGCCCGAACGGAGGGGTAGGGCAGTCAAGCGACGATTACGATACTGGCAAGACCTGTGTAATACTTTGCCCTCGTTGAATTGCATTGAATCGTGCAGTGTGAACTGGTTGCATCCAGTTTTATTTGTATTTGTTTTATACGTGTTTATACAGTTCTAATAAACTGTATAGTAATTCCAACGGCATTTATTTTAACTCGAGTCCTATAGCTGGCAACACTATTATTTGGATGCACTGATAAATTGGTTTTTTTGAGGCTATACTGTCTATATGAGTTATTATAAATCCCCTATATTAGACATTTACACAAACCTATTACTCTCTTTAATATTAATTACTCCTGGCTATTCGTGCATTATAATATCTTTACCTATTACCCTCTGTACCATTAATTACTCCTGGCTTTTTATTATTATTATACCTAACGTCCAGCCGGAGTTGAAAGAATGAAGAGGAGAGACAGAAAGAGAGAGAGAGAGAGAGAGAGAGTCCAAAATATAGAACGCAAAGTTGAAGAATGTGATGATAAGTCAGTAGACATCAGTTGACTGATATTGATTCTAATTTTGTAGTTTATACAACAATCCATTTTGAAATAAATTAGCGCTTACTAGAACTTAACAAATAAATAAGAAATATAAACGGTTACGTATAATGATAATTAATAATATAACACCGTCGCCACTTCAAATCGGAATATTCTTGCCACGGGTTGTCTGGAAGAGATCGCTTTTTAGCGATAAGACCGCCCTTTGTACCCTACTATAATAATACTAGTTCGTAAGCTTTTCTGTAATGGTGTACAATAAAGTGTTATCTATCTATCTATCTATCTAATTCTTACAATTCCAGAACAATCAGGCTTTATGGGAGAAATAACGATGTTGCAACTTTATCACGTGGCATTAACCGCTGGCAAAGCACACAAAGACCACAAGCATCACCATGCTCATCATTTCAAACATGATGGAACTCCTGTTGAATCAATTACACAACCTCCACCAGAATTACCTGGACCGCAAGCCACGCCTTTGGGCAACGGAAACTATCTAATCGGTGGCCAACTACAACGAGCACCGAGCCTAAACTTAGCAGGACCTCAGCAAATGATACCCGTGACATTACCAAACGGTCAACAGATACAACAGCCTTACGTTAATGGGCAACTTGGAAATCGTATCGTCTCAGAACAGTTAGCTAACACTGTTCACCTATCGCAAAACTCAGTTGCTACTGGTCCTGCACTAACATTAATTCCTGTTTCATCTAGTCAAAACCAGTATGAAGCTCATCTTGGCTCATTAGGAGCATCTAAGGGCACAACAGTGGTACTATCTGGATCTTTGTTAAACCCAGCTAATGTCCAATATATTGATGATTCACATAAACTTTACAGAAGAAATTCAAAGAGGGATAAGCGAGATAACCCTGAAAAAGAATTAGCTTCCGAAAATGCAGCGGCTACAGGTTCGTTAATAAAAAAATGACATCGATTGATCAATATCCTAAGTACTATTTTGTTAACCTGTATCAGTATAAAATTGTATATTTTATTTTATTTCAGGAAAAAAGGACAAGCGTGGTCTTGTTGCTTTATCTGATGGATCGATAGTAGATGAAGCGTTGTTAAGTCCAAACCTAATGGATAACAAAGACGATGATGAGTTGTTCAAAGAATCATTGCTCAATGGGCTCGCCGGCGTGGTTGGTAATCAACCCGTTCAGGAACTTCAGAAAGAAACGGTAAGTTCTAGTCATTAACATGAAAACATATAAAACCTTGCAACAATAATATAATTATCTATCTATATCTCTCCATATTTTTAGGTGGATGAAAGAGAACCAGCTGAAGCAGAAGTTAAGGCTGTAATGCAAATTTGTAGCGGTTGTGCATCAGAACCATTTAAGAAAGTTTTAGTACTGTCCTGGAGGGCAACACCTAAAAAACTATACAGTGGTGCCCATTACTACAAAGGATTACCAATTTGTCGAGCGTTTTAGAATATGTATAAAGCGTAAATAATTTTACTGCACTAAGTTGTTTGGTATGGAGGCTCTAAATCCACGAGTTCTCCAAGATTACGATGGTCGTTAATTGTTTGATTGTTATCAAATATCACAAGTTAATCATTGGTCCATCTATATTGTGTACTTGAATGTTTCTCGAATATAAACTAAAAGTTTGTATCTTGCTCGATCAAATTTATATTAGATTCATGACTTGTTTTTCAGAAAATTGAGTTCATATAACAAATCTTAGTAAACATTAATATTTCATTAAAGGTCAAGCTGAATTTAGTCGTGTAATTGAAAAGTTGTCAATCAGCTATTTAGGTTTTATTGCTATCCAAAATAGAGCACATGTGAATATTTTATAAACACTTAATATACTCGTATGTTAAAAATCTTAGAATTATCAGATGAAGGCTTTGTAAAAATATGGCTGATTTGAATTAAAATGACTATGAATCGAACTACTTAATAAATTACGATCTGAGGTTAAATATTTAAACACATATAGTCTAAGCTGGCTTTACTATATTTAAGGAATATTTTAACTCTCAGCTTTATTAGAAGAGTAGCTCGTGTAAGTGTGTAAAAATTATATTAGAGGCCGCTAGAAATAGTTTTAAGTTCATTAAATATTGGTATCAATTGAGTTCGGTTGTTGGTGATGCTTGCCATCTCGGATGTATGTATTATTTATTTTAGCTTAAGTACTATACATTTGAACACATGGCGACAATTGATTTTTATTTAAAACATCGTTACTAGCAAAATTTAATCTTCAAATGTAGTAAAAAATGTTTGTAGTTGTCTCTTAAAAACTGTTAATAGAAATAAATTAAAATTGGTAATAAAATAATAATAAAAAGGTTAGTTTTGAATAAAACGACTTCATCCGCGTTGAATAGTTACTTTGGGCTAACGCTAACTTCAATCCGGGACCTTGTTTACGTAGAAAAAGAAACGCACGCAGCGGAAGCTCTCAAAAGGTAAAAAAAACCCGATTTTGAAACATACTTCATTGGTGCTCCACTTCTATTGATATAAGTGTGATGATATATAGCCTATAGCCTTCCTAGATACATGGGCTGTCTAACATTGAAATATTTTTTCAAATCAGACCAGTAGTTCCTGAGATTAGCGCGTACAAGCAAACGAACACACTCTTCAGCTTTATATATTAGTATAGATGAACAACTGTTTATACCTTGAAATAATATTTTATAGTCAAAAACAAAAGCAAAAGGCAGTAGTTAACGAAACATGTATGTAGGTATGAGTATATACTCGTACACCACACATTTAGGCTGGTGTGCACCGACTTTTAACCAATGGTTAAAATAAGATAATCGCCAAAAATGTATTGAAAAACAGTGATAATTTTTGGTTAACCGTCGGTTAAATTTCGGTGCACACCAGCCTTAAAATTTCTGTCAATATCACATGTTTTCTAATATTATGAAGAACAATAACATAACATTAAATTTTAAGTCGTTATTTCTTCAAAACTTATCCTTTTTAACATTCTCTTCTATCAACAATATTATGAAATGAAAAATACAAAAGTGTACATTCTTGAAAATGATTGCAGCTTTACAATACAAAAGCCGTTGAAGTATTAAGAGTCAATAGTTGTTTTCTCGCAATATAATATCAGCTCAGTAAACTCACAAGAGGGAAAATATTACTGAGCAAATAAGACAACGAGTAATAAATCTTGAATATGTTCGCTATTGGTAATTGAGATAATAATATTGCTAAACGTTTGTTTCTATTCTTGTGAATATAATAAATGTAAATATACTACACTAACCATAAGAAGAAAATAATTTGGTTATTAAGTATAAACACAACTATAATTGGTTCTTTAATGATAATTGTTAATTTTCCAAGGTTCCATTGTTAAATTGAGAAAAATGGAAACCTCATAAAATACTTGTTTTATTATGTAGAAACAGTTTTTTTCCCCCGCCTGTCATTATTTAAGGCAGTTCCTATACTCTCTTTATTTAGTAATTTCTCTTTTATATTCTCTTTTAGGGAATAAATGAGGGCGCTTTTACTTTGTTTTTCTTTTACATCAAACTTTATACTGTATACAATTTTGATGTTATAAATAATAACTATACATTTTACAAATTTTGAAAATACCGAAAGTGTACATAAGTTTGACTAACAATGAAACTATCACTATCTTCACTTACTAACATCTACGTTACGAGCTCATTTGTTTCTTATTTTAATGCCCACTTAAATGGAAGGTTGCTAGCCACTCATTTACTTCTACTACGGGATGCGAAGGACTTCGAAGAAGTCGGGAATATAAAGAGACAAGAAAAATCTTTTGTATTTTTTCTTATTCAATTTTACTATGTTGTCATGTTAAGATGTATATAGATAAACACATGCTTGACAATTACTATTACCCCGGCTATGAAACAAAGGACTGTGGTGAAATGTGTTTATATATACAATGAGCTCTTTAGTGAAATGAACGCGCTTAGGACGAATAATGTTGGAGACACAAAAGACTTGAAATAAGTACCTTTTGTTTTTTCTTATATGTTTTCTAGAATGTTGAATTATCGCCATGTGAACAAGATCTAAATTCACTTACCTTTTCATGTAGCGTAGACATGTATCATCTTGTTACCATATTTTTATAATAAATCATATTTTGAAATTTGTTTTCTTTTAATCCATCTGCTCCGCCAATATGTAGGACTTACCTGCTTCGTCTCTCCTTGAAATGTTGTATTTAATTTATATCGTATTCGTTATAATATACATGAGGTACGTTAACATACGCCCCGTAAAGCGCGGAGACAGGGGCGCAGGAAAGGTAGGGACTGTTAACATAATTTTGATGCATTTTAGAAGTATTTTAAATCTTGTATTGATTCTAAATACTTACGTTTGAATTAAGAAAAGTAAATCGACTTTTATTTATTTTAAATGTACTTTTATATCTTTGAATAGTACAAAACAAGTCGCTTTCCGCGCCTGTCTCTGTATTCTCCCAAACCACAATTTTTAAGTGGTTTTCACCATCTGTTAGATATTTTTTCACTAAAGGTTTGTATATGTATATAAAAAACCTAATTAAGTTTTGATGTGAAACATCTATAGCCGCACGTAAACCCGATTTCTGGCGTGGCGACGCATGCCGTGGCGACGCGTCGCCACGCTATATGACGGAATATAAATGTACTATACATAGTCTATAGGTAATAGCGTTCGATTTTTTTACTATTCATTATGCCATATCTGTCTGATTCGTGTCGCAATTTGTTCTTTTATGCACATAACTTATATAAAACAATTTCGATGTTTCACATCTGCCAGGCGTCCCGTGACGGCTCACATTTTTTATGTAAGTAAAACAAATCTACCTCCTCTCATAATAATGTTCATATTTTTCTTCTACTTTTAAGACCGTTGCAGTGGTAAACTTAATTATAATGATCATATATGTATAACATTAACTTTCCAGGGCATATTTGTTTATTTAAATGCACGTTTAAAGCCACACGAATGAGTTTATATTGTAACAGGCGTTTTAGCAATTTTACCTAGAACCTATAAGGGGCATCCTAGACCACACTTCCCCTTAATAACGGTCAAGATTGTGGTCGTACGCGAAAGAACCAGATTAATATTCGATTAAAGTAATACCATCTGCTACTTACTACCTTGGATTGTAATGGAATTAATGATTGATTATACACGAGAGTATGATACTCATTTTGCATCAAAAGTATTTTGTTAATGTCCCTACCTTAGTACCTACACGCCTTTGAATTTGCTATAATAAAGAGCTAATAAACAGCGAGGTAAAATCAATGCAAAATTTAATCTGCAGGATTAGGTAGATCTACCTTTCAGCATCAAAACAATATCTACAAGTAATCTAATTAAAATAACATTTTTGTTTGATCTTGTAATGTTTTTCTACAGATAATTATGATTTTACAAATAAACCATTTATGTATATACTCTGTTGGATTAATAATCCATTAATCTATTAGTTTTTTGAAACTAATTAATTTTATGAAAGTAGTTTTAATTTCACTTTCATAAGCATTACTATAATGACTAAAAATAAGCAATGAATAAAAATGCAAATTTGCTGTTGTATATATAATATCTGAAGTCAATTATCCTTCTTATATGAAAAAGATTATCTTTATTTGTTCATAATATATTTAAATATTAAGATTTCAATCGTATACATTATGTGAGCAAAAGTAATACTTAGCGATTAAAAAGTGAATAGTGAAAGATTAAAATTTACCACTAAGTGCAGCACTCAGAGACAATAAGAGATGATTATCAATTTTATATAATTGATTCAAATTCTTATATACTAAGAAACCAATTCAAGTAAGTTTGGAACCAATATTTAAAATGTTCAACTGAGGTCTACGTCTGTGAATGCTGCTGACGTAAGAGTACTTGAATGATGTACAGTGCGGAAATGCTAGAAAACTACTCAAACTGCGAGCACGAGGTTCTTGCATCTAGTTTGTTTAGTTGAGAGATATGTTTGAGTATGTGGTTTGCCAAGTTTATGTTTTATGACATCAATTTTATTTATTATCAGCTTTATCTATAATATTATTAAATTTTCCTGTCTAGAACTGAAATAAACAAAATTGGCGAAACATAATATTTAGTGCATACTTTGATAGGGGTTTTTTTACTATATTTTGAAAAAACTAAAGATCCGTAAAAAGGTACTTTAGGAAATTAATATATTTTAACTTCATAAAATGTATATTCCATTTTGAGGTTTGAACGTCTTATAAAAAATATCAGCGAAGGTGGGTAAAACGATAACCGCCATAGATATCTACATGAATACATACCATAGTAAAAGCAACGTTCTGTCATTTGTTCAATATTCTGCCAGACCGCGATTGGCCTATTTGTTAGTTTTCGAATAGTTATTAATCCACGTGTTTTGTATATATTATAAACTGTATGCCCCTGCTCCACCTGCCTTAGTGCTAGTGTTAGTGGCTGTGACCAAAGGTGACATACATACAGAGTTGAAAAGCAACGCGTTAACGAATAACCTCATTAGTGTATATACATGAGTTATCTGGTAATGATAATCGTCATTAATAATCTCTGGGTACACCTGCGTGACACTGTCACTACCACTACCAGGCGTAGCAGAGGCATTATACAGTTGACAATCGTGTTGTTTACTATCGTTTGACATCATGAACATAGTGGCTAGCGTTTTCACGCGCTTTAATAATTTAACTGTCAATTAGGTATCTTAATGATTTCTGAAAATAAAATAACAATGTGGCTTATTGTTACTATGGGATCGATTGAAGCCACATTTCAAAGTATAGTATATATGCATGAATCTTTATTTGTAAAAATACAGGTAATAGTTATAACTAGGATGGTAACAAAGTCAGATGTCCTCACTGTGTTTGACCTACAGACATAGTCATACAAATATTTAAATGCACTTTAATCTTAAAACAAAAAATCAAAACCATTCTTATACTATAAAATTAATTGATTCGTTTCATTAAAAAACCAAAATAAACCAATGTCAAGAAAACAAAATAAATTAAATGTCAAAAGACTAAAATATAAATGAAATGTAAAATAGTATTAAAATAGCATCTCTTTGTCCTATAAATATGTATACTATTGATATGAGTCGGCACAATTATACTGAAATAAAATCAAATGTTCTGATTGAGCCGCTATTTTTAGATATACATATAAAACTCCATTTTGTACTTTTTTAGTGACAAAAAAAAACTAGTCTAAATATTTCACTGATAAATCACTAAAATTTCGAATTTCGATTAAGTAATAAATTATTCAAACTATTCACACGACATTGGCAAAAACAATGCATAAATGGCATTGCAGTCATCATTAAAAAAAAAATTAAAAAAAAATTCAATCAAGCTTAGTGCTCGCATTTTGATACAATTAATTTAATACGATAAAAAGCCAGATAGATTCAGCTGAATCGCTAAAAGTTAAATCATTCAGGAATTTCCGTATTTAGGTCCAGAACTAAAGCAAATTACAAGAATGGATAAGATGATTAATTAATACATAAGGGGATCTTGGATAGTTGCACTCGTGACTCAAACATTGAGAGGACTACTACTAAGGCGGTCTGGGCATATCATAAAGATGGCTGATATTCACGTGACAATAAGAGGGTAAAACTGCAAGATTAATGGATACTAATGTCTACCTTTAGACTAGAAAAGAGATCAATGGATTTTGTGAAGGATAATTTGTGGTGTGGGAAGGAAAAGACATGTTGTGCCGATCGAAAGTAATCGGGAAAAGGTGAATGAAAAGAGAGAGAGAGAACTAAAGTGCTTTACAGTCTACAAAATCAATCATCATCATATCAATAAGACGAGATGCGAATATCGTTCACCATGATACGTGGTTAAAGATACTTAGGAGAATGTCTTGGGTTTGAGATAGATAGATAGATCCCAAACGGCTTACTCGAACTCCCTCAACACTTCACAAAAAAAACAGCATAAACCCATCTGACTTTTAAATTACTGAAAGTATGACTTACTTTTGACTTGTGGACATGCTGGTGATGATACTCCGAGTCAATCTCCGGTTCACTGAAGTAACTTTGATCCTTAAAACAAAAATATTAATATAGAAACTGTCTAATGGCCGGCCCCTATATTTTACTATTCATTCGCTTGCCTTACTATCTGATGAATTTGGACATTACATGTATAGAACTTACGATGATAATATAGAGTTAAAATTTGACATACGTGTCAAATCTTGTTTTTAAATCATGCAAATGACGGGTCGGTGAGATATAGGAACCGGCTATAAGAAAGAAAAATATTAGGAATGACAATTACAATACTTTCTACCGTGTTGCCATGTAAAATCATCGATTTAATTCTAAGAAACTGTTTTAATATGAAATTGTAAAGGAAATTATTGAAGACTTCAACGTTTTACTGATTTTGCTGGGATATATATTTTTTTAATAATAAGACGTTACAATATCATATATTACGCAGGCTGATTGTTTTCATAGAATATATTATTATCTATAATAGCAAAATCTTCAATAATATTTACAACAGGAGTAGTACTGAAGTGTAACAAGTTAAACTTTACTATTAATTTTATAAAGTTAGTGAAGCTTAGAAAGAAGCATGATATTACAGTGCTTGAGAAATTTGAGTTTGGAATAGGCTGATAGGAATTTAGACGCCTCCGGCTTTCACAGTATAAACAAAGTCTGTGAAAATTTACACCCGCTGTTTTGATTTTTCGGCAAAGCTTATTTTTATACAGCATTTCCAAACGGCGCCTGTTAAAAGTAAAAAAAAACCATTACTTCTTCATTCTTCAGGAACTCAATGCCATTCAACATCAGACAAACTAGTCAGTATTCTCTTATATTCGTGGTTGTTAATTATTCTTGGTCTTCTCATGTTTAATAGTGCTGCTTATTCTGTATGTATTATGATTGTATTGTATTGGTATAGTATCAAATAATTTTATTTATTTATTTGTTATGTTTGGATTGTTTCAGATTTTTTTGTCTATACCGCGACTGTCATGTTTTAATATTTTCCTTAATTTGGGGTGTTGCATGTAAGAGATCGATTTAAGCGTTAGGGTTGCAGTTTGTCGAACATTTACTGCATTTAGCTTTTAATAACGTAGTTTTAATTTTTAGTGAACAATAAAGTGTTTTCAATCATTCATTAATTTATATCCCATACTGTGAAGTTTGCGAACTTGTTGAGGATGTGCCGCACTTATCAGTCGAATTTGTTAGGAACCGCTTAATATTTGTAGTTTTGACAGAGGCATATTTAATTGTATTGTCTCGACATAAAATAGAGTGTTTCAAAACAAATTTTAATAGATCTAGTTTTAATAATTTGTATTAAGACATAAGGTACAACTGATGTGATGTTTTTTTAAAAATAAATGTCCCTTTTAAATAAAGACATAAAATTCTTCAAATTCTCAAAACGCCTCAAATAGTATCAAAAGGTCACAAAAAGTGAGAATAGCGAGAAAGAGAGAGAGAACTCTTTATTGCAGACCATAATATACTAAAACAGACTGAATTACAAATAAACCGACCATATTTACAATATTTTTTAGGCAATGTAATAGGCGCTCTTATCGCTCAAAGCAATCTATTCCAGGCAACCTAAATAAAATTTGAATCAGACGATGTATGCATGAAAAACAATAAGTAATAATAAGTATCAAAAGTATTAAAAACATCAAAGCATACAACCGGCACCAAAGTAAAGTAATATCGCGCAGATTCCACAGATAGCGTAAAGTGGCAAACACTATACAGCGGTCAGCATATTTAATCCTACATGCCATCCGGTGCGTAACGTGCGATAAGAAACTTCTCTCCAAAAATTTAAAAACCTAAATATTATTATAGATCTTACCTCCCAACTGGGTGGACCAGAACAAGCGGTTGTTCCAGTCGGCATTGTTAAGGAACCAACACCGACAGCGCCAGGGAAAGCTCCTCCTCCAATATCAGTTGCTTCGAATAGTCTCAACACAGATCGGTCTCGAATGTCCCTCAAATGAGCTCTATTAACAAAAGAAATACATTATATTATACAAAATATTGGCATACAATCGTCCGACTGCTGCGCTTGATGCTCCCCGTTTTTGGAGGAACAGAACAATGTATGTAGCCTTTTCTTCTTGTTCAAGGCTTGATATGTTTGATCAATAGCTTAACTTAATGGGCAGGTTTCATAATTATGTTTTTCTTTACCAGAAAGACTTAGTAATTGTAACAATATGCTTGCTTATGGGCTATTTGTTAGTTAAGATCTGTAACCCACTAACCATGGCTTATTATATAACTCGTGTATATTATGCCCACTTCCACGACATCAAGCAGGAAAGTGGCGGGGAGATGGGCGCCGCAAGTATTAAAACAGTATATATTATTTTACTTTTATTTTACAGGCGTATCGCCGGTGTGCCGTATATGTTCTAACGTATTATGCCGAACATGGTATTCTCACGGTTTCCTCGCCATATTCCTATTTTCTTGAGGTGGGCAAATTAAAAAGGATAAAATTAACATGAAGGTTAAGACACCAGATAAAAGGAACTTTAGGGGGAGGTCTTACGTATTTGTATCGTTTGAAGTTGAAACATTAGGTCCATGTAGTCCATCGGCATAGAGTTTCTTCAAAGAAATTTACAAGAAACTCTTCGATGCCATCCGTGATAAAAAAAACTGGCGTATATTTCGCCCAAAGAATAAGCATTGCCATACAGCGTGGCAACCTTCTGGGCACGCTGCCCTCTTGCTAAGATTTTTTACATCGTCTTAATGATATCTTAACGTTCAGTATTTTATTGCATTTTTGAGATAGTTTTAGTTTGATATTGCTGGTAGAATTAAATATGTAAATATGTAAAAATAAAATTGAAAAGTTGTATGTTAATAGCCAACATATAAAATAAATTCATAGATATAGATTTAGAATTAAAATAAATAAAAACTATATACTGTATAGTTTTTTTTTATTTTGTTTAAGAACTCAAATATTTTATATATTTATCTTTTTAAATGTTCAATCCGTAATAAAATCATTATTTCACAATAAAGGAACGGATTTAAATGAAACCTAACATAGAGCTAGCTTATATACCGGGGCATAACTTAGAATACTTTTTATCCCGATAACTGACGTCAATCCGTGTGATAGACGAAAATAGCCAGAAAGATGGCGCTGCGATCACATTTTTTTAACTATTGAACGTATGTAATTGAAACTTGACATAGTATCGCTTTAATACCCTTAACACTTAGGATACATTTTATCCCGACAAATCACGTCATTTTCATAAAAAGAACAGACTAGCAATATAGATGGCGCTTCAATTGCGTGTTCTTAAATCACTAACAAAATACCTACGTTTATTATTATTACTTCAAATCAGGTTGGCTACGACCCGCCTCTGTTTCGCTACACAGTTGTGTAGACTGCGTGGACTTAGTTTCTTTGTTATTGTAGTGAACTTAGTAAAAAGAAATAGTAAAATTTCAGGTACAACACCTCATTAAATTTCTATATACGCAACATAGAGCAACTACCTACCTGCGGCGTAGCCGCCGGGAAAACTCTATTGGACTAATGATATACTGGTTTTTTATCATGTTATATAAAAGCACCATTATTTAAAATATTTTATAATCTAAAAAATACTTTATTTACCTACTGCTTTTATATTGTTATTTTACTCTTCTAAACCCATTTGTTTCTATTTTCCGAATCCCTAAAAGTTTGATATCTTATAATAGAGGATGTCAGAGTTTTTTTTTATTGCTCAGTTCAGCAGACAGGCAGAAGGCTCACTTGACGGAAAGAGGTAACCATCGCCTAAGGACATTTGCAACACCAAAAGTGCTACAAATGCACTGCTATTCTTTTAATGGAGACTGGAATCTGGTCACTAATGCCGGAACACAACCCAAAGTTGTTGTGGCGTACATACTATAGACCAGGGTGGTAGCGGTCGAGTTGGGCATATATACCTATATATATGTATATATATATATATATATATATATATATATATATAATGTTTTATATACATATAATAAATAAATGTATAAATATTGTCATTTTTAAATATTGACTTAACACTATTCCACACCAAAATATACAATTACAAAACAGACAATAGTTAAAATATTTTCTAGGCAATATAATATTTATAATAATAATAATCACTAAACTTCGGCAGATGTCAATTAAGTGTTAAATAGTCGATTACAGAAGTCGAGTGACAAGAATCTCAGTATATAAGTTTAAACTAAAATCAAACTTCGGGCCAACACCTCTTAAACCAGTAGACCATTCTCAATCAAAAACAGATCAATTCTCTTGAAATTACACCAGATAGTTTATAGTATTTCGAACTTGCCCAAAGTCGAAAGTTACGACGCGCAAATAAGCTCCTTGTCTGGACGGATACTTCAGCAACTAACAAGACAGAGCGGACTTCTCTGTCTGTTTCAAATATAAGGTATTTAGATATTCATATTGAATCATCTGCTTTTATATATAAATTTGAATAATAATGTTACGAGCTACAGGACTCGAATTCAAATAGATGCCGTTGGAATTACTTTAGAATTTATAAGAACTGTACAAATACGTATAATACAAGTACAAAATAAAACTGGATGCAACCAGTTCACAGTGCACGATTCAATGCAATGCAACACGCGAAAAGTCCATCAATATGTCGCTAATCGAAAGTACTACACGTCTTAATCGTATTGTAGTCGTCGATTGACTGCCCACCCCTTCGTTCGGGCATTGTTTTATATCAACTATACAGGACAAAAAAATCTAACGTGTGGACTGGAGTTTTCGAGAAAACGCAATTTGCACACCTGGTTATCTATTCCTGCGAACAGCCAACAAAGTCGAAAACAATAACTACAATACAAAACAATAGCCTATTGTCTAATTGCAAATTTTAAATACCAAGTAAACAAAAAGAATTTCAAATGCGAAATGGGCAATAGACCCGGTGCGGCAATAAACCCGGTGCGCGGCATTTCTTTGTCGATATGTAACAATAGGCATTCAGGTGGCCCAATTTGTAACAATAATTACAATAATTAATGCTAAAATAATCTGTAAGCGACAGACAATTATGCCCAAACGAAAAATGTATATTATCTTATTTATTTCAGTCCTTGAGCTTTCAAGCCACGTGGGCATCGCCTTGAAGAAATAAAACTACAAACGCTGCAATATTTTCAAATCCTCTTTACAAAGATACTAATATTTATATGGCTGAAACTATAGTGTATGTACACACACACTACTATTTATGTATTTGTTATTGTGTTTGCAGTTAGGGGATATTCTTTTCACGTTATGGTATTAAATATTACAAGTGGACACAGCCGCACATTGGGAGTTTATAAAATATATTTTTCTGAAATAATACACTTAAATGTCGGAATAAAATACAAGGGAAGTAAAGAATAAAGGACTAGATCTATTTGTTTTCCTCGACCAACAAAACTTTCTTATCGAAACTATCAAAATTATAGTCGAATGCAAAACAATAATTACAAATATTTTTATTAACAACTAAACTTTTCAATTAAACAGACCATGTTACATAATTGTTTAAGTAAATTTCATACATAAAGTTTATTTAGTACTGTTTGTTGCTCTTTCTACTCGACCTTGGTGATTGAACAGATTATTTAGTATACTTACATAAATTTTTATATTCTTAACTGAGAGTCCAAATGTAATATTTTGAAAGAGATAATTATTATGACTTAATTGTATCTTGAAAATTAGTTGTCGCAAGATATGAAGTAAAATCACGTAACTTCGAGCAATAATCTAGATAATTGCATTTAGAAAATAACGCTTTAATACTCCTGTGCTTTGAGGGATTTGTCGAGGCTTACATCTACCACAATATTGGTAGCCGAATGTTCGCGGAAATTGCGCTAGATATAAGCTTTGACGTTCATATGTCAATTGAATAGTGCCCGATCGAACATACGATCCAATTCCAAAGCCCTGTACATCAAAGGAATCTATCTCGTTAGCGTCATGCCTATATAGTTGATTAACAAACATATAACTTACAACTACTATCTAATTTCTGTTAATGGTCATACAGTGGAGTATTAGTGACATGTAATAAATATATCTACAATACGCACCAATGTTGTACAAAAGGTATAACATTAATAATTAATTGTCGTGTAACGAAGTAAAATATAAAATATTTTCCTTACGATCACAGCCCCGATCGTCACTATGCTTGCCCGGAACTTGAATTTTATATTCGTAACTTCTGAACCCCAAAATTTCGAAATAAAAGATGTGAAAGTGTAGGAGACAATAGATTTTTAGTATGAACAATTTTATAAAACTATTGAACCGTGTCGCAACAGCAGTCATCACTAAAAAAATTGCAGTAATTTTAATATCACAGAAACATACGTAAATTTTCTTAGAAATTCAAAGTAGTAGTAGTTAAGTAGGAAGTACACTTCTACTACATGTCCCAGTTACATTTCAATTTTTCATAGTTCTACTGTAAGTAACGATTTGATTAGGATAGAGATACATTTTAATGAATGCATTTTTTATTTAAACATATTTTAATTTAGAAACCAAAAAAGAAGAATTTGATTCTAAGTCTGGAACCAAAAAAAAACATCCATAGTCTACTCTAAAATGATGCCGCCTATCACGACGCGATATACCTTCTATCGCCTCCACGCGGCCGTAACGCTTTTTCGTGACAAAAACAAATCGTAATATCCCCCGTCTATATAAAACTTTCACTTCAAAAGTTTAGTTAGTTTAGTTGCACAAATACTTAAATAACTTTACAAATAATATGTAAGCACCTGTAAACATTGTACTACTGGCCGCATATGCAAGGTTGCTATCTCGCTCTTTAGTGGAGCCGCTCGTCCACAAGTGTTGCTCTTAATTTCCCTGGGATTCACTCATCAGATCCTGACTTAGTGATCATGGAACCAACTCGGGAGTACACACTTATGAATAAAGAGAAGATATTAAAATTCTGTACACAGTTGACGGTGTAATCGCGCAACACACATACAGACGAATTGTGATCCTCCTCGTTTTGGAAGTTGGTTAATAAAATACGACAATTATAATCTTATCGGTTTAAAGTACCAACCGACCACAAGCAAATATATATTTCAGTTTTATTGAAAGTACCATAAAACTATGAGTAATGAAATCCACATATATTATATATATATATATATGTTTGTTATTATCACTTCGATGTAAATATGTCTAATTATCCGTTTCATTTTTATAAATGTTAAACTGTGCCGATATATTAGTTGTGTTGTATTGTTCTCCGTGACTCCACCTGCTAGTCCCAGGCGGAAGAACAGCGCTGGCCTTAGTAACTAGCATTACGCTGAGTCTGGGTCCAATTTTAGGACTTATATTGATACTGTTATCTTTTACTTTACTCAGTGTTGTTAAAATGTTTATTTGTCCTAAATAAAATAATTCTTTCTTTCTTTATTTTCTTTCACATTTTCCTGAATATCAAACACATGGATTGAGATTCTTAGGTCGACCAGACATAACTTATTTGCACATAGATGAAAACTTAGGTTCTCAATAGCGTCTCATCCTCTTTGAATACCAGCGTGCTTGTCCTTGTGACCAGGTACCAGTTAAGAAAAATAACTAACAATAAGAGTTACTTAACTTAAATTTAGATGACTGATTTTAATATATGTTTTGTAGAATATTATTCTAAAAAAGTATCATAAGTGTCAGACACTTTCCATGGACCAAAACTTTTGTCAGACGCTTTAAAACTCCACAAAAAATAAATGAACTTTAGTTATTTTCACATGTCTGATTTTTAAATATGTTATTAAGGTAACTATTACAAAGTTATATTTCAATACTCATTTTTTTAAATGATAGATTTTCTATTCGCTCCATTAATATCAGCATTTTAACAGCGCACTATATTGCTGAACAAATACGATGCAAACTATACATTTAAAATATTTCAGAAGTAACTTGTAATTGTGAATTAAGTCCTTTTTATTTAACTACGTTCAATTGCTTTTAAGAAAACATTAAGGCAAAGATCAAAAGTTTAACAATTGGCATTGATTAAAATTAAATAAAGGTTGAAATGGAAATCAAATAGCACTTTATCGATTTCTTGAAGACTCGACTTCGCAGTCGAAGTTCCGTAACAAAATTGAATTAAATTGGCAAAGAACATTTCAAGAGGTGATAAGTCTTTTTATTTTCGTATTCGAACTACGAAATGCCTTAAAGGTTGGGAATCAGGTATTGAAATGGCTTGAAATGCAGAAAACAGTGATTTCATTTGCTATTAAAGATATTCGAATTCAATTTCACAGTCCTATCTACTTTTCTATGCCATTTTTACATTTATTTAACTCATAACAGTTTCATTTTTTTCTTTAAATTTATGAGAACAATTTAATTATTGTATATTAAAACAGATTATTTTAATATGTGGCTGACGTGATATTTGTTTTAATAATCATATTGTTACGTACCGACAAAGAAACGCGCACCTGGTTTATTGTCCCTCTCGCAATCGGAGTTCTTTTGTTTACTTCGTATTTAAAATTTGCCATTAGACAATAGCCTATTGTTATTGTTTTCGACTTTGTTGGCCATTCGCAGGGAAGATTAACCAGGTGTGCAAATTACTGTTTCTCGGAAACCCCAGTGCAGTCGATTTTTTGTACTGTATAGTTAGTATAAAACAATGCCTGAACGGAGGGGTGGGGCATTGGGGCAGTTAAGCGAGGATTACGATACCAATAAGACGTACATTCAATGAGCGATATAGTGACGGACTTTGCGCGTGTTATTGAATCGTGCAGTGTGTACTGGTTGTATCCAGTTATATTTGTACCTGTTTTATACGTGTTCTTGGACAGTTCTAATAAACTCTATACTAATTCCAACGGCATTTTAATTCGAGTCCTCTGTCCTCTAACAATATTATTGAACATTTGAAAATAACTTTTTATGAAACTGATTTTTTATCTCGAATAGCAGTTTTAAATACTATTGATCATAATGTAGGTCAATGAAGAGTATTCAGGTCAGAGCAAGCACACCATTGGCGTACTAATTAATACGCCTTAACAAAAGTTAAAACATTTTTATAGCATTTGCAGCGTGAGTAACAAGTGGAGCACTGTGAAGTTTGAATGAAAAGCTGCGCTGCAAATGCTAGCGTATGATATCAAAAAACTAAATCCTATATTGAATATGATACTATTTGCGCAATGAATTGATGATCATTCGTATTTCCAATAGCCTAATACGAAACTGGTACGAATTGCGAACAACAATAAATTGCTCATTTTAACACATTAACAACAGTTGTACTGGAAGTTATAACACGTCAAGTTAGGGAAAGGTAATAAAAATACCTTTCAAACAAGCCCAGATTGAGAAATCTACTATAATTCTATCAAATTTTATGACGAATTTAATTAAATTATTCTATGTATATATGGAAAAATATCTACTTTGAAATTTTCGGGGGCTCCAAATCCGACTTAGATTACGTTTTTGCTATACGCTTTATAAAAAAAAAATTAACCCGCCCTAATTTATATATATATATAAAGTCCTCCTTGACGTATCCATCAACGGCGAACCTTGTCAAGTCCGGCTGTGCGAGCACAGGTGGCTAGAGAAACCAAATTTGGTTTTGAAAGTTCTTCTGCAAGGAGCGCAATACAGCCGTCCTGTTGAGTCGTAAGTGTCGTTGTAAGTGATTTTTGGGCGGTTCTTTTTGATAAGGCGTTGCTCGTCGGAGTGTTCTACTCGCTGCGTTTCGAAAACAGCAACAGCTTTATCAATAGAATTACGCCACTCACTTCTTTGCAAAGAAAGATCTTCCCAGCCGTCACTTGGAATGTCACATGCCGACAGGTGGCGCTTGAGTACGTCCTTGTACCGCAGAAATTGACCGCCAGATTTGCGCTTTCCATCCTTAAGCTGTTAGTGAAAAACAGCTTTAGGCATTCTAGTGTACGTCAAGTTATACTGTATTGCTCGTCTATCTTGTAGTTAGTGTAGTTGAAAAATTACGGATATTTTTTTGGAAACATGTGGCTGAGTCACTACAATTTGTTGTCTCATATATATTTATACACATACAAAATTCAAACAAAAGTGAAGCATTTATTATTTTAGCTTTATAGGGAAACGTAGCCAGCTGTTATCGACGCGAGTATCAGGCGCCGTCATTACGGAAAACTCTATATGACCCGTTGTTTGTCAATGTCAAAGTGTCATTACCATTCTTAAGACAATAAAAACTTTCTCTTCCGTTTTAACATTCGATGGCATTGTTTCATTTCTTCAAAACAATCACAATTTCTTGTTGTAGAGATTCGGTAATTAACCCAAAAGCACGAACCAGCTACACCAGTCATTTAACCCATCAAAGACAGCTACCAAGGCTCAGTATTCTATAATCTTGAGAGACTATGGGTAGTAAAAAATAAAACTAACTTGAGTTTTCTCTTATTTTACTAGTTTATATTGCCGTAGTTGTCTGTATAATATAATTATTTTGACTCATTACTTTTATAAAGAAAAATTCTCAGACAGACAAAGACAGATAGACGGACACGGCGTTTTAATAAGGATCACGATTTTGTCAAAATGCCTCCGGAGCCCTAAGGATATATATTTGAAATTGATAGAAAAATAATGAGTAATAAACAGGTGCGAGATGCGATACATAGTGAATCATTATAAACTTTGTGATACGGTAGAAAATATCTTATTGTTTGAAAATGTTTAATATTTTCCACCGTAGCTGTATTCGTGCACGGCTTCCACTAGACATTGTATAATATGGATTCACGATAACAATGTGAAACATTTCGTTATTGAAATATTTTGCCATTAAAGGAAATTCACACATGCACCAAACTTCGCCACTGACTCCGTACGTGTTTGACACCGACAATAATGAATTGAAACTTATTTGGAGTCGTTATGATTTGAACCTGGACAAAACAAAAAAGCGACACTAAACTATCTCCATAAACACTTACTCTGTAGGACTAAACTGGGACAGAATGAGATAGAGTACATAATATTTAAAACTATAACAGTTAAATTACTGAGCCGATTTTGATGCGATTTTCGCCTATCGACAGCTAAATTTTAGACTTAAAATCTGCGCTACTTTTTGTCCTAAAAATTCCGCGGTGTTTTTTCCGGGAATGATTTAATATGCCAGATGAAAAAAATAATTAATACCAATGTGTTTTCACTCATCGATAGCAAATTTTATATAATCAAATTTGTGATATTTTTATCCCGGGAGTGGATTGTAGTTGTCCAGGTGCATAAAAACTAGCAAATTCCGACACATTTTTCACTAAAAAGATATCTGCGGTACTTTGTGTCCCGGGAATAATAATTGAAAACTAATATCACTTACTTTGGCTTAGGTAATAATGGATTACATATTTGTGATGTAGAGAACGATGTAAGGAGAGGATTAAATGTAGCATGGATAAAATATAAGCAACCGGTGTTACATGTGATAAACTACTGCCATACAAATTAAAAGGTCAAATAAATCTGTCACATGAGCCGTCGTCGAGCAGCCGTCTAACATGACCAGTTACGAATGTTGGTCAACTAAAGTGATCGACCAAAAACGTTTCCTCTTAGTTATGATGGATGAGTGGTGTTATAAGAATGCATAACGTTAGATATAAATAATTATGGGGATCTTCAAAAGTTGGACCCGTGAATGAAAAATTGAGAGGAAGAAGACAAAGACGGATAATGAGAAATGAAAATCATGTGACAAAAAGAATCTTAAACTGGAAAATTGACCAGTACGAATATAAGTGGATAGAATGTGTGAAGGATGACACCATAATTTGTGGTGTGACGTTTTGTACAAAATATTCTACTGGTCACTCGTCAGTACCGCCATACGATTTCCTATTGGTCGTAGACTACGCGATGGGTCAACAACGCATTTTAATAGAGCGGACAGAAAAAATAACTGATATACCATTTACAAACTTACAGAAGGTCGCGGCCTCATAGTTTTTTTCCGAGCGTATCTACTTAAGACGTTACAAGTAAAAAGAGAGAGATTGCAAGAGCGACCGTCTTCCATGGACATCTGCAACACTAAGGGAGCTAATGCGTTGCCTACCTCGTTGAGACTTTAAATATCCGTTTACTTGTTGAGTAATGTTGTGTTTTATATCTGGACACAAGAATAATTTTATTGCAAAATATTTGGATTCAACACCATTCTTTATAAGGAAATATGAAGATGCCATAAACAAAATCTATACACATTTATTCAATTGTATAAACTGTAATTAAATACACGGTATTAAAAATTAAGTAAGTGGTAAATCTATTACACAATGCCCCTAGGTATTCCGTACTAAGTAGTACCACCGGTGCTCCTGACTGTATATCCGGCAATTACGACTGGAAGCCGATTGCATCTCACTGAACAACCTGTTGCATGCGATTCAGTGTAAATTGAACTCTTTGTACTCTTCGACGCGGCTCATTTTACGATATCCTTAGTTTACGCTTGTATATTGCTACACGAGATTTTTCAGGTATAAATCGTTTCATATTTTCCTATATCAATGTAAGTTATATAACGGCTGTTTAAGAAAATATGAATATTGTTTGCGTATACCAACTCATATAGAGACATATATAGGTATAATGGGGGGTTTGAAGAAATACAAATCGATTCAAAAAATAAATGATGAGGAATAGTTTTTAGTCAGTGAAGCGTAACCTTTCTTTATAATCCCTCCTGATCCAGAAAGGTATAATTTGACGTGTACTTCATGGATGACTCGTAACAGTAAAAGCATTATTAATAATAAGGCTACAAAAAAAACAAAACCTTAATATCTTTTAAGTATTTAATTTGATAATAAAAAACACTACGTATACAGAACATACTCAACAAAAAATAAAAAATAATACAATATTTATAATTAATGCAAAATAAAAATGGTCTAATACAGCGCTAGCTATACCTAAAAATAGAAAAGAAAAATAAATTAAATAATAAATCAATACTCGTACAAAAAAAACCTGTAAATAACTTACGGACATCTGTAGTCGTGAATGTGAGTAAAACTTCGACTCGGCTTCATTTTATATTCCTGGGTATTTTGCCACGAAGTAATAAATTGCTTTTCGCGTTTATTCCCGACGAAGTAAAGATAGGGACTGATGTCGGGAGCCGGCCGGTGCGTCCCACCCACCCCACGTTAAGTTCGTTTCGTCAAATCGGGTACGATCGCACCTTTTCGACTATATATAACTACAAAAGATTAAGTTAGCAGTATGCTCTACATTAGATGCTTCATTCAATTTTAATATTATGTTCATCCTTATTAATATTGTATATGTAAAAGTAACTCTGACAAAAAAAGCTACTGGACCGATTTGGCTGAAATTAGGTCTATTATACGAGTATTTTATTTTAATACCGAGACTGGACAAGGCATACTTTTCATCCCGGATAATAGGATAAGTTTGGGGATAGATTTAAAGTATGTATGTAAAGATTATCCCAGGAAGTAGGATTGGTTTTAATTTCGTGATTTGCTATTTTCATAATTTTGGTTAATTCGGTCATTTTGGTCGATATAGTCAATGTGGTCGGTTTGGTCGATGTGGTCGGTGAGGTCGATGTGGTCGGTGTGGTCTGTCTGGTTGATGTGGTCGGTGTGGTTGGTGTGGTTGATATGGTCGGTGTAGTCGGTGTGGTCGATGTGGTCGGTGTGATTGATATGGTCGGTGCGGTCGGTGTGGTCGATGTAGTCGATGTGGTTAATGTGGTCGATTTGGTCATTTTGTTGTACATATGTAGTTTTAATACCGAAAATTGGCATATATACTTTTCATACGGGAGATGTGATAGTTGCGATACAAAATGAAGTGAATCTTTCGGAGCAAATAGCGGTAACATAAAAATTTGATACAATGTCACCTATTTAAACAAGAGGCACACACTATAGTAGAATTATTTTGTCCGTGCAGTTTGGGCCATAAATCATAGCTCGGCCTCAGCCCGGCTAAGGCGGTGAGCATGTTGTGCGGGCGCAACGCCATTATCGATAAAAACTCATTCTTATCAAAGAAAGATTATCATTCTTATAAAAATAGCTATTATCTTTTTTGCTGATAATTTTAAACTTGAGATATAAGCATTTACATTTATTTTTGATATAATTTGTTACATTCTAAACTTTTGTACGTATAGTTTTTTAATACATAGATACCTAATTAATAATTTATTTTAAATCATTATTAATCTTATTGTAATAAATACGTTGTTATATCTATTTTTTCTTCCATTTTATCACTAACCCACAAAATGACAAAACTAAATATATTATCGATAACGCTTATCGACAACAATAATGCGCATCACTATTCCCGCTCATAAGGCCCGTGAGTGGAAGAGAGAGCGAAATACTCGCTTCACCGCTCCGATTATTTATGACCCAAACTGCACGGTCAAAATAATTCTACTACAGAAGTTTAACCCCGGGGTAAAGTTTAGTAATCTATAATTCTTTTACCAAAAACAAAACTGACTTCATACTCGAAATGCAAAAAATAAATATTCTCAACAACATCTTGAAGCTACATCCTCTAGTGAATTTTGCAATTTTGTTGTTGTTTTTCATAATTACTTGATTTATGACCTACATATTCATGGTGTGTTTTTGATTGCATGAATTATAACTAATTTTCACGTAGCCAGTGTTTTATAAGCTGCCTTAATCATTGGGTTTTTTTATTATTAAACTCTCAGATGACTTTCGAAATAATGGAATTAGGCAGGCTTTTCCAGAGTAACTTGTGTCTCATCTTAATATCCATCGTAACTATTGTTGTTTGATACTACGTCGTATAACTGTTAAAACAGATACAAGTGTAGCACCGATAGATCAATTCCATGAAATCGGATCACACTCATTTGACCGTATATTTCCACCATATCTGAACCGGTGGCTGAAATTGTAACTAAATTTTACGCCTGCATTGGCTATGCAATTTTGAAATTTTGCCAGTAGCGATACTCTGACTATTAGATATAAACTTGTAACAGACCTCACCTTAATTATTTTGGACACTCTAATTTTTTGTTGTTGTCAAGGGTTTTAAATGGGTAAGTATATTTACGGCTTTGACATTAATGTTAAGTATATTTACGGCCTTGACATTAATGTTACATTTGACGGTTCATGCAGTTTTCTTGTAGCTGTTTATAGTACCGGTTAAAGGGGTTTACAAAAACATGAAAGGGCGACGAGAGTAAATGTGAAAGGGTCTGAAAGGATAAATCGGCTTTCGCTACAATTAAATATTGACCACCTTGGAAATAAAGGGATTATCATAATATTTGGTATGCTAAGATTTGTTTATGAGTATCTACCTCGATAGTTTTCATCTCGAAAAAAGGGTAATTACCGCGATATACTAATTCGAAATGTTTGAATCCAGGTTGCGAAGTGAACGCTCGGAACTCAACTGAGATCTAGAATAGATCGAAATTTACAAAAGTAAAACATCAACAAATCTGTACTAACAAAATATAAACAATTAATCATAATTTTTTGCCATACTATTGTAGCGTGATGTTTCCGCGATATGATTTTCACAATAATTATCGTGTTAGTCCTCTAAAGAGTGTCGTAAAGCGGAGAATTTAAAATATCCTATGTCCGAATAATTCCGTAACGAATATTTATCTTTGGCCTGTTTATATAGCGAGAAAGTAGAATATAATAATAATTTATAATATTTATGTTGCAGTAACATATCATACGATACATTTACATGTTATACCAAAGACAATTGCCTCATGTCAGTGGACAATCGCTGTATCCGATTATATGAATCAACACACGTAGTTATGCGTAATATACAAGCATGTTACAATATAGACAAAGCATGAGTTATATATTTTTGTTTTGTTTTAACAACTCTACGGACTCGAGTTCCGTACCCTTTTTTACAACTTAATTTCTAAATTTAATTTTTAGAACTTAAACACGCTTATTAGTTCTTTGGGTTCTTGTGTGTGACATTAATTTAGTAATTTTTGTGTTGAGGTGTCTTACGAATATTATTATTATTATATTAATTTATTCTAATTTTAATACTAAACTTATACTAATGTAGAGTGTATCTGTTACATGCTGGTGTTGTGAGGAAGTGCATGTGCAGTGTGTGCCTTATGTCTATACCTATATATATTATCCTATCTAGTAACATGTGTGTTTTTTTTACTCCTTTCTGTGCCGGGGTTGTTAATTTAGGCTCTTTGTGTCTCTTAATTTGTTTGTGAAGTGTGCTTGTAATGCAATGCGGTGGTAATGCTCGTTGGTTTGAGTATGTGTATACTTGTGTTAGCTGTGTGTTTGTGACTTTGTGTGGTGTTATAATGTATTGTTCAATTGTTGTGACATGAAATTTTTTTAGTTGGTGTTAATGACGATGGATGATTTATTTAGGAGGGGGATTATTGGCCTTCCTTTAGACGTTGGACCACCGTCTTGTCTCCCATATATTTTTTATTCAAATCATAAAGTTAACAAAATATTTCTACTGTTTATTCTATGAAGGTAAGTAGGTATATATTATAATTTACCAATTCAATAGTTTTTAAATTAAACTCATTCCGAAAATATTGGTGATTTTAGTATAAAGAAGGTCAGGTCGCCATAAAGAAGGTTTGCACTGAAAATTAGCACTGTGTCCGATATTATACTGGCACGCAATAAGCTGAGTGCACACCTTTTTTGCTGAAAATACGGCGTACAAATTCTCAAAATATGTTTGTATTTTTAAGATATATGTTAGCAATGTAAAATTTTTCTTTCTTTCTATAGTGACAATTTTGATGAATCTAATCTATAAGGACTATATTTTTTTCTATATATACATCCAAAGGACGTTATTTCCTTTGACGTGTCACATATATCTTAAAAACATTGCAAGCGTGTTAAGCCGAACTTTCCGCGCGGTACATTCCGCAGGTGTCTTTTTTATGTTTGCATATAGGGAAACTGGCAGGTCCACTTGATGGAAAGCGCCGTCGCCCTTGGACATCTGCAACACTAAGGGAGCTGATGCGTTACCTACCTCGTTCAGACTTTAAAATCTGTTTACGCCCTTTTTGAAGAGCCCCATATTGTAGGGCTCTGGGAAAACCGCAGGAGGGAGCTCATTCCACAGCTTGCTCACATATGGCATAAAAGAGTGAGCGACACGTACAGTGGATAACTTCCAGGTGTCGAGGAAGTGTGGATGAACTCCCAGTCGCCGTACTATGTGCTCAACACTCAATGTGTGTATTACATTTTTCAGAAGAGTCCTCTATGAAGTGTTGATTGCACCGATGGTGTGTAAAATTAACATTAATATGAATGAGTGTATACTCTTATTCACCAATGAAGAATCAAATTAAAAATGTTTATTTAGCTGTTTTTCTTAAAAAGTATTTGTTAATTACCTACCAATTTGATTCGGACACAGGCATCTAGTTTATCGCGCAAGATCTGATGTTTGATTGAGCTTGTAATGGGCATTTAGATAAAAAAAAGCTTTAAAACTTCCTCAGCTCGGGATTTAAAAAAAAAAATCTGCCAATTAACTAGTTATCCAATTCCACTGAAGTGTTCAATGTAAACTAATTAAAATAGAATAAACAATCATCGGAAAACGCACTGAGATGTAATTCTGATAACACGCTCTCTTGTTTTAACTCAACCCAATGAAGTAAAAAAATAGTATCGTGTAGAAGTTTCCCAGCTAGGTTGTGACTGTGCGTTATGTTTCTTACAGATAACACTAGTGGTTCCCTCGTGACTCCGTTTGTGTGCATTTCATTTTGGATCAAAATTATTTCTATGAAATGTTTTCAATTTTCAATTAACTTAAGTGTTATTACTTCTTTTTCTACAACACCTACATCGCCAAATTAGCTAAAAAATTCCTCTAAATTAGCTTGCCCGCAGGAGATCGCTTTAAGCAACGAGGCCGCCTATTGTATTGCTTAGAAAGTATTGTAAATATGTTTTTTTTGTCATCTATCTTTATTGGGAGTACTTAGAAAGGGGTTTGGGTAAATTTGTGCGGAGGTTGGCATGATATTTTTATGAGCGGCCACTTTTTTAGTTATTGCTATTTAGTAGTTCTATACTAAAGATGGGGAAGCCTGAGCCTAGAAATGGGACATATTTGGCTTGATATTAAAGTAAAGAAAGTTCTTTTTAATAAAAGCTTTGCATGATCACGTTTTAAGTCCAAATAGTATTAAAAAGATACATCCCCAGAACCAAATGTGATAAATTGCATACATAATAAGTATTCAATGCATATCGAATATTATGCTGATGAAGCCTTTACTTAGCGTTGTCACGGTAATCAACTTACAGCGAGCTCTGTGTGCACCAGCGGACATCAGATCGCGCACTCATATTCCATCCTAGCCCCCATCCCCCTTACACACTTAGCTGAATTCATGGAAATGCAAAAAGTTGGTAGAGATTTGTGTCAAACCGCATCAAAAATATTCTAAATCTAAATCTATCTAAAATACCACCCGTTACGTGGCGGTATGTAAAAAGGAAGCAAAATCCTGCAGACGCAGCAAGCAGAGCTTTTTCACCCATGCAACTAAGAAGATTTACGAGCTGGTGGCAAGGTCCAAACTGTTAAAACTCATACAAAACCAAAAACAGTAAAAATGAACTTATCGAAACAGAAGAAGAGGTGAAGCATCGGCAGGTATGAAACCATCAGCAAATGTATTAACAACTCAGAAAAGTCAAGACAAAATTGTTTTATCATTGTTAAATAAATACAGCTCCGATTAGCAATATAAGCAGAGTTTTAGCACGGATATTACGTGCCATGGCAAAAACTAAATTTGATAATAATAAATCAAGTATCAAGCGTCCCGTGTATCTAACATTACACGAGTTAAGCCCAGCTCAATATTTTATCATAAAATACATCCAGCGCACAAAATGTTTTGAAGATTACAAATCTCTTAGAAGCGATAAAAACATATCCAATAAGAGCGCTTTATTAAAATTAAACCCTTTATAGATAAAAAAGGGGGACTACGTGTAGGAGGGCGATTAAAACTCGCTTAATTTAGCGTCGAAATGAAATACGATTATAATACCTAAAGGTGATCGGCTTACAATATTATTCATAAAACAAGCACATCAGTTAACATTTCATGATGGTACCTTTTTTTCTACAGGGGAAATCCGTTTGAGGACTTTAGGCCGCGCGAAAGGGAAATGTAGCTGTGGGGCGCTGTAGCCCACGGATAAAATGCTGGTTCGATTTCTATGGACTATATAGTGAAGATATGCTCTAGATCCTTGCACTAGAAAAGCAGAAGCTCCACCAACCTTGACATCCACCCCCTTCTGGCTCGGTTCAGGTTGCACACTGGCGCTATATTCCACTTTAGAGCTGTGCAAAGCCTTAGGGATAGCAAAAGTTATTGGCACGGCCAGTATGGTCACAAGTTGCAGTTTTAGCAAAATTTAACAGCGCCCGGCGCAGTGTTGCGCCCTGCTGTGGCCGTCGCCTAACACAGAAAGAGGGTAGACAGCAAAATTCATGGAGCAATGTTTTACCTACCTTATACTAGGCAAGGCGAACAGTAGCAAACCGTGTGTGGGAGATCGCAGTCACGAGTGAAGTACTGTTGCCTCACCGCAGTTAGCGATACCCATTAAAACCTCTGTCCGATCCTCGAGCTTCCATTATCCGAACTGTGGATTCGCTCGCGAATTCACCTCCAGCCCGTAGGGACGACGGCCGGCTTTTTACGGGCTGGCTCCAACATTTTCTAGCGGGAGAACTGAGTCTCTCTGGACACCTGGGGTCTCGAAATGAGAGGGGGCGCGCAGATCAGCGCGCATCCTTCTTATCTTCTTCTGCCTTTATGTCCGAGCGGATCCAGTTTCCCCGCCAGTCACCCGCACGGATGGAGGTCCCAGATTAATGTAGATAATTTAAAACATCGTTATTGGATTATAGGTTGAAATCAAGCAGTGAAAAAAGAAGTTTGGAATTGTGTTATATGTCGCAGCGCTACGACGGAGCATCAGTTAATGGAGACTCACCAGCAGAAATCCACCCAGCGCTTTCTTTTTATTGTAATGGTGCAGGTATTAAAACAACGAAATAATATATAAAATTATTTATTTATTTAGTTACAAAGGCCGTGCACCTATTACTGATCACAGATCTTAGCAGTTTAGCATTTTTACCGCTTTAAGAAGGATGGCAACAAGGCGAAGAGCATCATACCACATTTATAGTGACAGTGGTACGTAGGAGTAAATAGAAGGTTAAAAGAAGAATACCACGATTTAAAGAATAGTTTAGAGGAGCAAATTTTTACGCGAGTGACTGAAATGAACGTTCAGTGGCATTTTAATGCACCTTCTTGGGCAAGCGCAAAAGGTTCATGGGAAAGCGTCCAAGAGAAGAAAGAGTCATAGAAGAACAGAACAAATTAATATTCGAAGAATACAGCGCAATCTTAACAAAGCTGAAAGCATATATCAATGCACGTCAAATGTTTTTTTTTGTTTCAGTCCTGTGAGATTTCCTGCCAGCTATGGTCTTGAAGCTTACACAGGCTCTGTTCTTCTATTAGTACGTGAAGCGACCGACCGGACGTTGCCTATCTGATCATCCAAAATAGGCCCTCTTCACGCTTCGGTCCTCCCCCATCCATTTCACGTCCGCTGTGCGAAGAAGCGCGAGAGCATTATTGAAGTCAATTTAATATTATTTGTGTATAAATTTTATATATATTCACGCGTCAAAGTGCATCTGACTTGTACTTATACGCTTGATAATGCTATAATGCTCTCGCGCTTTTTCACACAGCGGAACTCTTAACGAGTCTGGGAAGTTCTTTGGCCCGTCAGATTTGTCTGGCTCATTGGAAAATGTTTTAAAATATTATAGTTGATAATATATATAAAATTCAGCCTTTCTAAAATGACATAAGTTACCACATTTTTTTTAAGTGTCTGTCAGGAACAGGAAGTGTCTGGTAACTGTATATCTTTGTTTATAACAATATCATATATGACATAAAGTATGTAAAAACTAGTCTTGCTACTTTGATGTAAGTTAGCGTGGTTTTTTTTCCACCTTTGATACCTGTTACCTGAAAAACGGCCCCGCTTTCAGCTTAGCGAGTTTATTTTAATACCGACCCTAAAAATGTCGTCTTCCTATTATTCACGTAAGTCTGGGGTGACTGAGATCACTCTATAAGCAAGCACAACAAACAGTGAATATTACAGTGCAAAGTGAACAGCAAATCGTTAATTAGTTAACATTCCAAACGTCATTTTTAGCTAACAATTTAACATTACTACATTATATGATAATAATAGCAGCACATTCATCTCGTCAGCTAACCTTTTCTCCTGTTTGGATGATATACTTCGATGAATATCTAACATTATGCTGGTATAGCGTTTACTTCGCGTGGTCGGGGAAATTACTTGCCGCGGCCTCAGTGTGCACCAGCGGACGCCACATCCCGCACTCATTTTCAATCCTAGCTTATCAGGAAATAAATGCGACGCCAAAAAATATTGTGTTTTTATTGCCAACAAATGACGTCTTGAACACACAGATGCATGCGGTATTTTCCAATTACATGTACGAAGTAATTAAATCAACAGCATATTCGTGTTACTATTGTTACGAGTTGCAGGACTGGAATTAAAATGCCGTTGGAATTACTATAGAATTTGTTAAAACTATAGAAACACGTATTACACAGGTACAAATACAACTGAACACAACCAGTACAAACGTAATGCACGATTCAATAACAAAATCTGTCACTATATAGATTATCGAATGTACACACGTCTAGCCTCGCTTGTGTTTATCGCTTGACTGCCTCACCCCTCCCTTGGGGCATTGTTTTATACTTTACAAATACAATATGTCTGTAGACTCAATTTCTAAGAATCACACCTGGCTAATGACTACCATAAAGATTACAATATACAATGGGCTATTTTTCTAATCACAAATTTTAAACACAAAGGAAGCAATAGAAGACGGTCATAATAGCGCTTCAATGTTTTTAGCTCAAACACCGACAGGTATTAAATGTGCTTTGTTTACAAATAAATATGCAGGTGGCCCAAATTGTAACAATATTTTCCAAAGTATATTCAGTGGAATGCTATCCAGTTAAGCTTAGTATGTTTACATAAAATCAATGCAATGGAAATTGAAAGGTTTGTTTCCTATATTCCAACTTTCTTCAATTGAAGCTTGCTTTGGAGAACAGCCAATAGATCTAAGAGCGCACTATACCCAATTCTGGTGATATTAATTAAATTAGCTTTTGAATAACGTAATATTTAGATAGAGGGAAAATCTTAAATCGCTCAAAAATTTGATGATTGTAGCACTATACATTATAGATTGAGTAAGTGTTCTAGCACAAAGGTTTCAAATGCCCCTTTTGTTATTTGCCTACGGAACCATAATAAAAAAAATACTAAGCCAACTTATTAATTTTTTTAGATTTGTTAAAAAATTACCTTATAATTTAAAACTTATTGAGGAGTTTTTACAAATTTTGGAGCTTCTAACGTTACCTATTGATTTCATCAAAAATGTCATTCGGGAACATTTCCGTTTTCTCAAGTTTTATGATACTCCACACGACTTTATCATTAAAAAAAGATTGTTCAATCCTTCGTTACACGTATAGCCAAGTGCTTATTTTTTCGCGATTTCACTACATAACTTTATACCACCACTCATTTCCCTGCCATACTTTCATGGTAAATTACATCCATAGTATCAGAGCAGTTGCTGAGCAGTTTATGTCACTCATCATTGGAAAGTGAATACCGTTGCCCATGGACATGTGCAAAATCCTGCACGGATGACAGGTATTAGGAACGTGATGTCAGGAGCCTTAAGATCAGACGAGCGTGCATGACAAAAGCTATGAATGTCAAAGAACCAAGTGAGGCGTGTAAGAATAAGCTTAAATGGCGCTCTGTTGTTCGTGCCTACCCTGCAAGGGACCTGACGTGAAGTTATGTATGTATGTATGAATGACAGGTTTAGCAAGAATATAACGGCAAGCCGTTGGAATGACCCCCCTTAGCTCCCATTAGCCAAAGTTCAAAAATAATAATGTTTAAAATACCAAACTGAAAGGCCTTATTGGCTTATAGACGCTTAAATCAACTTGAAATGACTTTATATATCAGCTGGATAATATCAAGCCATGATTGAAATCTATGTTGGCTTCAAAGAAGACATAATAGATTACACTAAAGAGGGATTGGAACATCCAGTTTAAAATTTCAGAGATGGATTTTATAGAGTGCCTTCTTAGTAAAAGAGGCTGTCAAATGTGTTTGGAGTAAGTAACTATTGCAGCATTAACAACTGTTGCAGGTTTAAAGTAATTAATGTCTACGATATACATATGTGCATATCTAACGTAATTTACAGAATCCATTGATGATGAAGACTTTCATGAATACCTCAAATTTCGTGTGCTAAAGCTTTAATATTGTTATATGCCGACAAAGGTGAATGCACACCTGCCTGTCATAAAGCGCAGTTTATTACCTTCCCGCATTTGGACTTCTTTTGTTTACTTTGTATTGTGTAAAATTCGTAATTAGAAAAACAGTTTGTATTGTCATCTTTTGTGGCAGTCATTAGGCAGGTTTATCGAACTGATTTTAAAAAATCCAATCTATGTGGGCTGGCAGCCATATTGTATTATCGGTGCAGGAATGGCCCAATGGAGAGATCGGCAGTTAAGCAACGATTACGAAACGGGCAAGACGTGTGCAGTACATTCGATAAACGATATAGTGACGGACTTTGCGCGTGTTATTGAATTGCGCAATTTGTACTGGTTGTGACCAGTTTCTACCTGTGTCATGCGTGTTTGTATAGTTCTAATAAATCCTATAGTATATCCAACGGCACTTTAATTCAAGTCCTGTGGCTCGTAACAATATATACTTAAGTTTTGTAAGGTCACGAAATTTAGTATACTTCCCACCCCCTGTCACACAGTGTCACACAATGTCACAATTCGTCGACCCCCCAACTTGTGACATAATTTATGGACTGTCCCTAGTATGAAACATTAGTGATAAATTAAGCTTCAAGCCTAGCTTAATGAAAATACAGGGTATGTAATGACAACAAATATTGAAATTAGAAACAGGTCTACGATCACGTACCATTATTTGAAGAGAATTGTGAAAATCCTATCCAGTATTTCATATAACCGCAATGTTCAGATCACAACTTGCATACAGTATATACTTTTTATATATATATATATATTAGGGTGACCCAAAAAAAAAACATTTTTTTTCCAAACAGGCACAAGTTTCTTTTAGTGTGTAAAAAAATTTATGTGAAAAGATGAGCCCAAAAATATTAAGATAGTCCTCATCGCATTTTTTTAATTCCCATAAGAATAACACAGGATTTTTTTTTTGCTTCTTCTGATTTTTGTACCGTTCAAACGACTGGTTGACTGATAAATCGCTGTTCCAATCTTAATAGAGAATTGAACGCTCTACAAAAAAGGTCTGATAACGTTTTTTGATGGAAAAAAAATAAAATAAATTTTTTTTAGACCACCCTAATAAATATATATATATATATATATATATATTATAAAGATATAACTGTTTTTATCCAAACTTTAAACTAATAAAGATACATATAGAAATTCGAAACGTTCCTTGAGATAACGAGATTTTGATTTGATAAATAAACTTTATGTCTTATGAACGTATTTAATTTATATGTAGTAATTTCCTACGATAATATTAGTTCACTATCAATTACGTCGCCTACTCAAAATTTAGCAAGAGCTCGAATTTAGGTAAGGAATATTGTCAAACGTCGATGTGTTTTCTATTAACCTGTTATAAACTAAATTGATTTTGTCCCATACCTCGTTGAACGGAGTTAGGTGTTTGCGTCAATTAAAAGTTAACCGGAATCAACGCAGCGTTGATGGATTTCGCACCCCCATTTCCGAAACCGAAATCACTCGAACAAGGATGATAATCTATATGTATATATATATATACATATATATACGTAACTACAAGGCAAATAAATATGTGTGGATAAGAAGAAGGCAAAAATAAGGGTAGACCCACCGAACCCAATTACCAATTAATAAATAATTTGATAAAAAGTAGATAACCGTGTTCTGAATGCAGCGAGGGCCTAAACCTGCCGCTTATGGAAGATCGCTTGGTGAAATTTTACGTGTCTAAATACACAAGTAGGTGTAAGATATAGAATAACGTTCCACTTTATTTTCAACTTGTCATATTCGTAACACGAATCTGCAAAAGCGGCTACTTTAGGCACCCTGAACGTAACCAGGATAATGATGAATTTGAGCGAATTAATAAACCGATTACACAAAAATAAAAGATGTATACATAAAATGCAAGAAATATCTTTATTATCAGTTCATTTTAATAATTTTCGGTGCGTATACTATATAAACGTTCCCCAATAGTGGAAGGCCTGAGCTCAGCAATGGGACGTTTATGGGCTGTTTTTCATTATAAACCACATATAGTGGAACTCATTACATGAGATTGTATTACCAAATGCCAGCAATTTGGGTGTCCTTAAATTTCCCGTGCTAACTAGTCATCTCAAACCATACGCCTTCACTTAACATCAGACAAAGGACGTAAAGTTAATACTTGGACATAAAAGTATGCTATAATAAAAGGCAAATTCAAATTCTGGCACACCAGCAGCTTCAAAAAGCTATTATACATATTGTCATAATTACTAGGTATTGTCGACAGACAAAACATCGTTATATTGAGATGACTGATATGCTATATCCTCGGACTCGGTCTGAGACAAATATGACGGGTGGATGAAGTTCCTGAACGAACCATGGTCGGTAACCACGTGTTATTTAAAAATTCGTGCTATAGTCAACGCATTTTAAACTGAGTCGTGGGGCAATAAATGTCACTGACAGTAGGAATGTGCACGCAATGCAACCCGTTATCGATACTTAGCTACCTGCGCACGCGGGGTCGATAAGACATTGTGACCTTCATTAACACTCGGACTCCTGATTGGTCGTTACGAGTAAGGGTTATTTGTTTTCTATAAATATAATATTTTTTGTTATGACACTCACTACGCTTCGTTCCGCAATACGCACAATGCAGATTTTATTTTCTAACGTGGTTTTGAAGAAATTAAATGGTGATATCAATGATAAAGCTCGGGCTGTAATTCCCAACGTGTTCCTGTTTTTAAAAGAATTGAAAATTCACTCCGAGAAAAAACCTCCCTTTAATTTCAATAATCCATGAGAGTTTGCAGCTCTGATATTGACTGAGATACGGATGAGGATTATTGAAGAACTAAGAAATATCCCTAGAAAAGATAAAAATGCCCCTTTTCAGTGCCACATTACGATCTATACAGTTTCTGTATGATTACGTCGAAACAAACATTTTCGCGAAAAAAGATTCCTATTATTTATTACTTAACATAATTTAGCATATCGATCGTACCTATCCCGTTATCGATATGCAACTCTACAATTCTTACGCACATCACTACACCTCTCCATAAGACCTGTAAGTGCGAGCGAGACAGACAGATCAATATGATTTATGACCCGAAGCCTCAGTTCATAATGCACGACTATAGTTACTTAAGTTTTGACTCCATATAACTGATTCATGTTCATTATTTTTATCAACAAGACCCTTGAGACGAAGAAATCATAAAAATATATGAGTCTTTTAAAAAACTTAATTGCCGATAATGAAACGAACGGGAAAATCATCCAGGTAGTAATCATCCAGATCCTTAAACTTATAAATAGGTAATAAAGTTCATGTGCAGCAGTCGGTTGTGCATAACGAAATTACTGAGGGTCTAAAGAGGTCCTACGTTCATAGGATGTATGACAAGCTTCAACATAAAGTGTAAACTTATACTATGCCTTACATCTTCCAGTATATCTAGACACGTGTAACTTTTACTAAGCGATCCAACAAAGTCGACCGCTTTAGGCCCTCTATTATAAGTACATAGACACTTACCTGTCATCTTCAAGCTCATAAAACATATTTAAATTATCCTGTATGTAAATCTTAACCAATGGACTGTCCATGTATGGCATAGAGAGTTGCTTAGGAAAACTTCGTACGAACAATGCTTTGACGGTATCTATCGACGTGATTTCATTCGGCAATAGAGCTCGCTTAGTTTCATTTCTATATTGCAAGAACACCAGTCCTGTGGAAGAAGCAAATTATTTAGTTCCATTTTATTTGTGTTCAACACACACTACAAACAAGTAACGAAACTTATTCTAACTTACAAGTCATTAGACTAAAGAATGGTGCTTTTCAGCATCCAGATATGTAATATATATTTTTTATTGCTTTAATATAGCGAGCAGAATAACGGCCCACCTGGGGCAAAACGGGTTACGATCGCCTAGAAACATTTGTAACACCAATGCGCTGTCGGCCTAATAAATTATTGGTAACTTTTAAACATTGTATTTTTTTAGATTGTTATTTTAACTTTCCATTTGAGGGCCTAGAGAGGTTGTTTCGCGAATTTGTATGATGAACATGACAAGTATGAACATAAAGTGGACTTTTTTGCTATCTTACAATTGCCAGTACATCTAAACATGTGTCAATTTCTCTAAACGATTCTCCAAAGGCGATCGGTTTAGGCCCTCTGTTACTTTAAGGGCCACTTGCATAAGGTTGCTTAAATTTATTTAAGAAACACAAAATGTATTTAACACCCTTAAGTACAGTTAGCGTCTTGCACAACGCAAAATTCGCCGTATGTTTAAAGAACTGTCAATACGTTTTATGTAAAACGTATTAAGGCAGTTTAATATGATTAACTAATTTTATATAAAGATAATCGTTATGCAAACGGCCCTAAGAATTAAAAATATCAAGAGGTTTATAATTCTTTCTAAATGTCGAAGCATTAAAAAAACACAGCTAAGACGTATTACATCTCAATTCAAGTAAAAGGCTTTCAGTGTAGAAGCATAAGCATTTCAAATGCCGGTAATGAACACTGTTTGGTCCGAGATTGTCAAGCCGATTAAAATATACTTATGTAGCTTTTGTCTGCTTAGTTTCATTTAGGTATGAAAGGAATTATTTCCCAAAGAGATTTTCGCTAAAACAGAACGCCACGTCAGTATGGGCATATCAGTCATTGTTTTTGGACACTACGGGGTCTATTATTTTGACTAGGGTATATATATTTATCTGTCTACAAATTTATGAATGGAAACTACAAAAAGTGTGAAGATACTTAGTATTTTTTACCACCAGCAAAAGCGTGACTTTGTCATATTAAGAGCCCACATCGGTTAAATGATTTTAAACATTGACAGATAAAATTTTGAATAATTTATATGCACTAATGTAGTTATTCGTTAACGCGTCATTTTTTAACCGACTTCAACAAAAGGAGGAGGTTCCCAATTCATCGGAATCTTTTTTTTTAATGTATGTTCACCGATTGCTCCGAAATTCCAATTCCAATTTACGTGATTCTTTTTTTGTTCGACGCGCAATAGCTGTCATTCGGTCCCCTAAAAATTTTACATAGTTTGGCCCAGTAGTTTTCATTTTATGAATATTTTACGAAAAAAATCCATTCCGCGCGGCACCTTTCGTAGGCGTGCCTATTATAGCTAGACACTAAAAAGTATCAAATATTTAAAAAGAACTACGTTTAATAAACCGACAAAAACTAAAACTAAAAAGTATAAAAAATAACTTATTACTAAAGCTAGTATTATTAATATATATTATCTAAAACATCTTGAAGTCGGTGCAAAGTAAAACATAAAAATTACTATATTTTGAAAATTACTAAGTTTAATTACTAAGTTATTTTATTATACTTTTAAGTTTTTGAAGTCGGCTTTTTTAAACGAAGTTTTTTTTATTTATTACAGTATGTGTAAGTCGCATTTAATCTCAATCACACTAAAATTATCCCCGGTTTATCATGGCTGAACAAGGGATATAAAAGATCTATTCTCCACAACAAAATTACTTGACCCGGTAAAAGCATTGAAACCAAGTTCCGTTTAGCTTTTAAGTCAGGATATTGCTTCTATCGAATTACTTAGCATGATTCTAGACAGTAAGTATTTGATATTCGATTTGCTATCTAGGGTCGGTAGTGAAGGTCCCTTTCATAGATCGCACTGATGTAAATGTTATTTTACATTTGAAACCTTCTATAATACCGATAATACCGTCTATTATTCATTTCTGTTTTTCTTTCGTGATAGAACTGAGGCATTATCAACATTAAAATAAAGTAATTTGACTGTTAAGAAAACTTTGACTTTTTAACTGATGAAAGTACAAATTTGTGTTTAAAGTATATGTATATTTATTAGGGGCGCAAAAAAATGATTTTTTTTTGTGAGTCTCTAGTGAAAAATGTTAGATTTTGATGTTTAAAAAACTCGAAAAACCGACTTTTTTATTCATTTCTTTCTTGTTATGATATAATTTTATAGACAAAAAAATAAGAAGTACAATAATAATAAGTTTCTGAAAGTTTCACTTTAAAATTTTAATTCTAAAATGTCTCTTTATTGTTTTAATTTGAATTTACCAGTGCATTACTTTACATTTTTCGAGCGACATCTTAATATTGATACTATTCCATATATTTTTTCATTTATTTAGAACATTTTAACCATTAAACTTTTTTATGTCTGGTTTCCATACAAATTGAAAGACAGAAATGAATACGTCTAATTTTGGCTCAATAGTATTGTTGCGAAACCGATCCTTTACAGGTGTTTTATTATTCCTTCGAGTTTGAGTGATCTATTGTTCTCGCTAATCCCTTTGAACGCCCCCCGATAAGACGTTACAAATCTTTCTTTCTATTGTATGCGCATTCTTAGAAGCCATTAGGCTCACCAGTAAAGACTGGTCCTTGTACCAGTTCATTCCAGGATTCATCTAAGTTTAGTTAGTTAGTCCAGAATTAGTTCACATTCCGCAAGTTCGTTACAGTATGTTGTTTAAATTAATTTACCTAGATTAAACACTTTTTTAATTTATGTTTCATTTTTGATAAATTACTTAAAAGTAATTTATAAGTCTAAACTCATGTTACAAAATTGCTGATATTTTTAATGAAATTCTTATGACGTGATTTAATAAATAATCTGTATAAAATGTTCAAGATAGTTTGTATATTTTTATTTTATTCAACAGCAAGGAATATCATTTTTAGGGACGAAAAGTACCTTTCAAATATGAGAAAAGAAAAATAAAATGTCACTCTGTCATTTAAGCCTCCACAACGAACATTTTACTCGTTTTATTTCCAAATATTAGTTCCATTCATACTCGAGCTGCCCATTTCCCCTGCCACTTTCCTACTTGCTGTCTTGAAAGTAGTTATAATGTAAAAAAGTCATTAGTCTATTTCAAATAGGACGGTATGAGAAGTACTAACTAGAGAAATAAACTTATACCCCAGTCAACGAAGCAGAAATAGGGGAAATAATTCGTGTGGAAGCGAATTTTGGCACAGTCGTAGAGGAAGGTGTCCTGAACCACATACTAAAAGTACTGATGGGTAGGGGTGGAGCTAAGGGAGGGGGGGGGCACAAAGGTCCCTTTTATCAGTTTTTTGCGAATAACTCAAAAAGTATAATCGACAGCAAAAGTATCCTATGACTAAATTAATCTACATAAAATTCTCTACACTAAAGATAATGTAGACTTTTCCCTGGGATCAATACTTAAGGAGATATGGAGGGGGGGAAATGGGGACAATTTAAAAAAATCGAATGTTAAAAATCAAGTTTCAATTATGAATGAACTATATTCAGACTACGTATTAGTGAATTTAAAGGATGCAAGTGTAATCGTATCATGTATAGAGGAGGAAGAAAGCAGAAGAGAAGGAGACGGAAGACTCGAGTACTTGAGACTTGAGAGGGCACTGGCGCGGGGTGGGCTTGGGAGACGAGAATGCGTTTAGCAGATTGATGTAAACCACTGCTGCACCAGTACCGATTCGTGAGTTAGTTACTTAATTTTTAATGTGTAAGTTTGTAATTATATTTGGCAAGTGTTTAATTTGTCAGGGTGCAGTTAATAATGATTTTTGTAAAGTTGGAGAAAAAGGAATAGTTGTCATAGAATTCAATTTGATGGATATTGCGACATAAACAGTACAAAACGAGCTCGTTTTGTACTATAAGCTATGTCATCAGTACATAGAAAATTGATGATTTATGGGAGGATGCTTTCCACTTTATCCGATGGAGAAGAAAACCAATATCCACCATTAGCGTTTTTGGTGAAATTAAGAGTACTGCGCCCATAAAGCAGCGGTAGAGCAATGCTCCTTAAGGGTTTCCAAATGTTTCGTTTGTTTAAATGTCGTCAACGTTCCACAGAACCATAAAGACATCACAGAACCTTCCTTGTTAACTTTGTCTGGGGTAATATCTTCTATGTTTGTCAGTAAAGTCAAAATACCTCTCTTATTTTCCTTTGAGACGGCCTGTTCCAGAATAACACGCCCTGAAAACAGTTCGAACGAGATAGCTTGACTGTAGGCGTGTCCTGTTAATATCCTGTTAACTGAATTATCGCCAACAACTTGGCATAATACATATTTCAGTATAGATCCATCCATAATGTGACAAGTTTACACCATTACATTAGGGTGTTTTATTATATTAAATAGGTTTGCGATTGACCACGATTACGTCCAATGCCGGACGGTGGTGTGGTCGAAGATAGAGCACGCTTACCCAGATACTAGTACCTATTCACACGAGACTTGAAGATACCCTTGGATTGTACTTTTCGGGAAACACGGACTCTAGTAGTGCATTTGACAGTTCTGCCATACGTAGTACGAACGTGGAGGCGAAACGTTTAGTACGCACTGGCAACGTTTCCACCGTAAAACGATGGCGTAGACCAGAGCCCTTGTGGTCCGAAGATGGAATGGTGTAGGGGGAATCAGGTCGAACCGTTCCGCACACTCTCCGGAATGAATCCTGTACAAAACCGATAGACTAGCAACCCGGTGTCAATGCTCTAGGCTTTAAAATCTTGTGTTGACAAGCTGGTTGCTACCAATCAACCTCTTGGCTCTTCTCTCAATTGACTCTAGCGCTTCAAGCTGGTATTTAGCTGAGCCGTCCCAAAGGTGAGAACTGCACTCCACGCAAGATCTTACTTGAGCACAGTAAAGATTGAAGAGTTGCTCTTCAATAAAGTATCGTCTCACCTTGAAAGTATACTCAGCTTTTTAGCAGCCAGCTGAGCTACACTTTCAATAAAGCAGCCGAAATTTAGTGTAAAACCCACCAAGTCACAATACAATGGTTTCAAACTTTATTCTTACGAAACAAAGCCTGGCTTCTGATTTGTGACTATTTTTGAAACCATCCTGTAATGCAGTGTGTATAGTGTCATTTGGTGGTTGGTGAGTTAATAAATGGTAGAAAGATTACCAAACTTTTTTCTTTGTTAATAACTATACTTGTAACTATACTCACTACATAAACTATTCCTTTTTCTCCAACTTTACACAAATCATTATTAACTGCACCCTGACAAATTAAACACTTGCCAAACATAGTTACAAACTTACACATTAAAAATTAAGTAACTAACTCACGAATCGGTACTGGTGCAGCAGTGGTTTACATCAATCTGCTAAACGCATTCTCGTCTCCCAAGCCCACCCCGCGCCAGTGCCCTCTCAAGTCTCAAGTACTCGAGTCTTCCGTCTCCTTCTCTTCTGCTTTCTTCCTCCTCTATACATGATACGATTACACTTGCATCCTTTAAATTCACTAATACGTAGTCTGAATATAGTTCATTCATAATTGAAACTTGATTTTTAACATTAGATTTTTTTAAATTGTCCCCATTTCCCCCCCCCCCCCCCCTCCATATCTCCTTAAGTATTGATCCCAGGGAAAAGTCTACATTATCTTTAGTGTAGAGAATTTTATGTAGATTAATTTAGTCATAGGATACTTTTTGCTGTCGATTATACTTTTTGAGTTATTCGCAAAAAACTGAAAAAAGGGACCTTTGTGGGCCCCCCCTCCCTTAGCTCCACCCCTACCCATCAGTACTTTTAGTATGTTGTTCAGGACACCTTCCTCTACGACTATGCCAAAATTCGCTTCCACACGAATTATTTCCCCTATTCGGCCTTTTCGTGTCTTCGTTGCTTAGACTATTAGTGATTCTACGAATAAGATTATTATTATTAAATAGTAACAGGAGTAAATATATAATACATACATACATACATAATTTCACTCCAGGTCCCTTGTGGGGTAAGCACGGACAACAGAGCGCCATTCGGGCTTATTCTTACACACCTCACTTGCTTCTTTGACATTCATAGCTCTTGTCATGCACGGTCGTCTGTTTTTAAGGCTTCTGACATCACCTTCTGCTAGTACACGAGTAAGTTTACGATAACGCTACAAATTACGCTTAATAGATATGTCATGCATACCGTCCTTCTGGAAATAGACTTTACCTAAATTGTATGTTGCTAGTGTTTTCGGATAACTAGGATCGTAATTTGGACGATCTTAATCCTATCTAGTGGTAGTCGTTGTGTAAAAGTATCAATCCATTCCTGTATAAGTCCATAACAACAATAGTGAAATCATCAGTCGATTACAAATTTTAATTGCACTTAAAGTTAAACAACATTTAGCCTGAGAGAAAAAGATGCGACTAAGTAGAACTATTGCTTACTTACCAAGCGGTCTCTCTAAGGTCTTGCTAGGAGTTCTAACTACCGGCAAGGAAGACCTCTGCTTCCCTCCTCGCCGAAAGCCGGTAGAGGCAGTTTCAACTTCAGACATAATTCCAGGGTCATCATCGAACAGCAAGTTATTATTAGGCGGCACATAACCTCTGGGCAGAGGGGGCTGGAAGAAAAGGAATTAAGTAAACACTTATTTCAACGAGAGATCAAAGTAGTGGCTATGTGGGAGTGGGAATCACGTATAGAGAGAGGATGTAATATTTTAATTTGAGTAATATTAAATAGTTGTGTTATAATTGGAAAAGATATCCATAAAATGTTTTTATATATTTTTCTAAATGTTATGTAGTTTATTTTTCTTTGACGTAAATAAGAAACAAAATAATATTAAATTATTTAGGTACATTTTTAAGAAATCCGCATAAATATTATTTACGTTTACAGCGCTCTAATTGGACCAATTACAAGTATGTTCTTTATTATAATAAATATCGTTTCAATTATTTTCTTATTAATATTCCCTTTTTTGACAAGCATTTCGATGAATGTCGTCATTTACAGAATTCGGTAGATAATGTAGATGTGGCCATAAATGCCGTTACAAATAAAAAAACGATTATATTTGAATTTTGTTACTTTATATCTCCATTTTATATTATTGTTAAAGCAAATTAATTTTATTTTTATTTTTCCTCGCGATATTGAATGCAGAAGATATTTCTGCAAATGAAATTCGGTGTAAAGTATTGGCTAATAAATTGCGTGCGTGCAAAAGTGGTTTGTGCAGTTCACAAAGGGAAGTTGACCATTTTGGGAACAACTAGTACACGTGTCACCTTCATTGCTATTCGTTTGCATTGTTCGAGTCACTGGATTTCAGTGACATCAAAGCGTTCCTAGCGTTGTTTATATTCAACGGATGGGCGCGTTTTGTAGCATAATTTAAATTTTAAATGAACGCAAAGTTTTTGGTCAAACTGAATTTTATTTTCTACAAGCTGTTATCGGGACATAAAATCGATTATTTTTATATTATTATCTTACTATACATTCATTTGACTTACTGCTGATTAAAATTCGACACAAACTCCATACAAGTAATGTCATATATCCATGAAAAAAAACCTCAAATCCAAATTCCCAGAAACTTGTTAGTTGCAAAAATACTTGAATAGCTTTAGAAGCTAATATTAAGCGCCAGTAGAAATTGTACATCTATTATGCGTATACAAGTTTGCGTTTCGGTGAGATAAGTTGCTTTTAGACTCCGGTTGCTCTTGATATCCTTGGAACCCAGTCATCAGATCTCGACTTGGTGCAAATGGGATCATCTCAGAAGTATGTTCTTTCGCCTAAATACGTTTTACAGATTGACAGTTCTTTAAACATATTTAGCGGTAATTTTTGCGTTGTGCAAGACGCTATTTGTATTTAAGGATGTTAAACACGTTTTGTGTTTCCTAAATAAATGTAAGCAACCTTATGCAAGCGGCCCTAATAAATTAAGAAAAACAAAGTTCGCCTTTGATGACAATCTGAAAGCGTCAAAATGAAAAATGACGTCACGTTTCCAATTGACCAATAGCGTCGCGTTTTACGATTTTAAATATCCCGCGCATTGTAACAGTTCATTAAATAAAATCTGAATATTAAAGGAATTAAACAAAGTAAGCTTAGACACGTATTTCTACAGCAGTAAAGATATAAAAAAATAAAAACTGACTCGTATTTCAATTACATGCATATTTCCCCTTCCCTAACAAGGAGCGCAAATTGTTACCTATTGTACGTGGAAAAATCACAGACCTTTGTTTACACTTTTACTGCGTTGTAAACATGCCTCTCATATTTCATACATCAAATACAATATAGGATTCCGTGTAAGTTTTAATTTTTATTACCGTATTCAATGGCACATTTTCAACACCAGAAGTGCTGTTGAGCTCTAAGAAAGGACTGGCAACTGGCCACTGGTGCCAGAACACAACTCTAGGTTCCTACAGCGGCATACTCTAGACCAGGTGGTAAACATTCAGACGGGTAAATTGGAACACCTGGCTGGGAGTTAATCCTGCACTGTTATTTCACGATTTAACTACACCACTGTACAGTGGCGTATAGGATACACCACAGACCTTTAATAAAGGTATAAACAGACAGATTTAATATCTGTGCGTTTATACACGTTAGGGATAAATTAGGTTATATTAAATGTAGAACTCTACTAAATTAATTACATCCATCTAAATCCAATCCTTGTAAGAAGATTGTCTATGACACAGATAGTCGGACTAACACGAACATAGAATATGGGTTCCACTTCTGCCAAAATAGCCAAGGGGCCCTAAATATCAAACATTTTGTTGACGCAAGCCGCAAGCCGTATACTGCAAAACTATCATTCATATTCAAATAAATTTGACCTTGCTTTGTTTCCGTTGATAACGGATAAAATAAGTTTAAAAAAAGGATTGAATAAAGTAAAGAAGTCGCAAGCTATTATATTATTTTAAAATGTCGAATGATATTCATTTACAATTGTTGTAGCATATCTTTAGACATTATAACTGAAATCAGAAATCATAGTAATCAAAAACCTGTATCTTCAATAAAGAAAACCAATATTTCCTATCGTTCTATTCTTAGTATTTCGTTTAACCTTCCAATATAAATTATTTTTATACCCATTTAATTCAGATTAGGGCATTAGGACAAAGATATAAAATTATTGTGTTGTCATCGACTCTCCAAAGGTATGCAATTTTTCAAATTAATCAAACCTTGTAAATCGCAAAATGTCTATCAAATTTTCAACGAAGATCTGAAGTTGAAAGTATGTATATTTAATTTATCTTGTCTCTGAGCATGAGATGAAAATTTCCAGTGCATATGAAATTGGCGGTCCTAGCTTTTTATCCCGAAGTAGCTCCGACATGTTTTTCATTTTCACAGCGTTATGACAATATTACATGGAAATATGCTTTTATATTCAAAGCTTTTCGATATTTTTGAATTCGTTCATAATTCACGTTCCTTTCACTTTAAGCGATTTTATATTATGCATTCAAAAGTTATAAAAAAATAACGACATTTTATATTATAAATATTATTTGCACAAAACTTTGTTTTTTAATACGTTTTTATTTAGACTGGTAAACAAGTGCCTTTTGGACCAACTTTTTTCAGCAGTCTCCGAAAATTATAAATGAGGTGTCATTCGATTCGGACGGGCATCTAGATGATTTTTGAAAAAAATGAAGCTCCGCTTGCAAAAATTGTAAAAGTTATTAACAATATAATTAACTTAAAAAAAGCCAGAGTACCCGTTTTCTGCCGTATTTTCATCCCTCTGGGAAATTATAAATATTGATCTTACAGTTTCAGGAGTCAAGACTTTTTTTAGATATTTCCTGCTCTTTTTGAATCTTTTTTCAAATTTGAAAAATCTTTATCACTTTTTGAGATATTTGCAAAAAACTAAACCCCCCTTTTTTAGTTAATTGTTAATAACTTTACAATTTTTGTAAGCGGAACTTCATTTTTTTCAAAAATCATCTAGATGCCATTCCGAATCGAATGACACCTCATTTATAATTTTCGGAGACTGCTGAAAAAAGTTGGTCCAAAAGGCACTTGTTTACCTAGACTGGTATTAGCTTCATACGTATGTTAGTATGTAGGTACGTTAGTATGTAACGGAATCTTTCAAGTTAAATTTGATTGACTTCCCGGTTTCCGATTGAGTTGAAATTTCACACGTATGTGTATATCGCGTGACAATGCAATAATATGGTACCATGGAGCTGATCTGATGATGGAGTCGGAAGGTGGCCATAGGAACTTCTGTACTAAACAAGATAGAATTGTCGTGCTTGGGCTCGTTTTACTTGTCTTGGCTAGCACTCTGCTGCTACATGATATGCAGGATCTCAAAAGCTTGTATTGAAAAACCTTTTTAAAAAAGCTTATTTTTACATAACAACATGTTATAACATGATACATGTTTATCATAAGAGTGTATATAATTCTTTTTTCAAGGTTTCCACGGAGAAGGGAATTAAATTACTAAATAATCACTAAAAAATGAAAAAGAAATAATAGTTAAAAAATACTAAAAAAATACGCTTTTATAGAAAATCCAACTAAAAAATAGAAAATAAATTTGAATTAAAAATAGTGTAAGAAAAAATGATTTTATTGTAATTGTTAATTTAAATTTATTTTCTAGTCAGATTTTCTATAAAAGCGTATGTTTTTTTTTATAATAGATAAGGAACTTTTAGGGTTTGATACTTAAAAGTAAAAAGGAACTTATGCTTACTTTTTGTGTCTATCTGTGATGTTCTAGAGATAATTAGGTCAGGAAAGACGAATACATATTGTCACGGCTGGTTCTTATTGGGGTGGGTAGAGGCGATTGATGTTCAACTGCTGCACTCTTAGCATAAACATTTAGCTCCAGCTGTTCCCGCGACAAAGACTTGTGCTGTATAAAGCATAAGTTAGGCCGCATATGGAATACTCCTCCCACTTATGGACTGGAGCACCCGGTTACCAGATCTCAACTCCATCCAGCGTCACGCCGTTCGTATCCCAACAATCCCATACTAACAGGCGGTTTAGAATCGCTTAGCTTTCGGAGAGACTTTGCGCGTCCCTATGCGTATTCTACCGCCTATACAACGGAGAGTGATCTGAGGAACTGTTTGATCTGGTGCCAACGCCTCATTTTTACAACCGCACCGCTCGCCATCGAGGGGACGTTCACCCTCATTTCCTTAACTACGCAACGATTCTCTAGAACGTTTATACCGCGTACAACAATGATTTGGAGAGAACTTTCCGCCGAGGTGTTCCCTCTGCGCTACGATAACGTTTAAGGGCGTTATAAAATTTCTTAGAGGCTGGCAACACGTTAGCAACGGCCCTGGTGTTGCAAACATCCATGGGCGACGATAACTACCTTCCATCAAGTGGGCCGACCGCCTGTTTGCCTGCTTTAGGCAATAAAAAAATGAATCTCTTCATGAAAACGCATTTATTTGAGATGATTTTGATCTTATATTACTTCAATATTACAACTGTTAAGGATAGATATAAAATTATGGCAGTTAGGTACAGAAGTTTTATGCGTTGTGTGAAGTTAAGTTTACGGATGTATTTTTCGAATAGTAAATGGGAAAACCTATAAAGGAAGTTAAAATTTAAAAGATAAAAGGCATTTTTACAGAAATTTTTTTTTGATACGTCGATATTGGTATGAATAGTCAATATGAAAAGTTTTAAGTTATGAGAACTGATGTAGAGGTATTTATGAAAGTCCGATAAAAACTATAGGGTCAAAAGTGTAAAGCGCTTCACTAAAAACGCGTAGTGCTACGCTCTGCTCATTAATGAAGCGGCAACCACCAGGCGGGTTTGAAACTGTGTAATCGTTGCCACTCATAAATTAAAATTGTTTAATTAATTTTGTAGTAATTAAGTTTGTTTTTGAAGTTTTACTCGTAACATTAATATAGTATTGCGTATTTTAAATATATGTATTTCACTTTACAGAGAAATCTTCAATTCGAGAGCCCAACTCGCACATGGCCACTTGTTTTAATAGTTTCTGTCTGAAGGTTTATATACATATATGCATGTATTGAGTGTGACAGAGACGTGCCGTGGCAAATAAAATAATATTTCAACCGACTTCCAAAAGGAGGGAGGTTCTTGATTCGACTGTATGTTTTCTTAGTGTCTTTGTTACGCGATTTCCATCAATTGTGGATTTGCATTTTCTTTTTTTTATTTAAAAAAGAATTCTCCCGAGATGGTCCCACTGTCACCAAGTCAGGATCCGATGAGCGCTTATCACCTACACTCATCAAAAGGCAAAACTTATACGCGCGTTTCAGTAGTATTATTCTTACAGGTGCTTCAAATATTATTTTTTAAGCTTTAAGCTACTAAAATGTAGAAAATATAGTTTTAACAAAAACTAAACCGACTTCAAACTAAAAAGCAGCCAATAAATATTTAGAGTAACTTTGTTATTGTTAATAAAAAATATGTCTGCACGGTTCATGTCTGTATGTGTCAGGCTATACGCCACCTATGTGGGAGATCATTGTAACCGTGCAGATGTCTGTGCTTTTCGTAATGGAAAACGAAAACCTAATAGAACTTGTAAAGAAGTATGAAACGTGTTTCTTCTAGTAAACCTATTCGGTAACTGCCGGTGCGAGCGGCCGTCCCCGATGCCAGCGACGGTGTCTGTCGATGTCTTACAGAAATGACAGGGATAGAGCACGCTCGTGGGCTAGATGTAGAAGTGTACATGTCGGTGACTGCCCTAGCAGGTGTATGACACGCTCAATGTCTTGTATCTTTATATTAATACATGAAACAAAAACTTTGTACCCCTTTTAACGAAAGTTGCGCCGACGGAGGAGTATGAAATTTCGCACACTTATAGTTTATATAGAGTAGGAGTGCAGAATGCTAATATTTTATTAAAGTTATGGACAAATAATACATTTAATCAATAAAAACATATCACACACTACCATGTATTTGACATACACGCATATATATTATTTTGTTTAATATATCATTTTGTTTATTGTTAAAGTTAAATCAACAGTGTAGCCAGTGCGAAATCTGTGATTATACTCGTAGAAGTATACTCGTCTTTGACAATAGAACCTTAATAATGTTCAGACTTATAATTTAAATTCATTATTATAGTCGAATTTTGACGACGCGCGACCATTCGTTTCCATAATTGTTTGCGCCGAATTTTATTTTATCAATAGTAACCTTCTTTACCTGTCCCGTATTCGAAGAATCGAGCTCAGAAGTGAGATGCTCATTTGCTTATAGTATGATAAGGTCAGCATTTCCATACTCATAAATCTTTGTTTATGTACTTATTCATAATAAAATCTATAAACGTTCCATTTGTAGGATCCGCCTCCCATGTTTGGAGAATGAACAAAATACGCGTCGGGCTTGTTAGATCAGAAAAAAATCTTCCCAGTGCTATTTCGAGCCCAAGTCATTGGAGTCAAATACGAGAGCATTAGATCCTAAACGACAATTGTTATTATAGGAACATAGTGAAAAAAATACAAGACAATATAACTAAATTTAACTTTGTTTGAGAGTCGAACTACATGTGGGCAATTCGAAAGGTAGCGTTTAATATTAAGCTTATGTCTATTTTTCACTACCTTCCTCATTCTTGGATCCAAGACCTTTCTGTCCATGGTCGACCTCATATCATAAGACTTGTTCACCGTCGCGTATTCAGGTCCACTCATGGCTACTCTGCCACTTGCATAAGTAGGCTAATAAATAAAATAAAAAAACAATATAAAAATAAAAGAACAAAATCAATTTAAAAATAAATGAAGCAAACAAAATGTAAAAATGAGCAACTAATCCTCTAAAAATCATATCAATTGAAATAACTTAGTCACATAAGTTCTCATAAATTGAATCACGAAATAGTTATACTAAGATATAAATTTTACCACCACACTTAAGAGATAAATAATCTATTAAGCATGAATAGTGTTAAAAAGTTTTTGGTTTTTTAGCATGTCAGACATTGCACTCCATTACTTGTAACATTTTAAAATTTCAAATTCTCCATTACAAATTAATGTATAAGTAATAAATAAAAAATAATTTGTAAGAGCCGGAGTATTCTAGCAAACTATGGGTGGTTTAATGGTAAAAAGGAATCATTACTAAAGGAATCTGTCTGTGCTGATCTCTTGTTCTTATTATCTCACTATCTTTCTATCTTGACACACACGTATACATAAGAAGATTGGCGAAGATTCAGTCTCCGAAGATCTTTGGTGTTACAAATGTCCATAAGTGATGGTAACCTTTTTCCCTCAGGTGGGCCATACACAAGTCTTGTGTGAAATTATAATAAATTTTCATTTATTGTTTTTGAGAAAACAATATGATTGACGTTTCCATCTCTCTAAGCAAATAATATTTCATTTTTAGATACTTATACATTAATTGCAACAACGCAATATTATTATTTTTTTAATATAAAATGGATAATGTAATGACAGTAATTCTATGGCCGATGAGTGGCATTATTAGCGACTCGAATAACATCATGTGATCAAATTATTGATAAAACAAAATATTTGAAAAAAAAAACAGTAAAATTCGATTAAATTATGTTTTTAAATAATTGTTTTCTATACGGGTCAGTCAGCCTCGACCACGGCAACCTGTTTCTAAAGACTTACCTCCATCTCAATGTTGTTGATCTGATTTTGATGATGTGGATGAACATAGAGATGGTTCCCAGCCAGGGTGTGCCGCCTTGGATCATCACGTCTAGACGATCGGCTGCGCGAGGGGACCCGGTTTGCCTCGCTGTCCGACAGACCCCCTAAAATAATAGCAAATAGAGTTAAAATCACAGGGTATTTACCTATGTGGACTTCTACCACCCCTGGTCTACAGTATACCGCTATAACAACCTTGAATTATGTTCTGGCATTAGTGGCGAAGATTCAGTCTCCCTTTAGAGAGCGGCAGCTTTTTAGTAGCATCTTTGGTGTTACAAATGTCCATAAGTGATGGTAACCTTTTTCCCTCAGGTGGGCTGTCTGTCTGCTGAACTTAAAAATACTGTAATTGACAATCGAGCCAAATCAGGTCATACTAAAGTTCACAGTATCCTTGATTTTGTACGGTTATACTGCTTTTTGACGTAAGGTAAGAAATGAAATTAGTTCTATCGTGAAATTTTAAAAGTGAGATGACTATTAAAGTAAGGTATTTAAAAGCATGTCGCGGTTATGTCATGAAATAGGCACTTTTCTAAGAAATTTATTAATTCCAAGTACCTAATGATAAATACTCATAACTCTAAAGAAACACGGTGGCGCAAATTATACGTGGTCGGAGCACCATTCGGCTATATTCGTCTATTCCTCGAGAACAGTATTTTTCTGAATAAAAGATAACCCTATTCTATACCCCTGACAAAGTGTAGGCAAAACTTTGTGTCATTAAGTAACTTTTACCGCAAGTTGATTTTAATTGCTTGCTCAATTTGAGGATATACAATATGTGTGGTTGTCTGCAGATTTATAAAAAAAATATATAAATTACATTTTCTTTTGTATCGTAGAATTTTATTAAATATACTTACAAATATTAAAAAAAAATGGTACTCTATGCTAAAAAGGAGACGCTCCAAACGCAACCGTAATTAAGCCCCATTATGACAATGATCACGATGATGATGATGTTGGTGGTAGTGGTAATGAGAATGATGACATACATTTTTTTACATACCGAGAAAGAAACGCGCACCTGGTTTATTGCCCCTCCCGCATTAGCAGTTCTTTTGTTTACTTCGTATTTAAAATTTGTAATAAGCTATTGTTATTGTAACAAAACTGCGTTTTAACGGTTTTAGGCGCGGTGATTTATTAAGTTTCGGTTTATCCGACGTTTCGGCCGCTTTTCAGTGGCCGTGGTCAAATTACCGCGCTTAAAACCGTTAAAAGGTAGTTTTATTATACTATTTTTATTGTTTTCAACTTGATGGTCGTTCGCAGGAATAATTAGCCAGGTGTGCAAATTACTGTTTCTCGATAAACCCCAGTGCACGCGGTCGGTTTTTTTGTACTGTATAGTTAGTATAAAACAATGCCCGAACGAAGGGGTGGGACAGTCAAGCGAGGTTTACGATACGAGCACGACGTAGATTCGACAAGTGATAAAGTGATGGACTTTGCGCATGTTATTAAATCGTGCAGTTTGTACTAGCTGTGTCCAGACATATTTTTACCTGTTTTATACGTGTTTGTACAGTTCTAAAAAATTCGATAGTAATTCCAACGGCATTTTAATTTGAGTCCAGCGTAACTCTTAACAATATTATTACTGCTAATTTCAACAAGTGTGAACAGAGTCAATAGACCTCCTTTTTTACAATAATCTTGGTACACCTTTAGCTTCCGTTACTTTCATTAATCTGTTCATTTATACGTAATATTTGTTATATATAACTATTATTTTGAACTATGGAATGGGAAATCTAATTAGGTAAATCTGACTAAAATAAAAAACTACCAACTACAGAAAAAAGTGATGTAATTAAGACGACAGTGTACAAATTATAATATAGTGAAACCTGGTTAAGTGAAACATCAAGGGACCTGCAATGTGGTTTCACTTCTAGAAGTATTCCACTTACCCAGTGTCTAAGATATCCAGGTATAAATAAATATCTGTCTCATTTACAGAGGGTCCTATTAATAGAGGTCAGAATACAAGTTATTTCAGTTATAGAGGTGCCATTATTAAATAAAGTAACGATCATGTAAACATTTTAATAATAATAAAAAAAATAAAAGTAATCATACAAATGTACATAAAGATTGTAGCTTTCGTTTTAACATTTTTCAAATAAACATCCGTTTGATAGTAAAGCGAAACTAAAACTGGAGGTTATTGCGGCTCAAAATTACTTACGTAGTAAGTGCGGAATTTGCGGGTAGAATAAGTAAGTAAACAAACAAAACGATGTTATCTCAGTTACAGAGGTCTATGCATATAAAATTCACTCGCTGTCTCAGTTATAATGCTATAGACTTAGAGTTATAATGATTATAATGATAAATGGAAAGAACGAATTCCAAATTTAGTGCCAAAGTGTTGGGACTTCATTATGAGTTCCAATTATGGAGGTTTCTCACTTTCCAGGTCCCACTTAACAAAGTTTCACAGTATTATAATTTTATTGACCATAAAAATGTATATAATTGAATATGATTTTGAACTAGGGTATCGATTTGTATAGTAGAGCGACGACAATATTTGAATAAAAGGGTATTCAAATTTTGTCGTCCCAAGCATTTATTTTACTTTTGACAGCTCCTTTCATATGATCAATAGCCCTAATATCCCAATGCGTTACCGACTGGATTTGTTGTAATAATCGGTTTAGTTTATAAATAAGTTTTAATCAATTTAACTTATCTATTTCTTTTTGTGAAGAATACTATATCGTGTCATAAATATACTCACATTATAATAAATATATTTTGCATATTTTACCATTTTTGTAATCAAGTACAATATTTATTAACACGCAAACGTCAAAAGTAAAATAAACGGTTGAAAGCAATATACAGGCGGCTAATTTTGTAAATCCACCCCTAATCAAGATTGATCAAATTTGCCTGCTTATGAGAATAACAAAATGGTAGTAAAAATAAGTATAATAACATCCCATAAAATCCCACTGCTGGACTCGGGCCCTCCATTTATAGGGGAACGGACAGTATACATATAACGCTTATGTAAGGCGGATTGACCGGATTAACACACATGTCGATGTGAGGATTTCATTGCGATATTTTCTATCACCATTAGCACGTTGTGATTGTAACAATATGCACTGATCAATAGAGTCAGAGAACTACGAGGTATATACTTTCAGGCAACGGTTCGAACTGTCGTGTGAGCTTACCACTAAGCTACCGCGTAAGCGATACAATTATATACTTACTGTTCTAATCACTGCCGGTTGTAGAGGACTTCGACACCGGCGTAGAAGTCGGTGTATAGAACTCCTCCTTATCTATAATACGTAAAACTAGCTATAATACGCAAAACTAGCTATAATAAGTAAAACTAGTAATAATATGTAAAACTAACTAGAATACATAAACTGTGGAGGTGCCGCCTATTTATTTCGGTGCTTATGATAGTTAGGACCAAAACTACTTACGATTTATTATCCAAATCTTTTAAATAAATTTCTCTTGTAATATTTCAAAGGGGAGTAAGCAGTCCGACGAAGAGGTTGAGGCCGTGTATGACGACATTGCTAAAGCAATACATGGCACAATCTTCGCACACTACAACATTGTTATGGGGGATGTCAATGCCAGAGTGAGAGTATAAGAATGGGACGAATAGGACCTTATATGGCTTGGGGCACCGAAATCGAATCGCTGGAAACTACAGGCAATGTTCACGAGATAACCGACCAAGTGATGAAGTCGATGCATCATTTGGGTCGCAGACACTTTCCACCTGTACGAAGAAGGAAGGCTTCGCGTGATGACGGAATTACAACTGAGCTCTTTAAGGCTAGAGGAATGCCAATACCTCAAAACGTTGACTGAGCTCTTCAATTCCGTTATCCATCGGGGCACTGTGCCAAAAGCGCGGAGCAGGAGTTTGTTGGTATTGTCTTTCAAGAAGGGTGATAAAATTCTCTTGAAACTCTATAGGCCAATCTTAGTCTTGAGCCACGTCTATAAGTTGTTTTCAAGGATTGTCACGAATCGTCTCGTCAGAAGACTTGACGAGTTCCAACCACCGGAGCAGGCTGGATTTCGAAAAGGTTACAGCAACGTAGAGCACATCTATACTGTTCGGTAGATTATACAAGAAACTGATTAGTATAATCAACCGCTATGTATGGCAGTCGTGGACTACGATAAAGTCCTCGACTCCATCTTGGGCTGTTCTGTCGTCTTTAGAATAATGCTATATTTATTGCCGATACATTGCGGTGTTGAGATGCCTGTATGACACCGCAACGATGACTGTCCAGATCCAGGTGGGGAAGACGAATCCGGCATCTCGGCATGAAATCGGATAAGACGAAAGTCATGTTCAATGAACTCCTCATGCCGAGACTGGTAATCGTCGTTGGTGCTCCTCTGGAATTTGAGCATAATGTCTACTTTGGACAGGAAATACTACCTGTATTCTTGGCAGCCTCAACTTTGAGGGAGAAGCCAATAAGAGGATTCCGTTGGGTTGAGCAGCATTCGGTAAGCTTTGCCAAATCTTATCCTCGATTATCCCGCAATGCTTGATGACGACAGTCTTCACGCCGAGACGTGGACTCTGACGGCAGGATTGGTTCACGAGTTCCAAGTCTCTCAGTAGGCAATGGAACAAGATATGTTAAGTGTTTTTATTATGGATAGAATTGGAAATGAGGATATCCGTAAGAGAACCAAAGTAACCGAACAGCTCGCAAAATTAGCAAGGTCAATTGGCAGTGGGCCGGTCACATCTGCGGATGACCATTAACCGGAGCAGACAAGTTCTGGATTAGAGACCGCGTCTCGGTAAACGCAGTGTCGGACGCTCTTCAGCCCGATGGAGCTGTGCTAGATCGCCGGTAGGCGCCGTATGAGAAAGTCGGAGGACAGGGATGAGTGGTGCCAATTTGGGAGGCCTTCGTGCAGCAGTAGACTACGATTGGCTGACGACAATATTTTTGTAGTGTACAACTTAACTTCTCTGAACTTTATAATTCGGATATGGGAACAGGTTTCTTATTAATATATATACTTAATATTCCTTTAATTTATTACTTTATTTTGCTGAAGATACAAATACTATAATAGCTTATTATAATAATGATTGGAAATAAAATTCAATAATATGACAAAATGTTTAATTGATTATTTATTTCATTTTTTTAATGTAAATTTGTCGTAGGTCACATAACATTTTCTTAAATATTCTCAAGTTGTGACGTGATCCTATATTCAAACATTTCTAATAATAGAATCCGAGTGTTGCTTGGAAATCATACATAATAAGCTGGAACAAATAACGTTCCAACATGCACTCGACTGGAGTAATCCTCCGAATAAATATATCTATAGGCCGCTTTTCTCTCGTATAGCCCTGCCATCTGAGGCAGGAACTTAAGGTCTTCTTAACCAGTAAGACGTGCAGCTCTTAGTCTTCGATGCTGCCTCGCAAACAGGCCCAGTTAGTGGCCTTAGTCCGTACTCAGCCAGGGCTCCTAAGCCCCTTTACGCTGATTCTGTACCCTGCCGGCGCCTTTAGCGGTGTCACAAGCGCCCTGCCAGTGCCTTGTACGGCATCAAGATCTTCGAGGGTAATGCTGCAAATGCTGCAAATCCTGCAAGAGCCAACCTGCTCCACTTGTTCATCGATCGTCATCCTGGCTGCCGCCACCCTGCTGCTGCCGAAACGACGGCAGCCGCGACTCGTTGCGGTCACTGGCGGGTGCCCCAATTTACTCTCAAAGGAATCGGTACTTTTTAAGATAACAGGTCTTCGCGTTCAGGGCTTTAATAGATTTTCTAGGGCTTTGGTAGGTTACTTAACATAGTGTTGTAATAGGAAAGTACCTCAATAAATATTGTCAGTAAGACGCGGCTGTTTTATTTCACTACAAGATACAAAAAATGAAGACTTTTAAACTGTATGAGTTTTCTAATACATGCGAATATTAATGCATAGGAAGCGAGATATTTACACATAACCGTTTTTCGGGATCTCTGGCCTTGAATATCTTTAGACGCGAATACGTGATATTGAGACTTTAAGACCACTTTTAAAATATCAAAATAAGATTTTTACAAACTAATCTTTGATTATTAGATTTATTACATTTTCGCCTTAAATAACTGGACTAATTAAGTCGTAAAGCACTTGACATTTACCCGTAGCTAATTATAAAATGTAAAAGTTTTTAAATAAAATAAAAAATAGTTTAAGTTTTAAAATAATTTTTTAAAGCACACAAAATCGATTTCAAGAATTAAAAAGCAAATGAAATATGTTTTCTACGAGGATTTGTTGTAATATAAATAGGAGAGCGGACAGTCAAATCAACTGGGATACTTTTGATCGTTTTGTGTATGACGTGTAAAATATATATCAATTTTTGTGTATGACATCACAAGTACAAGTAAAATGAATCAAATAATATCATATAGTAATTTAAAAAAAAATGTGTTTGTGTACTAGTGTACACACGTAAGAAGTGAAACTGCTTTATGACCTTATTTTTCGAAAAATGATCTACTATATGCAACTTTACAGAAATTGGTTAAATAAAGTTAAATTAGATAAAGTTTAAACAAAAGGCTTTTATTTTCATAGACATGAATACAAATAATACAATTATTTCATTTTACCTTATTGCTACTAAGATTATTACAGCATTTCATTCATTGTAATTACTCTTCGTTCGAATCGACCGTGGTAGGGCCAGGAAAAAGATGGCGCGTAACGGAAAAAATGAGACGCGTAACCGAAAAATGTGACTGTATATTTTTTCCAACGCCGACAAAAAAGTTTCACTTCAAATATGTTAATATTTTAAGGCCTAGGATGTTATAAAATTCTATAAATGACGTGTCTGTACATTAAAGCTATTCAAACAAACCCAACTAGAATAGACTATAATATATAATCGATGCATTTTTTGTAGATTTCTTGTCTGTTTGTTTGTGGAGTTGTCCGTTTGTTCGGGAATCACGTAAAGACTACTAGGCTGGTTTCGATGCGGTTTTCGCTGATCGACAGCAAATTTTTACAATCTGCTTAAAATCTACACTACTTTTTAACTCGCGGACATTTCTGGGAATGATTCAAAATGGCCAGATTTAAAAAAAACAATTTTAACGTAATTGTTTCACTGATCGATAGCAATTCATTTTATGTAAGATAACGTGTTATGTTTTTATCTTATTTGAGTATATATACATTAACTTACTACGACACAGTTTTCACTGTAATAATAACTTATATTCTTATTAAACGCTCCGGTACTTTTCTCCCAGGAAACCCGCGGTAATTTCAAGGCTACTGTGGACGAAATCGCAAGTATATCTTAGTATATAATATTAGTATTTTTCACGTGTACTCAACCCTATTACGAAACCAAGTGGAACTAATTTACTTAAGATACGACTTGTAAGATACATAAAACAACAAATAAATATTGAATTGTTGTAGAAAACGTTTTTTTTTTGTTTTTTAACCGTTGAAGTCCATTCAATGTTATCTTAAAACTAACTTATTTTATTTCTTATTTTACTTTTATCTAGCAGCTCTTCACAGCGCTTCTTCAACTACTTATACATAACTTCTGTCTCCAAATTTGTTTCATTAGTATTTAATACAGTGCTGATGATATACCTGTATTTTTTTCCATTCTGAGCTCCAGCTCTAGTGAAGACGACGATACCGAAGTTCCAATTGTTACTTTATGAAGCGCTACGCACGACAGATTTGCAAAGAATGTTTCCCTCGAACGTTGACTTTCGTTAGTATGGACTTCCGTAAATGTGGACATCTCCTCGTCTTCCTCTGGAATTACTTCCAGCCGATACGGCGGGCTTCGCAGTGGTGGCGGCGGTGGTGTCGGTAATTCTTGCTCCCACTCATCGGGTATGTAATAACTACCCGAATCCGATTCGAACTCAACTCCAAAGCATGTGTGTAAACAGTTTTGAACACAGCATATTAAACATTTTTTACTGTCGCTGCACCACTTCAAACACCAGGCGGGAAAACACTTTAAAAAACTTTTGATTAAGAACTACAAAAAAATAAAAAAAAATAGACAAAGAGGAAATTAAAGATACTCACAGATCGACCACAAAACATATTGAATAAAAATGAAAACAGCGAAAAACTTTTATGACTAAGCAGATGATTTATGAGTGAAGGGAATAATTTGATTCAAGTGAGAATGAAAGGAAAAGAAGTCTAAAGATAAATTAATATTAAATTCAGTTCTAAAAAACTTCCGCGGAACTTATTTATCGCGAATTTAGTCCGTGGCAGAAACGTTCTCTGCCCCGGTCTTTAGCACGACTGACAGAAATTGCTTCTGCTAGTCGTTGACTGCTGCTGTCATCGGTCTCAAAATCATTTATAGGGAAGATATATGTATCTGTGTGTGTGTTTCCATGTATGTGTTAGTATATTCCGTTTCAGTATAATAGTGGACTACTACCGTAACATTTAAAAACTGTTTTCGATTACAGAAACTGTGTTGCCAGAAAATTGTTACGAAAAATCTGTAATTGTTATTTGAATTTTATTATTTATTCGTGTTTTGATACATAATTATGTAATCTTTGCAAGTTGAAAAATATTAAAATTAATTAATTGAAAGTTAATTACAAATATAATAAATAATTTATTTTAAAAAGTTAGAGTTCCTAAAGTCTTATTTACGGAGAGTGTTGTCTATACATTACGTAGGTGGGTTTGACTCCTCACGACGTATCACGTGCCAATACGTGGTACGTCAAATTGAATGAGATAAATATCTTGACAATATTAAAATAATTCAAAGTATCGTTATGGTTCGATAGCTATATGAAAAGAAAATAACTCCACACACAAAAAAAATACTTAGAAGTCATCAAAATAAAAAAAAGATATTTTAGTACAACTAATCCAATATGAAAATTAATAATAAAATGTAAACCATAAATAATATATAAAAAAATAATTAATAGTTCAAAACAAAATCTCAGAATAAAAGTGGTAATGTTTCTATGTTTGTTAAGTTTTTTTAAAATATTTTGATTATAAATCCATTACGGTTCAACTGTGTCCCTTTAGAAGACGATAACGAAACTAAGATTACACGAACGGGCCCACGTGATATAACTTAGTAAAGTAATATTTGAAAACATCATAAAAATCAAAACAAACAGGTGTGTGTTCTACAGCGTGAACACTGTACCGAAGAAATGGGTCAAGGTCTCATCCTGTGAGGGAGGTGGGAGCTTGGATGCAGTTCGCAAACGGCGGGAACAAGAACCGTCCGCTACTGCGCAACTCCATGTACTCACACATACAAGTTACAGATGCGTTTCGAAATCAACTGTTGAAGTGTTGACAGTTTAAAAGAAAATTTAATACAAAATTCAATATATTTATATTATAATCGATGGAAACTTGATTAATTTATGCCTAATTTAATAATTTAGACAGAGAATTATGTCGGTACACTCCCACTTCTTATACGATGACACTAATCTTCGAGTGCGTTCCAAAATTTTATAAAGATTAAAAAGGAATCGGTTAATAAAATATTTAAAATGAAAATAAATAAATCAACTTTTTTTTATTGTGATTAAAATTTCATAAGACTAAATTCGAAACAGTTACGCATGCTCGTTCTAGCAATTTACTAGAAGTTTCTAAAATATACTACTAGGGACATATTCACTAACTGAATGTAGTTATTATAGATGATGACTATTAAACAGTCAACTAATTTAATAATTTGGAAAATTTGATAATAATTCCCGTTGCTAAGGTGTGCCTGCGAAGGGTGGGTGCGCACCTCCCTGCAGCCCTACGCTCATCCCAGTGCCGCTGCATCTGTCCAATAAGGCGCATTCGGTCTAGATATTTGCAGGGCTCGAACCATAGCCCTGTGTCGCTAAATATTTAGGTAATATTGCTAATAATCAGGCGCTATATCCATAAATTCATATAAAATTAATTAAATTACGTTCAGTGGCTATATTTCGTGTAAATTCAGAGTGTTTTAAATGCTATATTGTGGATTAAGGACATGAAAAATAACAACTTTGAAAATAAAATTTAAAGGTAACATATTCTTCATATTTCTTGTAATTAATTTTTACTGGTGTTGATTTAAGAGTTTATACTCATTATTAAAGCGAATTTATATAACAAAAATTATAATAATTTGATGAAGGGCACCATCGAGTTTAATTAGAAGATTGTCATTCATTATCATCTACCATTTATCATTCTTCATCCATAAAATCCATTCTTCCAATCAGAATATAAATAAATAAAAAGTTATTTCCAAAAAGGTAGATAGCGTAATTTTTTTTCATTATAAATATTCGATATTTTGTCTCGTTATGTAATGATAATTTATTTTAAATAATTCAATAACCCGTAGTGGCTTAATGGTTAGTGCACTCGCGGCCGGACGCAAAGGTCGCGGTTTCAAATACTGGCTGGAAAGCACCACTTAGGCAGTTTTCTGAACGAATGACCATATTCTTACAATAACTACATGCCGTAGTACCTAGTAACTACCGACCGCGTTCGAAATACCGAAGTAAGAAAGAGAGTTGGTCTGAAAGAGAGTGTCGGGGTGAAGGTAGGGAAAGGAATGCTCCGGTGGTTCGGGCATGTGGAAAGAATGTATGATGAAAGAATGACTAAACAGATATACAATGCAAAAGTGGATGGATGCAGAAGTCGCGGAAGGCCACGACACACCTTCCATGATCAAATTGGTCGTGTACTAGCAGAAGGTGACGTCAGGAGCCTAAAGAACCGACGAACGTGCCTGACAAGAACTATGAATGTCAAAGAAGCAAGTGAGGTGTGTAAGAATAAGCCTGAATGGCGCTCTGGTGTTCGTGCCTACCCCGCAAGGGACCTGGCGTGAAGTTATGTATGTATGTATGCACATGCCAAAGGTAAAGGTAAACACCATCATCAGATGTGTCAATCCCGCCATTCTACTTTGGATAAGCGTGATGGGTATACTGTCCATTTCTTTCCTATAGAACTAACAATGCAACGTTTATGAGCTGTTATTAGAAATAAATAATCGGAAACAAACACACACTTTCTGTATTCTCAAATTAAGCAAGTTACGCTTATGTTATTGGTAATATAAAACAAACCACTTTCAGGCTTATGGGAAAGGAGAAAATTCGTTTGAACTATATTTTAATGGTTTTAAGGGCAGCATTTTATTTAATTTCCATAGAAGACAAAGATGTCAAGTGCCAATGAGTAATTTTAGCCTACCCCAACTTGTACATCTGAAATTTTGATTTCTAGTTATTTTCTACTTTGCAGGAGTTTAGTCTAATTTACCACCGCCTCGCAATACGTGGTTGCTTGAAGTAAAGAGCGCGCGCGAGAAACTCTTCAGTAACATGGCAAATAAAACGCCGCGCCTAAAATCATTGAAATGTAGTTTTAATTATAGAAAAGTATATCCAGATCAGATCAAATGCATAGTTTAAAGCACTAAGCCAGGTGATAAACTAACGATATTTTTGGCACTGTTCTACTACTACATTCAGCTCTACTCGATTCAATCTCGAAAATGTGATGAAACTTTCAGTTCTGCTCGCAATATAAATGGGTAATGAACTTGCCAAGTTTGTATATGTAACTTATATGGTTTTGAGCAAATTAATTAATGAAATGTATAAGTTAAAAGAAAATGCCAATTCTCCTGTAGTTCCTACGAAATTTCGCAAAAAGAAACGGTCTACAAGTAAAAAGTATACACAAAGACGATTTCTCAGAGGGTTGCGACATTGCCAAACCTGGTTACAAAACATGAAAATACGACTACTTTGTCTCTTACAAAATATTCTTATTATACTTTTGATTTTATGTGCTTCTTCTCGTTATTAATAATGGTATTTAAATGGTATAACTTTATGGTAAAAAATTCTCGTGGCTAGGGTCAAGCCTTGGGAAGTAACTTCATGTTGCTTACATAAGAATGCCATTAGGTATTTATATATATTATAAACCTTCGCTGAAAAATTATAATCTAACCGATAGTGTTATCGTGGTAGTGTAATAGATAGCGCGCGCGTTTCAAGCTTAAGGGACGCGTGTTCGATCCTCGCCGGAACCCATGCATCCCTTAGAGATTTTTCTAACCTGATGTGCATATTGTTACAATTACTACGTGCTAACAATGGTGAAGGAAAACATCCTGATGCAACCTACACAGCGAGATAACCGATGTGTCAAATTTACCAAGCCCCTTGGACAAGCGTGGCGGGTATACTGTCCGTTCCCCTACAACGGAACGCCCGAGCCCAGAAGTCGGACATGTATGGGCTGTTATTAAAGCTGATGGAGAAAACCACTCAATTCTCTGTGTGGCTTATGAGGAGTTAGCGGATATGCATATACATATAGCGATGCATACATATACGGATAGCCATTTTGTTTTATACTGTTTTTTTATTAATATTTTTATTGCAGGAGTTCCGCAGACAGGCAGACGGCCCACTTGATGGAAAGCGGTTCCCATCGCCTATGGACATTTGCAACATCAGAGGTGCTACAAATGCATTGCTCCTCTCGGTCTCTTTCTGGACCTGGTCATTAATGCCGGAAAACAACTCAAGGCTGTTATGGCGGCATGCTCTAAACCAGGGGTGGTAGCCATCCAGTCGGGCAAATGCCCTACCACCTGGCTGTGGGTTGTTTTGTCACCTCTTACGAAGGCAGCCCGGCCGCAGGAAATTGTATTCTTTCTCCGTTCCTGCACGGATACAATGTTAGGTAGAAGACAGTAAATATATTTACTGATCTATTATGAGAGACGGGAAACGAATATGTATTTATTGTCTTACATTGATAAATAACAACAATAATATTTTTATTTCCTTTTATGTGTCTTTGTCATACTGAGTATGCACTGTTTGCTTCAACTCCATTAGTTCTCCGAAAAGTAATTTTGTAACATGTATTTGTCTATAAAAAAGAGCTTTAGATATAAACTATTCAGAAGTATAAAGAATAACGATTTTGGTCTAGACGTGTAGCTGGGGAGTTTCTTGCCGTTTCTTCTCCTAAACAGTAATAGCACGGTGCGTAGTGGTATACATAGAATAGGTAGTTAATTTAAATTTTAACATATGTGTATCACCTTCAAAGAGTATTCTCCACTGGAACTTATTTTGAATAAAAACTTCTGAATTTTTAATTTTTGACTTACCATCGATCCTAGAGCCGTCTCCATGCCAATCTTCTTCTGAAACAAAGATACTGTGTAAATTATTTAAAAGAGACAATCAACAACCTAAGTTAAAGTAGGCACTTTGAGGGCTGAGTTTGAGAGTTAAAAACTGGTAAAGTACTTGACAGCCGATATACACAACGAAGGACGTCAATATATAGTCCTAATTCTGTTTTCATTACACCTTCCTAATTAGTTCCCTATTAATGACAGAAAAACCACTAACTAATTATGAGTTTCAATTTATGACATTTAAAGTAGACGGGGAGGGACTTTTGAGCCAAAGAAAAGTTGTGATATGCTTAAATCAGAAAAAAAAATTGCCGACGCGGACTTCGCAGGCACAGCTATAATTAATTCAAAATAACTAAACCTACTACAACTATAAAAAATAACGTAATAAATAAATCTTAAAAGCACTCATCTTTTTGCAACATGGGCTCAAGAATGTTTGAAAGCTTGTCTCCTTTAAAAATATTTTTTCATTATAAAAAGTCTGGTGACGCCAATGAGGATTGTCACAAAAAATTACCCTATGATTTTATATTTTTATTACGTAAAATAGGGTATTTTAAGATACTAATTTGAATATTTTTGTATTTTGAGCGTTTGTTTTTTTATAATTCGATTTTAAAATTATTTCTCCGATGACGTCATAAGGGACAAGTTTACATTGATTTCTTTGCCTAGAAAACAAAAATAATAAAAGTAAGTTTTATCTATATATAATCATAATAATCTGTGCTACTACTATTTAAATATCACTGTCATTACTCATTACGTATCGTGATCATTTTAGTGTTTTTTGTCGCTAGGCTTATAATTTTTCGTGTTCAACCATTATTATTTTCTATAGTTGTCGTTAATTTTTTTAAAGCGATCTTTGGGGAAAAATCCATGTTATAGAACTTAAATCCAATAATGTACAGCTAGATTTTTTTTACACCTGAAGCAGGCAAACAGGCAGACGGCCCACCTGAATGGATTTAGTAAGGTCAAATAAAGGTCACACGCATATCTTACAAAATACCAGAAGATCATACGTTTTTTGGAATTTTAACTAGCCAGAAATGATTAAGGACACTATACCTCGAAATGGTTTTTCAAATAGCTAGATTGAAAAAAAGTGGACAATCCCAATTGTGTCTGCAGACTAATCTAATATATAAAATTCTCGTGTCGCGGTGTTTGTAGGTAAACTCCTCCGAAACTGCTTGACCGATTCTCATTAAATTTTGTAGGTTTATTGGGTAGAGAATGGAACAAAATCTATTTTTCATCCCCCTAAATGTTAACGGTAGTCCACTCCTATTTTTTAGATATATTTTTATGATACAGCATTAAAAAATACATACCACCCTAAATTTTCAACCCTCTACAATAAGCCCAAATTTTTTTCGGGCAGGACGACATCTGCCGGAACAGCTAGTATAATATATTCATTCTAAGAAACGCATGCACAATATGTAGTATATTATTGGGATCATCATATTTAAAAAATATTTATTGTATTGTATTGTATAAGCTGCGTAAAGAAGGTTTGCCGATGGCTACTTACTATTATTGTATATAGTTATGTAAAGTATACAAAATTAAAATTAAAATAATAAATTTATCGCAATAACAATTTTTGTAACCTTTTTTATCAACGCTACTGACCGTCAACGCGTAACATCATGAGGCTAACGGCAAACCTTCTGCGCACGGGTAGTATTTAAAAGTAGTTACTAAATATTTTCATTCTGTAGAGGACAAAAGAAAGATTAATTTCAAATATAGCATTATATCTATGTATTGTAACTAATAGCTAAAGTACTTAATTTTCATTAAATATAGAACATAATATTCATAACAAAAATATTAAATTATACACTGTTTTCCTTAGAAGATCATTTGCGTGTATTCCAAATAATATTTCTGCAATAAATTACACTATTCAATAATGTTTCAACGTCTTAGTGAACTAAAGACACATCTAAAGTTAGATATTGCAGTAGAAAATGTTCTACATTAATCATCTAAAGAAGCAACAAAAATAATATCTTGTAAGAATAAACAAGGTACATACATATTGTTATATTTGATTAAAAATGGTTTGTACAAAAAATAATGTCATTAAGAACAGAACATAGATAATAATAATAAAAAAGTGTGTGTGTAATTCACACACGGCAGAAGTGAAACTTCAGAACAGAAGCCTACGAGATAATGAGATAAATATGTGTTATCAGTAGTATTAGGATAATTAGAGGTATATTATTTTTATAATATTTTTACCAAGCTCAAAAGTTATTTCTTAAGATTTCATATTTAAGATATATTATAACACATATTATTCATGATCATCATCAAAATCATCGTCATTCATATTCATGAATGAATGAATGAACCATTGATTCATGATTTCACTTTGAACAAATGCCACGAAAAGCTTATGATAACTAAAATGGGAAACAAATGCTGTAGTTTCAATTTGATTTATGAACTTCAAAACATCAAAAAATTTCTAACTATCTATATGAGCATAACTATTTAAATGATTAAATCTAAGGCGTCACGCATTTTCGTCCCTGTCGAAATAATTCACTAATTAAGTTTCACTTCAAAAATCAGGAAAAGAGAGCCGAAACCTATAGCTAAGCTACGCCGAACTGAAAGAACTTACCATTGTCTCGGCCTTTTCGTTTCTTTTTTCCACTCGAACTAGAAGATTTCGCTGATTTTTCCGATTTATCTTTGCTCTTCCAACGACTGAGCATTTTCAGATCAAACGTTTGCACTCATGAGTCTCATACATACACCACATTATACTATGTATATAATTTGCACATTTCGTTTTCTATTCGTCGATGTACGTATAGCATTATTTTAGTTTATCACTTATATTATAGTTCGTTTATCGTTTTACATTTAAATGTATTATTAAAATGATTAAAAAAAATTCACTATTCATTGCTAGCGTAAAATTTTTATTTACTAGATATGTATCGGTCATTTGTTTCAATTCCGGTTGGATTCCATGATTTATTTTAATTATTGCTTTATAATTAAGTCGGTTATTGCTGCTGTGCTGGAAGATTCTGTGATAAACAAACACTTAAATTAAACATTTTTAATGCCGTGGTACCTATATATTACCGATTATTCATTTGCTTTATTATCGATTACAATTTGATATAAGCCACAGACAGGTAAATTAGCTTCGAGATTTTTTTGCATTTGTAGTAGTATTTGCATATTCACAGGACTTCTAAACTTGAAATCTAGTATTAAAAGTCATGTTTAATATTTATTATTTTATAACTGTTTAATTATTATTAGTTTCATATTAAGTATAGTATAAAAAATATATTAAATAAAAAAAACGTTTATTTATTTATATGCCGACAGTACACTATTACAAACGCAAAAACGATTTGGAGCTAATTTACTTGTACTGGCATGCTCAAAACTCAACCGATGCTATGGCAAATGAATAGTAAAATATAGAAAGGCACCAAATATTTGAAAATTCTGGTTAGATTTGAATTTGGCGCAACAGAATAATTTGTTCGAGAGCTTGTGGCTAATTATGGAAGATATATGTAGCAGAAATTACAAACGCAACAAATAGTCTTGACAAAGAAACATTACTTTGGAAATCTTGTTAACTTAGCAATTGCAAAAACACTAAAGTTAGACGCTCCAAGGTAAACAGTTATCCAAATAGATAGATGTTTCTGAAGTTGATTAATAAATATAAGATTTTCGGAACACCGTGTATAAAGTCGTTATAAGTTGTTGAAGCATAATATAAATATTTTTTTAGCAAGAAACATTTTGTAAATACTGAAATAGTCATGTATGTTTTGTTATCTTGATTAAATAATGTTGCCTACGTGCTTTCAGGACATGAGGACACGTGAGCAGATTATAACAACAAGACGACTTCGTGTTCATATTTGAAGATATCGAATCGAAGAAGTTGGGTTACAACAGTAAGTGCATTTCAATACACACCTTATACATATTCAAGTTGTTATTTCAAGGATAGATGACTTCATTCAAATAAAAAAATAATTAGAGAAAGGGAAGCCGATCGGCGCCGTAACGCGTAACGTAACGAAGCGGTTTACCCTCCCATAAGAAGTTATCACTTTAAAATCTGTACTTAAACGAACAATATTTAATATTTAAATATTAATTTAGTAATCTATATATAAATACGTGAAGCAAAAACTTTATAGCCCTCATTACGAAAATTGCCTGGACGGTGGAGTATGAAATTTCGCACACTTATAGTGTATAGAGAAGGGGTGCAGAGTGCTAATATTTTTTAAATGATGTATAAATAAAACATTAAGGGCCGCTTGCATGACGTACCTTAAATTTATTTAAGAAACACTAAATGCATTTAACAGTCCTAAAAACGATTAGCGTGTTGCACAACGCAAAATTTGTCGCTAAATATGTTTAAAGAACTGTCAATACATTTTGTGTAAAACTTATTTAGGCAGTTTAATATGATTAAATAATTTTATTTGTAGGCGATCGTTATACAATCGGCCCTAAATCAATAAAAAAAACATTACACACACTACCATGTATTTGACACACACACACACGCATATATATATATATATATATACTCTTTTGTTTATTTTTAACGTCAAATTAACAGTTTAACCTTGGGGAAATCTAAATAGACGTATAGCCTTTGACAACAAAACCTTTATAACGTTCAAACTTATAATTTAAATTAATATTAATATTATAGTCGAATTTCGACCACTAGTTTAATTAAATACTTGTCGTGGTTGATTGATTCTCACATAATATCATTTATGGCTGTTTACTATATTTTATAGACAGTTCATTTGCCTTAATATCGGTTAAAATTTTACATCAACTAAAAAAAATGACAAAAGTCATCTGATGGTAAGGATAATGAATGAACAGTAAGATCTAGGAATCGCCCCAAAAGCCGTGATTTACATACTTTAAGAACCAAATATTAATATCGCTTGCCAACGTGTTTTCAGGGCAATTAGGACGAGTAAGCAGATTGAAAAAACAAGACGACTTCGTGTTCATAATTGAAGATAGCAAATGGATTTTTTTCTTTTAACGGTAAGTACTTACATTTAAATATATACCGTATACATAATAAAAGTATAGTTTAGTTAATGAATAACTTTATCCAAATAAAAAACAGCTCTTAAAACCAATTTTAAGAAGGTCTACTTGAATTAAGTAGCTGTCATTGTTAACTGATTCCCATGTGATATCCTATATTTTACCGTCCAATCATTTGATTTTCTATTAATTAAAATTTGACATCAACACAAAAAAAATGTCAAAGTCATCTGATGGAGAGGATAATGAATGAACAGTAAGATCTAGGAATCGCCCCAAAAGCCGTGATTTACATACTTTAAGAACCAAATATGTAAGTATATTAATATCGCTTGCCAACGTGTTTTCAGGGCAATTAGGACGAGTAAGCAGATTGAAAAAACAAGACGACTTCGTGTTCATAATTGAAGATAGCAAATGGATTTTTTTCTTTTAACGGTAAGTACTTACATTTAAATATATACCGTATACATAATAAAAGTATAGTTTAGTTAATGAATAACTTTATCCAAATAAAAAACAGCTCTTAAAACCAATTTTAAGAAGGTCTACTTGAATTAAGTAGCTGTCATTGTTAACTGATTCCCATGTGATATCCTATATTTTACCGACCAATCATTTAATTTACTATTAATTAAAATTTGACATCAACACAAAAAAAATGTCAAAGTCATCTGATGGAGAGGATAATGAATGAATAGTAAGATCTAGGAATCGGCCAAAAGCCGTGATTTACATACTTTAAGAACCATATATGTAAGTGTATTAATATCGCTTGCCAACATGTTTTCAGGGCAATTAGGACGAGTAAGCAGATTGAAAAAACAAGACGACTTCGTGTTCATAATTGGAGATAGCAAATGGATGTTTTTCTTATAACGGTTAGTACTTACATTTAAATATACACCATATACATAATCAAGGATACAGTTTAGTTAATGAATAACTTTATCCAAATAAAAAACAGCTCTTAAAAGTAATTCTAGGAAGGTTTAATTGAATTAAATAGCTGTCTCAATTAATTGGTTGTTGCATTACATCACATTAAGCAGTGATAGCATATTTTAAGGTGCAAATATATTATCACCTGCTAACGTGGTTTCAGGACAATCCGGACGCGTGAGAAGATTGAAACAACAAGACGACTTCGTGTCTTCTAACTAACTAAAGATAGTAAGTAGAAGATATTTATATTATAATGTTTAGTATATTTAAATATACATTCTATACATAGTCAAGGTATAATTTGGTTGATGGATATCTTTATTTAACATGAAAATTTGCGCCCAAATAAAAAATAATTTAAAGAAGTTATTTTAATTAAATCATTTTAAATTTACATAATATCATTTTGAACCCTGATCAACATATTAAAAATAGTACAAGAAATAAGCCTGTATCCTGCATAAACACATGCGTCACAATAAATCGTAAAAATTGATGAAAGATAATAATTTTTAATTAACTTCTGCGACAGTATAAACTAATACATTAATAGAAAATTTAACTTAGTTGCATATATTGTATTCTACCCATAGTCTCTCAAGACTATAAGTAGAAAACTGAGCCTAGATTACAAAGAATCATGTCATGTTTCCAGAATCTGTTCATATTCATACCATCTACGATCGAGCCTTCGTTGCGGATGAAGAATTGTAAGAGCTTATACGAAGAGTGGAGGTTGAAAACATCATACATATAAAACTTAAGGTACCTACTTATCTAATCCTAGCTTCTTATATCTCGATATACATGGTTACCTATAACTAGACGTGATTTGGTTATAATTTGACGTAAACTTTATACAAGAAATATCAATTTTCATAAAGATAAAACAATATACATATATATATATATATATGTATTAAAAAATAGAATCTTAGTATCAGTGTCATTAGACCTAATGTCAAAATGACCGGAAAATCACTTTCATAATATATTTACTTTTATAAATACATATCAATCTATGAACAGTGCAGGATAACGTTAAAACACTTGCATTTATTCTTTGACTTTCTGTGTCTGCATGTTACATGCATACATGTTTTCCTGTATATGTCTGATTTTTGATCCCACCGAAGTTAATAGCGGTACCGACATACACAATACGCATTTCTGTTACATTTTCCGATTCCGGATTTCAGTTAGACTAATAGCTGGTTCTCATATCTTACTACGGTCACCATAATAGATGAATACTGAATATTAAATTACATAGTAAATTATATTGCTCAGTAAAATTTTTATAATTTCAACAAATCTCACCTTGGCCGCGACGACTAAAGAGTTAGTTGCTACTTCATTTCCACGATGGCGTCTTCATGTATCTTATTACCTATTCGTTTTTATAACTACTGTCTATAATTTGACATAGACTCCAGGGCTTATGAAATACGAAGGGCGTTCAATACAGAGTGAAAATGTGCTACAATTGCTACAAAGTGTTTGGAATTTAAAAAAGTTCATACAGGCTAGTAAAGCTGAAATATTGGTTAGATTAAAATTAAAAACAGGAGATGACAGTGTGTAGACGTCAAACGAGAAGTCAAAGTGCCCTATTTAGGCATTAGAAGGTTTGATGCACGTGCGTGCCGAGGACGCTAATAACATAGGCCTTTCACTCGAGGTTATTCATTTCGAATATATGTAAAGTAAATAAAAACCGATTAGTTAAACAAACAAAAACTTCTCTAATAAATCAGGCGTCAAGAAAATTTCCTTCTTCAGTATACAGTGATTCAGTTTTTTCCAGTGTCATAAAAACCCGTCTGGTAGAATGCTACCAGCCAGTATTTTTTGTCACTGATGATTGTAAATGCTCCGATTCATGTAAATTAAATAATAATTTCATGAAAAGTCCTTTATAAGTATAAAGTGATGTTAGAAATTTGTTGATATTTTTTTATTACAATGAATAAATGAATATGCTTTATTGTGTTTTAAAGATACAGTTAACAGAAACAAAATTTTACAATACAATAGGCGGTCTTATCGCTATTAGCGATTTCTTCCAGACAACCTTTGGATGGACAAAAAATTTGATAAGAACAGGGGTATGTTGCATTATTCTCACTATCGAATCAGTATCTATGTCGTAACAATGTATGCCGCAATTAAATAGTGACTGTAAAAAAAATAGAACATAAGTCGCATGTATTATCTATGTTTCGTATGGTTTTTCATTTTTTTGACAGAAGGGATATCGTTTGCCTGGGACGAAAAGTACTGTTTTCAGCCCTATGGTTTCAGAATATGAGAAATAAAAAAGGAAATAATATGAATATCTTCTTTTTAAGTATTTTCTTTGTAGTCTGTCGTAGCGTGTTGTGGAAGATGGAAAAAAGTAATTGTGTGCAGGTATTAAGTCTGTGCTTAAAAATTCACTACGGAATGAGTTAATCAAAACTTACAGGATACTTTAGAAGCAAATGCTCAACTGTATTTTGCAGTTGCATGTTGCTGTGCCAGATTTTAATATAAAAGAACATCACCAAAGATGAGTCTCACTCGGGTCTCCTCATAACGCAGTGACCAAAGAATTGTACGTTTTATAAACAAAGAAACAAAGATTTCGACTAGTTATGTGTATAGCATTATATGCGACTATAATGCTTGAGGATGAAAAAAATCTCCGCGTACTGGTTCCCCAGAACGCGGAGGTTTCTCCAAGCAAGTAGTAAAGAGTTGATCATGATATACCTCGACCGTGGAGCTACTGTCATGGGTTCTTAGTATGCAGAATAAATAAAAAAAGTAAATCAAATAATATATAACAAAATTTACGATCAGCGGGTAAACTAGCAAAAATTGATTTGTTCCATTAAAATGACGACCCGGCTGACGCGTCCGTCGAGGCTATAGCTCGAAATACTTGAGCGTCCTCCATGTTCATCTAACCTTACCCCTAGTGACTTCAACCAGTTTCCAAGGTTCAAATGTCTCTGAGAAGACAGAGATTCGGAAATAATGAAGCAGTAGTCACAGCAGTACAGAAGTGCTCAGGATGAGAGTTTTTAAGAAATGAATTTTAATTTTACAATTAGTAAAAATATTTTCAAGTGTATTATCCTAAAAGATGAATTTTCAAGTGTAGTATTCTATATGTAGTCGACATATATAATTTTTTTTTTAATAAAAGTTACCGGGAACATACTCATTCTCACTCTTTATTGAACGCCCTACGTAATATAAAGTGGTAGCTCTCGTATATCAAGTAGATTTGTCTTGTTTCTGTTTGCTTCACAACAGACATTCTACATCAGTTTGATTGAATACTTTTAAAAAGTCCTATTTTAAATACATCACCTCGAAACTTGGAAGAAGAATATTGGTTTGAAAATGTTGTGTTTTACAAACGTAACTGAAAATCTCCCAAGCGTAGAAAGCTTACTCCACATGACAATGTGCACAAGCTGATGCCAATGACCTTCTTCTCTTCATATAAAAAGTTCCTCATAATTATTTATTGCACCGTCAGTAGTTCAAGGGAATATTACCTTAATAAAAGCTTCATCATTAAAACTAACTTTACTTTATTGTTGGTAACAATACTAAATTAATCCTAAGACTAGTTTCATTTTTCTGTATCAAAAAATACAACCTCAGACTAATTAAAACTATTTAAAGTTAAAAGCCCATTATGGCCTGACTATGTGTGCGTCTGCTGTAGCCGCAGACTATCATTATCAACGCTAATTAAATCCACCTATCGCATTAGATGCAATCAGTTAGCATTGCATGTTGACTGCTAGTTTTTGTCCTATTGTTTTAATTTCAGTGTCATACCATCTATCATGTAGTATCCGAAACAGGTAGTTTGATACCAACTGATGATTTTGATTTGCTAGTCCATTTGTTGCAGTTCCCCTAATTGAGAGGTTTTCCGCAAAAGGTTACAAAAAACCCACCAGACGCAGCACTAGCGTTTAAAGTGAACAATTCATTATTTGATCTAACTCTGGGTGCGTCGATTATTGTAACAGACTATCAACTTTAAATCTATAATAAATCCATCTATAACATTACAATACAAAGAATTTCCTCGGACGTTAAATGTATTTAAGGATTATTAGTATCCATTCCTATTTATATTGCAATATTGTGCCATCTATCGCTATGCGCCTGAAGCAGTTAGTGTGGTATAACACAAACTGCTGCACTTGCAAACCAGAATGCATCTGGCGCTAGTAGCTTCGTTAGTGCATTGCTTGCAGTTTTCCTGGATGAACCTTTTCCTCTGAAGATTTATAACATATCCACTAGAGGCAGCACTAGTGAGGGTACATAATAATTATGTTTTCAATTTCTTGTGTGGAGCATGGTTAAATTTACGTGTTATTATTATTTAAACAAATACTGTGAATGAAAAATATAAATTTATCATACCCACTTATACATGGTGCGTTTACGAATTTTACTTTTGGCAGTCGACACAATTGGTTGGTATAAAATTTCTAAAACCTTAGTTTGACAAGAAAAGCATTTATATTAGTATTAGTCCTCTCTTATTAAGTAAATTATTAATCGCGACCAATAGATCTAAAAATTAAAATGAGTAAGTTCTTAGTAATCCGAGCAGAATGAAGGTTGCTGTAAAAGTAACAAACGTCTCCCATTTTCATTATTTGGCTTTGGAACTATGAAAAATATTTAATTTTTTTTATGTTTGCATGTAGGCAAACTGGCAAACGGACCACCTGGTAGTAGGTGGCTACCGAAGCCCATGGACGTCTGTAATACTAAGGGACACGATGCGTTGCCTACCTCGTTGAGATTTTAAGTATCTGTTCACGCCCTTTTTAAAGACCCCATATTGTAGCGCTCTGGGCAAACCGCGGGAGTTCATTCCATAACTTGGACACATATGGCATGCAAATCAAATAGCTTATCAGTGCACTCGCCGTTGTACAGACGGCAGAACACGCTTTGAGCACCAACGTATCTTCTATGGCTGGCTGAATCTAAAATATCCTATACCTCATTCGCAACCTAACGGATATTATTCAAAACGATTTTCATTTAAAATATTTCTAAAGTTCTTGAATCTCAATTGACAACCTGATTTTCAGAATTTTCCACCTTAAATTTTAAAAGTTAGACCCCCTTCTGTATAATTTGCATGATTTTGTTGAATGCTCTAGCACAACAAAAAAAGTGCGAGTAATAAATAGCCCAGAATTGCAAAATTCTCCGGATTGAAAAAGGAAAGGTGCATGATGTTGTACTTTGTAGAACGAGGGCTTAAAGCGGCCGCTTTTGGAGAATCGCTTATTGAAATTGACAAGCGTTAATATATACCACCACATTATCTAAGTTATGAGATATAACAAATAGTTTCAATTTATATCCCTTTAAACCTTCTGGATTGCGCAATTCCATAAGATGCTGTTTGTTTTCGATTTAAGTTCATCATTTCCGATAAAAAATATTATTCCCATTATAGTATTAATAGTTTGCGAATTGCTTAAGGTACATCACCTTCCATTAATTCAATTTTAATTAGATTATTATCGTTAAACTTTAACATATGTGCCCCGGCACTTGCTGTTTCTGACGGATGTTATAAACCTTCAGAAGTTTTGTTATGTTTTTCTGATTTTTCCTATATCACGAGCCTGACCGTATTAAAATGAATATTAAATATAAACTATTTCAAATTAAAGTCCCATTATGTAATCAGACTCATAGTAAATTTATTGTTATGATAACAAATTCTATCTAAATTAATATAATCTATCCGTTGCAGTACCTACCATCAAAAAACTTGCCTCGATGTTTAATCACTGAGAGTTCTTTTCCTATCATTTTCCTTTCTCTATGTACCTTATTTTAATTTTAAAATCTAATATGAACTTTCCTATATTACTCGACCTCAGTAATATATTAAAATTTAATTGTAGCTTTTGAAAGACTTATTATTATTGCAAAGTTGTCCATCTACAGTTTTACCAAGGAAAGAGTTACCTACACCGTTAGCAATGATATCTAAATGCAAGTTACTAGAAGCTTATCCTGCCATCTTTCTCAATATATCTGAAGCACTTATTCTGAAAACTGCTGAAAATTCAGGCTTCTGTCGTGTTGCACTTTCCATATTTCTTAAATAATCGTATATTTTAAAATGCCATCTAGCGCAGATTTGTAGCAACTGATGGCCAAACACTTCAATAGAGTGCAATGTGCATACTCTAAATGGAATCTACTTCGGTGGTGCACTGGTGATAGATATTCTTACATAATAGTATTTTAAAGTGCCATCTAGTGCGGATTTGTAGCAACTGCTGGCTAAAAGTTTCAATAGAGTGCAAGGTTCATATGCTAAAGTGCATTTTTATAGCGCCATCTACCGCCTTTCGCAAATAACTTACTGTTAGTAGTATTACTTCGCATTGCATCTTGAGTGAATTCTACTTTTTATTGCTAGATGTCGCTTTAAAAGCATGTTAGGGGTGACGTAAAAAAACAGTAAATTTATTAAAATAATTTTTTATTTGATGTGATTAAATTTCTTAGAAAATTGAGAGAGTTAGTAGTTTTAACAACAGTTAATATTTATAACATTTCATACATTACAATCCTACATTAAACAATTGCAATTTAATTACTTACAATGCTCATTATATTAAAAATGCATGAAATAAGAGCTAATAGCAAAATTCAAATAGTTTTGAAAGTGTTACCGATGTCGTTAATAATATTTTGCAGCCACGTGCTACAACATGCAACCCTCAAGCACGGAAGAAAAATATTAGAAATGACTATTGCCTATCAAAAATCATACCACTCAAACGCTCGTTAATATGGAAATTAAATTAAAATATGGCGAATAACTTAGATTACATCAATAGCGTTTTGTTTCATTCTACCTTCACTTTTTTAATTTTTATTGCTTAAAACATATTTTTATTGTATGTTTATTAATATTATGTTGAATCAGTTTCATTTAAATTTTTGACTGACTTGGTATAAAATATGTTAAAAATAATAAAATGCCAAAAAGCAAAGAAAGAACTGTAAACCCATCTAGGCTTTTCGAGCTATACAAAATTACTCTTTTTACTGGGCGATTGTCATTTATAGTATTATTCCTCCATGCTAGATATATGCTTTGCTAAATTCTAGCTGCTGGTTACAAGTTATTGTGTCATATGGAGAAAAATTAAGCGTGCAGAGATAAATACGCTAATACAATACACTTATACGAAAGATACTGTGTCTATGCTTAATACTTTACACGGTGTAAATAATATGTTAATAATAGATTTGTACCCTGCATTGCACTTAACAAAGCATTAAATTACATATGTTAAATACATTTTTTAAATATAGCTAAATGTGACGCATAGCTTTGATAATAAGTATTACATACAAATAAATACAATATGTACATACAAGTTTGTAATATAAATACTTAAAGCACAGATTTAAATGGTGTAGATAAAGTGATTTGAAATTTTATTCACAAAATGCATGTTTTACAAGTTTAGCAGTAAACTCAAATGAGCACTAAAATAGCTTACCGAGCAGTTACATGTGAACAGTCACTATAAACCTACCACTATAATTTTTGACAGAATAGTTGAAAGCCGGGGTTGTATTAAAGATTATATAATAATATGAATAATATCTATAATATATTAAATAATATACCTAATACATAAGAATCCATTGCCATAGTGAAAGTAAGCAGTCAGTACAATTGCATACATTGTGATTGGGTGTTATCGCTGGTTTTGAACTGCTGAACTAACCTAATGATGATATTAGACGGATCGACCTAATTCAATCAATTTTATTGAAAGACAATACTGAAAGTAGAGGATGCTAGTCAATGGAATTAAATGGTTTAAATTTGTAATTAATACAGATGGATCACTTCCGATGATCGATCGAAATTAATATAATAAAACACATAAATGATCCGTCTAACATCGGCATGACTGCCCATTTCAAAATTTTACTGCCCATTTGTTTTATTAAAGAAACACTGCTAGAGTATTTTTTCACTGACAATTTTAAATACAATAATCAATCCATTTTCTTTTTACTGCTATGATGTGACACTGATCATAATAACATTTCTATGTATTTTCGAATTCTCTCTTTCATGACAGACAAGTTGGTTAGGGTATTATTATTCTTTTTCAATGTATTTTCATATTTTAAAATTTGATTCGTTCTTTTTATGCTTTTTTATTTTTTAACTTTATTTATTTATGCATAAACTATGTTCATATTTATTATCCTGCCTAATATTTAAATATAGTTTATAAAAATGATTACATATACCTATACAAACAGAGAGCTATTACTAAAGTAAAACAGTACCAAACCTGAAAATCATTTGCGATTACACTTTTTCTATTGTACATTAAATAATCTTTTGCCGTCATATATTATTTCTTCATTATATTATATTAAACCTAGGCACTAACAGAACATCAAAGTATAATATTACAACAGAGATTATGAATGTAGTTTCTATTTATTTTAATACATTATTATCTATTTTCTATTATACATTAACTAAGATATTCCCGTGATATATTATTTCTTCGTTTTATTATATTAATCCCAGGTACTAACAGAACATCAAAGCATAACATTACAACAAAAATTATGAATGTAATGTTTATTTATTTTATTACATTTTTTAAAAATAAGTTGTTGCTTCAGTATTTATTTTTAGAGGATATTAGTCGGATCAACCAAATTGATTGATTGATTATTTCAAATTTAAAACTTTTTAACAAAAATAAATTCCACTGGAGGAACCCTTTTTGAAGGTCATACATATAAGTTAAAATTTAATTTAGCTTCCTATTCTATCTACCGCTTCGAAACGTGTTATTCTTTTATTGATGTTAAGGAGAAGAAGCGACAAGAAACTCTCCAGCAATACGTGTAGCAAAAATTGTTAGACGAATTTATAGGAAATAATATACTTCATTTGTATTTCTCAATTCGTAACGATTTCGCACCGATTTTCAAAATTCCTTAGCCATTTTGGCAAAAACGGAATCTGTATGAAATCATCATGTTTATCCGTGCTTGTATATTATCGACATTTTTGAAAGAAACTACTGCGTGTAATATGGGCAAGCTTAATATGGACGAAATTTAACATCACCTTCTAACTACATTACTATGCAATGCTTCATAGCGAAATCACAAAAGATTACCTATGGGTGGTTGCCATATATGTAAATGAGCGCTGATCTTATTTAATAATAATCAGTCGTGTGAGAAATCGTAAATTAGATCTTGAAAAATCATAATGACGTTCATTAATGACTTTTATTTAAGTGAACGAGGTGACGAGATACTCGCTTCCAAAGTCGTCAATCATGTATTTCCCAAAAACCTTTTAAAGTCAAGAAATGGAAAATCTTAGCAAAATCTTGATAAATGAAAATTACTTTCAAATGACGAGAATAATATAAAAAAAAACTCCTAATGAACCTAGCACTCTTTACGTACTATCGCGCACTTGCCCAATTGTTACAATTACCATGTACTGACGATGGAGGAAAACACCGTGACGAAATATGTATCTCGAGATAATTGTATGAAATCTGCCTTGGATGAGCATGGCAGGTATCCCATTTTATCTTCCTAAATGTGGCGTTTCAAATGGTACGTTTATGGGTCGATATAATATACATTATCCAAAAATTGACAGTCCTCCATCTGAGGATTGTCATCATAGGATCAGTCTCATTGAGCCACTTGTTGGACCAAAATTGTCTCCACTCAGCCAGGATGAGAATGTTGAGATGGATTTGTGGATAAGGTGAGAAAAAGTACAGAAATTCTATGATAGTTGAACCTGTGACTGAAGAATTGGGAAGAAGACGATTAAAATGGTATGAGCATGTAATTAATTAGAAAGTATAAAAATTCTAAGGCATATGGAATTTTAAACTGACAGACCGATAAATGTAATAGTAAATATAGACCTAGAAAAAAATGTATGGACTATTATTGAAGGAAGACATGATTTGTAGTGCGATAGAGAACATATAACAGAAGAATACAGAAAGAAAAGACATATTGATTGATTGAATGATTATAAAGTAAAATATAAAAGACAGGTTATACATTAATATATTTCTAACACTCCCGAGATCTAAATCGAGTATATAAAGTTACATTCGCTACGCGTCCTGATGTAGAGGCAATATCAGTAATATATACGACAACGTCTAATTACTACGTGATGTACTCTGAAGAACTTACTCGTATACTACAGGGATGACAATTTTCGAAACATAAACTTTTTACCACTTCGAGTTATTCCCTAGACACGTGAGTACGTGACCTCTATTGTTGAAACTTTAAACCTGTAACCATTATATTCATCCTGTCAGCGTTTGTTTGAGTGGTCTAAGTTCTTGCCCACTTAGCTAAGATGCAGAGGTCCCAGGTTAAATTCCTGACAGATTGGGTTAGCAACTAATAGATTGCAGATTTTGTCGACTTAAAGATTTTACTTTTTTTTGTTTCGTTAACGTGTTCAAAGTACCAAAATTCCATTATGTTATCTTATTGCTTGGACTTTGACCTTTCATTTACTAAATTAATAATATTATAAATTTCGGGGTAGAAAGCCTGGGGCCGTGAGGGCCTGGAGCTCTTTTCCCTCTATCGAGACCTCTCAACGCGTCTGATTGAGGTCTCGCGTGACCAAAAGGCTAGCTTGCACCTAGGGCAACGCATTAGCATTGCCATCCAACGTGAAAATGCGGCCAGCATTTTGAGCACTCTCACCGCCGACAGCGACCTGGAGACTTTTTTTTACTAATATATTGTTATTTTGTAAGTATAGTTATATTCATATTGTAGTGTAATTTTAATTTTGTTTATATCTCAATTTAAAATTAAAGAATAACACATGCACTTCAGACACATTTTATTGAATTTATTTTTGCATAGGCGTGCAAAAAACGAAGCCTTGAAAAAAGGTATTCAAGGTAGTCAAGTCAAAATTGGTTTTCTAAATTTCTTTCTGGTGATTTTTCATTGATAAATAATGCTCAACGATCTGGCCATCAAGTTGACGTCAATGACACCTATATCAAGGTCATTATCAATTCAAATTGTCATTGCACAATACGTGATATTGCACAGAAGCTCATTGCAAATAAAAATATTTTAAGCATTATTTTTTAATTTTATTCTTATTTGAAATCTGCAATTACTTAGTTGACCACCTAATAGTAAATCTCTTAAATATGCATGCTTTTAAAGATAGGATCATCTTTATATTTAGTATTGTAAAACCTAAGATTATTTTATATAGATCCCACAAAATTATGCTTACATCAAGTATTTATTTAAGTATAATAAATAACACGATTTGAATTAGGTGTCAAATTCTAAAATTGCTACCACCATCATTTAGAACATATCAACATGTTCCCGCCACGGATATAGTATGTGTGTGTAGAATTGCCTTAAAATTGACCGTTGTACACTTACATCCAACCACTAATTAACCTGTTACTTTAGCCACCGATCACCTCCATAATAAATAGAGTATAATGTCAAACCAAAGTCACTAAACAGTGAAGAATTTAGAGGGACAATACACAAACCCAGTAGTGTCTGAAAAATAATTTGTGTTATACAAACACGACATGACAATTTCACAAAGTTTAACGAAAATAGCTACGGAGCTATAACATTGTTTAAAAAAACCTGAAATCTGAGATAAACCTACTCAAAGCCATAAAAAGTCTTAAACTTACTGTAGTTTTTGGCGATACTATTATAATGGTAAAAAAAATTATAGTTTCGTAACATAAAATTACTCTTTTTATCTTTTATTTTATCGTGTATTTACTAATGTATTGTATATATATATATATAATAATCGGTGTTAGATAGGCCATTTATCGGGGAACGCTATATATCATCACGCTAAGATCAATAGAAGCGGAGCACCAATGAAGAACGTTTCAACATCGGGGTTGTTTTTTAACTTACTTTTTAACTATTCCATGCGGACGCAGTCGCGGGCAGAAGCTAGTATGTATATAAATATTTTTTCCTGCTATCGAGCACTATAAGCTGAGCTTTTCTATAGGTAGTTAATAGTAGATTGACATGAATGAAAAGGGGCCTATTTAAGTACTAGATGATTTGGTGCATGGGCGTAGCGAGGGTGCTAATAGTTCGATTACCTAAATAGACCTTTCACCCGAGGTTAACAGTGCTTTTCATTCATTTTACTACAGCGGGGAAAATCTTTTCTCAGGGACGAAAGGAATGTTTTCATGATAACTTCAAGCGCACTTTCCGAGTATGAGAAATTAAAATTTATTATTTCACTTACCGATGAAATCTTTTTACGTCATTCTTGTAGTTTGAACTTTCGGGAGACTTTCCATGTAATTTCACTGAACACGTAGGCATAATATTTTTTATGTACGTAAATTAAATCATTTTTAAACTGCTTTTTAGTCGGGCATTTGCATATAGATCTGTGCTTTTGTCAACACTAAGATCGTGATTTGAAGCAACTAGCTACTTCAATGCACCTACATTCACGGCCAAGTAACAACTGTTGCCTTGTAATATGTATGCACTCTATTACAGGTGATCTGTGCCTAAAACACAAGCTTAATTTGGTTACCTTAGTGATATACAATTTGTGCCCTTGTATAGTCGTCAGTCAACCATTGTTCACTGCTGAACGTAGGCCTCCCCAAGTTGCGCCACATATCTCGGTCCTCCGCTGTCCTCATCCCGCCCCTACCGGCAACCTAGTGCAGATCGTCGGTCCATCGGACTGGACGGCGTCCTACACTACGTATACCGACACGCCTACCACACCAAGCCCTGTATGCACCATCGGCCGTCAGTCCTGCGACAAATGCGATCGACCTACTGCCACTTCCGCTTACGAATTTTGCAAACTATATATCCACAAGAAACACTCCGTACAGAGCTCGCTCCATAGCCCGCCGAGCGACCCTTAATTTCTGAACCAGCGCCTCTGTCAGTATCTACATCTCTATTCAGTGTTACTGATTGACTGACTGACTTACATGTCTATTGATAATCAATGTTATTTTACGTCATTGCGTCATTCAACTAGTTTTAACGCATGCGCAATTGAGTTAATATTATGCGTCTAATAAGAAATCAGATGAATATGAAAGCTTACTGGAGTAGAGTAGGTAACTACTCTTTACTAGTGTAATATTTAATGAATTTTAAATAACATAAAACTTGTTTATGTATTAACGTTGACAGAAAATCTTTTTATATGCGCTTAACCGTATCAGATGATTTTTTGTAGGTTGATTGATTATGTTCTTGAGTCTCAAACTCGCGTTTCAGAAGAGAAGATTGCTTCAAATGCTAACCGTAACAAGTGTACATATCATCTAGCTGGTTCTATCGTAATATTTTATTTCTCTGCGAGCATACTTAGGTGTTAACCTAAATACCTTCCACAGTAATTAACATAGATTCACGTTACTATTAAACCATTATAATACATAATACATAGGTGGCGTAATGTGTAGGAAAATTTCTATAAAATTTTCTTGTTGCCTTCCGAATATAGCAAAATTTCATGGTGTGACAGAAGAAAGAAAATATTTATTTCTAAATTGCAACACACAAAACAATAAAACACATAACGTCAAGAAATATATTAAAAAAGAAAATTGTTCGCAGCAATTTGAGAAATGAGGTTGGCATTCAGTGTTTTACTGTACCGATACATATTCTGGCACAGCACTGATTTTAGGCGACCTCATTAATCACACATGTCATGGGATCCACGGTATTAACAAGAAAAATAATTATAATAAGCATATAGGTGCACAGAAGAAAAATACCATATAAGAAAACATAATAATCAGATCATTCGATAATGCGTTAATGCGCAATAACGCGTTTTATGTGTACCACTCCGGTGTATACAACGGCCATTTACGGATATGAGAACCTTAAGGACCGTGGAGGTAACTGAACGGTGATCTTATACTTTATAATAGTCAGGTGTCTATGAATGGGCACCAAATAGATACTGCTCTTGTTAGTCCAAAATCACCTAGTAAAGAAAACGGTTACCACACGCTTATGCATTGCTTCAATCCAGGTCAGTTGTTCTATTTTGAGATAGTGAAGCTTTCAATACGGAGGAAATTATTATTAGGTTGGAGTGTTATTTTTGATATTACACTGTAAAAAAAACCTAACATTAATAACCCAGATAGTAAGCATAAGTCTTTTATACAGTCTAACTTCGTATGCTTATACATTAACTACTCTAAATCTATGACTGCATAAGCAGTTAAGTTATTCCAATATTCCGACTCCTTTGAATGAAAATTTAGCTCAAAACCCGACAGAGAATATTTGTGACGACCATTCTCAGTTACAATACAGTGTGCCATTAAAAAATATTATTGGAAGTACAAAATACAAAATAACACGTGTGAGTTTCAGGCTTATAAATGGCAGGCAACTGCGCATGGCAGGGATAAATGGCCAGTTGCTTCTTGGAGACCAAATACCTTAGATGTAACATCTGTAATGTTACATTTGGCTACTTCTTCATTCGAATTATAAGCAACTTTTGAAGGAGGCGGAGATAGAGATGATGTCCTTATTCTCTTTTACATTTTTATAGTTTATTTCTTTTTTCAAAAATCTGACAGGCAGGGAGAGGGCAGGGGGCTCCACCCATTTAGACATATCCATTTTCACTGCCATATGCTATTTGTAGATATTTACTTTAATAAAGTCAGAAGGGGTTTATCAAAATCTAACGAGCTCTAATTAAAATGGTCTAAATAAACGCCATCATGATTCATGCACAACACTCATTAACATTAATAAAAAGAGACTCCACAAAGAATAATAATACGAGGATGTCGTTAATTAATCCTTGGAGACGTTTTAAAACCATAACAGCTTCTCTCATTCATTTATGAAGAGATATAATATAAACTATACCTGCTTTAGTTTATACTATAAATTAAAGCAGGTTTAGTAATAATTTATAAAAATATTGCCTTTTTAACTTCTATGTATAAAAAGCATTAATTAATAATAAATTAATCATGATAACAAAATACTCATACTATGTAAAACTCGATGTATTTTTATAAAGAATAATATTTTATTGTTTTCCCAAAATAAAAATGTGTATAAATATATTTTTTTAATGAAACTCCAATCAAATACTCATAACCCATAATAGTCCTACACTGACCAGGGTTTGTTTAAGGTGCATTTTTATATGGCGTAGACGGGAACATTCGCCAATCAGTGGTACACTATATTTACAATAAAAAAATGTCTTCTACGTTAGCCTTCCTATGGTCCCATGCAAGTGCCTATTCAAAAGTCTTGTGGTTTTCAACGACATACAAGACAATAAAACAGTGAAACTATTTATTGGGTAAAATATAATTCACATTATTTAAGTAAAGCAAAGATCGACTAGTTTCTTGGGGGCCATCTTCCAAATGAGTACGTACTAATTAACCAAAGCAATAGTTTTAGCTATTCAAAGAAACTATCATCAAATTAAATTAAAAACTAAATATTCATCATCATCAATAAATCAATTTAAAAAATCATCAATAAAAAGAATGTTTCTTTTTACTTTACGTGGAATTCATTACGTGGACGCTTCGAATGCAGCTTGTATAATATAAATTCAAATTTACAATTTTTATTCAAACTACCAATATTCAAATGATTATTTTATTTCAGCCGTACATTAGTTATTAATTATATTTATATTCTTATTTAAAAATCACCATGTAAATATGTAGGGCGATTTTCCCTTCGAAAGTTTTAAAAAGTGTATCCTCATTACTCTTGAACCCCAAAGTGAACAACTCAGAAAAAAATAATTGTTGGTAAAATTTGAAAATAATTTCATAGTATATTTATATATTTAATTTTTTTTAAGATTTTGTATTCAAGCGATAAAAACGTTGTCCACTTTCACGTACCCCACGCTATTATTTAGATGTATTAATAATGAATTACGTTTATAATGATACAACTTTTAAATTTATTATTATTTGATTTAATAGATATACAATTTTAAATATTGTTCTATTATTATAATTTACTTTTAAATTCCCAAATTGTTGAGAGGAAAATAAAATCCTTGAGTGCCTGGTCAGATGTGAGCGCGGGTGCGGGGCGAATGCAGTACGGTAACGCGTGCCGTAGCTTCTTCATATGACTGCAGTGAGCGCGCGGCCGACACGCCGTAAATCTCGTGGGGCACAAACGGCTGTTGTACGAAATAATCGAGCGCGTTGTAATGGATTTGTTTTTTATTTAATACGAAAATCAGTATTTTTGCTTTGCATTATATGTTCTGTTTTGAATAATACATATATAATTAATTGTATTGAGTGACATGCTCGTTTATCCAAGAAAAACATGTTGAAGTTGCGTTCCTAGTTTTTCATAATGCATACAATTCTCTTTCACTTTCTATGATTCCATTTTTTTTTCTTTCTAGGATTAGCTATTTAATTTAATCATATAGAAATAAATTGTTTTCGTTTATAGATTGATAACCACAGGGCATGCAACTACTCGAGTGAATGCCGCGTCGCCCAGCGTTTTTTAATGTGGATAATAAATACAACGCGCGCGTTTCCGCGCCTGCGCCGAGACTGTATTCTGGCCAGGGACTAAACGTTAAGACGGTATGTTATACACCCATAACTACTAGTTTAATTTTTTATTTATTTCTTAACAACACTAAGAATGAACCGATTGAAATGTCAACAAATCAAGGAAGAATGAACAAAGTAATGTTCCAACCAAATATGATTATACCCAATAACTAAAAGAGAATTAAATGCACTCACATGATGTGTCCATGCATTTTATAATGTTTGCATAGAAGTTGTATTATTTATCATTGTTACAATACAATATACTAAAAAAATTTAACTGGTTGCCAGCGATTTGAAAATACTCTTCCCCTTGAATATTGATAGCAGGTGCCGAAGCGTTGTATAGAACATTATTAGTATATTTATAGAGGTTTTAGAGGGGGTGATTTTCAGTTAAATATCATCCTCTATTACCATAAGTAAAAAGGGACTATTTCGGGGTATATATGAATTCAAACTCTTTCTCAAAATGACACGCCAATTTGGAAATCAATTTTAAAGAAACAAGCTAGTTACGGTCTTATTCATAAAGGGTTAGAGTTGGTTTGAACGCTTCTTTAAGAACCGTAAAGAAGCGTTCAAACTTCTAACTCCCTATGGCTAAGACTGTTAATTTATTATTTTTAAGTTGTATTAGGTACTGTGTTGTTCTAGTCATAATTCCCATTTATTAAACATTATATATTTATTAGAATATCTTGGGAATTAATTAATTCATTCACCTCTTTAGTTAACTTGTTCAGGCCAAATATCTCAAAAACCCTCAATGGATTTTTCATGCATATTATTCAAATAAATTTTCAAAATTTCAAGCTAATCTAATGAGAAATTATAATATATTCATAATTCCTAAAATATTCTAATTGATTGATGTTTATTAACTGGGCATTAACGACGTGAAAACGTAGTACCTAAAATTACTTAAAATTCTAAAATTGACTAGCTAGTATTTTTTTTATTGATGTCCAAAGTGGCGTAAGTGTTATTTTGTGAACAAAAGTTAAAATTTGAATTATCTCCCAATCGACACATTTTGCTAAGTGTATTTATTAAATGGTGAATTATTATTATATAGGTACCAATAACCCTGTATACAATAGGAAGTAGACTTGATCTTTAAATTATATGGACAACTTTCAAAATTGTTCCTCACTGGAACTTAGTTTTAATGATAAGTTTTGAATTTGAATTGAAAAATTTATATCAAGATCTAGGTGTTGTTAAGTTGTAAGTGTGTTAAGTTCTTATTTCAGTCTATTTCAAAGTTCGCTTCGAATAGGATTTAGATTGGCGCATCAGATGTCAATTAGAATTTTGTAATTCATATCAGTTTCACTTGTATCTTGTAAAGTTCAGAAGATATGAATATAAATTCCTAGTCTGCAGTAGTTGAGAACAAATGCTTGATTATTTAAGTATTAATGCCAGTAGTTGTTGCATAGTCTAGTTAGTGAAAGCTGAAGCCAAAATCTTCATCACATATCATAATTATTTAGTAGTTGGATTGCTTTTATTACAAGCTCAAGCTTGCCCGAGGGACCGAAGTTTCAAAAGCTTATATAAATTTCCTTTATTTCACGTCCTAAACTCTTTTATTATGAAAGTTTATTTGTTAATCTGAGTAAATTTCTTTTGAATGTACAAAACTATTTAAAAAATTAAATCATTCAAAAACTTTTAATTAAAAATTATTATTTTAATTTAAATTTGTTAACTGTTAATCACTGTTATTAAGGTTCTAGATACTATGGTTATTATTATAAGATCTCACAAGTAAAACGATTGAACTCACAGCATCTATATTAAACTTTTATGTAAATATTCTTTCCACGTTCACTAGCGATGAAATTAATGTAGTAGCGCCACGTGCGCTACATACAGCGCAGTGCGCAGAATCCAGCGGAGCCGAACGTCAACGAGGTCATCGATATTCCGTAGTAATACATCACGTGTTCACTACACCCCATAGCACCCCCCACCCCCACCCCCTACGATCGGGGTCGTTACCCTCGCGTAATCAGCCACGCGCTCGTAAAGTTTTTAAACTGCCCTAACTACAACATAGGAGCTACGTTATGTGCAGGGCATCTAGCAGTAGATGCTCTGTATACCTAGCGGTTATTGGTGTTTGTTTATCACAGTTTTAGGCGCGTTAGAGCGAGTCTCGCGGTCGGCGTGGTCGCCGGCTTTTCAAGGGCGCCGTCTGCGCCCACGGACGCCCTCTCTGAAACTGAACTATCTATCTTTTTAGTATATAGATATTAGGATGGGCGTGGTGGGCCATGTGCGCTGCGGCACACGCGCGTACCAGCGCATCGAAGATCGATACTGTCTAAACTTGCGCTTTGCTCAGTTTGCACCACGTTGCGTTCACTTTTGACAGATAACCACGTGCCTCGATTGACTGGAATATGCCGGCCGGCATTGCCCACCTCGTGGGGTTACAACCTCCAAAGCATGTCGGTCAAACAGCGTGTACAGTTTACAATTCGGCCACATTTCATTAAATACGCATACTACACAAATAACACAGTATTTTTAAACAATCTAATTATACTATTGACCTCATTCACTCGTACTACCAAAAGAGAATTGTCTATTTTTCCTTGAGTATATTTTCCCAGTACTTTCCTATTATTTACAAGACCAATTACCTCGGAATCACAAATAAAATAGGTTCACAATATTACTGTCGACCCATTTACTATTTTCGTAGCTCAATTACCGAGTTATTTGGAAGTTTTCCTGTTAATCCAAGAATTCTATTTTTAACTTATTATACTGATTGTTTAATATTGTTTTCTTGAAGTACTCGACTATTTATTATTATTATTTTCTATGAATATTAACAATAATTTTATGATTATAATTAATTTTATTATTCTTATTTTATCTCATTATGTAAACATAACATGATATAAGACGTTAGAGGCAAAAATTGCACGTGCAAATCGTACTACGTAATAAATCATAAGGGCAGTGATAAAAGGGCATTCACCCCCCAGTTACACCCAGGTCGTCGACCTGCAGTCGACTCTCGTCAATGACAGGTATTGAGCGGTGCATCCTAGGGAATGCGCGCGCTGCAACACCCATTGACTGGCGCATTAGACAGGCTAGTGACGTCACTCTGTTGACTGCACTTCTGAGTCGATACGATCTCGATTAAATGTTTATAGCGTTAATAACTACATTTTATCCACGTGTTAGCAATTGAATTAAAAACAAATTGTATCACTTTTTAAGCAAATTACATGCACTTTGAGGTTTGAGATATTTGCAGAGTTAAAATTATATGGAAGCAGTGTAAAAATCTAGTTTATATGATGATTACAACAAAACGAACAAAAGATTCTCTCGGTGGTTTTCTTCCTCTTTGGTTAATGAGGAAGCAAGGAGGTTGGGTCCTCGAGAAAACTACTCGGCGGGCAACTAACCGTCTGTTGCGGGGACAAACATACATTTAAATTCATAAAATTGCAATGCTATCTTTACATTCTAAGAAATGCTCGAGCTGAATCGCCCGTTGACTAGCGCATTACAACGCTAAGCATTGTCACTGTATCGACTGTGCTTTATGCAGTCTAAATATTTGTTTGCATTATTTAAGTAATATTTTCATCATTTCTATATATAAGTGAAAGCAAAAATTTCATGCACGTTTCGCGTGGAAACTTTGTAACTCGATTTATAATAAAAATTACGTGTGAGAAAAACATTTACACGATTTATGCTGGTGTGCACCAACATTTAACCGACGGTTAAATTATTGGTTTAAATTAAATTAAACAAAACAACCATTGATTATGTTCATAATAACAATGTCAAACACATAATAACTTTCTTTACTTTCATACTACCATAACAAAAATCACATTTTTGCTTTTTGAATATGAATTGTAGTCAATTTATCCATATATTTTTATCTTGTATATTTTAAAAATAAATTAAGATTTAATAAGATAGGTATAGATACAAGCGAATTTACGTAGTATGGGAACCTTACCCATTGACTTCGATGACCTAGGCCCTGTATTCTATGTATAGTCTTAAGTTATTGTAGGTAGAATACAATATAAATTCTTTATTGTACTAGGTTGTAGTTGCAATTAATTATATATAGAAAATTATTTTAAACAAATATAAGTACCTATGTTATGTAGTAGATAATCTCCAAACCGTTTTTGAAATTTATATCTAGACCTTGATATAGATTATATCCTGATAGTGTAAATACAAAATCTTTTGTCTCAAAAACAATATTGAAGGGAGAAAAATAGGGCATAGAAATATAAATAAGCAATCCATAATTACTCTAATAGAAAATCCATATTAAGGCTTTTAAATATCACATTATAAGTAGTACGCTCAATCTTATACTAATATATAAAGCGGAATAGTATGTTTAATTGAACGTGCTAATCTTAGAAACTACTAGTTTGATTTGCAAAAAATCTTTCAGTGTTAGATAGCCCATTTATTGAGGAAGACGATTATCACGCTAAGACCAATAGAAAAGGAGCACCAATGAATAATGTTTCTAAATCGAGCTAGTTGTGAAATATTAAGCACGTGACCGAAAGCGATTTGGGAATTGGCGTGACGGTCCCTTCGGGGTATGAGAGGATATGATGAACTTGGACCTCCTAATTTTAGTGGAACGGACGACATACCCGCCAAATTGTCCACTGTCTACATTGTATGTACCTAATACCTAAATTGAATATACTTGCAACCGATCTCCCAATCATTACACTTTCGTAGTCTATTAACGCAGGGAGTTTAAATATAAATCAATAGTGCTCAGGTTTATTTTTGGAAGAGCCTCCTGTTGCTGGATTCGTATTTCAACATTCTAAAGAAATGTAACTTTTACCTGCTTACTTTTCCACGAGTTTCACACGTTGGTTATCATGATGTATGATACTCGCTATCATAACAGTGGATACGTTACTGCGGCCACGGCGGCCAAGGGACGAGACAGGAAAAGTGGGAAGGCGACTTACCTCGCCACCAGTCTGCTGCATCCACCTACCCACGGGCTCACACTATCGATACTACAAGTATTTAAGTAATTTTTCGCGACTAGTATCAAAAAGAATATTAAATTACATACTACTTATTAAAAATCAAATAAGAATTTACTTGATTTTTGTTCCGACGTTTCGACCACTTCACATTTTTATCTGCCGTGATCACCACTACGGTACAGTTGATTTGATTATATTATTATTTTCTCGGATTTCTTTATTCGCTCTCCAGTCGTTGTCGACGACTAATTAATTACAAAGGTTTGTTTCTAGTGAGACCTTTGTTTGTAATTGGTATTGTTTTACTTCACGGCCGGAACGGGGAGGGAGAATTTATGAAGGAAGTTACCTTGGCAACTAGTTACCAAGGCTTCGAAAATGTATCAAACAAACGTGTAAACAATTGAAGTCACTTTCATAATACTTTGTTATGGTACGGGTTCCGCTCTGCTGTTCTAGTTCGGTTGTTTCAAGGTGAATACGCAAGTCTGAAGAATATATAGTTTATTAACTTCAAAGATGTTAGCGCACGTCGGAGCGCCTTTGCGAACTAAACTGATACAGTATATAAAATAATGACGTAATCACATCATTACTCACATACGAGATTTGTGGGGTTGTAAAGGGCTTCATCATTTTCATTTAGGGTAGACGTGGTGAGAGGCGGTATAATGTTAGAGTAGACTTTCGATGTTTTTATTCGTTCCGGATAGAATTCAGTTTTTTTGTTTGATAAAAAAATTGTTTAAATAAAAAATGCATTCATTAAAATGGACTTAACCTTACCAAATCAAAAACAAAACCTTACAAAATAGAAATATGTGCTGGGACACATAGGAAAAGTGAAACTTCAACGGAAAAGTGGAAAAACGAATCGCAACAGACAAGTGGAAAAAACAAATGGCAACGGACAAGTGGCAAAACGAATCTCAACAAAATTTCAACTTGAAGTTCTACGGGCAGATTGTTAATGTACTCGTCCAATTTGAAAACCTGCCCGTAAAACTTCCAGCTAAATTTTGTTGCGATTCGATTTCCACTTGTCCGTTGAAATTTCACTTCTACTATGTGTCCCAACACACATTTCGATTTTTTAACCATTTAAATAAAAATCGTTCGGCCACAGCCAAATCTTTAACACTAGCGCAAATGAAGCTCATTTATTTATAAAATAAATAAAAATATCAAACGGTTTTTTATTTAAAATTCAGGAATTTATCCATCAAATAAAGTGTTATAACAGCCATTCTTCTAATTGAGGTTTTATTTACTGGAATCCATCAAACGTTTCAAAATTTTAATACCGAATTGAGACATGCATACATTAAAATCCCGGTAGGTTTTCCGAGCCCTCGAAAAGCCGTAAATATTTACCATAGCTCAGAAAACTTGGTCCCGAATGTCCCGTAAATTCTTCTTTTTTGAACGGGTCGGGCGGTCCCGGAAATTCTAATGTAAATCATAAAAGGAAAACTTCAGAATGAAGATTGTTTGAAGAGAGGGGCACATTTTTGGAGTATACAAAAAATAATGTTTTCTTAAGTTTTCCCGACTAGTAACATAAAAACCAGCCGGGTAATTTATTTGATTTTTAGTATTCGTTTCGGCCGCTTTTCAGTAGCCGTGGTCACGGAAGACAAAAATGTCAAGTGTCAATGAGTTAAAGTTTTATTTTTTGTTGTTTATTTATTATTTTTAATAATTTAGTCATAATTCTATTAATGGATATAATTTAATCTATTGAATAAGAATAATAAAAATTAAATTATATATATATATATATATATATATATATATATATATATATATATATTATATATATATATATTTCGCTTTGAATTTATGCAATGGCTTCCATCTTATACCTAAACTAAACCTAACTTAAACCTAAAAATTATATACTGTCATTTTGCAAGTAAATGAGAACTTACAAAAATCAGTAGGCATAGGTGTGTGGGATATCGTGAAAAATCTCTTAAAATACCAATTATGATTCTAATGATCTTTTTAAACTTTTTATTTAGGCGAAAACGTACCGAAGTAACGGGTGCAACTAGTTACAGTAATGTACAGTCACCGAACGAAAAGGTTCTTCACCTAAATTCGACTTTTCCTTGCACAAGAAACAACACTGCCATGCAACAAATTAATAAATTTTACGTTTTTAATATATAAAAATGTGAAATAAGAAAATTGCAATGTTGACAATGACAGACGTTGAGATTAACAATAATAAACAAAGAGAATCACTACGCCTATTGTAAATATTAAAACCAATAAAAAGATATCATCTCTAAACAATCTTCTTAGACAAGATAGTAAATCAAACAATTTTGTACAAGTAAATTTAATTGCCAAAAATTCAAAAGCATAATTTTTTGTGGAAGTGTGTTTGAAAAAGTAACATGTGCTCGTAGAACGTTAAATGAATCAATTTGAAAACTAGCGAACATCTTCATACCACTACTGTACAACATACATTATATTAATTTACGAGATATAAAAAAGTCAATAAAAAATGTAGAAGTTGCTAATTTATATTAATAACAAAACATGCCAGTGATTTTGTTTGACTGATTTACAACCGTAATTGTCTTTTCTCTTCACGGCCTGAAGAACGAACCGATTACGATAAAATTTGATATATGAATACTTTCAGTAACAAATATGAAAAAGGACACTTTTTATTACTAGGAAACGGAATATTTTCCGTGGGATACGGGACCCAAATTTTTGTGAGTCAAGCCCCGTGTCAAGTTCTAATAATCGAAAAAAATCAGATTTTAGTTCTTTACGATTATTACTTTTGTTAATCTACATATCTATGATAAATAATGACCTATTTGATTTGCAATGCTAAGTTCATCTTTCAAGGCTTTATTCAGTCTATATAATTTTTGCTTCCTAATTAAATGTTCCTTAACCAATATAAAATGATAGCTTGGTAACAAATGCATTCGGATCTCAAACTATCAAATAACGTGGGTTCGAGTCTTTGACGGGATTGGTGGATACACCATTTAGGTATTTTTCAGACCTAACCTAAATATATATTGTTACAATTACTAACTGCTGGGTGTGAAGAAAACATCGTGATAAAACCTAGGCATCGTGGTAACCAATGTGAAAATTCCACCAATCCTCCTTAAGGCTAAGTTAGGCTATATCTAACCGTACCACGGAAACGTGAGTCCCTTATATATAATAATATGGTACAGTTAATTACCGAGCAGAGCTGCTTCGGTAAGTATCTGTATTAAGTTTCGGGGCGGAGCCAACCCCGGCCTGCCACGAATGCAGCGCTCGTCGACGCGGTGCGCTACACACTGGAGCACTGGCCCAGATAGAGACACGACCTAACGTCCGTCATAGGTCGTGACCTTTAGATGCGCAGCGTAGTGGGCAAAATGCTGCGCAAAGAGAGAAGATGACGAGCGGTAGACGCCTTCTACGAGGATATCATGTTGCAGCGTCTTAAGGCATCTGAGAGGCTTAGAGATGTGGACAAGCTAGCGAACAGGGGCTCGCAGGTGCTGCTACGCTCACCTCCACCCGCAATGACGTGAGGCCGAGAGACCTCGGTGAGCCACAGTTAGGGACGTTGCACTCCATCGAGATTCGTAAGGTTACTAGTAGATACAGCTTTCTGATGTAAGGTGTATGCAACGCCGGACACTGGGAGCCCCTCTCGAAAACCATCTTCGATAATGCGAGGGCATGCGTAAACCCTTTTCCCCAACGATATATCAACCTGTTTTCCCTAAAAATTGAAAATTCAAAGCCCAGTAATGCAATGTTTATTGACTGGTATTATATCTTCTCTTTACCTCACCTTATATAAAAATCAATCGCTGTTCGTTAGTGTAATTAAAACTCAAAAACAAATTGATCAATTTGAATTTTTTTGTACCTGTTTGAATGAGTTTCGGGATGGTTTTGACTTACAGTTGGATCCGGTAGGTGGCGCTGAAATCGGGTTTTACTTTCTTTTCAGGGTAAGACAACGACTGCCAGGCCCGCTAGTTATATAATAATTATAAACCTGGCAAGACTGACGGTCAGCTGATGAAGCCCACCTAGTGATCACCGTCGCCTACGAATTTTGTAACCCCAGAGGTTTGTATGTATGCAAAATGAGGGAAATCTTCGATTTAGTAACAACTAGATTTCTGACCTAGACAACAACATCCACCATTTTCAATTTAGTTCTCTGAACTGTCCGTAGCACTAGCGCTGTACGTAAACAAAACTTGATCTAGTATTGAAGGGCTATATTTAGTTCCGTCTGGCGTGCATCCAGTGGGTGGGTTGCATTGGCTGGAAAGTTCCCCCTTACCACCCCTTACGCTAGCGTATCCCCCTCCCGTGATTTAGGAAGTACAAACATTACTCAGCTGTCTCTCATACAGCAACAAAATAATACAGATATACGATCTCTCAAAAATTTTCGACAATAATTAACTATATATTTTTTGTCGAATCAAAAGTAGTATTTTCTTAAGTTTCGACGACCAGTAGGGGAAACAGGGGTAATACCGCTCACGTATAACTTGGCAAACACAGCGCGCTGGATTTCGGCACCCATGCTAAAGTGTGAATATTAGTTTCGCCTATGAAGCGAAAACTAACGGTAACTAGTTTTACAAATCCACTAGCAGCAAGAGAAAGAGAAGTACATCTGTTTGTTTTCGGTACCGCTAACGAAATTGTTCGCTAAGCGTTTTTACTGGTAACTTTAATATTTGAATTTCTTTTTTTCTTTAATACTATTCATTTAGTTGATTACTTGTTGTATTTAGCAATAATAAATTCATACATTTTGTTCGTTTTTAACATACACAATAGCACTTTGAGCCAATATGCTTCTATAGGTGCGGTCTTCATATTCGGTTAATGGCGACCAAAAACTGTTGTAATACTGGTTTATAATATTTGTTCTTTAATATTTAAATATTTATCATAGTACCATAGCAACCTTTGTTACCTGTCCTTTACAAAATAACTCTTCAATAAATCATATATGAAGGAGACTATTTTTAATTTCAACATTTAATTTCAACAAAAACGCATTTTTATTTTATTGCAAGAGTTCAGCAGACAGCCAGACGAAAAGGTCCCACTTGATGGAAAGCGGTTATCATCGCCTATGGACACATGCAACACCAAAGATGCTACAAATGCTCTCTCTACTGCTCTCTTCAGGAAGACTGGAACCTGGTCACTAATGCCGAAACACAACTCAAGATTGTTATGGCGACATACTTTAGACCAGGGGTGGTAGCCATCCAGTCGGGAAAATGCCCTACCACATGGCAGATTTTCTTTTTCAATAGCTTAAATACCGATTATTAACCAAGTGTCATATGTCTCATGGCACCGCCATGTAATTCTCCTCCCAACCTATTCAAACTTTCTTGTAACATATTTAAATCTGACGCCGAATTGTCCTTTCGCACTCACGTCAGCCATACATTGTCATGTCATTAACAAAATGAAAATCACTCTGCTTTGTAATATAATAACATAACAATATAGCATAAAATATATTACGTCTGCAGCACACCATAAATGTGTAAAATTTATAAAAAACCCATTCCACACCGCAATGATAAAACTACAATTACTCCGCTCGGAATATTTAATAAATATAACAAAAATAACTAAATACATAAAACTAAATACTACAAACATATAACAAGTGAACTAAAGTCAAGAAGAACTGAAAGTGAGAAGCAGCTGTATTTAATGCCCATTAACCAGGTACGTCCATGCTCAATCTCAGATTCTCATCTTAATTGCCCCACACTTCTTTTTTTACAAAATGGACAAGTCCATTGTTATCCTAAATCCGCTACAACATTTCAAATAGTAAATAAATACTTTCTAATCAAGAAGACTGTAATGTATGAATGTATTACGCAAGAAGTAATAATGTCCTATATATGTAGATAGTACAGTAATAAAATCAGTCTGATCACGGAAAATACTTGTGTGATTTATCACCAATTAATCTTAATAAGATGCTTAAATAACATCTTCTCTCTTTTTTATTATATGCATACGACAGCTTATGTAATAAATTCTAATCTATTCTCTCGTTTATATTTTGCCCTCTGAAATTGGGGAAGGAAGTGGACAGCGCGACTATAAATATTCACATGAGTTGCCTTTACATATTTGCTTTGTCCGCGTCCCTCTCCACTTACTTGCTGTATATCATGGAAGTGAGCATAATGTAAACGAGGCATTTAGATTCTGCATGGCCTGATTCTATTGATGCTCGGTGCGTAGGCTAGAAGAAGACAAGAAAGGACAAACAGGAATATTGGGATGAAGACTTACCTCATCATCAGTCTACTGCGTCTACCTTCCCACCGAGGTTCAGACATACAAAATTAAGATAATAGTTTATAATATCATTAATTTTATAAATTATAATTGCTGGTTTTTCAGGGTTTCAATTCAATTCTATTTAATGCGATGATGGGTATAAACAACGATTTTGACTGGAATACAACCAGTTCTCCAAATTCTGCCTTCCGGCATATATGATCAAATACACAAACATATTATCCCCGCAAATTGATAATGCGCTGGAACCTTGTCATATTAACCTTCAAGTGACGTCATCCGCAACTCGCTATGTACGCGTACCCGCCGGCCAGTGATGCTAAACAGTACTGAGTGTTCGGCTACGGTAATTTCACCAAAATGGCGGCCAGGCGCAATAGCACTTTGCGGGGATAATAAAAAGAATAAAAGGTCTAATTTAAATTTATATAATACTAGCGTCTCCGGCAAGCGTTGTTATGACCTAAAAAAATAAAAATCTAGAACCCGATTCCAGCGCCACCTACTGGATCTAATTGTGAATCTAAACCATCCCCGGTCCCATTGTTCCCAAACACTCCATCTTATTCGTTAAAAACATACAAAATACAAATTTTTCATGTTTATAATATTAGTATAGATATGCAGATTGCGAGAATGGGGTGAAATAATTTATGAAGGATGTTCTTTTCGCAACCACCATACGACTACATACATATAATGAAATAAAAAAATGACAAAAACAAAACAGACTTCCAGAGAGTATATTATAAAAATAAATTCTAACAAAAAAGAAACCGACTTCAAGAGTAACTAAAAATCAAAACATAAAAACTAGTTGATACGAAGTAAAACAATATAAATAAAATATAGTACTTTTATGTTTTAATTGTCCAACTTCAAAATTTCTAGAACATATTTATTTTTTGATTTTTATTTACTGTTATAGTACTGTCTCTTTTCTGTTGCATTTTTTTATATCCTCCTCCTCAAATTGATGTTGTTATTTGTTTTTATTTTCTACTTTATAGTTACGCACATACTTGAATAGCTTTAGATTATAAAAGTAACTGAAACTTGTATAGTGCCTAAAATATGCAACTTAAATTAAAAATCGGTTGTTGTTGTTGAATTAAGAGCCTCCTCTTTTTAAAATTGGTTAGCAATTGTATTCATCCCTCAGATACCTGTATGGTGACCCCAGCCTATTTTTCATTTATTTCGTAATTTTACTATGTAAGATTATACAGGGGTATATTAAACTATACCACCCTATAAATTAGCTACATACCTTAGAATTAGTTTCTAAGGAAAACGTCTGAAACATGTTTAGTTAACATGGGTTTCTTTTTTACCAAAATGGCTAATCCTTCCACATTTTGGCCACATCCATGCTACGGAGAGGTTACAAACGCAACTTATTATTATGATCTAAAGACACGAAAGAAATAATATAGACTATAAAATCACTAATGTATATATGGATCGTAATAAAAATAACGTATATATGTTTTAAAATTTAGAAGTTTTAATTGTCTCCGGTAAACATCTTGCAAACAGTACAATATTTACGTCTCTTTGTTCAATGTTCGCGCAAAAACATTAACAAAATATCTGAATTAAAATCTATTACAATCCAAAACAACTTAATATCTTGTAGTATCTTAGCATAATTATATAAACTAGTAAATTGTTTTTTTTTCGCAACCTATTAAAACATTCGCTGGCTGACTATATAATCCAGACTCAGTTCCTCGCTCGCCTTGAATAAAGCGGCAGATACACCCTCCCAACCCAGTCTCGTCTGGTTGTGACGCGCATTGCCACCTTGAACTCTCCCTGTGCCGGTTGGGGTCGAGCATTTCATTCAAAATACAACAATAAATAGACGCGATTGACTACACGTGTTTCACGAATCTACGTTCTGGACATGCGTAGTAGTTCTCCAATGAAAGTTTGAAGGTTTCCCTTTAAAGTCAACGTGATATGATTGGTGGCGCTAGTTGCAATGACTGGAGGCTATCGTCAGCAAGACAATAAGGATTGCTAAATGAGTGCGCTTTCAAAGCTTATCTGGTAATAGTGCCTGCTAATTGGGTAGCCTAGTTATGTGTCTGAGGTGCCAATATTTTGGCTGCGTTAGTAAAACAAAATAAAATAAATCATATAGTGATTTATAGGGTTCGTCTGTGGACTTTTTGGCAAACTTGAAACCCCTTATGAAATCGTAATTTTTATTCCTTCAGTTTTTTTTTTCAATAAATGATGTATCTTAGTGATACAACATTAAAATTACAATATATTATAGAAAATAAGACTAATGAGTAATTTAAATCTGACCTAAAATAACTACATATAACTTCAAATAAGAATGTTTCCAATTACACGTTTCGTATTGTCTTTATTAAGGAGAAAATACTTTGTTCATGTTTTTTGTTAATGTCTAGCACATAGCACTACACTTTATTATTATGAGAATATTATAACACTAACTCAAGTGGTTTTGTTTGTATTCGACGGTTATTTTACTCGGAGACTACTGGATGTGTAGACATCCAGTAGTGGCCGCAAAATAACCGGTATGGTGTAGTTTATATGAGTATTAAACTTTTGACCTATGAATAGCAAAGTGCTGAAAAATCAATAAAAAAATCAACGAATATTGGTATAAGATCTTTTGAAAATTCACGATGTATTCTGATGTATCTGTGATAAGTAAAGAAGTAAATATTCTTACTTCCTTCTTACTAGAAAGCAAATGTCTGGAGCCTGAAACAGAGGCTCCGAACTTAATGGGATTTAACGCTAAAATAGTGATGATGACGACCTAAGCTTTTTTAACGATCAACACAGCAATCGATCATGCATTAACATAATATAATAAAATGTAATCTATAAAAATGAATCGCAGAAATGTATGTACGCGCATAACTTGAGAACGACTTTGCCGATTATGATGAATGTTTTTGTGTGTAATTGAGTGGGTTCCCGGATACTGAAGATTCATAATTGGAACCGGTAGGGCCGCATAAGGTCTGCTGGGATGTCTAGTAAAATAAAAAAAATGCCAGTAACTATTAGAAGTTTAATACTTTACAAAAAGAAAACAATTTGGGCAAAATTATGATTGTATGTTGTAGCCGAAGCTCGCCGTACTTTATTATACAAATCCTATTTACACAAACTCGTGTCTCAAGCTTTCAGGGCCTGATGATTTATAATCTGCTTTAAGTAACGCCTCCCAAATACCTATAGAAATTTGGAAGCACAGAATTAAAAATATTTGAAGGAGCACGTTTTTGCTATCAGGCTGTATGTCACTCTGATATAGTAATATTTACATAGTCTAAGAGTATACCAGATCTTTTGTCTTATAACCTTTAACTTATAATTAAACTAGAGTTTGCCTAGAGGGTGCGCCGCGGGTAATATAATAGATAATATTATCCATAAATCTAAAGTTTATTTTAATTTTAGTAGAGAGAGATTTGGAATTTGTCGTTTCTGCTTACTTTAGCTCTTTGATCAAAAATGTCTGGAGCAATGTTGACATTCCTTGTTTGATGTTCACGAGCATATAAGAGGTTTGTTTGATGGCAACGAGAACAGAAAATTCTTAAATTTTTATTTTTTATTATACATACAAAAATTGTCCTATCTCCTTTTAAATCTAGCTAAGTTTGTAGCTAGATTCAATAGTAGATTGTTACGAGGGAGATGAAAGTGACCTAATTAGGTATGAGACAGTATGGTGCACGAGTGTAGGGAGTGCGCTAATACATCGAGTGCCTAAATAGGCCTATCACCCGAGGGCAATATGAGGTAAGTAAATAAAAACTGATTAGCTAAACGAACCATTACTTCTCTAATGAAAACAGGCGTTAAGTCCATATCTAAATCTGATGAACTTATTTAATATGTCACAATGAATCTGTGGCATTGTACCAACCAGTATTTCTTTTGTCATCGATGTAGTAAATATTATAAAAATTTACGTAAATTAAACAATAATTTAGTGAAAAGTAATTTATAATTTTGTAATATTTTTACAAAATTGTTAATATTTTCTATTACAATTTATGCCGTCATAAAACAGTGGTTGTATAAAAGACTTGGGACATGACTCGCATGTATATCTGTTTCTTTTTGACGGCTGGGAAAATAGTTTCCCTTCGATGAAAATTACTATTTTCCTCCCTGTGATCAGGCAACTCCAAACGTACTTTCAGAATATAAGAAATGAAAAATTATTTCTTTACAAATGAGTCGTTTGAACCCTTACTACCTTATATCGTCACTTAAGATTTCGCTTGTTCTTGACTATGCGGATGCCTGTTATCTTAATGGGGGGGACATTTCCCCCAAGAGCAACTTATCAAGCTTGAGCATCTTCAAAATGTTTGTATTAGATTCATATTTGGATTAAAAAAATATTATCACATTTCTGAATATCGAAAAAAAACTCAAGTGGCTGCCAATCTCACTTCGCCGGAATGTTCATCTTCTACATTTATTATATCGTACATTATTTATACCCTATACTCCTTCTTACTTTAAAAAATGTCTCAACTTCCTTCACACATCACACACCTTCGATTTGCGCTCCTCTAATAACCTCCTGCTAAAGGCACCTGCACATTCTTCAACTTTTTACTCCAAATCCTTCGCTGTGCAGGCTGTCTGCCTTTGGAATTCTTTACCCGTAGATGTCAGAAAAGCTAAATCACTTGCCATATTTAAAAAAAAACTGTCAAAAACTATTATCTTAGTTTACGATGAAATATACATAATTTTCTATTCTTCTTTCTTAAGTTAGCTGTTTACTGTCCACATTGTACTGTTCTTCCATTTTTATTTTACTTGTTTTTTATATAATTATACCTAGACATAAGTTGACAAAAGTGTCCTCTCAGTCAGGTTTCCTGTAAGAGATCGCTTTAAGCGATATGGCCGCCTTTTGTTTGCCTTTAATGATTGTAATTATTTATTTTGTATTTGTTTATTTTGGTGAATAATAAAGTGTTTTCTATTCTATTCTATCGTCACTTCACACGATTACGGCCTGGTCATGATGTCCGGGTTAACAGCGGGTGACGCTGCAAAAGGCACAACGAACGTTTCGCCGAGCTGGACGACTCTTGGCTGTTTTCATCTCTCGTCACATCGAATTTGCTTGTCGCTCATAGGTGCAAGTTCGTGGCCGGGCTGTTATCATAGGTCAATTCGGTCTTTCTCTATTGGCCGGTTTCTATATCTCCTCATTCGTTCGCGTAACATTACTTATATGGCGCTTATGTCAAAATTTGACCAATAGTAGGCAAATGAACAGCCAGAAGTCATCCCGTCAAACCCTCGCCACAGTGCGGACGTCCTGGACATCGTAGTACATCAACGCATCAGCTGCCCGGTCAACATGGAGGTGCTGTATGACCTGAATTCACAGCACCTCCCAATCCTCGTAACGCTCGCCCTTGCGGCTGTTGCCGTGCCGCGAAGGTCGCTGAACGCGAGGACCGACTGGGCAGCGTACGCCGACCAAATGGACAACATTCCCCTGGGCAGGCTCTCCGCTCCAGAAGAGGTGGAGTCTACCACCAGGCTCATCATGGAGCGGATCGAGACCGCCCGGGCCTCGGCTACTACGATGTCTACACCGCGGAGCAGACGTCCAGAGCTCCCAGCTTGGATCAGCCAGGACATCAGCCGCACTCAGGCGCTTGTGGGCCAGAACCAGATCCCCGGTGCTTAAGTCTAGGCTGAACGCCTTAACAGCCCAGGTTTCAGATGCAGTGAAGACCTGGCGAGGGGAGACCTGTGAGAGTGCAATAGACCGGGAACCGAACATGCCTCGGACCTCTTTGCCCTAAACCGAGCTCTACAGAGGATGCCCAGCCCCACATACCCCCTGCTGGATGCACAGGGGAAGCGGTGCTTTGCTCCCGGGGAGCGCGCGGAACTATTCGCTGCGCACCTGGAGGAGCAATTTAAACCGCACCCGATCCCAGGAGGAGTCCCACAGGAGATAAGGGAACACCACCAGAGCGTCGAGTCGACGGTCACCGAGTTCCTGTCGCGCCCACACGAGCCTCTGGGCGGGGAGGACTTCATCCTGCCGAGGTTCGTAAGGCGGTGCTCTGTCTCCCCAGACAGAAGGCACCGAGCTGCGACGGGATACCTATTATATTTATTACGGTATTTATGGCGATTCTCTCAATCTTCTGTCGTCTTACTTAAACAATAGATCCCAAAGCGTTGAAATTAACAATATCAAATCTCGTGAGACTGGCATATCTATGGGTGTGCCTCAGGGCTCTATTCTAGGTCCCTTCTTGTTTTTGATATATATTAATGATTTGCCATATTTTATTAATGATATGTGTGAGGTAGTGTTGTTTGCTGATGACACGTCACTTATATTTAAAGTAGACAGAAATAAACAGAACTTTGACGACGTAAACAACGCCTTAACCCAAATATCTAAGTGGTTTACCGTAAATAACTTATCACTCAATCCGAATAAAACTAAATGTGTTAAGTTTGTTATGCCCAATGTGAATGAATACGATGTTAATATTTCCCTTAACGACACTAGACTTAACCTAGTAGATTCAACTGTATTCTTAGGCATTAACCTAGATCAGAAACTCCAGTGGGGCGCTCATATATCTAGTCTCTCAGGAAAGCTTAGTTCTGCTGCATATGCGGTCAGAAGAGTTAGGCAGTTCACTGACGAAGAGACTGCTAGACTAGTTTATTTTAGTTATTTTCATAGTGTCATGTCCTATGGTATTTTACTTTGGGGCAACGCTGCTGACTTGGAGACTATATTTGTTTTACAAAAAAGAGCCGTAAGGTCAATTTACAACCTCGGCCCTCGGGTGTCTCTTAGGGAACGCTTTAAGGAAATCGGTATTATGACGGTCGCCTGCCAATATATTTTCAATAATATAATTTATATTCGTAATAATTTGAGTGCCTACAAGCGGTATAAGGATGTTCACGATTTCAACACCAGGCATTGTAATAAACTGATATTGCCATCTTTTAGATTACAAAAAGTATTGTCTTCTTTCTTGGGGGTTGGTATACGCTTCGTCAATAAGATTTCGAGTGAAATGTTAGATCTGCCCTTCACTAAATTCAAAATCAAAATAAAAAGTATCTTGCTTAAAAAGGGATACTACACTATTGAAGAATATTTAAATGACAAAACTTCATTTACATAACAGCTCGCTCCAACCTCTTATACTGTGTTTTGTACGAGTATAACCTTTTTATCTTGCCGTACTTCTAAGGAATATATGGAGATATGTTGCAAAAAAAATAATTACGTTACGTCTTTATATTTATAACTATAATTATTGTCTATCCTTTTATTGCGCTTTTGTCTTATTGAATATGCACTATTTGCTACAACTCCATTAATTCTTCAAAAGTTATTCTGTAACATAATTCTGTATTAAATAATAAAAAAAAGTACTTAAAGGTAAAAAATAGAACAACAAATATAAAGAAAAACAATTTTTAGCTAGACGTGTTGCTGGGGAGTTTCTTGCCGCTTCTTCTCCTTAACAGCAATAACACGTTGCGAAGCGGTGTACATAGACTAGGAAGTAAAATTAAATTTTAACCTATATGTATGACCTTCAAAAAGTGTTCTCCAGTGGAACTTATTTTGAATAAAAACTTTTGAATTTGAATTTGAATTTGAATACCCACGGAAGCCCTGAGGCACCTCCCGAGAATGGGCTGCGCGGCACTCGCGCGCCTTTTCAATGGGATCCTCAGGACCAGCCACTTCCCCGACACCTGGAAGACAGGTAAGGTCGTCATGCTCCCGAAACCGGGCAAGGATCGGCGCCTGCCCGCAAGTTACCGGCCAATCACTCTGCTGTCCCACCTAGCGAAGCTGTTTTGAGCGTCTGCTGCTGCGACGATTAGCTCCGCGCATTGAGCCATGTGCGGAGCAGTTTGGATTCCGCGGCAGCCACTCCACGACGCTCCAGCTGACGCGAGTGTTACACCACCTGGCCCACGAATCAAACCAGGACAGGTGCACTATCGCAGTGTTCCTGGACGTCGAAAAGGCTTTCGACAGGGTTTGGCACGAAGGCCTCATTGCCAAACTCCTCTCCACCGAGCGCCGCCTGCGATAGTGCAGCTCGTGGCGTCATTCCTCCGTGGCCGGGACTTCTACGTTTCGGTCGAGCAGACGATCTCTCAGAAGCGTACCATATCTGCTGGTGTTCCCCAAGGCAGCTGTCTATCGCCAGCGTTGTACGGTTTGTACACAAACGACGTCCCAACGCTCGAGGGCTCCCTAGCCCTCGGGGAGAGGGACGTCACGCTGGCGTTGTACGCAGACGACAGCGCCTTTTTCGCGTCCTCTCGTAGCCCAGATATTGCAGCTCGCCGAATGCAGCGCATGATGGACATCTTACCGGCGTGGCTTGACAAGTGGCGCATGGCGGTCAATGTGGGGAAGACTGCCGCGCTACTAGTCGCCCGCCGGTGCATCATGCCTGAGCCACTTCAGCTTCGGGGTCAGGAGATCGAGTGGAAGACCTCGGTCAAGTACCTCGGAGTGCACATAGACAGGTCGTTGAGCATGGGCCCCCAGGTGGACCAGGCGGTCAACCAGACCCGCACAGCCAGGGCCCTACTCCGACCTGTGCTCTCATCCAACTTGCCTCTGAGGACGATGATCGGGGTCTATAAGACCTATCTCCGCTCGAGGCTGACCTACGCAGCTCCGGCGTGGTATGCACTGTGTTCGGCTTCCAGAAAGAAGCTGCTGCAGGCGCAGCAGAACATCGCCTTGCGGGTGTGCACGGGCGTGGGTCGGTTCGTAAGGAACGACGTGATCGCCCGCGATCTGAGCATTTCCAGTGTCGAGGAATTCGTGGCGATGTCGGCGCGTCGGCTATTCGACCGCGCCGACAACGGCCGCCACACACACCTCCACGGGATTGCTCCCCTACACGCGCGACCACCTGATCACGAGACCCCTAGATGGCTACCAACCCCCCGTGACCTCATCCGCCGGGATTAGGGCGATGTTGAGAGGTCGCGAAAATCTCCAATGCCGCAGACAGGCCACCAGACGCCGCATATGGCCACCTAAAGCCCGAGATGGCCATCGAAAGCCGCAGACTGGCCAACCATGCCGCAGACGGAGCCAACGCGAAGCCCGTGATGGCCACCAAAAGCCGCTGATTGGCCAACGCGAGCCTGCCGACACACCCCTATGTGTCTGGCGGCTCCCGAACCCCGTCACCAGGGGGTAGTTGCCCACTGCGAAATTAGACCGGGGCAAAGAGCACTAGCTCGAGGCCCCTACCGGCTCTGCCCTATACAGGTAGTTGATGACTTACTTAGTAGCCAGAAGTCAAAGCAACCGGCTATATACCACTACTCCTATTACAAATACCCTAAGAAACAATAACAATACCCATTGTGTATTATCAACTTATTTGCTATTATAATACTCTCAAATCTGATATAATATTACCTATTATGACAGTTAATGTTTAAAACATCATACATGTTTATAGAATTTGTAATATAAAAGAGCATTCATACTTCACAGCAACAGCCTTTATAATACCTTTGTTTATAAATTAAATTATAATATAAAATGCAATTAGGACCAAATGTGTATATAATAACATAGATAATTGTATGATGCTCTTATTCAAATTTTTCCACGAATTATTTGTACGGCCACGGCGCAGGCGGTGCGGGCGATGAGATTCGGGGAAAATGTTAAATCTCAATGTGTTCAATTCAATATTTGATAATTTTGAAAGAATGCGCTTCCAAATAGTTATAGCTCGTTTGAAGCCAATGTTTATTCAGAACTCTGCGATCCTGCTATCCGTCTATGTTTGTAAGAGACACCCATTTTAATTACAAACTAATTGAATCTACATGGATGAAATTTAACAAGGTGTTGTAGTTTAATTAGGGGTATAAATTATAATGTATATATTCATTTATAAACATTTATTTATTTTTATAGATACGGGTATGTGTTTGTATGGTATATATATTAAGTATATCTAATGTATAAAATTTTTGCATATATATATTATTAAAATGTAGTAGTTCATTCATGTTACGTATACCACCATCGTCATTATCATGTCAATTCATTCCTGGGGTTGTCTGGAAAAGATCGCTTTTTAGCGATAAGACCGCCCTTTGTGTATAATTTGATACAGTTTTAGTATGTAACTTCATTATGTATTGATGTACAATAAAGTATTATCTATCTATTTATATTATAAAGGTTTGTAAATTTGTAACGAATAAACTCAAAAACTACTAGACCGATTTCCAAAATGCTTTCACCATTCGAATGCTACATTATCCCTAATATAGGCTACATAAATAGGGATCCCTACTAAAACTTCAATAATGTAAGCCATCAATCTAAACAATACTTGCCACTTGCATCGGGTTCTACGATTTTCATGAAATTTTATGCGTGTTTTGAATGGGGCCCGGGGGATGATTCATAATTAGACTCGATAGGTGGCACTGGAATCGGGTTCTAGAATTTTATTTCTTCAGGGCAGGATAACGTCTGCCGAGTCCGCTAGTCTATCTATAAAATTAGGAAGGGAAAATACGACAAAAATAAACACTAGCGTTGGTCGACATACAAGTGACTGTGTTGATAAAAATGTTTTAATTGTATGTACATACTTATATGGTATATCGTTAGTCAGACCTTAAAAATACATTATGATACTTTTAATGTATTTTTAATTAATTTGATAGCTTACGAAATATTAGCTTCTAAAGTTATAAAAACTGCGTCCAATAAAACTGCTGCCAATCATTTACCTTTCTTTCTTATTGGATAATCAAATAAAAAAGAGTGGTAACAAAATTATTGTCAATAAGTATTTTATAAACGAAACATTCTAGTAAAATGTATGTTCTTTTTTTATTTCAGGATTTGCGCTCTTTTATGTACACGGATAGCACAGTAGTAAAGCAGTGGGAAGATTTAAATAATTTAAACGGTCAAACTCGCTGTCGCAAAAAATCAATATGGAAGCTTCTTACCTTTTAGTGAGTTATCCTGCATGATCCTTTGTATTTCCCCGGCTTCAGACCCACTTTCAGACTCAGAGTAAATTGAACGACCCAGCCCAGAATGCACAGGTCGTAAATCATTCGGTCTCGCACTTGGAACACCAACACTAGTCGTCCTCACCGGAGGACGAGGAGGTCCCTGCGTATTATCACTCACTCTGACACTGTTGTTTAACGTTTCGTTCCTAATCAACATTTTATACACATCCTGGGAACTTGAATCATTTTTTCCAGTTTGTCTATTTAAAACCTTGAAAGGAGCTTTTTCCTCAAAACTAACTCGCTTTGGCTGCTGACTGATTCTAACATTTGGTGGCAACGAATAACCGTAAATTGGAGTTTTCCGGTCAATCATTGGAGATGACACCAATTTTTCGGGATTTCGATATACTATTTCTGAATCTTCAATAGAAGTACGCGGTTTCACGAAACTGTCGGTCCGTCTCTCAGGAGCCCCACGGTTGAACGGCGTTGCAGAGTAAATCGGTTGATTCTCCATGACGAAGTTCTTGAAATCTGCACCGCGTGGTAAACTAGAAGTCCTTGGCTCTACGACAAAGGACGTTGGTGTACTGCAGTCAGACTGGGAATAAGTGGCATTTCTAACAGGACTCCGTAAAGATTGTCGTAGTAAGTAGTCATCTTCCTTCTGCTTCAACTCTTTTAATTTTTGCCAGTAAAATGCTTCAACTTTTTGTCTAGTCTTTTCTTTATCTTTTTCATCCATTCTGGTAACTTCTTTTTGTGGAGTAGGCGTTCTTAAACTGTATACGTTGCGCGGCGACGGTGTGGTTTTATTTCTTAAACTGGTTCTACTTAAGGAGTTCCTTTTCTCTTCGGTCTCCATCATGTTTTTTCTTACATAGCCATACGGAGAAACCGTTTTCGGAATATTAGGAGTTTTACGATTCACAGGTAAAGGCGACGTGGGCGCTGAATAATTGTAAGTCTTTATAAGTTTTTGGGGTACCGTCTTTTGAGCATCAACTTCCTTGACTCCGTTTTCTTTGTTATCAAATGACAGGCTTCTCGCTCTCGTAGGCTGAATAGTTCGTACTTCTGCTTCTTTTTTGGGTGATATAAGAAATTTAGTACTCACCCTTTTAATCTCGGCACCGACTGATGCTGGGTTTGCTTGCACCTGAGACGCTCTGTAAATTTCAATTTCATCTAAAGGAGATATTTTGTCGGTAAGTTTTTCCAATGAATGATAATAAACATCGGGAAATTTTGTATTATCGTAATTAAGTTGATTAACGCGGTTCGGTATCATGTCATTTGGTTTCGGCGGTACTTGTGGTCTGGCAGCGTAATTAATGTATTCTTTGTCAATCACTTGACCTACATGTACAGTATTTGTTTTGTTTTTTACACTTCCCGACACTAGAGTACTACTTGATGAATGGTTGCTCGGTATATCAATATTCAATGTCTCGTTATCACTGGCGTGCGCAGTTGTCAAATTCTCATATATCCTTTCGCTATCTTCATTTTGACTGCACTTATCAGATATTATCAATCGAGGACTCTGATTATGATTGTTTCTAGATAAATCATTTACACCTTTATTTGAATCTTTACTTTTCTCTTTTGATTTGAAAAATAAGCTTGGGAATAATTTTCTGAAACTTCCCGCTCTTTTTTTATTATTATCTGCCATCGCCTTTTAAAAAATTTAATTATTGCGTACCTGTAATTAAAAATTACAAGTCAAAATTGATAGTCTCAAATTGTGTTCAAGGTTATACTTTTTTTAAATTTACTTATTTATTTGGACAACACAAAAGATAACAACCAATAATTCATAAGCACAATACATTATATAAAGAACTAGATTGGCACCCCCGCGTGCTGACATGAGTGCTAAAATTATTATATTTTTATAAACAAAATTATAGTACTAATGTCAATCAGAGTAATTAAATAAATAATTAAATCTAAGAAAATTATATTTGTATCAATGTTAAAATAATATGATATTGTATATTATTATAGTATTAATTTATTCAAATGTAGAGATACCACAGATTACGAGCAATTTTGTATCATCTAACTGAGGTTTATTCAGTGTATCAAAGGTGTCTGGTTGCGAAGGTCATAGTTAGACGTTTCTTTACTTAGACCAACGCAAATCCTTAAGTAGGTGTTATTTGTAAAAGTTATAATGAAACTGTAGGGTTTTCTTTATCAATCAAAAATAGATCTAAACACGCTAATTTAGGTATAATACCGCCTTGAAAAGATAATACAGGCAAGGATACAAGTTTCGAATATTTTTTTAAAGTTAAGGCTAATATACAATAATACGGTCCACGAAGGTAAAGATTCCTATAATGGTTGCGTACGTACATCGCTTTGCCATGGTGTTACTACGGAACTGAAAAAAATAATCAATAACTAACTGGTGCTATTTTTCATTACAATCTTTATGCTAGTGAATTAAAGTGTAATTTAGATTTCGAACTATACTTTTAAAACTACACTTACAAAATAACTGCGTCTATAAGTAAAAAATGGAATCCACGTCGCTTTTGGCGGGGAGCGTGCCCAAAATACTAGCTGCGTTTCCGCGATGGATGGATATACTGATTCGTTGCCCTAGGTGCAAGCCAGCCTATTAGTCACGCGAGACACTAAATAAACGCGTTCAAAGGTCTCGACAGAGGTGATGAGTTCCAGGCTCCCACGGCCCCAGAGTCTCGACCCCGAAATCCTCAAATACGTACTCACTGGCAATGTCACATATTTGCGACATTGCAGTGCCTTAGTTGTAGCAGCCCCGGCTGCCACGCGGCTTGTGGAAGATGGCATTCCGCCAAAGTTTCGGCCCAAATTAGGGGGCGTCCCGTCTTCCATGGCACCAACGACAATCCGTCTGGTCTTTTACCATCCTCGCGGCATATCCCATTTGGTTCAAGAACATCTGGTGCCCCGGCGATGACAAGAGACCGGCGGATAATGTCATTAAGTGTAGCATGCTGTGACATTCTGCCAGCGCACAAGACAAGCCATGGTGCCTTAAACTTATCAACTCTATCTTCGCACCGACAGCGATGTGGTACTACAACACCTGCCCCCAGTCGAATGCAGGCAGCAATCCTAAATTTAGTGTCATCCAAGAGTGTGCCTAGATTCGCCGAGGGCATTTTTCATTTGATATAATCTTTTTCAGTGTAACTTTTAAATCTACTATAGTTACGACATATGTTAACTATTAAATATGTTTATGAATATACGTTCATAAAAACATACTTATATGTTCTTTTTGCTGTATAATATATATTTTAATTTAGTAAACACTATGTATGCGGGAAAAGATAAGCGGTGATAAAGAACGGTTTACGAGTTTATCTGACGGTAGGGCGCGGTGAGATAACTTGGCCAAAAATAAGGTCATTATATATTACACAAGTATCCATTTCATTATACTACAAATATACGCAATCTTTAAGTTATAATAATAGCGATCCGTGTGCTATTTAATTATAATATTATTTACTAAAATATAACGTGCTATTTTTAAACTGTGACTATTTATTACACTTTACAGAAATATTTAATGAATTAATTTTAATAATGTAGTTCATTTTAAGATTAGTTTAATTTATAAATTAATTATATCATATAATTATTTCGGCAATAAAGTACGTAAAGATATGAAATATAAATAAAATTTTAATCAATAATAACAATTATTCTATTGCCTATCAATGTATGAATTTGAAAGGGACTTGGTTTGTATGTTGTGGCATTTGTTTGTTCTTTATCGTGTCGTAAAATTAAGCATATAAACATCTACCTACGTTCAATAACAGGATGTCTGCAAATAAGTAAAAACTGCATACAAAAAGAACGCGAGAGAAGCTGCGAGAAAGCTCTAGATTTAAATATTTGTTTATAGTAACAAGAAACTGGTAAATATATTTTGTTTGTTGATTCCCGGCAAAGCCCGTATGTACATACATACGTGCCCGTAGGTAGAAGCTATTAAAGAAAAAACAACTGGAATAGACACGATGCAATTTTTTTTAGATTTTTTATCTGTTTATATGTTGCAATTCACGCAAAGACTACTGGGTGGATTTTAGTGCGGTTTTCGCTGATTGACAGCAAATTCTAAGACTTCAAATCAGCGCTACTTTTTATCCCGGGAATCCTGCTAGAATTTTTCTGTGAACAATTTGAAATGACCATATTGAAAAAAACGAATAATATGCGATTTATTTACTAATCGATAGCAATTTTTTTCTAGTACATGTGTAATATTTTTTATCCCGGGAATACGGCGTCAATTTTCCCGGGAGCGATTTGTAGTTGTTCAAGTGCATAAAAAATAGTTATTCGACACAGTTTTCAGCAAAACGTTCCTTTTTAAATGTTGTGGTACTTTGTGTACCGGGAATCCCGCAGGAATTTCGAGTCAGGCGTGGACGAAGTCGCAGGCATACCCTAGTATTATAATATAAATCAAAACAATCGAGCAATGATCTATCCTCTTTCTCACATTTTGAAATGTTTGCCAACCACAAAATTAAAATTTGGATTTGATTTTTGGCGGGAACTTTGTTTTTCATATTTCTGATAAGTTTAAAGTCAAAAAGTGTAATTTACGCTTGAATTAAAACCAGTTTTACGACGTATTATGGTTTTAAGTTGGTAATAAATTCCGTTCAGATTCGTGAGTTTTGCGAAATATAAAAGATTGAAAAATTTCAAGTCCGATTACTTTAACCTATTTCAATTCTGGCCATTGTTGGATGCAACTAGATTTAAATTTGTTAAAACAATGCGCGAGTCATGTTTGAATATATTTTAACAGCAGCCAGTTGGTTTGCAGTAAAAAAAATACAAAACAAGAAGTTAAAATTAATGCAACAATACCACAATACAGGACAATAAATGGACAATTAACAAGTTTTATCTAAATATAAGTGACTATTATATTACACACAACTCATTGTTGTTTAAGAGTTCAAACCAAACCATGACTCATAGGAGAAAATAAACTCAACGTAGCTACTTGAATTTGCCGCAATCGTTACTTATGTCAATGGTTTTACGAATGACAGATCTTAAAAATATTTGCACTATATATTTAAATGTACCTAAGTTATATAAGTGAATACTTACTTAAGATGAAGAAATCCAATGTAAACCAATTCGCACAAATTATAATTCAGTAACTTAAACTAGTATACATCTAAGAACCTATAATAGTTTTAAAACTTTAATAATTATGTTTTTTCACTTAGATAGTAAGTCAGACGCGCTCAAAAGTTGAGATTTAATTCCGGAAACTTAACATTTTTGGCGGAAATGCGCCGTCAAGTTAGCTAAAGTACTTAACATAAAATAACCTTTTACGAACTTAATATGCATCATAGCTCTAACATTTTTTTTGTTATATTACCAATGAAGGCTACACGAGATTGAAGTGTTGACTTTAGCCTTAACTCTTTATTTATAAAGTCGGTTTTACATTGTTAACGATTACAGTCCATGTGCGTTTCGTTTTACGTAACGTTTACAAGGATTTATAAATAGATACTTTAAACAACTAAATTCAATATGTTATACTGTAAACTATAATTATTATAATAATGAATAATATCCGTTATTAATATATTATTATTTTTATATAAATATTATAAAATTTTAAACATGCCGCATCTGTACACTGAAGCTATTAAAAAAAACTGGAATAGTATATTTATGTTTTATAAGCGATAGAGAACAAAGTGCATTTTTTGTCTATTTTTTAAGGATTCACATAAAAACTACCGGGCCAATTTCGATACGGTTTTCAGTTATCGTTACACAATCCTTAGTCTTAAATCTGTCCTACTTCTTATTCCGGAAATCTCATGGTATTTTTATGGGAATGATATGAAATGGCCAGATTGAAAAAAAAATGGAATTGCAATGTGATTTTTTTAACTGATCGATAATAAAATTTATGTCATAAAGTGTGTGTAATTTTTATCCACGGATTTTTCTTGACAGCAATTTGTAGTTGTTTGGTTGTATAACATTTAGATTATTTCGAGACAGTTTACAAGTAAACGATAGCTTACATTGTTCTTTAAGTGCTGCGATACTTGTTGTCGCGAAAATGTAACGGGAATCTCAAGTCAAAAGTGGATGAAGTCACCTATTTATTACATATTATTGTTGTTGTTGTTATTGTATCCGGCATGACGATAAACATGCGAAGAAAGAATAAGAAAATCTAAGTAAATACTTAGATCTTACCCACGTGGTTACTACCATGTGGCGTCTGGAGTCACTGATCATTGTGCCGATAGTAGTCACTGTAAAAGGTCTAGTCACCGAAAAGCATCGACCGTTATCTAGAGTCGCTCTCGCGAGGATGTTGGGTAAGGCCAGATATAGATAGTAGCATAACTGGACACGGTACGAATTGTGAGGAGGTTCCTGTCTCTGGAGCTCTAAGTAACTACCAGGAACTTGGACCCCAGGGGTTAGCAGACGGACAACACGATTTTATACTTTATTTATTGAATTTTATATTTTGGATATTTTTTATATTGTGTTATTAATGTATTAAAGAATAAAAGAAAAAGAAGTAATACTTTCTACAATACACTCCGTGCGACAGCATATTTTTGTTTTGACAGGTTGATTATTGATTAATTAATGAATTTGTATTAAAAAAGTTTTTTTGTGAATACATTGCAATCAATTTAGTACACGTTTATTATTTGCTAAAAATAAAATTTAGCTTAATAAATAATCCATTAATCCCCATTTGTTTGTATTAAAGTAAAATGAACAAAAAAAATACAACTTACAAATGTTAATAAATGTCGTGTTAAAATTTCTTTTAACTAAAATATGTTCATTTTAAAACGATTAATTACATTTAGATGTTGTCAAGTTTGACTCCAACGTCTTTGGCATTGATTTTGCTAATGTCGCCCTAAGTGCCAAAAACGACAGATGAACTAGGACAGCAAATAATAAAGTTATAGAAAATAAATAAATAAATAAATTCGGGCAAAATCAATACCGAAGGCGTTGGAAGTATATTTTAAAAAAATATATTGACAAGTCTATTGTACATTAAGGTTTTCTATATATCCGATAGATTAGATGGCACACAAAATGTTCATACTATTACGCCACCGGGAACAATAAAGTATGACAATTAAGACATTTGTAGTCTATGTAATTTTGTATCAAAAGTAGAATAGATGGATTACATAATTATATTTTTTCTCTATTTGCCGTCTTTTGACTCTGATTTCACATTACATACAAAATACTAAACTTTCACGATCTTTAAATTAGAGGCTGGTATCTATTTTAAAGGCCGTATAATTAGCGGTTCTTCACAACATAGTCACGGCTGTCGTCAATTGTTTTGCCAACTGGCTAATGGCTGTTGAACAAAAACAACTAATAAGTTTAGAGCTTGGCTATAGCTAATGGATGTCGAATATAACAAAAAACGGACACCTGACAAGTTTACGGGTTATGGCCGGTTCCTATATCTGACTGACCGTTCAATTGCCTATCAGTTAAAATTTGATATAAGCTACAAAAATTAATGTCAAAATTCAAACGATGGTAGTCAATTAAATAAATTCGATGATATAGGAACCAGCTACAAGCAATCAGCCGTCGGCTGTTGGTTGACGAGTCATTCACCTATTAGTCAAAAAACCATCATATGGCTAATGAACCGCCATTAGCTGACTGGAGAAGAATTTGTCGCTTCGAATGGTTATCTACCCACCACTAATTTAAACAAAGAATTTTATTTTTATTTCCCGCCCTTTTTATTTTTTAAACACTGAAAATCTGAATACAACACATTATTTTCTTGATAGCGGCTAACTCTCTTGCGTATGTGAAATACCACAAAAAATAATGCTTAAATTTTCATAATTTGACAAATGAAACCACTTTAAAGACTGAAAAGGCGCAACTTTAAATCAATATCAGTATGTGTGGCAACACGATTGTAATTTCAAATGGTCACAATGTTTTCATATTACGTAAATTCTTGTTTTCAATGAATTTAGCGTATTTCTTCCATTACGTTCGCTCTAATTTGGAAGTAATGTGAAACAATAACTGCCGCACTTTTAATAGTATTATTTAAGATTTAAGCTTGTAAATGCTATCAAAACAAAACAGAAATTGCACCAAAACAACAAAGAATACAGTATTGACGTCGACGACAATGTTTTGATGTGACATTGACAATGACATGACATCGGTATTATCATTGCCAGTAATACATTTGTATCTAAATAATAATTCAAATATTGTTAAGTTTACAAAAAATGGAACGTGTCCAATTTGTATGTTGACATATTTTTTGACATAATGCTTTACCTTACGTGTTTGTAGAGAATTTGCTGATCAGAACCTTTCGTTTTTTTCCTTATTGAATCGTATTACGTGTCTCATAGCTCAGTGATGATCCAGATAAGGTATCCACATGTTACTCTTATATAAAAGAAAGTATTTTTCATTTATAAACTCGACATATTAAGTTAGAAAAATGACTAAAACCACCGAGTTTCGCTTTATATTTTACGCTGGCGGGATTTTTATGTGCTATTTCGTGTATGGTATGTTACAAGAGAAGGTAACGAGAGGTAAATACGGTGATAATGACAAGTTTACATGTACCCTGTCCTTGGTGCTCGTACAGTGTGTAGTAAATTATATTTTCGCTCAGATTTTAATGGTAAGTGTATAAGAAATACAAGTTTAAAACATAAGGGCATAGGTTATAAAAACCCTAGATCATTACAAAAACTAGTCTCATGTTAACACCCATTTATATACTTCTGTAAAATCTTTCAAACCTACAGTTTATATAAACTGATTACTGTGCTAGTCCTTGAGAAAAATACTGTTAGTTTAAGCTAGATAAATCTTTGGGATATTAGCATATTTTAAAACACACCCAATGAAACATTGCTATATTGTTAGTGTGAAATCTGTAGTAACGAAAACAAAATACCAAAGTTTAAGTGAGAACTGCAATTTCTTTTTTCAGATTTTCAATTAATCATAAATAATTATTTTTAGAATTTCTATCTGTGAGATGACAATAAGCATAATAAGTTTACCAATTTTATATTATTTTTTTAAAACTTAAATTCAAGTTTTTTATTTCAAATAAATTAATTTCTACAAGAGAACATTTTTAAAAGGTCATATATACTAATTAAAATTTACTTCCCATTCTACGTACACCACTTAACAACATGTTATTGTTGTTAAAGAGAAGAAGTGGTAAGAAACTCCCTAGCAACATGTTTAGCTTGTATGCTTTTTAAAAATAAATACAGAAGTATATCATACAATAATTTTGCAAAGAATTCATAGAGTTGTATCAGACAGTGTATACTCAATAAGACAAAGACATAATAAGAAGAAAGAAAAGTAGTATTATCATTGTAATATTGACAATATGAAATTATTTGACCTAATATTTTGAAAGTTCTGAAGACATGAACATGCCTTCTAAATCATTTGGACTCTAGTCCAGGTAGATTGTGGTCATAGCTGGTACATATATTACTAGATCACCTCTCCTTGGCTGGAGTTGCTACTTAGAAAACATATTAATTTTCTATTTAAAAAATTTCAGGTATCTTGGAAGCATGAAAAAGACAATACAAAAAAGATATATTACTTCTCATCAGCGCTTACTTATCTCTTAGGAATGGTTTCATCAAATATGGCACTACAGTGGATTAATTATCCTACACAGGTAATATAAATAATTGCTGTTATTAAGGTATATAAGATACCCACATAGTTCGGTAATTTTTATATTCAGCATTGTTAATGCAGTATTCTATTCCAAGATCCCAGTGCGATCACACTTAACTTATTTTCACATAGATGAATCCTTAGGTTTTCAATAGTGTCTCATGGTCTTTAAATACCTGAATGCATGTGGAGCTCGCTTTGTGACACATGGCAGGTACCAGGTAAGAAGACAACTAAAAATAAGAGTTACTTAACTTAATTTCTTCATCTATGCGAAAATAAATCATGCCTGATCGCTCTGGGATCTTAATGTATTCCTTTATTAGACAGATGTAAAATTGTCAAGTCACCAAGAAATAAAATAATAATCTAAAGCTTTATTCTGCCATATGTAGTTAGAGTAAATTAAAATATTTTGATAATACCATTATTGACAGGCCTCCTCTAAAATGCACATTTTTCTATCTACCGCTTGCCAAGTCCAAGTTCCCAAGTTACTAGCTTGCTTCACTGTGGAAACTTGCTCCTCTGCATTTGTCATAATCTTTCTAGGGATGGTTCATTTAGCATTATAGATAGTTTGGAGTGATTCTTTTTTAACAAAATAACAAATACTATGTCATAATTGTCAAATAATACTACATAATGTACAGTATTGTGAACATTATAGCTCTGATTTTTTTTGACTAGTTGTGTGCATGTGTATGTCATATATATTTTAGTGAAAAATGTGCACTGGTTCTGCAGGCTGCCCAACCAACAACCCTAACACTATAATATTTGGATGTGATAATATGAGGATGAGTTGTGTTTTAGCGTATCTGATATTAAACTGGTCTGCTTATATGAACCTAATAGAATATTTTAGCAAAAACCTCACTTCCCTTAACTAACAATTCCTACGGTTAATAAATTTCAGGTTGTGGGTAAAGCAGCAAAACCAATTCCAGTAATGATCCTCGGTGTCTTACTAGGACGTAAAGTGTATGCATTGAAGAAATATCTATTTGTATTACTTATTGTCACTGGTGTTGTATTATTTATGTACAAAGATCAGAAGAAAGTGACCGTAGATGAAACACAAGGTTTCGGTATTGGAGAACTATTGCTAATAATGTCATTGACAATGGATGGTTTGACTGGTGCAGTACAGGTTAGTAATGTCTGTATATATGTAGAATGTTACATCCCCTTTATATATTTTATTTGGCATTTAATTTTATATTATGAAACTACAACTAGACAATGTCTTTGGACTATTACAGGAACGCATCAAAAGCGAGTCTTCCCCCACAGCTTACTCTATGATGGTGAACACCAATGGCTGGTATGTTATTATTTAAGATAATCATAATTATTATTTCGCTTTTATAAAACACTCTAATTACATTGTTGCTTTGCCTTTTCCGTGTTTATATAATCATTCATTCTTCATCATTATCTTGTGTTTATTTAGTGTATATGGTATTATTATATCTGTGTACCTATTGTATGTGTGTTTGCTTCATACAATGTATAAACAATTGATTTAATTATAATGATGTACTATTCTTAACATTATAACTGGTTCTAATCTCACATGCAAATATCCGGCCAGTTTGGAGAAACAAAATCATTACAGATAGGAATGGTTAAAATTGTAATGAAGTGTAGCTCGCAATTCATCATATATATTTTAAAACATTTTATTTCACTTTCATTTTTCATTTTATACTAAAAATCTGTACTGCAGATGCAAGACTTGTATTGTCTATTATTATATTGCCCAGCGAATTGAGTATGCTTAAATTATACTGTTTGCGAATTTAGTGAATGAAATGCGTGTGATCTCGTTTTGGTGTATCTGATGGAGGAGTAAGGTGCAACCAGCCAATAATGCAAATGTCCATTAATAGACATATATAGGGTAAATGTAAGGTGTCCACTGCACTGTATATACATACCATGACCGTACTAGGAAGGTATCCGGCAAAACATATACTTTGTATTGAAAAGTTTACTATTAGACTTCCCACTAGACCATTCCATCACTGACTAAAACCGTCACGTGAGATAAACAATATTAGTATATTAATGTAAATATTAAACTTGTCATACATAATGCAGAGATATTCAAGTGTTTGCTCAGATTATGTGTATGTCTGAATATGATGTCTGTCTGTTTATTGCAGACAATATTATTAAATTTGATATTCATCTTGATATCTTGAAAAACGGGATAATTTACTCAGGATACAAGTTCTATATTGAAGGCTTCATAACAGACAAAAGTGCAGTTGTGTAACAATAGACAAAATTGTGAATAAAACTAGTTTATTGTATAAGGCTGAAATTTGGGATACCCTTCTTATTAGGTACACTTGCATATAGGGAAGACTTTCTAAATTGTAACATGCATAGTTTCTAGTAAGCAACAAAAATGGCATATTTGCATAAACACCTATATGTTATGAAGCCCACATATTATCTGAATGTGGTGTAAAAAAAATTTAGTTATGGAACTGTTGGGACTGTGTATGTTTAACTGTGTCGTTGATTTTCAGGTCATCAATAATGCTAACAATAGGCGTAGTGTTCAGTGGTGAAATATTTAAATTTATCACTTTCGTGTCCCAGTATCCTGAAGTGATAATATTCATCGTCGGTTTATCGCTTATGGGAGCTCTAGGGCAGCTGTTTATATTCTTCATGGTAAGTACGCCGTCATCGATCTGTCAAAAGTAAAATGAATGCTTGGAAATGGTATAAAATAGGCATATAATATAATATTATACAACATATTAATATAATTTCATACGCATAGTTAAACACACACGCGAGTGCATGCACACACACAGACACCCCCCCCCCCACACACACACTCTTTTAGATATTTCGTTTTAAGTTGTGTTAAATGTATTTTTTCTTATTGTTCTTACATTAATCGAGAGGACACTAGCCCCAATAATACAGTGCAAACTAGTTTAAGGGCTAGTAGAATCAAAAAAATACTGTCTGATCAATATATAAGTTTCAAATAAATAAATAATAAATTATTTAACTATCTATAATAGCTTTTTTACATCAATTACAGGTATCGGAGTTTGGTCCACTGCCATGTTCTGTGGTAACAACCACGAGGAAATTCTTCACAGTACTCGCATCAGTGATAATATTCGGTAACGTACTGTTATGGAGACAGTGGTGCGGAGCTATACTTGTATTTACAGGTGAATTTCTTTTCTTTTATAAAATCACACTTAATATTGTGCGGTTACAAGTTCTTGATATCTTTAATTGTCCTTTATTTATATTTATCGCGTGTTCTCCTACCGGGACAACATCAAATAAAAAAATGTTTTTTCAAGTAAAATTATGTAATCATTTACACAGTCACGTACACATCTAAGAGCGGGCAATGAACAACGGCGCACAAGTACACGGTCACGAGCCAACTGACAATCGGCCTACGTCGCCCCTGGTCGCTACTTGTGTCCCTACATCAACCCCCTCCTTAAAAAAAATTTTTTACAATAAAAAAATTACAAAACCAAATTACACAAAAAAAATTTCAATAAGAATAACGTTCAAATAATTTGACTTAGGTACATTTCAAAATAATACAAAACAATGACTCACTAATGTCCTAGTTATAAATTAAATCTGACCGGCGTTTTTATTGCGCGGCCTGCACGAGTCGTGCGTTGCACTTTTGTATTATTTTCTGCACTAGTGTTCTCTTGCGACTTTTCCTTTACAATTACATTGTTCTCTACAATAACATTTTTACCTCGACTTTGACCTGGGTCCGAACCAGTTGATTCAAAGTCGAGCTCATAAGCAGGTTTTAAACGATCTATCGATATAAGTGACTGTCTTTCAGGCAATTGTATTAAAAATGTCTTATCTAAACGTTTTATAACAGCAAATGGCCCTGAATACGGTGGTTGAAGTGATGCTTTTACGTAATCGTTCCTAACAAAAACTTTTTTACATAATTTTAAATCCGGATGTACAAAAATAGTTCGTGAATCCTTATTAATTACTGGTCTGGGTTTTAAGTTATTTATTACGTTTCTTAAGTGCTTAACATATTCATCACCCTCGGTGATTTTATCGTTGCTTGTTTCAAAAAACTCTCCGGGTAACCTTAATGTTCTGCCAAAAGTTAATTCCGCTGCACTCACTCCAGTATCACTTCTAGGCGCTGTACGCAACCCTAGCATGACTGTATACATCTCCTCAACCCATGACTTACTATTATTTAACCTCGCCATCAACGCTGCTTTAAAACTACGGTGCCACCGTTCTACGGCGCCGTTACTTTGCGGATGGTATGGCGTTGTTCTTATTTTATCAATACCTAAAAATTTCATTAATTTACTAAATAATGTACTTTCGAACTGTCTGCCCTGGTCGCTTGTTAGCTTCTCAGGACATCCATATCTTGTAATCCAACCTTCATAAAGTACTTTCGCAACTGTACTAGCACAAATATCTTTTAATGGAAAAGCTTCCGGCCAACCTGTCTGTCTGTCTATCATAGTGAGGCAGTATCTGAAGCCTTCCTCTGTTGTCACTAAAGGTCCTACGATGTCTATGTGCAGATGACACATTCTATCTGCTTCTGCAAATTTACCTAATGCAGACATCGTATGCCTCTGGACTTTCGAGCGTTGACAGTTTAAACATGTCTTAGCCCATAATCCTATATCTTTGTTCATCCCTGGCCAAAAGTATTTGCCGGTTATAATTTTTCTACTTGCCCTTATGCCAGGATGACTTAAGTTATGTAATGACTCAAAAGCTAATTTTCTAAATTTTTCTGGTAAATAAGGTTTCAATTGTTTGCCCTCATTTACACATACCATAAATTCATTGCACCATGGTATAGGTACTTTAATAAGTTTAACGTTACAATTTTCTGCTGACAATAATTCTTCGAGTTGTTTATCGTCGGATTGAGTACGTGCTACTTCCAAGAAATCGAGTACTGTCGGGCATGAAATTGTGTCTATAGAAATTCGACTTAGCGCGTCGGCTACTGCGTTCGCGGTTCCGACTAAATGACGAATGTCCGTAGTAAACTCGCTTATGTACAATAGCTGACGAGTACGTCTCGGGGTTTCTTTACTGCTCCCTAATTTATTAAAAGCAAAAGTTAACGGTTTATGGTCGGTATATATAATTAATTCACGACCTTCAAACATGTTTCTAAAATACTGTACTGACAAATAAATCGAAAGTAATTCTCTATCGTAGGTACTGTACTTTTGTTGCGTATCTGTCAAGCGTTTTGAAAAATATCCCAACGGAACCCAAATATTATTGACTTGTTGTTGTAACGTCGCGCCAACTGCATTATCCGATGCGTCAGCCATAATCGCAAGTGGCGTACCTGGTATCGGGTATGCTAACAACGCGGCGTTCTGTAGACTCAACTTACATTGTTCGAATGCTTGCACTGCATTATCGGTCCAAACTATACAACTTTTGTCCCGTTTCTTTGCTCCATGTAAATAATTATTTAACTCTGCCTGATTTTTAGCTGCATTTGGTAAATGACTTCTATAGAAATTAACCATACCTAAAAATCTACGAAGTTCTTCTATAGTCTGTGGTCTAGGAAAATCTATGATTGCCTTAACTTTACTATCTAAGGGTTTTAATCCACTGCTGGATACTTCGTATCCTAAAAATTCGATTTTCTTCTGCGAAAATGTACACTTTGCAATGTTAATTGTCAAACCTACATTTTCTAATCTGCTACATAATGCTTCTAAATGCTTTTCGTGTAAATTTATATTTTCGCTGGCTATAATTAAATCGTCCAAATACGAAAATACAAATTCGGTGTTATACTCTGAAAATTCTGGATGTTCTTTTTGAAAGTCTAATTCTACATTTTGTAGTACATAGTTATTCATGAAACGTTGAAACGTTTGTGCTGCATTTCTTAATCCAAAATTCATACGTAGATATTCCCAAGAACCTAACGGTGTACAAATTGCGGTTTTTTCTATATCTTCCGGTGCTATAGGAATAAAATGATATGCCCTATTAATGTCGATTTTTGAAAATACCTTTTTATTGGCTAGTATATATGTAAAATCTTTAATATGAGGAATAGGATACCTATCAGGTCTGGTGATAGCATTCAATGCGCGATAATCGCCGCATGGTCGAATGTTACCATCCTTCTTTGCCACTACATGCAAAGGACTAGACCAAGCGCTTTTTGACGGTCTACATATGCCTAACTCTTGCATAAGTCTGAACTCTTCACGTACCTTCTTGTAGCGATCCGGCGGTAACGGCCTTGGGCGCGCGTATACCGGCGGACCTGACGTTTCGATATGGTGAAGTACATTATGCTGAGGCGGATCCTTAAAAGATACAGGTTTAGTCAAATCTGGGAATTTACTTAATATGTGATAACAAGGATGTGTCTCGGCAATGGTGAAAATAGACGATTGTCTTACGTTTACCACTGACGACAATGCCTGCAAACTAGTCACTTTATCAATTAATCGCTTTCCCTTTAAATCTACAAGTAAATTAAAATATGACAAAAAATCAGCTCCTAATATAGGTTGGTTAACGTCGGCAATTACAAATGTCCATTTAAATGCACGACGCAAATTAAGGTTTAATTCTAAAGTTTTTGTACCAAATGTTTTAATCTCGCTACCATTAGCGGCATACAGTTTGTACTCACATTTTTGTGCACTATTTCGTACCGACCTGTGGTTTTTAGGTAACACTGAAATGTTCGCGCCAGAGTCTACTAAGTATCGTATACCATTTTGTCGATCCGTAACACATAACCGATGGTTTCCCGTAGCGATGCAAGTACCCATCGGAGCGACCTGCACCTCTTCTAGTTTTCCTGATGTTTCCAGCTGCATGGCTGTACACATTTTGTAGCTTTCCCTTTGAAACGGTAGTGGTAAAAGCATAACCAATCCGGGCTGTCTGGAGTACGCCTTCCCCTACTGCTGCTGCGTGGGCGTGACTGCGACCGGTATCTGCTCGCGTCGCGACCTCGCCTGGTGGAAAACCTGGACGAACGCTCTATGTTTGCGACCCTGTAACTTAGTTTCGCTATTTCAGCTAGGACTGGATCGTCTGTTACTGCTGGCCTTTCCATAACCTCTGCCACTTGTATAGTCCTCGAGTTTTCCATAACTCTGTCCGCTATGTTCGCCAGCCTCTCAACGTTGGTGGTTTCAGTCGCTGCCAATACTCCTCGCACTGATGCCGGCAGGTGGTTTTGCCACAGTATACTTAGTGTCTCTTCGCTAATTTTACTCCTGGCTAAATCTTGCATTTTCCTTAGGAGTTGAGTGGGCTTCTGGTCTCCCAGCTCCATTTCCCCAATCAGTTTTTGTATCTGCCGATTTTCCGACTCTTCATAAATTTCTAATAGCCTGCTTTTTAGTTTCTCGTATTTATGCTCTTCTGGCGGGTTGACTAAAATATCAGTTACTTGCTGTATAACGTCTTTACCCAGCTTGGAGATTATAATGTGGAATTTTGCCGTATCCCCTAGTTTTTGTGGTGCTAAAATAGCCTCAAGTTGTATAAACCAGACGCGGGGCTGGTCTGTCCAAAACTCAGGAATGCGGGCCGATAGCGATATGGACGCCAATCCCACATCTTCTACCTTGACTGCCGCGGCTGCAGGATCACGTCGGGGTCACCAGTGTGCGGTTACAAGTTCTTGATATCTTTAATTGTCCTTTATTTATATTTATCGCGTGTTCTCCTACCGGGACAACATCAAATAAAAAAATGTTTTTTCAAGTAAAATTATGTAATCATTTACACAGTCACGTACACATCTAAGAGCGGGCAATGAACAACGGCGCACAAGTACACGGTCACGAGCCAACTGACAATCGGCCTACGTCGCCCCTGGTCGCTACTTGTGTCCCTACAATATAATCGATTAATGACTTATTGTGATTTTGAAGTGTTACATCCCTTAATCAAATTTTGAACGTATAATGGGAAGTGTTCAAAATGGTGCTTTTGTCTTCTTTCTATCACCGCACCAATCACCATCGGCTGGTCGTTCATCCTCTTTATTGAGGGATTTGGCTCATATACGCAACAGGCACATGAGCTAAGGGAAGGAGCTCCCAGCTGAGGTTTTCCTACAGCACTAAGGTATAGGGTTTTTCAAAAAGGTGTAAAATTTATCCGAGGTTTTTTTTAATTGCATGAGTTCAGCAGACAGGCGGACAACCCACCTGATGGAGAGTGGTTACCAATGATGCTATAAATGTGCTACTGCTCTCTAAAGGGAGACTGGAACCTGGCCACTCATACCGGAACACGACTCAAGGTTCCGGCGGCATACTCTATAGAGGAGGGGTGGTGCCATCCAGAAGGGCAAATACCCTACCACCTGGCTGTGGGTTGTTTTGTCCCCTCTTACGATAGACCGCCCGGCCGCAGGAAATTGTATTCTATCTCCATTCCTGCACGGATAGGCTGGCAGCGCATTTATAACACCACTGGTGTTACAAATATCCATAGGCAATTGCAACCGCTTTTCATCAGGTAGGCCATCAGCCTGTCTGCTGTACTTTCACAATAAAAAAATAAAAGCAGTACCGAAGGTGCAATTTGTTATGATGTCAGAATGGTACATAAATGTAACATGAGAGCTGCATCCTAGTTCCTGAAAATTTCTATCACCCAAGTTATGAGATTTAGGAGGCATTTATTAATATTATGTGAGGCGTTTAAGGGCGGCTAGGGTTCGAAACGAATCTCATCTAATCTTACTTAGGGAGAGAGGGGTCTCGGCGAATATAAAGTCATTTTATACTCAAGAACATGTATCAAACTGAACATAAGGACATGTTGAAATCACATGGACATGTTGGTTCCAATAGTCACTATTGAGACCGTGCTTGAGTTTCCATGGACTACACTGGAACAAATATTCTTTTATAAATGACAGGTGTCATTGACCTTTTTATGTTGCAAGCTTCGAGCAACTCACCACTGTAAGAAAAACTATAGAATTTGTATAGAAATTCATGTCAGTGCTCACGCGTAATTAGGTTTTATTTGAATTACAGGTTTATTCCTAGACATCTTCTACAGTAAAGGAAAAAGTCAACCACCAAAGAAGACAACCGGTAAATAATATTTTTATGAATGAAGTGAATTTAATCAATATAATTATTTTATACTATATTACTGTAAGTATTTTTAACCAAAAATACTTTTTTCTTAAATAGACATAATAAAAGAGATTATTATATAAAAAATATAAACTTTATTCTTTTATTTAATTTATTATTTAGGAAAGTCTGAAATCTTAATAACGTGGTGGTTACTAAGATTAACTATAACTATTATTAATATTCTTGCTATCATATTATTGATATACTTTGTTATAAGACGAAATAAGTACAAATTGTAGCTTTTCATGCAACTTCGCCAGCGTAAACTTTGATTTAACGAATCGTACTTATTCAATGTAGTTTAAAAAGTAAGTATATTTCAAATATTACGATAATCATAACTGCTTTATATCACTTTCATATTTATTATTTAGACTTATTTATTTAAGAGTTCATATACAAAGGTAGTAATAAGAATGAAATTGATGTCATGATTAATAATGTGAAATTTTATACGAGTGCACTTACATAATTTTCAAAAGGAAACTATCAGGTAAACTACTGCAGTAACCATATCAAATGGTTAAGGTGATGTGTTCTGTACTTACGATTTCTGAAAAATCTGTCGAGAGACGAGTCTAACGTTTTAAACGTAGACAGAGAAACCTATACACAAATTGATAGCGTATGTCGCATTCACACAAGAAAAAGAACAACTTATGCCGATGTCGTATAAAGAAATGAGACAGAACGTTGCTGTTTTTTTGTTTCACTGAGCGTTTCACGGTTTGTCGCACCGGTTTGCTAAACAAAGTTCGACAGCTGAAGCTAGTATTCATATTATATTTTGTTTTCAACAATTTAGACTTCCTATTTCAACCTTTTTGTTAAAAACATGGTGCCGTGTAGCGTTAAAGGGTGTAAAAGTGGTAGCGGAACGAAAACGTTAGGATTGTCTTTTCACTCGTAAGTATACCACTGTTTATCAGTTACTAGGCACTCAATAACATTTTATTATGTTCATATAATGTTTATAATTTACTCTAGACGTAAATTCATCGTTAAAATAGCATAAAAATAAAATTTTTAACCTAAAAATTTAGTGTGGCCAACTTTTTTATAAATTATTTCCCACGTTATAGGAAATATTAGGATTTTATTCTGCATCGTCTATTAATGAAATATCTGAAAATTTTAATGGTTTGTTGTAGTTCTCCTGAACCTGATAATTTACGTCTGAATTGGATTTTAGCTACAGGACGGACAGATTGGACACCAAAACCATCTTCAATAATTTGCAGTAGCCAGTAGACATTTTGAGAAAAAAATTGTTAATCAAAAAGAAGAAACTTACACTGCTATTCTCTAATGCTGTATCTTAATACTATACATAGCAAAGACATTGCTATGTATAGTATTAAGATAAATTACTTTCGTTATCGCGGTCGAGATGCGAGCACTGCGCAAAATCTGCGGAGTGACGCTCGCGGACCGCGTTCGTAATACCGAAGTAAGAAAGAGAGTTGGTCTGAAAGAGAGTGTCGGGGTGAAGGTAAGGAAAGGAATGCTTCGGTGGTTCGGGCATGTGGAAAGAATGTATGATGAAAGAATGACTAAACAGATATACAATGCAAAAGTGGATGGATGCAGAAGTCGCGGAAGGCCACGACACACCTTCCACGATCAAATTGATCATGTGTTAGCAGAAGGTGATGTTAGGAGCCTTAAGAACAGACGAGCGTGCATGACAAGAGCTATGAATGTCAAAGAAGCAAGTGAGTTGTGTAAGAATGGGCCTGTGTGGCGCTCTGTTGTTCGTGCCTACCCCGCAAGGGACCTGGCGTGAAGTTATGTATGTATGTATGTACTTGCGTTATATAAATTCGTATTTTCTCCACAACCATCACTAGTAAGTAATACAAACAAAAAATATTGTGTCCAACAAAGTTATGGTTACTAAACGGGGTTTTGGATTTTAAGGCAAGACTCCAGAGTACACACCTCGAACGTTGCAAAAAAAATGGAAAAGCTCGAAAACTCAATCAATCATCCGAACGACTGAAAAAAATAAAAGCTCTTCGAGAAAAAAGTAGACGTTTTTAGCTAAAGTAGACAATGTTATTGCAGAATTGAAAACAAAGTCATAAATAATTGAGGAAGATGGGGATTTATTGGAATCTGTTGACTCTACCAATAAAGACTTCTTGAAAAAAATGTTGAACCCCGCTTCCAGTGGTAGAAAATATTCCCCATCTTTATGCAAATTCGCTCTTTGCTTACAATTTATAAGTCCTCGGGCTTACAAGTATGTACGAAAAAAATTTAAATTCACGAACCAAGGAACCAAGCGGCTTGGTTCGTGAGCTAGTTTGCGTACTGAGACGACAATCGAGTGCCGAATCCTTTAGTGAACCAATCGTTCGATTGAACGGGTCGCACGTTCCGGATCATTTTGTCAACAGGTCAGTATTGATCCTAATCTCTAAAATTGAACGAATGACACCTATCTATTACAAAGGTGTAGTAAAGTAAAAGTAAATTCTTTTTGCTACACAGCTTTGTTACGCGTGAGAAAAATGTTGTAAAAACAATAAAAGCCTATTAAAATTAAACATGTTCTATTATTTATCCACAAAACCAGAACCTACTATTACATAAGAAATGACAGTTATTTTGAACCACGTCATCATTATCCATCGTCACTCCTGCCCTCATCACAATTAATTTTAGTTAGGCAGCATGTCTTCTCCCCCGCATAGCATGCCTTTACCTATCAATGAAAATCGATTTATCAGGTTCATTTTACAGGCCTCCTTACATACAAATTTCTAACTATCACAATTATTTTTCCTCGCAAGGTATCCCTAAATATTGTGACGTAATCTTTTTTCTCCCTTTCTGCGGCACGCTATAGCGGTGTCTATAGGATTCTCTGTCTACGGTTTCAAATGACCCAAAATTTGGGTCATTTGAAACCGTAGACAGAGAATCCTATAATGTATTTATTTACTAGAGTTTACTCCCGCGGCTGCGCTGCGGGTTAGCCTCTAGTGCGTGTGTCTTGTTTATAGAGCAAGCGTTACAGGTTATATTGTATTACAATTTTATGTATTTGCTCCCGGAAGATTCACTTCATTTTATATCGCACACTATACCATCCCCCGTTTATCTGTAAACAACATAAATTCCAAACTTGACTAAAATTACAAAATAGATAACATGGATCAAGTGGACCCAGTAGTCCAAGTGAACTTAGTGGATCCAGTGGATCAAGTGGACCAAGTAGACCCAGTGGACCCAATAGACACAGTGGACCAAGTGGATCCAGTAGACCAAGTGGACGAAATGAACAAAATCTCAAACCTATCCTAGTTTCCGGGATAAACTTCTCATGAATCTATCCCCAAATGTATCCCATAATTCGGGATAAAAAGTATCCCACGGCCACCCTCGTTATCAAAACTATATATGTACCTAGTTTCAGCCAAATCGATCCAATAGTCTTTCCATAAAAGGATAATAAACAAAAAGACAAATATATTTTTATCCCGGAAACTATCCCATTTTTCGGGAAGTTCTCGAATAATTCGGAAAATTTCGAATAATTAAAAATTTTCGTAAAGATTTTTTTCTAACGGAAATTAATTATAAAAACCAAAATGAATTGAAAAGATTTCTTGCCAATATTAGTATATAGATTTTTTATGTTACTGACAGAAATGAACATATATTGAAATTGAGCAGTTATTTTTCCAGGTAATTGATTTTTAATCAAAAAGTATATTATTCATAAGTACAATATTTTGATACACGATGTCATGATCCATTGATACATGATCAAATTGGAAACAATAGAAAATCCCGTGATATTTCGATAACTCGCGAGTTGTTCGAATTATTCGAAATTTTTTCGAATCGAATAATTCAAATTTTCGAATCATTCGATTTGAATTTCGAATTGAATATTAATATTCGATTCGAACTATATTCGCACACCTCTAGTACTGTACATGTAAAAATTTAAAAATGTTACACAATTAGAACTTTGAATAATACAGGCATATTTTTATATACACAATTTTATAACATTGACATATTAAACAGTTTTAGTTTGGTTTTAAGCCTGGATTTAGTTGGCTTAATCATACTTCTTATATTATGACTTCTATATTATTATGTGTCCTTTAAAAACCAACCAGGTTTTTACATTTAAGCATTGGAATTCGAATTTATTATAGAATACTACTGTAATTACATTTATAAACTGGCTTTTTGAAGATTAGTTTTTATAGCAATTAAATTGCATTATTTATTATTGTGAATAATGTTTTGTTTTTTTTTACCTGATATCTCCCTAGATTTTTTTACGGTACCCCACTGAAAGTACGACTTCGGGTTATCTATAATCTTATAACATTCTAAGAATGCCGTGTCTGTACCTATATTAAAAGCTAGTTGTTTTTTTTTCTACACCGTTTATAAGACTATATAAACGATGGAGAACACAATGCAATTGTGTTAGACTTCTTGTCTGTTTATCAGTTTATTTGTTTGTTCAGAGTTCACGCAAAAACTATTAAGCCGATTTCGATGCGTTTTCGCTGATCGACAGCAAATTCTTACATTTAAATTTTTTATCCTGGGAATTCAAGGGGAATTTTTCTGGGACTGGTTTAAAATTACCAGATTAAAATGAAAACCGAATTCCAATATGGTTTTTCACTCTTATTCCGGGAATCTTCCCGGGAGCGGTTTGTAGTTGTTATGGTATAAAATATAGCTTAATTTGACACAGTTGTTGTGTGTTGACACGGTTCACTAAAACGATGGTCTCGTGACCTCGAACACCCTGCGGCCGGCGGCTTTACGGTGGATGCAATCAGGCCACAGCTGGAGGAATGGGTCAACCGCACTAGCGGAACCCTCACCTTCAGGACGACACAGATAATGACCGGACACGGTTGTTTCGATCAGTATCTGTTTCGCATTGTGGGCTGCTTGCCTTCTCCGGATTGCCGACAGTGTGGCGCACCCGATACGGCGTTTCATACGCTTGTCGAGTGCGCTGCCTGGACGCCGCAGCGTTTCGAGCTCGAGACAAAAGTAGGAGCTGTCGGATCGCTCGGCGACTTGGTAACGGCCATGTTGCAGAGCGACGACCGCTGGGATGCTGCGGTTTCTTTTTGTGAGGCAGTAATGTCTCTGAAAGAGGCCGCAGAAAGTGATAGGGAGCGAAGTCCTTCGGCGCGTACTACGGTCTCTTCTCGAGGTCGCCGGCCTTCAGCCGGCACCCGGAGAGGCAGGTACGCGCATTACTTCCCTCCCTGAGTTAGGATCCGGAACGATGGGGGCCCTTAGCTACTAGGTAAAGCAAGGGATTTAACAACTACCCCCGTGTCGTAGTGGAGTGTGTTCTCCCAGGGCACACTTCAAGCACTTTATTGCGCTGGATCGACTGTTGCGTAACTATGTTCTATATCTCAGTCTTTACAACACACAAAAGCGCAGGGTCGTCAGGGAGGAGGGGGTTTTTAATGGGTATTGAGGTTGCTCGCCCGTGCGGCATCACTCGGAGTCTCCACACTGCTCTGTGTAGTCCATAGCGGACGGAACGCAAAATAAAGCATACAATTGCTAGCGTTACCGTTCCCCGTGGATTCGTGCCGTTACCTAGTGACGGCCCAGAGAGTGCGTAAATCGGTTAGTCATTTTCCCTCGCCTCAAAAAAAAAAAAAAGTTCACTAAAACGATAGCTTACATTCTTTTTTAAATGCTGCAGTACTTTGTCCCGCGAATGCCGCGGGAAAATTAAATAATGCATGGACAAGGTCGGTCCTAATATATGTATATAGTTCCAGAAGTCAGGGCGAGCTTTCCATGTGGTAAGTACGTGTCAGTGTGTGAGCCCGAAGCGGGGTATGATTGGACCCAACTGAACGTTCCGACAGACACGCACACTGTCGAGCGAATCTCCTGAGCTAGATAAGAGACTGAAATCTAGCCACTAATCCCTATTTAGTCAAATAATCAGATAAACAATCATAATACTGCTACAACTTAGGCTCCGACAATGACGAATTCTGTTGTATTGATTATTGGTAAATTAGATTTAATGTATGAAGTCTGTTTAAAATATAAAAGTATGTCATTGTGACATATCATCAATAAAAGTTTATATAGGGGAGACCGAGGAGAGTTGTGTCAATTTTTACTTTAACTAATATATCTCAGTCCAGAAGCATTCTACATCTATGAACTATATAAGTAAATGTAGCTTATTTCATGGGCTTTAAGGAAGAATCATCAAAATTAATACCAATGTTAAGGTTTCTGAGAAAATGTACAAAAACCAAAACTACTCCTCGTGTCACAACCCTCCTAATACCGAGGTAAGTTGTGACGAATAACAAAGTGAGTTGTGACATTTATGTACGAACAAAAATAAAATATAACATAAAGATAAAAACATTAATATCCTAAATAATATAGTATGGCATCTTTCTGAGACCTGTTGTATATAAATCAGTTTAAAAATCAAAGTTTAATCTGACAAACAGTTATGATAGTCATATCGGAGCTGGTTTATGTGAAACCAGTCTTGGAATTCGGGGCTCTGAATCCTTTTGATTTGCTTGATAAAGGTGTCAAGGTAACAAAAGCAAAACCAATAATTTTCTGCTTTTTCTTAGTCACAAACGATACTTTTCTTATTAGTTTTCTTTTTTACTTGCTGAAACTTCTTTTCCTATGGAAGTAAATTCATACTTCGTAGGTGTATCGGTCTTCGTGTGACATCTAAATTAAATTGATATGCCTTTTTATACTTAAGATTGCAAGGAAATTTACCTAGTTGACATTGGAATAGTATGGGGCAATTCTATAAGGTTGAAATATTAGCCTGACTACTTCAGAGGGCACAGTTCACAAATATTAGCCTTAGCAATGTCAATATATCATATTATCAGTCTTTCATATATTTAGCATTCTGAATCAAAGAAATGGCAATGCAGCATGCAACATCATGCCATGAGAAAAACTGCCAGAAAAACAAACAAAAGAAAGCGGCTAAATAGGAGAGTTGTGACAAGCTGTCACAACTCACCCTAGTGCAAAAATTAGCGAACTAATTAAAATAATAATTCATAATTAATAAACAAGATGCCAACCCAAAAAAAATTGTAAGGCTATGAAACCTGAATAACTAAACTATATAAGAAAAAATATCATTAACATGCAAACATAATACATAGCAATATATGTGTAATAAAAATTATAATGAAAATATTACTTTTTGCAATTTTTTGTATGAAAATGTCAGAATGTCAAAACCACTTCCCATACGCCATTCTTTCGCACTGCATTAAATAGCCCATCTCGAAAGCAACAAATGCTAGTTGTTGTCACATTATTAACGTTCATAGGTTCCGAGAAATTAAGTATGTCACAACTCTCCTCTGTAACAACTCTCCTCGGTCTCCCCTACTGCAAAATGGTCTTTTCAATAAACAAATTCCACGTACGTATCTGTAAAAGCACATTTTATTACCGGTCGGCATTTGAACTAATTGCAATCCTTTTATGATCGTCTTCTTTTGTTCACTTATTAATTGGCATACGTTTCTAGTTTTTATGGAGAACAGCCTATTGTCTTATGTCAGCCGCTCGGGAGCATCATTAGCTATGTGTTGCGGATTATAAGTACAAGCTTATTCTAGGAAATTATGTCGACGTTGCCGGGAGTGCGCATTTGCATTTGTGAAGTATAAAACGATGGCCTGATTGAGAGAGGGGGTCAGTTGAGCTACAACTACGATCTAGGCGTGACGTGTGTACATTCGGGAATCTAATAGTGACATACATTACGTTTGGATTCGTTGCGTTCGGTTATGTTTGTACCTGTGTTATACGTGTTTGTAGAGGTCTAATAAACTCAATAATAATTCTAGCGGCATTTTAATTCCAGTCTTGCAAACTCGTAACAATACGATATTGTCCACTTAGTACAACGAATTTAAAAATGAGAAAACATCAGTTAACCTCATTGGGATTAGTAGATTCTGAATATATAATTTTTTGACACTCTGTTTGTGCATCACGTGAAACGTGCTGAACGTATTAACGACTCGGCACAGAGCTTGCTTATAATCCGGGTCAGAATTTAAATACTTTTTATCTCGATAAATGATATTGTTACAACTCAGGTCTCAATAAAAACAAAATCCACCTGCATATCTGAAACAAAACACATTTAATTGCCTGCCGGCATTTAAACTACTTGTAACTCTTTTATGAACGTCTTTTTTTGTTTCCTTTGTGTTTAAAATTTTTGTTTAGAAAACAGCCCACTGTTTTATCGTACGCTTTTATGGTAGTTTGCGGCCGAGTCATTAGCCAGGTGTGGCGGATTAAGTCGATTCATTGCATTTGTGCAGTATAAAAGATGATCTGATCGAGGAGGAGGAGTAGAGTGAGAACCACGGTCGAAGCGAGACGTGTGTACTACAATCGGTAATATATTAGTGACGGACTTTGCGCGTTTTATTGAATTACGACCTTCTGCATTAAGTTTGGATTTTTTGTTGTATATTTGTACCTGTGTTATACATGTTTGTAAAGGCGATCTAATTCGAGTCTAGTTGCCCTAGTAACAATATCGTTTTTGACTTAGACGAATATAACTAAAAGTATAGCAGTGCGAATTCGTCTACTTTGAAAATGACTGAATGGAATCGACTGAATTTAAATGAAACTACATTCGAGCTTGATTATATCGTTAGACAGAACTTAGGTGGCTACCTTTTATTTAGATGTTATGTGGTTTCCGTGGAATAGGCTAAGAAAACAGAAGATTGTGCTGCTGTTGCTGTTTTTTCTTTCGCTTCCATTAGTAGTTATATACAAATATGAATATAAAATTATTAGAATTATTGTATTGTGAAGTTTGTTTCGAATAGGGTTTCAAATAGCTTAACGGATTTCAATGAAAATGTTAAGTATTAAAGATGAAATTCAATCATAAATTTAGTGTATTTAGTGTATGTTATTCCAATATGTTATAGAGGTCAGAAGATAATAATATTAGTTACACACACGAACTTATTCTGATTAATTCAGAACTATTCATTACGCTTTCATGTTAAAGCCACTGAACTAGTCTCAAAGGAATTAGGTATTATTATATTAGGTAAAATCTGAGAGTCTAAGCCCTTATACCACCGCGGCTAGGCTTGTATTTTGTAACAATACTACGCATAGCGACTCTTAGATAATAATATCAAAATTAAATAGCTAGCCTTGAAATATGTATTTGATAATACTTTTTTTATTTGTAGAAGTTACCACTTTATGAATTCATTGTTAAGCCCGATTACGTAGTAACAGGAACTGGTCATTCATGTCACAGGACCTTTGTGCGGCTACCATTGTCAGTCTATCGGAGCTCACATTTGAGGTGCTGGAGACCTTGCAGCGCAAGCGTGGCACTTTCAAACAGTGGCTTACTTGAGTCCTAGTATGCTTAATACCGACCAGACGTCGTTAGTCGTTACACCACTTGCGAGGAATGTAGCATGATAAGTACCAAATTATTGGTTTATACATTTCATTTGTTTTGCCTGCGGGAGTCCTCGCCTGCTGTATATCGACCGAGCTATTGACCAATGAAAATGAGCTTCAAGAGTCGCTTTGCGCACACGAACATGTTCTACAATACAGACTTATACTACTGATAGGTTTAAATAAAACACCCATTTCACTTTATTTAATCTTTATACAATTTTTCATTATACAACTAATGTACTTAAAAACAGAAATCATTCAGTACAGCGTTAAGATTTTCAACTTAACGTATAAAAAGCTTCAAAACATAATAGGTATTTATAGAACAGTTGTTAAGACATTACATATTAACGACTGGTAGATTTTGCTGGTAATTATTCATAATATGATTTAATCTTTATTGCCTAAAACAGACAAACACGCAGATGATCTATCTGATAAAAAGTGTAGGTGTTTGGTACATTAATTTCTGGCTTCCTTTTTGAAGCTTTTCTTAAATAAGAAAATTTCTTGGAGCATAGGAAAATCCTCAGCGCGATGTACTTTCCAGATCGTTATACGCCTTACACTCGTTTTCTAGGACCTTTGCGTAGTTGAGCGTGGCAGCTCAAAGAAGTAGAGGTGATAAACCCGCTGATAATTTTCTGCGGCAACCTTACCATATTTTTACTCAAGAATTAATATCACATTAAAGCAGCAGAGTAGCTGACCAGCCGATTTTACGTAATGCCTAAACACCCTTATTTTGAGGCGTTCGAGCGATTTTGAGAATACCTTCACTGACGAACTAATAAATTTATTACATTTTTCTCAAAAAGTAGCCTTCTCTACATAGTACAGATTCGCGTTTGACAACTACCCCGATAATAAGTAATGAGGTCAAGAATGGTGAACGCTTTATAAGAGATTAATTAATACACGCGTGACTTGAAGGACACTCCAATACTGCATACATAACAAATAGACCTGCTATACCCGTTCACTAATGGACAATATCGCTTGATGTATATGAACAAATAGCGCTTTAGTGCCCTTCTAAATGTTACCTAAATTTCTGACTAGAACCGGACTTTGGAACATATTTTGTGCGTTATCAGTATTTGTTTTCTTTAGATCGTAAACAATCATTCCAACCAGAGAGAGTGAGGAAAAACTTTCACTTTGACTGGTGCCTTCTTTCATTATAACCTTCCACCTATATTATAATCAACAGTTACCAGTCAGCGAATTAAGCACACATTTGAATTTACGATGCCCTCTCGACTTACATTTCCGTAAAGAAATTCACATTATTAGGGGACTAGGTTGATGTTCTTCAAAAAGGTCTTTTCGATATAATTTTAGCTTGTTATAAAATCAACTAAATTTGGACCACGGTACTATTTTGGTATAATAAGTAAACATGCCTGAATAACAAAATGTTTATAAATCGAACTATTCCTTCGTGCCATTAACCAAGAATTTTTAAACATAATAATATAGAATTTTTAAGCATTTAATCCAAGTGTGTTAAAATGTAAAAGTAAAATAAATAAGTTACTTATTAGGCCTTACACGCGTATCAAATCCGTAGCTATGGAATTTAGAATTAATTACGTGATGCGTGCTCTTATATAGAGTTCCGTAGGTAACGACAGATATTGTATACAAAATTGCACCGAGCGTGCAGTTGGAATTTAAATCCGATGCGGAATTAATTTTGTGATGCGCGCGCTTCTGTAGAGTTCAGTTACAGCAGACTTTGTGGAAAAATCGCCCTGAACGTCTCGTTGGGATTTAAATGCGATGCGGAATTAGTTTCGTACTTTTAGAATCCCATAGGTTACAACAGATTTTGTGCAAACAATCGCACCGAGCGTGACGTTAGAATTTAATTTCGATACAGAATAATTGGGTGATACGCGCGGTTCTATTGTTTTGATCAAAAATAAACCACACTGAAATATTCAAAGAGCGCCCCCCCCCCCCCGGCTTTAGTTATTATTGTCAATCAAACAAACTTTTATAGTCTTGAGCGATTTTCGTTAGTCTGTTTTTAGGAAGAAAGTAAGTCAGACCACGCAGATCGATGAGCTTTTATTGCAAGTAACTCAGCCAGAATGTTAATTAAATTTAAAAATCTGCTTGCTTGCTTACAGACATTTAGCGTGGAGTAGTATGTTGATTACGATCTTTAGGTATCATTTACGTGATTTACGTCCAATGAACATTTATATCCACAGTGGCTGCTTGCTTTTTACCTAAACACCTTTTTACCTAATGTTAATTATTCTTCTTTAGGTTCGTTCTAACCACTATAACGGAGGATGCGCATTTGAAACAGCTGTTTAAATTGACAATATTTTTTCATGTATTCTCAAAATCGTCTCGAGTTATTTTAAACGCCCAAACGCAACAATAATAATTAAGAAATCTTTACGGCCCTGTCTATCACTTATAAAAGACAGAGACAGAATATCAATACATTCACCACAAGCTTTACAATAATTTCCTCAATTACGTTCATTTAATTTCATTCAAGACACGCCTCTTCAACATTCATTTTTTTATATTAAAAAAAACAGGCACGTGCCTATTTATTTACATTGTGTGAAATTAATTACAAAGTGTAATAATAAATGTACAGTGACCGCCGTTGTTTACAGCTGAAAGTTTACCAAAGTAATAAGTTATACCGATAGTTCGGACTTCTGAATCTTAGTTCACTTTCATAGTATTTTTCATATAATCCATATGTAAATATGGGCTCTCTTAAAATGATATTTTATGTTTTGTAGCACGTAATGCATCAGGATACATAAGCAAAGATATTCACTCAACAAATTGAGTAAACACTATATACATATTTAACTCTGTAACTTCTGGGAATAAGTAGTCGCCAAAAAATGGGAGGAGACAATAGACAAATTATAAAAAGAAACAGCATACCATATTACAAACAATAAATAAGATTGATATGTGAGAAGAAGTGTTACAAGATATTAAAATTAATAAACAATAAAAGATGTAGCGTCGGCATCAGGACCTTGTAACTATATTTTTGGGTAAAATTATTTTTTTCCACAAAATTTTGTAAAGATAAATTATGTCACCAAAAAACATAGTTACAAGGTCCTGCATTGGCGCCAACGATATTCGAAACTAGATAGTAAATGTGAAAATATGTAGGTAAGGAAAGTAAGACAAGGTAAATTTAAATAACTAAATTATAAAGACTACCTAGGCCCAGGAAAATGATGATGCTTTGCAAGCATGAAATGTGCTTTCAGGTGCGTTACTATTCGCACTTCCCATGATAGACAAGGAGAGAGTGACAACGCTGCTATTAAGTCAACCCGCACTAGTGCACTGTTACACCGATGCAGGAGCACGTCTGATTTGTAAAAACAAACAGTGTATTGCTGTAGTAAAGTCTGGAGTGTTTCTTCTCTATTGTTTTCGATACATTTCAGGTAAACTTCAAGTAAATACGTTATTTTAAGGTTCTTTGAAAATACAACCGAGTATGCGCTACGATATAACAATATGCCATATGGGGTTAAGTATAGTATTTCTGAATTTATATTCAAATTGTGGTTTGATGGACTAAATAAAAGCTTTAGTCGATAAACTACACAGTAATGCACAAATACAATATTTGAATAATCTTGGCTTAGATCTTTCAAATTTTTATTTCAGATAATATCAAGTAGCCTTATATGTCAAAAGTATTTTAACTCAATGGAAGATTGTATAATTACTCAAAACCTTACAATTTTAGTTTTTGATTGTTGTGCGTGTTACCTGAATTTTTTTATTATGGCTATTTTGACAAACTCACTTGTCCAAAATTTCGATTCCAAACCCGCTATAACTCCTCGCTAACTTTGCCACACACTTATGTAGGTATAACATAGAAATTATATATGTACTCTTCTTAACGCAGAGAAACCATATTTACATACATTACATAACTTCGGTAAACTTCAACTTGGTTTGCAACTATAAATATATATTCTTGCAAGGCGGTTGTTCCAGAGTTAAAAAATTAATATCAAACATTAATCGTTGGTCAAGATGAAGAGGGCCTTAGCTCAAAAAAATATTTTTTAAAGAGGGCCAATTTAACTTTCGAAACAAAATTTTTCTATGTATGAATTTCCTTGATGTATAATATTATAAACTTAAGATTCTGCTTTGAATGATATTACTTTTTATTGCAATTTTTGGCAGGACTCCATTATATATTAAAAATTACTTTTTTGACATAATGCCCTGTTTATCCGAATAAACGTCATATTATGGGGGTTCGATGAATGATTCGTTCATATCATCAACGCTTTGTTTGTTGAATTCCGAAACTATCTTGAGAATACTTTTGTTTATTGTTTATATTAACTTTTGTTTATATTAACTATTTTTTAAACAAATTCACTCTTATAAAAGTCTATGATATCATGTTAGATTAGTAGCTAACTCACTCGCGTATCAAACGAGGTGAGTTCGAATACTGACCGGAAAGCATGCACCACTTAGTAAATGGTCCGTCCTATATAGTGCATATTGTTTACAATTGCCGTGTTGACGGTAATCGGACACATCGTGACGAAACCTGCACATCAAAAAAACCGATGTGACAATTCGGCAATTAATTTAGGTACGTTCCTCTTTAATAATGGAAACGCCCGAGCTCAGCAATTGGACTTTTATATATTTATATTATTTTTAAGCTTTAAGCTGTGACTTAGAACTGACTAATTAATTTGATTTTGACCGCTAAGGCAGTTTTTTGATCTAATGAGGTTTGTTTCAATCACGTTTTGATAGTGAAAGAAAACTTTGTGATAATCGATGTGTAAAACCCTCCAACCCATCTTGGACAGGATGCAGACCCTCGGGCCTCGAGCCATTGTTTTGGGGTTGTTATATGCTGATAATATCAGAATAGTAGGTATTTTACAATTATGTATTACTTTCATAAAATCTGGGTTATTCCTGAGTTAAAAGTTGTTGTGTTGTTGTTGTGTGTTTTTTCTATAGATATTTTATTATTATTATTTTTGTTCGATGTTAGCAATCTTTGTATAAGCCTTGTACTGCAAAGGTAATGTACAGTACGATGGCATTAATTGGTACGTCTTTATACTTACTATGACTTGCTCTTGCTAAGCAACGTAATACAAGCCTTGTAATAATAAAGTATCCATTATTAAATATTTTCAAATATTATGGTAAAGTACGGTCCAATATATTTTTCCAGGTATTATGATTATGTTACCGTTTACACTCTTATTTATAAAACTTATAATAGGTTTGTAGGCTCGTTAAAAATGACTTTAAAAAGTGTTAGTGTTATTCATAGTCGCACTGTGAAAGCGCTCAGGAATAATACTTTTTAAGTAGCTTATAAAACTCGTATATTTTTTATGAATAAGGGGGAAGAACTCGCTGATATATTGTAACAGTAGCAATTTTAATAATAGTTAAATATGGAGTATATTTGATTATTAAAGTAAAGTAGATAAATCAGGGTAGTGATTGGCACAAAGACAATTTATTCAAGGTATACATTAAAGTTAGTTTGATAGTCATACAATAATTTTATTATTATCATTGTATGGCTATATATAACATTAAAGATTTCTTAATGTCTTGAATGAATTTATTGGGTACCAATCACTTGCGTCATTAGTGTTATACCCTTTTTCGGTATTCTCAAGTGATGGGACCCGTGTAGGTATAATAAGAAAGTACAAATGAAATTTGTATTGAAAAAGTTTGTACTTAACAATATTTCAAGTTGGCCAATTATTGAACTTATTATTACTTTATAATCCGCTATAGGAGCTAGAAAATGGCTTCATCGACTATTACAACTATTTATCTAATAATACTGGATGGATATTAAATATAATAAATTATCGCGAAAAATTCTTGAAAATTTCATAAGATCTCATGTTTTTTTTTGTAAGTATACTAGTCGAAAAGCTCTTAATATTATAAATCCTTAATATAAAGTAGTGTAAGAGGATAATGTAATTATTTACCTAGATATTCGCAATAACTTACCTTAAGTGAAAAATACAAGGAGTTTATTTTTTTTATTTACTTTAAAATCGAAATAATATTTAAATAAGCTCGTAGCTAGCGTAATCCGAATTTTCATTGTATAATTTATATGAATATTATAATAAAAATAACGCTTAAGCAAAGTAGCTGGTAGGTATGACCTTCGAAAAATAAAACTTTCTTGTTATTTTTTAAATTATGAACACTCGATCAATATTGTATATAAAACAATTTTAACAAATGATGTTATATATTATCGATGATCTAGACAATACAATTTTTGAGTATGTATTTTTTTAATATTCAATAATATATGAACACGCTTCAACCTGGACGGAGAGGGGGCAATTGAATAAAGAAAATTATACGCATTAGCACTTGTTATGTTATTTCTAATCCACAAGTGTAGCTGAACATGGAGTTTAGGTTTTATAGTTATAAATGCAACGTACTATAGAATATTTCTCCTTGTGTTTCATTGGTGAACCTTATCCAAAGCCGTGATTGGTTATTTCAAACTAACATATTATCTATACATTTTTTTTGTTATGTTTTATGGTGGTGTGAAACATAACAAGTGCTAAACATACAGCATAGTGATGTATAATATTTTATTAATAGTTTGGAAGTATGAAACTTCAAGCGCAATACACGCATTTAGGCAGCTATTAGTAAGGAAAAGTGACATAGTCTTAATAAAATATCGGCGAGTACACAGGTCCCTTAAGTTTCGGAATTCATAATACTTAAGCGTCCCCATTGTTTGTATTTATAAAGCAAAAAAATACGTAGGTATCTAAACCAAACTTTCGGATACCGAACTCTGCTATACGATTGCAGATGTCGCCTAACTATAAATCTTAAATAAAATTGAATTTTTACAGATAAAATTATCGTTACAGACCATATTAAATACGGTCTGGTGCAACGGACATTTTCAGACTTCTTAATAAATTTAAAAAATTTCCAACGCCATTCTAACTACAAGTTTTTTTGATATTCTCAAGTAAATAGAAAATTATGATTTCACCAGTGAAATCTGTATATTTATTTTGATCTAAGATACATTATCGTAATTATTAAGATCTCGTCTGAATGATCAAAGTTTACAAGAATGTTGTATGAAGTACTTCTAAAATAAACATCCATATAACTATTTATGGTTAACATATGTTCAACATTTAATGCACCGGGCCCATGTTCACAATGTTACATGAAGATACTTTTCTAAATTCAAAATACATATATTTCGCCTTACATACGGCGTCACTACAATTTTGGCCGACTTGAGTAATACATTTACTTATTTATGGCGGGCTCTTCTATCTTATTATTCACACACTTGTCTCACGACTTGTTTTATCCGTGCAGGAACGGAGAAAGAATACAATTTCCTGCAGCCGGGCGGCCTGTCGTAAGAGGCGACAAAACAGCCCACAGCCGGGTGGTAGGACATTTGCCCGACTGGATGGCTGCCACCCCTGGTCTAGAGTATGTCGCCATAACAACCTTGAGTTGTGTTCCGGCAATAGTGACCAGGTTCCAGCCTCCCTTAAGAGAGCAGCAGCACATTTGTAGCCCCTTTGGTGTTGCAAGTGACCATAGGCGATGGTAACGGCTTTACATCAAGTGGGCCGTCTGCCTGTCTGCTGAATCCGGCAGTAAAAAAAACCATTCATAGAAATTTGACATTACTGGTATGGGAAGCTCCATAATCATGTCAAATTTTAACCACTCGTAAGGCAAATTAAAGATTAATAAGATACAGGAGCCTGCCATTAGTCGGTAGAGAGAGCGGAATATCGACCATCCACAAAAAATGCGCTAAACCGGAAAATCTGACTCGTCTAAAAACTTGCAATTAACTATTCGATATTCCACGCACTATTCTTAAGACCATAGATACATATATATCGAGCCGTTACTAAATTTCCGAAAAAATGTCATCCAATATAACCTTTCACTCAAAGTCCACGTCTATTAGTGAGAATTATACTATTTTTAATTGCACTGCTATCCATACGATTTGAATATAAAATCAAGTATAGTGCAGCCACCTGTACTATATCTGGCTTTAAAAATCATCACAAACATTTTCTCCTACAGTGTGGGCATCGGGAATTCCTATAGATTCCAACAGCTTGTTTCATCCTACGCTAAGGCGTGGAAGTAATGTGACAGCAACACGCATCACTCTTAAAGATGTCAAATTCATTCGCGTTCAGTATACCAATTTTGATGTTATTATGAAAACTTCAAGTATTACGCTATTTCTCACAGATGGGCCGTGGACTTATGATATCAATAATACAATCGTAATACTTTTCGACTTGCTGTTAATTCAAAACTTTTCAAACATCGCCTAAGTTTCCCTTAGTAGCAAGGGTTACAGTGTCGAAAATACAATTGTATGAACTTTCCAATTTAAGAACACCTTAATAACCAATACTTTTAGGTCAAACACTTAGCGCTATTGGCAATAATCTTCTTCTTTTGTGAATTTGCTCATACTCGTATGGTTAGAAAAAAATACTAGAGTTTAGTAGTTAACGTCCTCTCGATTCAAATGAAAAGCATGCACCAATTGGGCAGTTTTCTGATCTAATGTGCATATTGTCCCAATTACACGCTGACGTGGAAAGAAAACATTGAGATGAAAACTGTATACTAAGATAACCATTATTTCAAAATTGCCATTACTCCTTGGACAATTGAGGCTGTTCCCCGAAAATAGGTAGCTCCGTACTCAGCAGTGGTACGTCATTGACTTAATGTATAATATATTATTTCCCGTAACTAGGCAATTATTAATTACCAATCGGTGGAAATTAACTTTTGCCTTGCACATACATTGGTGTCAAATATTGTATAAACTATCTTTGATTTTCTGTCCCTTCTTATTATTTAATCGCTTTCACTGTTAAAAAATCACTAAAGTGTTAGAGTCGAAAGATACATTGGTTATTAAAGTAACTCAATACTCGTTTTACTTTATAATTCTAAGGCCACATTATTTTACTAGTCCAATGAGATATTATATATTACGATAGTGCAATCGGCTTGTTCGGACTAATTTCTATATAGGGTTTGATGAGGGCCAGATCTGCTGATTTATCAAAATCGATAATTATCAAAAATTATTCGAATTTCCCAGATGTCGTGGTAATTTGGGAGTCAACTGACTAACTTGTATATTGTACTTGTGTTTAAAACGACTCGAGTTCGAAGAAATCAGTAACTTAGGCAGGTTTTCTAACCTAATGTGTATATTGTTTTCAATTACCACGTTCTGACTGTGAAGGAAGACATCATGGTGAATCCTGCACATCAGAACAACTGATGTGTGAAACCGTCCATTTCTCACTGAACAGGAAGAAGAACAAGAGAAGGCCCGATCCTAGGATTTTAGTTTTTAATTAAGTATATCATACTTATTGACAATAAGGTTTTTGGTACATTTTATAACTGGTATTTTTGGCACAGCAGTCTTTATAGTAATGTTAGAAGTTTACAATGACATGATGTTTCAACTATGCTCAGCCCTTTAAATGAACACGATAATATTCATCATCTTCATTTGAACCAATAAAATTATGTGGTCTAGAAAAAATCAACCGGAACAAGCAAATTTCATCCAACAGGGCCCGTGTGCGCTAACACAAATATTACTTGCTTAAATGACATAACATCAATATCTATTACATCAATTATATCCTCACAACAGCCACGGCTCATTACGTATTTGACACAAAATGCTTTATACTGTCTACTTACATTACATTAAATAACATAAATCGAACATTAACTAATGAATGTATAGAAATTACAACATATTGAGCATCGAGTCGCTAGATACATAATTCTATCAGGTTTACTGAAAAAATAGGAAGTCGATATTGGCTTGATACTTTGATCCTAGAAAATCTGGTAAAATCTAAGACCCGCGTTGATACTTCTCTTATCTCTCTGATTCTTGTTTCTTTGGTTGTAGCCGTTATGTCATTGTGGAAACTGCTCAGAGAGATTCCAATTCGTTCACGAATAATCATAGTCTCCTCGCGAATTAAAGTATCTGAACTGAGATCATATTGGCTCACTAAACATCAAAATATGTTTATCTTTGAAGAGCATATGTGCAAGCCTTCAAATTTCATCAGACATCGAAGCGCTACTATCTCATTAAAACAGCACTGTATAAAATTACCAGGCTGTTGATCATTGCAGAAACAAGCCAAATATCCATATGGGGATAAGATACGATACTCGTAATGTGTAATAATGTATATAATGAGAATCTCATCAACCCTACAATATTTATAAAATGTTCTTCTTATATATAAAAATGAATTTTTGTCTGTATGTCCTTTATAGAATTGTAAACTATACATTTGATCATGTGATGGTCTTTAGCCAAGTTGTTTTGCTTGAACCAAAGAAGGTTTCTGAGTTGGTTCACAATTGGACGCAGTAGGTGGCGCTGCTGTCGGCATATCGATTGAAGCTTTTCCGGGCAGGACGACGTCTGCCGGGACAGCTAGTAAACTATAAAAACGATAGTAGGTCGTAAGATTTGTTATTTAAGCTTTTGTGTTTGTCATTAGGTTAGTTAGGGTTGAGAGTATATATATATATATATATATATATATATATATATATGTATATGAGACTTGTTATAAATTAGTGTTGTAACCTCTGTCCAGGTATTAGTCGCCTTTTACGACACGCGACCGGAGAACGGTGTAACTATTCTTCAAAATATAACATGCATCACGGGAGTTCTAACGTTTTCAAATATTTTCTTGATTTTATACAAATTTATCAGATGTGAGTCTGATGCTGATATTTGTTTGAGTATCAAAGGTTTGATATTTCATTCTTAAATAACCAGATAAAAAAATTCACACAGTATTTATAGGAGTTTTCAATTTAGATGTTCATGTGATACAAGTTATATTTAGCCGGTTACACACGGCAAATATGCAGTTGTTATTATTCGCTTAATTTATGTATTCAGAAAGTTCACTTCGCGATCTAAACGTGATTTATGGTTAGTGATATTTAAATAACTTTGTCTTATTGCTTTCTGATGACATAAATTAATGTATGCCAAAGGTAAGCGTCCACTAGGCTGGCCTGAGCGGGCCAGGTCGCATCGCTATAATCCTTCTTCAATGCATCTGAAGTAATTGCGTCCTCTAGGAGTGCATTAAGACGCTGCGCCTCGAGGAGATCCCTACGCGGGGCAAAGCGACCCAGCCCGGCCCTTTTATAGTGGACGCGTAGCTTAATACTATATTAATTACATGTTATCGTAGTGAATATGAATACCTAGTTTTTTTCAGTAAACATGTACACAAACATTCTAAATGTACGCATAACATTAACACTATTTTAAATACTTGGAAAGAAGCAGTCACTTAGCTACAGTTAAACAAACAGATGCAACTTATTCATAATCATAGATAATCACCTAATTGACAGATTAATTATACAGATAAACGTACATTGATTATTATATTCTCTATTTGAAATTAATATAAACACCAAAAATCGTCGATGACATCGAAAGTTCTAGACACTAATACATAAAACATTTATAATTATTCTAAACCAAATCTCTTGAAAGTCCATTTTCTATACCGTTAATTGTCCTCCTGTTATATGTGACTGTGAACTATGAAGCTGTTGAAAGTAACTCAAACTTAGCTTTATCGAAAACTCAAATTTTAGTCTGTTTCACAAACACTTTTCATAGATTCACAATCTGTATTACTTTTCACTTCAATCAAAACTCCAAAATCATGGAATTTTTTTAGTATATATTATAAACATTGATTACATATTTTTTTGTGATTTTTCGTAATGTTTTTTTTTTGTTTTTGTTTTTTTTTGTTTTGGAAGTACACTTACTAGATGTAATTACTATCTGGGTATCTTATACTGACGTGCGATTTTTGGAAAGTATTTGACTTCATGATGATATTGACAATACTTTCTATCTGCAGGAGGAGATGAAAATGTATAAGAAGCAGACACCCAGAGCAATAGAGTCATCTTAGGTGGGCTATGTACTTTATCAAATGGATTATAGTGAGAACTTTAATGACGTTTGCAAAAGTGGACTCTAATTCTGTTATTTTAAGATCGTAAGTATTATAGATTAGGTAGCTCTGGGAAAAGATTCATCGCAGTCAAAATAAGGACCTCTTTAAGCTTATAACCTTAATTATGAACACCAATTACATCGACGACACTGAGCGTATTACTGATTTAATCATAATTACATAATCAATTCATATAATATAGTATAGTACTCTATAGGAATGTAGAGTAATTGAAAAAAAACCAACATAGTAAAAAAAGGTTTAAAAATTTGTACCGAACCATATTGCTAAACTAAATTAATTCAATATAAAATATAAATCAAATATAAACCGATACGATTGCAAAATGTGCGCAGAAGGTTTGCCGATGACCCCAACGACCACAACACTTCGAACCTTCGTCGCATCGGCAAACTTTTTGCGCGCGGATTATATGTATAAATTATAACTGAATTAAATTTTGGTCAAATTCGAATAAGAATAAATCAGCTATATTTTATTGTTTAAATCCCAAATAGTAGATTATTCGGATTAATAATGGCTTACTGTTAATTTTCTCCAATTGACTTTAAGTAATATGAACCGTTACTATTCTAGATATTTGGAGTAAGGTAAGTTCTAGAAAATTAATACGATAACTTCAGTTATATGGGTATGTTAAGCAGGAAGGAAAATCACGCGACAAAAATGTTAAACTGGAAAGTTGAATAATATAAAAACCATGGTTGACAAAAAATAAATGGCACGTTTGTATGAGGGATGATATGAAGACTTGTGACGTAGACAAAGGTCACCTTCAAGAAAGTGCCAAGTACGGAAAGAAGAAATAATATAAAGATATTTATTCAGTAACTGCTAATGTCTTTATATTGGTATTATTGACCTGTAACTTTTAACAGAGAACCGATATTTACAGAGACGTAATTAGGAATAGAAAATTAATAAGATTAATTTAATATATATATAAAAGTAAATAGATTCTTTGATCATTGCATTGATCGGAAAAAACAGCTATAAACAAAATTCCCTGTAAAGGGCCAGCGCTTAACCTAGCACTAATACTATTGAATGGCATATATTACATATAATATAACTGTCTTTTACGATGTATTAAAGAAAGATATGAAAATATAATGATATCAACTACTAAGAGCTAATACATATTTTTATATTAAAGTTTAACATAATACTTTAAATAACAATATTTTATCACGGACAAATCGATTTTAGCAAAGCTGTTGTTCTGATTAAATTAATTAAACGTAAAATACAAAGTATAATAAAATGTTTCTCGAAATACGTAGCTTTAAATTTTAAATTCATTAAACCTTTTTCTGCACAGGAAAATAATTCCAAACTCCAATAATCTTGATATCTTTATCAAACAAATTTGTATTCTAAAATTGAAAGAATATGCGTAGTTCCCAAAATTTATAATAACAAGTAAACAACGTCTACAAGTAATTGCTATTCAAAAGTATATATGTTAGTATCTTCTACTACTAAATTCATGTCTTATTGGATATGTTTATAACATTACGTTACAAGCTACAAAAACACGTAGTTAAGAAGTTTAAAACACACATACTAAGTCGTAGCCATATGGATAATGGATTATATTTACTATATACAGGCTAGCACTGGACCAGTCGCATCTCAGCGAAGATTTTGTGCCCTCAAGCGCTAGCGTATCTATATTTAACACCGATTATTTTAAAAGGAGAATCAAGGGTACCTTAGTACCGTTCTGCGCATTATTTTCTAAGTTAGTTGGTATCAAACTTGTTCCAGTGGAGTAAAATTTATTTCGTGATTATCCTGCCGGCTACGGCCCTGTTCTTTCACTCATGATATGACTGCTGTCAAAATTGACATATTGTAAAGTATGTACAGGTTGGAGCCACATATGTTACGAAGATAGGAAGATTTGAATTCTCTTGATTTAACCGCTATGACATGGTGTAGCTCTTGTACCATGTATTTTATCGGGATGTTTTTCTACTAATGCTGCTGCAATGTTTGTAGCTTCAACCTGTGGTAGAATTCGTGACGAGTAATGAACTGTCTTTCAAGAATATTATTTTGACAGCTGTCATCCGACCATCCGAACCATACACAAATATTCATTACAATGAATCAACATCGATTAGTCCCAAATAAAAACGGACTATATCTTGTTAACATCCTTGTTCACCTTATCCTGAAACCGGTATTACGTTAAAGACTAATAAATTGAGCCGAGGCTGTTGAAGGACAGTAAGTCGGGCGCGGACAGCGTTCTGTATATTTATTTAATACATACACAAATTAACACAAACTTAAATCTACGTACATTGAACGCTATTGGTTTAATAATTTTTATTATTTATAACCACAACATATTAAATGCTGCTACCTGGATCTTTTGGTTGTCTTATACGTAGTTTGAATATTCCCGGTTGATGTAGTCACATACAGATAGTTCTGCAGTTACACTTGATCACTGAAGCCGCCAGACTGAGAGCTGCGTCGACGCTTTGATGTGATGGTACCTGTCCGAGCGGTGCGGGCAGCTCGAACAATCACCGCCCGTCACCCAACTAACTATACACATCGGTAATTTCTTAGTGCTAATATTACACGGTTCATTTCTATCTTTCAATTCTGAATGTAGTAACCAATGTGATTCATTCAAACATAACATTGAGACATTTAATGTCATTGAACGACTTAAAGTAATGCGTGGACAGAAAATTGAGTCATTCAATGTCATTGAATGCCATCGTTCTATCCTTGCAGATCAGCACAATTCGGGTTAAAAAAGCCGTGTAATATCAAATTCTAGTGTTGTCTTTTTATTTGTAAGTTTCATTAATCGGTTACATTAAATGGTTGTCGAAAATGTAAAAATGTCAGAAGCCGTAGATATTAAAGCTGGTTTTTTATTTACAACTGCTTAGTGTACGCAGCGTACGCGTTCACAGTACAAGCGTATATTTAAAAGATTTTTATTATTTTTCATACTTGGAAACAAGTTCAAGATATTATTATTTAAATGACTCTGATCAGCATGTGACGTAGCTATATGAAACCGGTTTTAAGAACCGACATACTCAGTATTATAGGGTAAGGTTCTTTAAAATTTGCTAGGGGATGAGTGAGATTTTCTCTAAAGAAACCCAGCTTCGAATTGCTTTAAATATTTCATAGCGTAATTGAAATTAAGACACATTACATATTATAAGATGTATTTGGAACAGTAGCTGTTCATAGTGAAAAGCCACGATGTAAATGTTCCTAGGCGTTAGCATATATTTTAACTTATATGTATGTATGTGCCGTAATTTGAACTTTTTTCCAGAGTTCATAAAGCTATTTAAATCAGTTGCCTCTAATTCGTCGAGTTAAGTTATAAAATATTTTTTTGTATTTTTTTTAAATTTTATTGGTGATAACAAATAACTTAATACTACTTATAATTGATATGAAGGAATAGGGTATCTATGGAACATAATTAAAATAATAAGGAGTTAATTTAAATAATTCGGATATACATCAAGACGAATTAAAGGCAAAAAATAAATAGGAGACGTCGCAAACATGATCGTGGCATTAGTTTTGGAAGTTAACATCTTTATAAAGTATAATTAATTTTTTTTGTAATTATAATATCAGAACTTGGTTTCATAAGGGTTTATATATAAATATTGTTTTTGAAGTCAAATGCTAAATGATCATTAAAAAAAGATGAATAAAATTTCAATTATGTTATAATTTTATCAATTATAAGTGGCCAAAATGGTCAGATATACGTTTGCGACTTATCCTTATTTAATATGTTGTAATATGTTGGTGAGGAGCGGCCGGTCACACGTGGATGGATGACCGGCCGCACCATGCTGCGTGCACGCCGACCCACCGGCTCGCCTTTCCCTGAAACATGTTTACAATACTACTTCATTATTGTATACTGTTTATATCCCTGCTTTACAGTGTAGCAGCGAGAGGCAGAGGTTAAATGTACAGAGAGCTAGTACAATACATAGCACAGTGTGTTAGCGGGACGGATGATGTGCGAGTGAGATAGAGCAACTATTAATATGTGCGCTCCCGCGTTGCGCTAGCCAGTAGTCAGTGTCCTAACAGTCAGTACAATTATTTTTTCTTAGAGATTTTTTGCGTTCTATTAGTGGGTAGGTATTGCAGTAGATGTCACTGTTCTCAAATTAATCACCAATTGAATGAATATAATATGTTTCTTTATACGCAGTTGTTTTAATACTTGTTTAAGAAATATTTGATATGTTTTTACGTTTTTGCAAGCCATATCAGCTAATAAATATATTTTAAAGTGTGTAAATTCTAGTCCTCACCTTTTTCAAATTATAAAGCTCTTTTTAACTTTAATTAATAGATTTTTGATGAATTGTCGATTTACCAAAAACTTATTTCAAAATGTCAATTATGTCAAAACCAAAATGACATTCCGACTGATACAAGTTACATTCGTGAACGTATGTACTTTGTTTGTGTTTTGATTATTTTTCGATAACTTCGTTTGATTCCTGGACTCCAAAGACTTCGCTTATCACGTTTACTAGTGTTCTGTGATCACGTCGGACTTAATCATGTACCCTGAACACCAATTTGCCTAACGATTTGTTTTCTGATGACTTGGATTATGGCTTCTTCTGAAAGAGGTTGTTGTGTGCCCAGATATGATAAAACTTGTAAGTACATCATCTTAACGGCACCAGATTAGATGTGGATACAAATGATGTTATGAAAATGTATGCCTTTGAATATTTTAATAAAAGGAAACATAATAAATCACGCTACCGCTAAATAGTTGTTTTATTTACTAACAAATAAACATTTTTTGGAAAGGCTTTTGGGAATTGCAGGAGTTAAATTATAACTCCCGCAATTTCCAAAAGTCTAATATAAAAATCAAAATAACACTAGATCCCCTGGATGGTTTTTGCCGTTGAATAATGCTATATACCGATAGAGGGCGTTACTATATATATTATAACTGTTGACTCTATACCAGTATATATAAAGTACTCTGTGCCAGTAGTTCGATGTTCGCTGCGATGATTAGACGTATACAGCTCCCACAACAGCATTGTAAATTTAAATTTGTAAAGTCTCGTGCATATTACACCCTCAAATCAAAACTATGACCTGTTTCTTACAAGATCAATTGTTGAATAGATTAAATATACTGTGTGTTTAGATGATTTTTTTAGGTAAACTTGTTTAGATAAACTGTGTGTTTAGATGATTTTTTTAGGTAAACTTGTTTAGATAAACTGTGTGTTTAGATGATTTTTTTAGGTAAACTTGTTTAGATAAACTGTGTGTTTAGGTGATTTTTTTAGGTAAACTTGTTTAGATAAACTGTGTGTTTAGATGATTTTTTTAGGTAAACTTGTTTAGATAAACTGTGTGTTTAGATGATTTTTTTAGGTAAACTTGTTTAGATAAACTGTGTGTTTAGATGATTTTTTTAGGTAAACTTGTTTAGATAAACTGTGTGTTTAGATGATTTTTTTCGGTAAACTTGTTTAGATAAACTGTGTGTTTAGATGATTTTTTTAGGTAAACTTGTTTAGATAAACTGTGTGTTTAGATGATTTTTTTAGGTAAACTTGTTTAGATAAACTGTGTGTTTAGATGATTTTTTTAGGTAAACTTGTTTAGATAAACTGTGTGTTTAGATGGTAAATTTAAAACATTTCCTCCTCTAATATCTAACTTAAGATGTTGCTAAGTTGCTGAGACATTTAAACATCATTATAACCAATCATTAACATCAAAAATATCTAAGAAAAATATTGTATATACCAAGCTACGCTAATTCGTGCGAAAACACAAAAATCAGCTTAGCATAGCTTGGGTAGGCAATGTTGTTGTATATGCGCTTAATGCATGCTACACGTGTAACGATAAATGATAGCTAATTATAATCTGCGCGAATTATTATTTACAATAAAGCGCGAAGACATGAATATCTGCAATGATTTTGCATACACACGGTCAAGAAATGTACTCAAACCGATCTAATTCACAAAGTTCTTCGCGTCCGCCCTTATTATGGGCACCGTCAAATGAAAAGCAATCAAATTACTGTCCTGTCCCAGATATCAAGCATCCCAATTTCATTAAATAATTGAAATGACAGAGGGTAAAAGTGATTAAAAGCCTGTCAAACTGTACCCAGTTACGAAACCAAAAGTCCGTTGACAATGAGATACCGGCAAACGGGGTGTGGGCTCTAAATTGATCTGGAGCCCGAAAACGGTACAAGATTGGCAGTTGATAGAATTTTTGAGCGTTTGCAAGTTGCGCAGTCCACGAAGGTTCTTTAGAGAAGAAAAAAATGGGTGTGGCTGTGTTATGGACACCGCCGTTTGTTGTACGTGAATACATCTCGTAACGGGTAACAGTTTTTATATAAAATACTAGCTGTCCCGGCAGACGTCGTCCTGCCCGGTAAAAAATAGGGGTTGATCGTAGAGGGTTGAAAATCTTGGGTTGTATGTATTTTTGTATGTTGTATCATAAAAAAATAGAAATTAAAAATTTTGTCTAAAAAATAAATAAAAAAATTTAGGGGTGGACTACCCCTAACATTTAGGGGGATGAAAAATAGATGTTGGCCGATTCTCATAGATACCGGATAAGCACAAAAAATTTCATCAAAATCGGTCAAGCCGTTTCGGAGGAGTATGGCAACGAAAACTGTGACACGAGAATTTTATATATTAGATTATTATTTATATATGTCATATTCATAACAAGTCCTCCGGGTGTCAGCTGCAAATGTACTGACAACGTCTCGGCCGCATTCATTACGTTGCCGGCACTTCTTGACTCGATCATATGTTTTTATATTAGTACCATTCGATTGCTGTTGAGATGCCTTTTCCAAACGCATACGATCTCTTTATTTAGATTTGGCTATTCCACGAGTAAAGGGCGACATTATATATTATATAAAATTTCTTTTAATTTAACACTATATTATATTCACAGCACAAGTTTAAACTAATATTATTTACATAATCGATAGATTTTGACAAGAGCTGTCGATTGAAACTTGAATGAACGTCATAACTTCACCGAGTCGAAAGTTGTACAAAATGTAATCTCGATACGCAGCAAAATGGCCTTCAAATGGCGGAGCTGCCCCCTCCGCCGCGCGCGTTTGTTACGGTCTTTACTTAGCGTAATAAATTCTTTGATTATTTATGCCGCGTCCATACGCTTGGCAAACAATAGCAAACAACAAACAGCAAACACGAACATGTGGATGGGTGTTTGTATGTGTGTTCCTGTTCTTGTTTGTGTTCGCCACTGTTCGGCGTTGGTGTCGGTTTTTCTTCACAGATCAAAGGCTGTTTGGCAAACAGTTTGCGATGTTTCCACACGCTTGCTATACATCAGTATTGCGCGCGAGCTTACGGGCCGTGGACGTCGCGCGCGCATACTGCAGAAGTTATGAAATTGTCCTGATGGTTCAAAAAGAAGTTCATTAAATTTTTCTGCTATAAATTCTCTAAAACAAAACAAACACATGGATGGTATACACAGCAAATGTATATTACCATATAATATACCCAATTTGTATATTACCATTAGCTACTTTGTACGATTTTTGTGAATTTTTATCATCCACCATCGCCTCTGTTTTCTTCTTATGAGTTGATTTTGTTTATATTTAAAATAAAAATAGGTCCACCCGAAAGTGATAGCTGCTACAAGCTCGTCGTCCGCCATGTTTGCCGATTCATAAAATACTGACATGTTCGCCAAGTGTGAGGACGACTGTTTGTGTTTGGTGATTGTGGCCGATGTTTGGGACTTTATTTGTTGTGTTTGGTATTTGTGGCAAACATCAAGCGTATGGACGAGGCTTTAGCTATTCAGATGTGTAATTGAAATTTGGATGGGGATGATAGATATGTAGCTACAACACTGAACTGTATCCCCCGATTTTGTTATCATTCGTTTTTGTGAACTGCGTCCCTATGGAAGCAATTTTAAAGACGTATTCATTCATTTTACTCTATTTTGATTTGACTACAGAACCATAACAAAAAAGTTAATCGAAAATATTCCTTAATGTCCTTGCTGTCACAATTTAATTTAGTGTAGTGGAAGAATATATCGTAATTGAAACATTAATATCATAATCGAGAAATGGCTAAAAATTTAGTGCATTTTAATCAGCAGTGGGACATTTGCGGGCCGGTAGTGTTTACTAGTGCTATGCGCTATTTGGAATGCGATATTCAAAGGCCAAAGGGCGGTATTTTTAAAGCTATAAATAAGACGCATTTGATCACAGTGAATAAATATAACAGTATTGCAAGTGAAATCCGAGCATTAGTCACTCGAAAGTAGCGAGATAGGAACTCCCACATCACCAGCGTAAGCGAGTCGCTTACGTTGATACGACTATGTTCTACGTAAACAGACTAGTTAGGTGGGAAACAAATGTTTAACCATGCTGCCTCCGTCAAACCCCGGTAGAAAGGGCAACCCCAAGAAACGATGACTTTACGTCATGCACTGCAATGGTCTCACAAGAGTAGATACCAAAGACCCCGCGAAGTGAACAAACATATACAGAAACGTGGACTACGGAGTTCGAAGCGACTTGTGTTAAGATGATGAATGTTGTATGTTTAATTATTATATTACTAATTACATTATAATACACGTGTGTGCTGCAGTCCTTAAGCGGGAGGAGGGCCTTCGATGTGACGGGTAGGGCCCGGCAGCGTGATACCGCAGTCTATTGATCGCGTCCCGCTCCTTCCATTCATTTTACTGCAACCATGTCAATGGTCTCATACTGCCATTGACATGCAGTTTATAGATACGTCTAAAGGCACCTTAGCCCCCTTTACTACACGAGCGTGTCAAGTGCAACGTAGTGGACTGTTAAAAGCAAATTGCTTTACGACCTGAATAAATGTTGGTACTGTTTAATGTTTATAAACACGAGTATGGAGGCACCCTTATTTTTCTGTTTACTGTGGTATTATATTTCTATAAACTATCTCTTTTACAGTTTGATTAATAGCTTTCTAGTCTTATTTTATATAGCGGCGATATTACATGTCGTTCAGTTTATTTATTGGTTTTAGGCCACTTAAAAGTAAAAATTACGTTTATAAATATTACAATAATTAACTTACGTAAATGTAGAATTCTCTTTTTAACTGACTTCCAAAAGAAGGTGGTTCTCAACTTGATTGGAATTTTTTATTTTTTTATTATGTATGTACACCGATTACTCTGAGATTTAAGATCCTATTTACGTGATTCTTTTTTAGTTCGATGCGGAATAGTTGTCATTTGGTCTCCTAAAAATTTCACATAGTTTGGCCCAGTATTTTCATTTTAAGATTTTTTTTCCGTTCTCGTTCCTTGGGACCGATATTTTATAAGGCGCGCTGCACCTATCGTAGCCCTACCCATAGATACTAAAAAGTAACAAATAAAAAAAAACTTCGTTTCAAAAAACCGTCTTCAAAAACTAAAAAGTAAAAATAACTTATTTCTGAAGCTATTTTTAATATATCAATGTCTTATTTTTAATATATACATATTATCTAAAACATCTTGAATTCGGTGCAATTTCTTAAAATTACTAAGCAAAGGGTTTTTTAAACGATGTTTTTGTTTATAAAATATACACGTATTAAAGTATATTAAAATTTGATAAAGTAAGTTTGTGGGTTACAACAGTAAGTTTGTTATAGATTTAATTATAAAACCCTATCAATATAACTGCCTAAGTCTCAGTATATATAGATCTATTGTGACGGTAAAAGAAACCTATTTACGAAATGTGAGATGAACTTTGCGCCGGTCACAACACAGTATACTTAGGTATAATGTGAAATTCGTATTTTAAAGTAATACATAACATCACGTTTTCTAATTATCTTTTGCTTTGTATATTCTCAAGAACGCATTAAAAATATATAGACCAACACATGCACGACAATTTTGTGAATAATTAATATAGAACATGTAACATCGGGTAAACATCAACGTTGGGTAAACTCCAATTTCACGCTCCAATTACCGAATAATCTTCCTGGAGTTGTTTACCTACTTCCCAGTTTTCGAATCGAGCCCAAGCCCACTAATATCCGGGCGCTCGTCAATACAGCCTGATAACCTGGGGATTGGGGCTTGCCACGTCATTTCCTTGATGTGCTAAACAGGGCGGAGAATCTTCTAACAAGGTACGGTTTTAAAGGTGACCTATTAAGACCTCATATTGGATAGTAATTTCGTTGGACCCATTTATGCCATTTTGTCACTAGATTATATTTATCTGATAAAAATGGCATTCTAATTTCAAATTAACAATGAGACACTCATTATCTAATTAGCTTAATGAATATAATATTAATGATGCCAGCGCGTGCTATTTCCGTCCCTGCTTTCATATATTTTATAAGAAGTGAAAATTGTGTTAAGGCGAAAAAATAATCTATGGCGAACTGACAGACATCGAAATAATCTCAGTCTCGGCGCTTTGCCTACTAGGTTATCTAAATATGTGAGTACTCTGAATAGCTATAAAATATGAAAATTAATTATTCATCGTAATAGAATGATATAAGTAGTTGTTTAATTACCAAATGCTCTGCGGCAAGTGAACACGAGAGTAGAATGTAAATACGTAATTGCAGTCGTGTTACCCGCGTAAGACAGACGAACACGAGGCGACCGTAAGGCAGCTGTAGCGGCAGCAGCAAGATAAATGCTATATTTGCATACTCTCGCGGCCCATTTTTCTCGACGATTCAATGTTCAGTCCCTGGGACGTGGGTAATAATGTAAACAAGGGTTTGAGGATATATGTTGACACTCACCTTTAAGTTAGACGTCAGTCTCTATGGCCTCAGCGGAGTGGAGATTGTTGACGCGCACTGTGCAGATAGCACGGCGGCGGGTGACGGTGTTCTCGCGGCGGTATGGGTGTTCGTGCGAGTGGGGGGAATGCGAGTGTGAGTGCCCGTGCCCAAATGTAGCGAGCCGATGCGCCTGTGCAGCCTGCTGCTTTTGCAGCTCCTGTTGCTGCAACTATTTACATAACAAAATTTTAATGCATACAATATTGAACATAATACAGTGTTCCGCAAAGTATATACCGCGGCACACTGGTGTACCGTGGTCATTAATTGGTGTGCCTCGGAAAAATAAGGTTATGCTGCAATTTAAACTTTAGGTTTGTTGATTAATAATAAATATTGTTTCGATGGTTAATTAATAAATGTTGAATAATATTACTTAGAAAACAATTCTTGTTTGTGATGTACCACCAAAATTTTTCGTTTTCCTACATGTACCTTGAACACAAAAAGTTTGCGAAACACTGCACTAAAGGATCTGACGGGTCGTTGAAGAAATAAATACCCGTTCATTTATAAAATATGTAATTTCGTACATAATATTTACATATCCGAAAGAGGTAACATTAAATATATAATGAGATTTAAAGGGATGAAAATATGTACATTTTGTAGACGACTTTTTCCTGTATCTCATGTCACATCACACTTGACAATCCTTCACTCTAAAAATATCGCCTACCAGGTAGTGGGCGAAAAGGTTTGTTTCGCCACAGATCAATAAACAGTGAAAGAAAACAGAAAGATGATACAATTGATAATATTACGAATAAAGAATGATTTCTTTAGACGTCATTGGAATGAGACGCAGATGTGTTAGTCACAAATCTAGATTTACAGTACGGAAAATTAGATAAATATTAAGTACTGTTTGATTTTAGTATTCTTAGCATCATTACGTAGCTTTATATGTACCGTAAAATACAATGACATCATCTATTAAAAATTGTGTTGAATACATTTAACTTACTTGATTATGGCGCAAAGCGTCTTGGTGTTCTAGCGCTGCTATATCATCGAAAGGTCCGGCTTCCATATTTGCCTGTTGTTCGAGAAGAAGACGCTCTTCTTCTTGTAGGCGACGCAGGTTTTCTTCCAAATGCGGATCTGGTACCAATGCCGAATCTTCTAACTCCATCATCTCGGATGAGGAGTCGTCAGACATAGATGACTTCTTCTGTATCGGCCCTGAAACTGTACGGGACAGTTGTTTTGCTACAAGTTAATGATGCTGTAGGCTTTGTCGATACTGCGATTTTCTAAAATTTTAAGTTGGATGATAATTTCACATATAAACATACTAATCTTGTATGTTTTACAGCTGGTCCGTATATATCTTATACTATCCATCCACTTGCCCACTGGTTAAAATTTAATTTTATTTAATTTAATTTGAATTTTCTTCCAACCGTAAGGTAAAAAATAGATAGTAAGTTATTAAAAAATCGACTTTAATGAGCTGTTGTTGAATGGTCTGCTTATAGAGTTGTAAATTCTCTGTGAAACCTTTATTGAGAGACTATGCGAGAATTCAAACTTTTTTTATCGAAACAGTTATTAATATCTATCGCAATATCGAGTAGACCTTTTGAACTCCAACAGACACTTAAAGTTTGTTAGTCACCGGAATTGTGTTTTCAGCGGACTACATCAACGATTAGTTTACTTAATTATTGTTAGAATTGAATTGATTACACCTACAAAGGTCTATGTTAGCTTTTATGGTTGATATCCTTGTTTGTAATTTAAAGCAAAAATCTCAATGGCATGAAATAGCTTCTTGTAGAAATTTATTGAAGTGAAACTTCTTTAGAATCGTCATTTATAAATCGATGAAACGAAAAAGTGACTCTAAAAAGAGATAAACACATACAATTCAGCCTTATTTAATTCGAAATAAAACACAATGACATTTCTCTTTACCCATAATAATATTTAAAAGATTTCAAATGAATTTTAGCTCTATCTGTATATCTTATAAGGCAGATATTCTTATGTACGTAAATCAAAGGAAATTCTGCGTAACAGTACATTGAATTTTTAACTTTATGCTAGTGGTTTAAAGTGTAATTAAGATTGATTTTTTGAATTACTATATTTTGACGGATGTAGGGTAAAGAAATTATATTTATATTAATAAAAGTTAGAGAAGATTTATTTATGAGTATATTCTCTGAAGTTTCACTTATGCTGCGTGTGAACTGGACACATATATTATTTTACTTTAATAATCAGTAGGGATGGGCGGAATGTGATTTGAATCTAATACGAACTTCGGCCGAACATTCAGTTAAAATAAAAAAATTGGCCCAATTTCGTTTTATCTTCGCCGCGCTTTCTCGAGAGCGAAACGTTGTGACTTGATAACGAATCTTTGGCGCTTTTACACCATTGCCTGTCTCTAGTAAATTTTAAAACGTGTAGATGGATAAAAGAAACGATTTTTAAATCGTTAATTGAAAATAATTAATTTTAATTAAAAGTTTATAATTCTAAATCCTTAATGTTAAGTTTGACAAAAAGCGATTTTAATCAAAATTTAAAGTTTTAATTGCTCATGTCTATTGGAAGTGTTTTTTAAAAGTTTAAGTTACGGATTATAGTAAAGCAGGTACACTGCTTACTGATGTTTGTTCTACAGACCAAGTTTATTTAAATGTTGTTTTAATTTTATGTATATTTAATTAGGCAAATATTTATAGACTCTTCAATTGAGAAGAACTAATTTAATTTAATTTTTATCACATTGCAATTTGAGGTTTACATGTTATAAAATAAATTATCATGAGTATATTTATATTCTTAAATCCAATTAGGCCTAATTTTATTTTACGGCTATGATTTCTATTAATTTCAGTCAAAATAGTGCAAGTAGGTATTTTACTTTCTTCTTACACCGAATGTTCGCCATTTAAACCAAATCTCAGCGGAATGCCGAAGTTCGACTGAAGCCGCCTTAATTCGTTCAAAACGAATTTCAGCCCATCTCTGATAATTACTTTCAGCTGATATTATGACAATGGGGGCAAGTCCTTAACACATTGAGACATCATATACTAAAAATATAAGTTAATGTGACTTTATGAATTTATTAACTTTTTACACTTTGTAATAATCTTTTAGACAATATCGAGTCTGCTTGGTCAAAATATTTGTATAATATTTAAGTTCTAAACGTGCGATATCTAAGAAAGCATAATTTCATTTCATGGATCAAAACGCGCGCGTCATGGAAACGTGGCATTGTACGTAAAATTTTAACATAAACTATACTCAGAATTGCGTTCTTAAAAAAATCAAATTATACACATGAATACATTAACTATACCTACTCATGTAATAGGTTAATGTTTAGTGATTTTTGAAGAACTAGAAAGTTATTACAGTAATCATTGTTGTTTTGTTAATTTGCTTGTTTTAATTGTCAGAGATCTATATGTATCTATGTAGATCTAATAAAAAAGATTTTGGATACTAAGTAAAATGTATTTGTGGCGAATGAAATAAATGAAAAGTGAAATTTCAGTTAATGAACATTAAAAAACGCATTAATTGCGTTAATGGTTTACAATAGGAATCGTACTCTGGTCGAGATAAAAGATCCATTTTGTACAATTTCGAAACATATAACTATCTCACTTTCACGTACACAAATGTATTGCTGTCGCACTCGCACATCGGCACTGAGCGAGCGCTACGACGATACAGTGTTAAAAGAGTGAAAAAGATGAAAATATTTGGAGACCATTAAAAGAAATTATTTCTACTTCACAACCAAACTATAAAATTAGCCAGGTCTTGTATAGATTTCTAAAATATATTTAATTTTAGTCATCTTCTAAAGACTTTAAATGTTACTAAGTACAAGTTAATAACTAAGATTTCTTCTAGGAATCTTTAAATGAAAAAACGAATAAAAAATGTTTCATAATTGTTATCCCCTAAAGTGTATGACATATAATTTGTAAATAAAGTAAGTAAGTATATACGTACTGAAGTTTTATTTGCATGTACTCGATTTTATCACGTAACGTCTGGCGTTTTGCCATTTAGCGTACAATCGCCATTTTACAACTGAAACGTAACTAATGTCGCTATTAACTAAGTTTATGCATTTAATCATGTAAGTTTTAGGGATAAGGGGAGAATTAGCATTTAATATATTTTAAAGTAATGTTCAATATCACAAAAGTTTACTATTGCAACGGCAAAATAACACTGCAGTAACTTTCTTAGAATCAAGACGTCAGTAACGAAAAACAACGCCAACAGAGATCGATTAAATTAAAAGTAAATATTTATATCATAAAATACTATCACGTTAGTATCAACACCATCACTAATAAAGTTAGATTAGTACTAAATTTTAATATCCCAATAATCAGTTATATCTATAAGCTGATTGAAAAATAAAGGAATTATTTCAAATAATGCTTCGCCTCAATCGACCTATGTATGAGAGCATCGATAAACATGTCGTTCACGATTACGCATTTAACATTTTTAACGTCGTCATTTGAAATTATATGCGCCAAAATATGTTATGGTGATAATATTATAATCATATTTGCACGGATGTACCTATTACCGGCGGTAAGAGCTGTGAGTTGAAAATATAATTCAATCGAGACACTATCCGTTAAACTTGGTCTTAGTTAAATAATTTTTTTTTACTAAGTTCAATAAAACCGAGGGTTACAAAAAGGCCTCAAAGTATCACACAAAAACTAATTATGCTGAATCTAAATAAAATTTAAGTTAAACGAATAATTAAATTTTCAAATAATGCAGTCGCAAAAATCTTGTTCACCGCACCGGGTCGTGATGAGTTCCAGTGTAAATAGGTCAAGGTATCTATTCCCGATACAACTGAACTAAAAAAACGTAGTAACGATATAATAAAAATAAAATTGCAACGAACAAACTCCAATGAATTATAATACGTAGTGTGTACATTGCCACAATCTAATAATAAGCTGTTACGTGGATCAAGGGCGATATAAAGTTCTTATAATATTATATATTATGTATTATTGGTGGTATATTGATCGATGTGCTGGCAGACAAACACACACAATGTATATTCCCAATTTAAGCGAGTTACGCTTGTGTTGTAGGTAATTATACAACGGACCACTCTGGGAGAGCTACACACAAATTTATCATGCCAGCAATCGAGCTTGGAGCCTCTATGTCATAGACAGGTCAGCCGGCAAAGGCGTTGCCCGCTGAACCACACAGACCGTTTTGATGATTTAATGCAATAATCTATATACTCGCATATAAAACAAAGTCGTGTTAGTTGACTGAACCAATATTTATGATTTTTGTGTTTTTATAAAAAAAATATCATAAAAGAAAACATCAGTCACAACATCAGACAATCCATTAAACTGTTATGATGTTTCAGGGCCTGTGACAGCTTTTACATTCATTTTCATTTGTCTGATTTAGGTGAATTATTTTTGGGTATGTTCAAGTGGGTCCCGGGATGGTTTATATTCAAATTTGAACTAGGTATTATCCGTGCAGGAACGGAGAAAGAATACAATTTCCTGCGGCCCGGCGGCCTGTCGTAAGAGGCGACAAAACAACCCACAGCCAGGTGGTAGCCCGACTGGATGGCTTCCACACCTGGTCTAGAGTATGTCGCCATAACAACCTTGTGTTGTGTTCCGGCATTAGTGACCAGGTTCCAGGCTCCCTAAAGAGAGCAGCAGCGCATTCGTAGCACCTTTGGTGTTGCAAATGTCCATAGGCGATGGTAACCGCTGTCCATCAAGTGGGCCCTCTGCCTGTCTGCTGATCTCCTGCAATAAAAAAAAAAGGTAGACGGCGCTGCAATCGGGTGCCAGGGTTTAGGTGAAATTATTTTTATGTGTGTTTATGTCGATCCCGGAATGGTTAGATTAACGATTGGTCCCGGTTGATGGCGTTACAATAGGTTTCTAGATTTTATTTTTTTAGGGCAAGAACGTCTGCCGGGTACAGCTATTTTAAGATAAAAAAAGTGTAATAAAATCGATAATATTTTTGTGGTATTTATGAAAATTACACTAAAAAACGAAAAAGAACATCTAAATTGTAAGTAACTAAATCCGTCCCAATGTTTTTAGGTCTAGTGTACTAGTTTTGAAATAATGTCTCAATGTGAAAAGATGCCCTATTCTATACAAAACGATGTAAGTAAGTATTATAATGTAATTTGAGTAGGACTGATCGGGTAATTATGAAACAAAAAGGAGCGAACTTGAACATCATTCTAGATAAAAAAAAAAACAATTAAAAAATGCAGTACGAAAGCATAAAAAAATGTAACACAATAAAGGACACTTACTGTTTATAACCAAAGAAAACATCATCGAATATTTTCGAACAAAGTGCAGACTCCACTTTCCATAGCGTGTTTACGATTTGTAATTTGTACTTACTTAAAATAAATTCTTGGCCGTACACGAATTGACAAAAAAAAAACGAATGCAACATTAAAAGCGTAATAATTATCACAAGTATTTAATCTACTAAATTATTTATAAAATTAAGGTCAACCTCTTCGTAATCGGGCCAAAAATCCTACAGACTGCATATTATACTTTTAATTAAAAATACTGCCTGTTTTCGTGTATGATTAATACGACGCACTAAATTTTTTTGCTTCCAGCGTCGGAAATCGTTTTAAAAAATTAGTTTCTAGTCATAGCCCGAATGATATATTCTCGAAAAAAAAACGAAAATTACATAAACAAATCTGCTGAAAACATAATCAAAATGAAAATAAATAACAATTTTTATTATCTTATTTTTAAACCGCTTACAACCTAACGATATTTACATAAAATTAACACAAATTATTTTGTCCGTTTGTCTCTTAAACAGTAATATCACAATGATCGTCCTTTCGATTTTTATTAGTCCGCGCTACACAATAACGAAACGTAGTTAACACTTAAACAGTCAATGATCGCTGCCCACTTCATCCTTATCATCGTCTTTGGAACCTGAAATTATGGAAAATTAACATAAAGAAACATAATATAACTAAAATGCATGCATTATAACTGTGAAAATACTCTCATGCGGCAAATAATAATAAAATGAATTTTACAGTCGACAAGGTAATGACATCACAACATTCGCTCATGGATTTGTAAAAGTATAAAATAGAACGAACACTTACTTAAATACGGCTCGCCCATAGTCCCGGGCAAATAGGGGCAACTGGTGACGTGGTTGAAGTTCTGCGACTGCATTTCCTCCTGATCAGTCTCACGGTGGTAGAAGTAATTGAAATTGGATACGATGACAGGCACGGGTAGAGCAATCGTGAGGACACCAGCAATGGCGCAAAGTGATCCCACAATCTTGCCCCATACTCCCACAGGCCTAAACATAAAATACAATTAAGAATCACGCAAGATTCGACTGCTAATGAATAACGAAACAAAACTTGTTAATAAACATAAACGAAATGATGATTTACATGCGTAACCTGTTACTACGAATGACTAAGAAATAACCAAAAAAACGTAGATAAAAAAATAATAAAGTCAACATGAATTTGAATGTACAAATAAAGATAAGACCATTCGCAGTGCTTTCATTTTACCGCAAGCAGTACAATTTCATTCGTCACCATTCATTCTCGCCAGCGGTCACAGTAAAACTGTGCTATTTGATTTGATTTGACTCGCTTTGCCAATGTTGGTTATCGCCAGCATTTACAACTAGGTAGTAACACAAAATATCAAGATTGTAGTATATCAACAAGCATATTCCTGTCTTGTTAGCTTTGCATTTTTTTGGAAATTATGAATGTTCATATATCAAATCATATAGATGTGCTTTTCTACTTAGATGTAAATGAAAGATAGAAAAGTAATAACTAAAAGAGAACTTAAAGACCCTAGTAAATAAACATGGACATCTACGGTAATTCCTCTGAGAACTACATAGTGCAGTCATGCGTACGTTCAGTGATGTCTAACATGTAATATCTCTATCGAAAATGGTGTGGAAGCTAATAAATGTTCTTAAGCCATGATACAAACAAGCAAGTGAACTATTCTGAACACCAATTTTACATAGTAGCAGATCGTATTTAACGCCGCGTCACCATCGGGCCGCTCGATTTTAATCATTATGATATGTGAGATGTAACAAGAAAAAGACACAGGGTACAAGCACGAGCACTACTATAATGCCCTTAATGATTACGTGTTGTGATATGGCACGCAAACGGATGATCACCATTTTCGATGAGGTACGTAACACCATGTAGCCACAACACCGATACACGTAAACAGGGAATATTACATTGATACGTAGCGGAAGCGGTTCGAGGTGGCATTGGTAAACTTATGTTTGAGTAAACAAATAGGTTGGTGTCCAAGTGGGACAGTAGTAGGTGTTCGAGCGGGACGAGCGAGGTACGTCGCCGCGGTCGAGTGTCTCAACAAAAGCTTGTGGTGTCTCTAATTAACAGAATACGCTTTGGGAGGGGCCATTGTCACATCGACGACTATATTGCTGCTCACGGGCAGTCTAGCAACAACCAGTCCGATGGATTTAGACGACGCTTCCATGTAAAATTGTGAAGATTCAAGAAGGATGACCATGACATAAGACCATTGAAAAAAAACAGTCAAATTATAATAAGATAATAAATATGGAATCGAACGTGCAATATCTCAGAATTAATGTGAACAAAAAATGTGAGATCGGTTCTGTTTCAAGCTAACCGACAATAATAAATTTAAAACTGAAGCGGATGAAGTTAGAATGATATGGCGAAAGAAAATCACAATAGTGTTATATATGCCAATGTAAAGTAGTGGGATAAAATTAAATGACGAGAAGGCAAATATGAAATTTATGTTGAAGTCGCTGTATCATACGTCATGTCGCCGTATCCTACGGTCGTCATTGTCACGACTGCCCACCAAAACGCATCAGGTATGGATTTGAAGAAGCTGTTCTCACTTCCCGCCTCAGCGAAGTACACCGCAGATGAAAACAGCACCACACCTTTAAGAACAAGCACACACCAACGGAGAATACAGTGCGACATAGATTGGCGGGGAGGCGAGGCGAGCGGCGGGCGACGGGCGACCGATCTTGGGGTTACCTCATGTCTCCATAGCCGACGGTGGTCATCGTGATCACCGCCCACCAAAAAGCGTCGGGTATTGAGGAAAAATTCGTATCGGGACAATCTTTATCCGCAAAGAAAACGGCGCTGGAGAACACGACCACCCCTGCGAACACAAGACAGGCTGTGCACGCGGCGGGGCTGAGCGCCGGAAGCAGATGCCGCGGCGTCTATGCCCCGCCAAGGCCTTCATCGACGTAAAAGCATTGCTCACTGTTCACCTTCACTCATTTTAAATGCATTAGGCTGCTCTTTTGGGCGCAAGAATATTGCTTTCAGTAATTTTGTTAAGAGTATATAATAGTATTCTTACCTTAAATACATTATTTAGAAAATTGAAACAGTTAGAAGATAGTGTAACTTGAAACTTACCAATAAAGAGGAAAAATATTAAGAGGCCAAGCTCGCGCATCGAAGCTTTGAGAGTCCGGCCTAAGATTTGCAGGCCCTTGGAATGACGAGACAGCTTAAAGATCCGGAACACCCGTACGAGACGTATGACTCTTAGTATGGCGAGACTCATGGCCTGATTGGTAGATTTGTCTTGCGGTGATACCGGTGCTCTAGGTAGATTCAAAGTATCTTCTTCTTCAGCTACAACAGTCGCCAGGGTGATGAAGTATGGAATAATGGCGATAATGTCTATAATGTTCATCACGTCTCTAAAGAAATTGAATTTATTTGGACAGGCTAAAAACCGTACTATTAATTCAAACGTGAACCATATAATACAGAGCGTCTCGATTAAGAAGAATGGGTCAGTGATGTCAGGTACTTCATCTTCTTCAATCTTTGTGCCGTTAGTCGTGGTGTTGAAAACTTTGTAGTGCTTGAACTCTGGTAGTGTTTCCAAGCAGAAAATGACGATGGATAGAAGGATGACGAATACGGAAATAATGGCGACGACGCGGGCGGCTTGGGAGCTTTCTGGGTACTCGAAGAGCAGCCAGATTTTGCGTTGGCGCTCGTTGGAGGGAAGAGGTTTCTCCTCTTCTTTTATGAAGCCTTCATCCTCGCTGGAAATGTTTTAAATTATTTAGATCAGTTTGTGATTTAATTATGTAATGATTTCATTTGAAATAAAACTTACCGGAATTTGTTAGTCGCCTGCTCCCCCAGTTCGTAAAATTTGATCTCTTCAGAGAAGACATCAAGGGGGACATTTACAGGGCGGCGAAGACGGCCGCCGCTTTGATAGTAGTACAGAATGGCGTCGAAAGAAGGTCTGTTTCTGTCAAAAAAGTACTCGTTCCTGTTGAAAAAAAAAAATCTTACAGTGATTTTAATCATTGAGTTTTCTTTGTCTTGTCTAGTTTTGTTTTTCTTCTTAATGTGCATTATATCACCTTATGCAAATTCTCACTTGGTAGAGCTATGTGGGATTGATTACAGCTTTAAGGGCCGGTTTGATGGGTGTAATACCATGTTCTTACAAAATGAGAACAGGCGTGAATCGGTTAGCTTTGAGCGAATCGTGTGTCTTAAGCTGAGTGAGAGTTCCGATGACCTACTTCCTTCCCCTGTCCAACCTTCCCTATTAAATATTCCAATACCTTATCTCATCCCTTTTATCCCGTTTCTCCAGTCTGATCCATCTACCTTGTCGCTCTATTCTATCTCAAAGACTGGTCACGCTTTAACCTCGTCATTCGTGTTGCAAATGCTTAGCAATGGTAACCAATTTCCATGAGCTGGGCCTGCTTTCCTTTTCGCAATAAAAAAATCACAAATACCTGATACCGTTCTCATCGTTTCGGTACAGCACGTCAAAAATATTCCTAATGCCCCTAATGACACTGCACTTTTTGGCTTGTATTTGGCGAATCCATGCAGTGTGAAGACTCTCTAAAGTTTCTCATTTGCAATACAAACAAATCAAACTATTTTGTATATTTAAAACACGTACCGTAGGGGATCGAAGTATCTAATCCGCCTAGACGGGTCTCCGAGAAGTGTTTCCGGGAATTGGTTCAATGTACGTAGTTGAGTTTCGAACTTCAGTCCGCTTACCTATGAACAAAGAGAAACACAGTTTAATAGGTACCATTAAACAAATTGATTTAGTATCCGACACCTCGTGAAGCGGTGTGATGATATAAACTTTGAAAGTGGTGTTTTGCTTATTTCAAATTGAGTTACATTTGCATTAGTTAAGAAGTGGCAAGTTAAGTTGTTATCATCATTTGCACATAAATTTTCTATTTACATAATAAGTTGTCCATTATGTAATATATCGAGAGTTTCATCCTTATTCATCAACATATAGGCGGTATACGCAAAAAAAAAATTGTTTATTAAAAAATATGCATGTTACAATTTAGAAAGACTTACCAGTATGCAAGTATGCCTAAAAAGAAGGGTATTCCAAATTTTAGCCTTATCATCAACTAGTGTTGTTTTATACAAAATTTTGTTCCCGGTGTAGAACTACACTTTTGTCTGTACGCCCATTTGTTAGGAAGCCCTCGAAATGTTTGTGCCATATGTTGTTGAAACGCTTAGACTGTTGGGTCCTGAGACCATGAGATATTTTAAAAGGACTCATTACTCTTCGGGTGAGCATAGTTCTTACTCTTATCTTGGACAACAGATCAGTATTGCAATCTAGCGAGGTAACCTTACCCTTACCCACTGACTTCGATGACCTAGGCTCAGTATTCTACTTATAATCTTACGGGACTATAGATAGAACATAATATAATTTAAGTTCCCTTCATTGTACTAGTTTATAATTTAATGTAATGTAGTAGTTTGCCAGGTGGTAGGGCATTTTCCCGACTGGATGGCTTCACCCCTGGTCTAAAGTATGTCGCCAAAACAACCTTGAGTTGTGTTTCGGCATTATTAAAGAGGTTCCAGTCTCCCTCAAGAGAGCAGCAGCGCATTTGTAGCACCTTTGTTGTTACAAATGTCCATAGGCGATAGTAACCGCTTTCCATCAAATGGACCGTTTGCCTGTCTGCTGAACTCCTGCAATAAAAAAATAAAAAAAAGCCAGACAGAAAAGGCTATTTCTCACCGAAATAAACAATCACAAAAATGAATATTTACGAGCTCTACTTCTTGACTTAACAACATACGGCTTGATCATGAAAACCGATCTCTGCCTGACTACCTAACTAAATAAAAAGGCCTGTCTAAATTATGATAAGAGTTTAACGCGTAAATTACGAAAGTTAACTCGTTTTTTAAGTAATACAAGTGTATCAGGCTTAGTCCTGATATTGCACGGTTCAATTCTGTTTTTGCCAATTTCAACGAGGCGATCGAAGTAGTATAAAAGTAAATCATTCATTCTCATTAATAATCATATTAATCTTTCAGTTCTCTGGCCTTCAATCACGTTGATTTAATTTGATTGAACCGCTAATTTCTTGTTTTTTTTTTGTACATGAGTTATTTTCAAAACACAGCTGAATAACACGATAGTATGCAGTAATATTTGGATTTGAAGAAGTACGTAAATATGTGAAGAATTTGGTTTACAATTTAAACCATTTTAAATATGCGACTATAAGATTAAAACGAACGTCTAATTTAGAAAATTATTCTACTGAAAGGATAAACTGTCATGAATATTATGAAATTATACACCCTCGAACAAAAGCGGAATTCATCAACAAGCGACACAAGTTCGTTAGCGCACCACAGTGTAGTTCAGAAATAGCTGCCTCACCTTGACCTTTATTTATTTTGGCCACATTATGTTCGCGGAATTTTTAATCTGTGCCCACTATATAGCTACAACATGTTTAGTCTGACAGCGCCCCTTGTTTCTTGTCTTTTTGCAAGTTTTTATTTTCAAACCACATTTGATTAGGGTTGGCACCTTGTGAAGATATGTATACTGCAACGTTATCAAACATGTAATTGATATTGAACAGGATCATGGCATTCAATACTAATTAGTTTCTCTACGCGCGACATCATACAAGGATCGCGTCATAAACTCTGTCCTTTCTTGTCGTTTGCAATGAATGTAGTTGTTTTGTTTCCATTTCATTTGTATGTAGAATGAATAGCGTGTGTAATAATTAACAGCCCTGGGTTACGCCTGTGTTAATAAGCCTGATATGAGGATATCCGTAATTAAAAAACTTTTTGAATAACTAATACTGTTACTTCTCAATTTGTAAGTATATGCAATATATTTAGATAATGGAACATCCACTCCATTAATAAACACATAATTACACATTATATTCGATTATTATTTTGGGAGGACGTAAATTTAAATCATAATTTCTAATGGATCTCCCCATTTGTTAGGAAAACGGGTGGTATACCATCATCATTTTTATTTAAATTTACGGAGTTTCAACACGATGTTTACCATCACCTAGTACTTGATAATAGTAGCAATTAGGCAAGAAAATAAATGTGTTAGCAGTGCATGCTTTTAAGCTAAGATTTGAATCCATGTCACTATAATGAGTCTCAGGTTTATAAGTCACTAGCACGATGTGAAACCTCTTTTATTAATAATTTTAAATTATATTATTTACTAGTTGTATCCACACCTTCATTGCTTTCTACAAGGTTTATTAATATTAATTTATAAAAAGTATCTTATGTTCAGTAGTCTTTAAGCGGTTGATATACGTGCGAGCGAGTAAGCCTAGGTATGTTTCTTGAACCGATCTTTTCACCCGCTCGCACCTTTATCACATGCTTTAGAAGAGGTCACAATACTAAATGTCTTCAAACACTACTCTCATAAAGCATTGAAGGCAGAACTAGATTTGAGTAAGAAAAAAAGGTGATATTTAAACAAATGTTTCTTACTAAATTGTAACTTTCGGTATTACAACCCTACTGAATTATTTATTTTGTTTATGTTAAATTCTTTTTTATCAGTGTTTTTATTCATTGAACATGTGGGGGTATTATCGAAAGTTTGCATTAATGCAAATTTTGAATAAAACCACAGCTTATCAACTAACAGTTAATACCTAAGAACCACTACAGTTTAATTGGATTATTGAATACGCTGTTACGACAAATTACCAAGCATTAAGTATAGAATAAGCTCGTAAACGATCCACTATAACGTACAGGCTTCCTGAATCGATGCAGAATGGCGAGTTTCACACACCAGTTATCTTTGTGTGCAGGTTTTTTACGATGTTTTATTTCATCGTCATCTGAGCGTTCAATCCCGGTTGCTTTTGCTCTGAAGCCCGGGGCCCGCTTTCCTCCTTTTTGTACTCCACTTCGCGCGGTATTCAGCATCCCCCGTTTTAAGACCATTGGTACCCACGTTATCCTTCATAACACAGGATAGCATTTTTTGGACCTTCGCCTTCAATCAAGACTTGGCGGAGGCGGCATGGCTAGACATTTGTTCCTCACATAATTAGTCGGTTTTCTTGAACCATGGCAAAAATTTGCGAGTTTGATACATCGGTTATCTCGTTCTGCAGGTTTTATCACAATGTTTTCTTTCCGCTTTAGCACGTGGTAGTTGTAAAAATATGCAAATTAGATGAGAAAATTGCCAGAATTGGTGCCTGCTTTCATGTGCATCATCCTGAAGGTCAAGGTCGTGCATTTTCGCGTGTATCCACTTACTCCACTGTGTCAATGCCGACCACAGTATACTCTAAATCTCTCAACCAGGTATGGATCATGGTCGCAGTTTCCCGCGTTCTCTAACTCTACGTGGCAAAAAACCAGGCTCCTAGCAAGGGCATTTCATCTCCATGGGATTTTTCGGCGGTGATGACGCGCCTCTCTTCTCTTCATTCACCGCTAACAGCGGGCAAAGAGTGGGCCTGGGGAGCAGCCGGATCCGTAACTGTATTAAGCACGTGGACGTGACCGCTTTCTGAGAAATCTGATCAAAGACTGACTTTCTTAGCTCTGTGATATGAATTTGAATTTTAAGGAAGTTCCTACCTCTGAAACCCTAACCACCGGTAGGTCCCCAGGCCCCGCTGCCGGCGAAAGTCAAAGTTTTATAAATTTTTTTATACACAAATGTTAAGTTTTATCCGTGCAGGAACGGAGAAAGAATACAAATTCCTGCGGCCGGGCGGCCTGTCGTAAGAGGCGACAAAACAACCCATAGCCAGGTGGTAGGGCATTTGCCCAACTGGATGGCTACCACCCCTGGTCTAAAGTATGTCGCCATAACAACCCTTAGTTGTGTTCCGGCATTAGTGACCAGGCTCCAGTCTCCTTCAAGAGAGCAGCAGCGCATTTGTAGTACCTTTGGTGTTACAAATGTCCATAGGCGATGGTAATCGCTATCCATCAAGTGGGCCGTCTGCCTGTCTGCTGAACTCCTGCAATAAAAAAATAAAAAAGTTTTTAAATATGAAAAATACTTGTATTGCAAAATATTTTTCTTAACAATAATAATAGGTAGGTTAATCTTTTATAAAGTTTACCTATATTATTAAAAAGAAGTAGTACAAGGCAAAAAAACAGATATAGAAAGTGGTAGAAATCAAATAAGACTTTAATTGGTTTGACAGTTTCAGCATAAAACTTGTTTCGTTCGAACCCTTGGCGTACATTTTCCAAACGCGCAAGTGTACGCAGTGATTTTAATTAATTTTCCCGTTCTGAACAAAACTAAAGCCACAACGTTCCAAGGCTGACAAGGTTACTGGCGAACGTTGCGGTCGACGAGCGCTGCGGTCTCATCGATGTTGCTTTGTCACAACATTTGACGGGACGTTGCCTACATTAAAGCGGTATGTTTAATTTTTGTTATTTATCCGCTTAGGCAGTCTTCTGACCTATTGTGCATATTTTTATTTATTTTATTTATATTACTTCATTAACAAAAAAACATTTGTGTCTGAATAACGTAGTCATAATTACCATTATTAAAAAAAACTAATTTATAATAAACATTATTATACTACAAATATGTCGATACGAAGGCGTTTTTTATATTATCATATTATTATTTAACCACAAAAATAATCGTCAACTGAGTAATATGCTTAAATCTTGTAGCTTCTCTATGTTTTCTTTCTTCCTGCGTCTCTAAATCTTTAATATTTTTTGCGAGATAACTGAGGACAACCAGTATATTACCAATATTAAGACACGGGTCCGTAAGTATATTGTAGTATTGTTATAATTACCACGTGCTTACCGTGACTAAACCTGCACATCGAGATAACCAATGTGTCAAACACGCTGTTAACGCCGACCTATTGGGTCGCCTCTGCTTCTTTTTTTTTTCTTTAGCCGCATCTGTCACTATGTAATATGACAAAGTCTAGTTTTGTTTATCGTATTGCATTATACACCCGCTTGCTGGACCGTACCTCTGTACCATACCAGCTGGTCCACTCTTTGAAGGAACCTCAAGACGCTTCGAAGCCTGCATGAGAGGGCCGAGCTCAGAGTTGGGACGTTTATGGGCAGTTATTATTATGTATGGGTAAGTTAAAATTTAAAAAAAAGCTTCCTTACAGTCCTGATCACAAAAGTCGAAGAGTAAGTTAATTGATTGACTTTAAAATTTGGTTGCATTATCTCAGAGGAATTAAAATATTACATAGCCTGTTGGGTATAAAATAAATATGTCCGAACGATTTTTTTTTATTAGACTACATCGTATATACGCGCTATTCTCAAGAACGACTGGCCTGATTTGTAAAATTCTTTCAGTGTTAGATAGCCCATTTATCGAGGAAGGCTATAGGCTATATATTATCACGCTAAGATCAATAGGAGCGGAGTTTATTTTTTTATTAACTATTCCACACGGAGGAAGTCACGAGCAGAAGCTAGTTATATATACTATGTATAGATGTTAGCATATAGTGATTCTAATCCTTAAGTGGACATAAAATTAAACGGCCACCCGTAAATTACGTCAGAAGAATTTAGTGATTGTTCACCCCTTCCTCTTCTTCCTTGTGAGATTCCTCCTTCCCTAGTATAACATCACATAATTTGCAATTTTACATCAACTAATTGTGAAATTAAAACAGCAGTTCCAGCTGAAATATAGATTTTGAAATGTGATTTCACGTAGATCAGGACCCCTACCATCCCCTACCATCCATCCATCCTTGTCACAATCAGTCGACAACCCCCCCCCCCCCCCCCTTAACGTGTATTTTCTTAAGCAAAAGCTGGAAATAGGACCCTTATAATCTTGTCATTTCGTCCGAACGTGTTCTATTACAGTGATTTAATTGGAAGACTGTTACATAGTTATGCTGGTGTGCACCGACATTTAACCAACGATTAAAATAAAATAATCACTGTTTATGCATACATTTTTAGCGATTATTTTATTTTAACCACCGGTTAAATGTCGGTGCACACCAGCCTTATATGGGACGAAAATTAGATGAAGGTGTCAAGAATGAAATTCTTTTTACACGCAATTGGGTACATTGGTTACTATAGTTCGGCCGTTCTATAAAGCCTTATTTGGCACCTATCAAACTGTTTTAGTAGTTATATTATATTACGTGAACTACTTTTGGTGCTACAATCTCAAAATTGGAATAGACCTTAGGGTTTCTATTTAAAATAATCGGCCAGGTGGTAGGGCGTTTGATCAACTGGATGGCTACCACCGCTGGTCGAGAGTATGCCACCATAATAATATTAAGTTGTATTCCGCTATTAGGGGCCAGGTTCCAATCTCCCTTTAGTGAGTAACAGCGCGCTTGTAGGATATTTGGTGTTGTCTTTGTCCATAGGCGATAGTAACCGCTTTCCATCCGGTGAACCGTCTGCTGTCTGCTGAAGCTATAAAAAAGGCAAACATATTGTATGACACATCATTAAGCGTAAAGTTGTTTAAATTGTATATAAACTCTCGCATAATCCAGCTCATGTACCTTACTGATAAATAAAATATAACAAATGCATGCAAATTCATATTACAAATTTCGTCGAACTATTGCATCACACACTGCTAATTAACTTCTCTTTTTTTTAATTTCTTTATGTTTCGAACTTAATAGCTATTAAAGCCTTATAATTTTTTTTTCTTCTTTAAATTAATTATATTATAGTTTATTCAAACTACAAAATATCAAATTGCATGTAGTGTTTGCCTATAAGTGATTACTGCATTTGTCATGTCTTTTTTGTAAAACAATGTACATCCTTTGTATAAGTGTAATTGTTGGTAAACCAAATAAATAAATAATATGTATATCTCATAAGTACTAGGTATGCATATATTTATGTAAAAATTTAATCTGTTTTAGAAATCTTTAAACATCTGAATTTATGTACCACCTACATTGCCAGATTAGCATAGAATATAAGTTATGTAGCCTGGAAGAGATCGGTCTAAGCTCTAAGCGATAAGGCCGCCTATTGTTCTGCTAAAAATACTGCTATCAATATATTGCATCTGTTATTTTGGTAAGAAATGAAGCGTTATATCTAGCTATCTCTCCATCTTCCTTATATCTCTGTAGTTTTCTTTTGGTATTATTTCTGTTTAATTTTTCTTTATTTTTTTTCTGTCGTCTGTAGATGCTTATTTATAGCTTCTCTTGGCCTAGTTTGTATTTTATTAAGTATCGAGTGCGTTGCGTTTCATTGGCGCCCCCGTTGCAGTTCACTAACAAATAATCATCATAGCAATGACAATGACAGTGTCAATTTTAATGTGTCCCTCTCATGGTTAGTTCCGCCTTCGTTTATCAAGATGGCGATACAGGTATTTATCATAAGGTATTGAAATTTAAATTCGACATTATAATACTTATAAAGTATTCATTTCGTGACATACTTAATATCCTTTTTGTAACGCGAGCGAAGCCGCGGGAAGATGGTAGTTAATATTTTTTATATTGTTCCTATAAAAGCGAGCGTTCAAATAATTTGCAAGAAATTTATATTATGTGTATTATAATTAAAACTCAAAGGGTGTGAGTTCGAATCCTGGCCGGAACACATGCAGCACTTAGACAGTTTTCTGGCGTGATGTGCCATGAAGAAAAACAATAAAACCACCTGCACGTCGAAATAACCGATGTGTCCAACCTGTCAAGCCAACTTGGACAAGCGTGGCGGGTATACTGTACATTCCTCTATAATGGGCGGCCCGAAACCAGTAGTGGGAAGTTGATAGGCTGTTATTTCTATGTCTGTTCTATTGTCTTAACTTATTTAGCTCCGTAATTGGGGTCTAAGTACATTCCACGAAGCGCTTTATAGCCCTACGATTGCAGAGCTTTGTATTTGTTTGTATAGACAAACAAGTGTTTTTTCAAACGTCAAGATTCTATGTGTAGGGATTGACCGCAATCCAAAGAGAGAATCGCGTGGTAGATAAGCCGGTGCAAACTCTTTCACTCACGCAACCTACGCCTACGGCTATCCTATCTGTTACAATATATTCTTTTCATTGAGCTTAGCTGTTTTTTGTTTAACGCTCAATGTATCACTCGCTGCGATGGCCTATCAAAGGTTGTAGGCTAAAGGCTACGTAGGCGCTGCAATATGGAGGCGAAAATTTTTTACACTTATGGGTACTGCATACGTCTAACCATCGCAGCGGACAACGCACTACTGGCTAGAACAACGCGGGAGCGCACATATTAATAGTTGCTCTATCTCGCTCGCACATCATCCGTACCGCTCACACACTGTGCTATACATATATGCTATATATATTGTCTTATTAATATTTGTACTTAAGGTTACCGTTCACAATATAAATCAGTTCAATTCAGTTCACATCAGCACTCGACAGTGTTGTATATTGAAGTAATATTTAACCTTCTACCTCTGGCTGCTACATACACAAAAATATCACTTACTAATTGTTTAAAATACCACAATATCTCCATTTCCATAATAATTATAACACTGAGTCATGTCCTGACAACCCTAACAGACCGCCCTTGCTGTGGCATATGTATAAAACGTTATTCTTAGAAGCTTTCGTTGCCAACTTATAGCAACCGTGAAAAGAAATATCGTGTGAATACGAATTTTAGTGTACATTTGTTAATATATTTTATATAATTTTGTGTAGTATATTGATCAATTTACTACAGAAACAGTATTTTCTAACTGGCAACTTTCACTATACAATTGTTCTAATACTAGCTTTTGCCCGTGCCTTCGTGTGCGTGGAAAGATTTTTAACTATCCCACGGAAACTCTTTAATTTTTCGGAATCAAAATATCCTGGATGTTGATCATGAATATAAGTTACCACCATACACAATTTCATTTAAATCGGTCCAGTTGTTTCGGAGATTAGCCCGTACAAACAGAGAAACAAAAAAACAAACTAAATTGGTTCTACTTCTCTTCTTACATCCCCCTGATTCGGTTTTTAGCATTTTTCATTGTACACAAATTCAACTTCTACAGTTTTATTATATGAATAGAATAGACATAAAATTCACGTGTCGCGGTGTTTGTTAACCAAACTCCACCGAAAGGGCTGAACCGATTTGTATACAATTTTGTATGCATATCGGGGAGGCCTGAGAACCAGAGAACATCTATTTTATACCCCTAAATGATAAGGATGCACCCCTAAATATTTTTTTATTTTTTTGTATTTTTTTTATGATTAGGCATTAAAAATTCATACAACTCAAAATTTTCACCCTTCTTTCTACCTCTAACCAGTATTTTTTTAAAGCAATATTAGTATTTTAAAAATAATAAATTTTTATACTGGAATGATTTAGGTTCAAATTTGAACCAGCTAGATGGTGCTGTAATCGGGTACCAGAATGTTGGTGTTTTTTGTTTTTGTCCCGGAAATTTGTCCCGGAATGGTTTAAATTAACGATTGGACCCAGTAGGTGGCGCCGTGATACTCTCCTTAAACGGTAGGCCTGATTTTGAAGAAAGTTTTGTTTGTTCAAGTGGATTTGAAAATAGTTTAGATCAACATTTGGTCCCGGTAGACGGCGCTGGAATCTAGCTCTAGATTTTTATTTTTTAAAGACAGGACAACGCCTGCCTGGTACAGCTAGTATTGTTATAATATAACATGGAGTTAAATAGGGCATTTGATGAACACTTTAAATTTGAATTAGAATAATTATTGTCACACAACAGAATGTTATTTTATTTTGAATTAATGACGTTTTTAATATAACACGTTAGTATTACAATTTAGTCACAGTGGCAAGCAAAGGAACTTGCTCCAAACATCCTGACATAAACACGTAAACAGGTAAAAGTTGCAAATACATATGACAGGCTGCTTTTTGAATATGTATGCTCGGTATACGAGGAGCCAGCCGCTTACAAAGCGCCTATATTTCTATTGTGCCGCTCCCACATACGCCGCGTGAATCAAGATGGAATATAGGCGCCTGGTAAGCTTTTGGTACAGGGTACACAGAGAATATTGATTCTATACCCCTGTGTATCGACAAATCAGAAAGCGACCTAAATAAGAAGCAAAATTTTATCTATGCCAATAAATAAAATTCAAGTGTTTTTGATGTAAAAAGAAATGCTACAATTTATCCGTGCAGGAACGGAGAAAGAATACAGTTTCCTGCGGCCGGGCGGCCTGTCGTAAGAGGCGACAAAACAACCCACAACCCGGTGGTAGGGTATTATATTTATGCTCGACTGGATGGCGACCACCCCTGGTCTAGACTATGCTTCCATAACAACCTTGTGTTGTGTTCCGGCATTAGTGACCAGGATCCAATCTCTCTCAAGAGAGCAGCGGCGCATTTGTAGCACCTTTGGTGTTCCAAATGTCCATAGGCGACGGTAATCACGTCACAATCAGCAGACAGGCAGACGGCCCACTTGATCGTAAAAGTGGGCCGTCTGCCTGTGTGCTGATCTCCAGCAATAAAAAAAAATGAAACCTGGCGGTTAAAAGTTGCCAGTTTCAAAGGATCGATTATTGAAATTGACAATTGAATTTGCTGTAATACATAGTATAAAGTTCCAGTTTATTTAAATACTTGTCATATTATAATAGTAGTTTCTGTTATATTATATATAGCTACATATTCATTATGTTTAAATAGTGTAGGTGCTGAATCACAATGGTTATTCACTATCAATTATAGGACCATAACCTGTAGGTGCTGAATGCGCCTACTAGTCATAGATTACAACCATACAAGAAAATAAGATGTAATTTTGTGGTAAAAATTATATTGACACACGGTATAATACGGCCGGCGTAACTTGACAAATGTGAACATAGGCTCTGCGAATTTTAGAGCATGTACACTCGTGTGATGAGTGGGCATACGACTCGTCAGTGAATACAATTGCTCGTCCGTCATCCCTGTATTTTTTCATTGCTTTGTACTAGTTGGTCACTGTATTTTCTTCACGAGTTTACATGCGCTAAAGTTCGCAGAGCCTATGTTCACATTCGCCAAGGTACGTCGGTCGTATTATACCTAAAGGGAAAAATATGACAGAAGCAAATATTTATATAAAAATGCAACATAAATAAAAACACAGTACAGTAAAAAATAAACAACTGGTGGTTATCAAAAGTTTGTATAGGTAATATACTTTAACAGATAGTGGCATTTTATCACTATATAACTTATGTACATATTTGTATATATAGTGTTGTTACTAATGTATTATTACAATGCAAGTAATCGTACTGGGTCCTGAGGCCATGAGCCTCTACCAGAATTTATCGAAACGACTCACTGACTTTTCAGGTGATCAGAAGGCTGGTGCCTACCTCGGAAAAGGAACTGTATGCCGATGCAGCGAGGAAACGTAGCCAGCCTTCTGGGCACCTTAGAAGCCACTATCACCCACAGAAGACGGTGATCTGGACTCAGTATTCTACTTATAGTGTTGAGGGACTACATATACAATACAAATAAGGTAAGTTTTCTTACAGTGTATTCAATAGTGTTACGTATGTGCGATGCGCTTGTCATTAGGCTAAGATTATTTTAAAAATAAACCAGTGCATTACAAGCTCGAGTTTGACTTATCAAATAGTATGTAATTTTATAATTGTTTTATAACTTTAATACTTATATACAATTTTTTTCATTGTACAGAAATATGATCTCTACATCGTACCATAATTATGTATACCACCATCGCCACTTCTAATTAGCAATATTCTTGCCACAGGTTGCCTGGAAGAGATCGCTTTTTACCTTTGTACACAATTAGAATAATACTTGTTCGTAAGTTTTCTGTAATGATGTACATACGTTAAAGTGTTTTATATATCTAGTTTACGCGCCCTGTTATCAATAATCAATTATAGATGGTGGTTTTTAGAATTTTATTTTTGGGTTTGAAAGTTTGTCTCTAATAGGCTAGTCTCAAAGAATTATTACTATAACAATTTTAAGTTTTAAAACATTAACTTTATCTTAAAATTGTTGTGTTTCATTTACCTAAATGGCAATGTTCAGAAGTTAACGAAGTGCAAGCCTATGTGAACTTACGGTGACTGCCTATATCTTACTATTCATTCACTTGCGTTACCTTTGGTTGAAATGTGACATTACTTGTATGGCGCTTATGTGAAATTTTAACAGATAGCAAGGCAATTGAACGTTTAGTAAAATACAGGAACCGAGCATGAGTGATGAGCAGAGCTAATTTATAAATATAATTTTTACAACATCTGAATGTTTTTACAACTCTTCTGTAAGCGTCGGGGCATATTCGAGGCAACGTTCAAAAGTTTTATGCGCACTTGAGTATAGTGTTGAACACGTATTCAAAACAGTGAAACAGCTCCGTTTTATGGGTTGTTAATTAGTCACGAATTTTTAGCATGTAAGTTTATATTGAAGTGGTTAAAATACATTTTAATGTGTTGCTAAAACGGTTTGTTGTATGCACATCATGAGCATACGATTTGAAGGTACAACTATATTTAGTTTATTTATTGTTTCCCACTGTACGGTTTAAGTATACGACACAGTTTTTGTATCTGACGATATTTTAGCGACACGTATGCAGACGTTGCTCAGGGCCCGGCATAGCTCGCATAATTAGTAAGTTGAAGAAGCAGTGAGCCAGTCACGTCTCTCCCAGGACCAACGGGTGATAGAGCAACGCGTCCTGGGAAGAAGACGGCGTCTCGCTAAACGTGGCGTTAGATGCTCTCCAGCCCAGTGGACCGACGATCTATGTAAGGTCACCGGTAGAGTCTGGATGAGGATGGCGGGAGACCGGGATATGTGGCGAAAACTTAAGGAGGTCTACGTCCAGCAATATATATTCATTGGCTGAAGAACAAGTATGACGACGTTTTAGTTTTATAGCGAAAAGGGTTAACAGTTCGCTATATACGTCGTCTATGTTCCAATTATTTATGTCAAATAATGGGATATAAGGCCATTAATATAAGTGATTTTCTATTTAAAAATTATAGTCTACCAACTCTGGTACGCCCTAGAGGTGTAAACTCTTACACCTCTAGGGCGTGCCTCTTGTTTAAAGAGCAAGCGTTAATACAGGTTACATTACTAGTACAAAATTTTTGTGTTAGTGCTATTTGCTCCCGGAATTAATTTCATTTTATATCGAAAACTATCCCATCTCCCGGAATCAATAGCATTTATGTCCATTTTCGGTATTAAAACTAAATTACAGCAAAACCGATCCAGTCTTCCTAGTAGTTTTCCGTGAAAGTTAACAGATAGACATATTGAGTTACTATCGCATTTTCTTACAAACGATAAATTTTTATATCTATAAAACTTGAGAAATGATTGGTCTCACACAAACATTCATCCACTATTTCAAACCCTCCTAGTTTCATTTATCCTTCTATGAAAATAACATAAATGACAAAAGTTTAAAAAATTACAAAAATGCAATTAAAATGTCAAAATAACTAAAATAGCAAAACATGTCCTATCCTGTTTTTGAGATAACCTTTACATAAATCTATACCAAAATCTTTCCTACTATCCGGAACGAAAAGTATCCCCTGTCCACCCTCAATATTAAAATTACATTTATATCAAATTTCAGTCAAACCGGTCCAATATTTTTCCCGTAAAAGCATAACAAAAAAAGGGATAAATATATTTTAATCCCGAAAACTACCCTACCCTATTTTTCGGAATAAAAACTAACCTATGTTCTTCCTTGGCAACGAAAATATATATAAAAATTAATGGGAAGGTGCTGAGACCGAAGACACAAGTTTATTCTTAGTTTCGGTCTTAGTTGCAAACATATTTATGCTGTACTACATCTAAAATTTTTGTTATGCTACCTTGCTGTAATTTTGTTTTTGGAAATAAAGTTTATTATTATTATTATTATTATATACTGAGTTTCAGCCCAATCGGTCCAGTAGTTATTCCGTGAAAGCGTAACAGACAGATAGACAGAGTTACTTTCGCATTATTATTATTAATAGGGATATTATGGATGATTAAGTATGACGGGAATTAATATAAACGATACACTATCGATACCGTATTGAACATTATAGATTTATATGAACGAGGTTACGTGAAAAGCGTTTAATATATAATTATGCTTTTTCTTTTTAGTCAAACGGTGAGTGAACGTCACCATAACTTTGCTTCAATCATCAAATGTCAGCAACAACTGACAAGCGTGGACTTGACACACTATAAAACAACGTTACATCGATATCGTTTGCAATTGCTTCGAATAAATACGATAGACGACTTGCAATGTATCAATAAATTAGAGAATTCTTCAGTAATTATCGTCTATAAATTCCTCTGTTATATCAGGTTCATGTAAAAGTAACGACGGTATTGGACCAAAAAATTTGAAGTAATTCATAATGCAGTAAAGTGAATTATGTCAGGGTTTGTTCTTATGAATAGAATAAAAAAACTTGACAGGTGGTCTTAATTTTTTCCGTCTAGCCCCCTTTCGCAACGCGCGATAAGGAACTTTGTTCCAGAATGAGGATATCGGTAAAAGGAGGACCAAGGCATCCGACATAGGTTGCAACATTATTAAATAGGCAGAAATGTAAACGTAGTGTGAAGTACCAATAGAGCATACGAGTGTTGTAGAGAAGAACGCATCTCGATTACTCTTTGACATATCCCATTCGTTTTCTTAATAAAAGTGGGCTACAATTTCTCTTTGAATTTAAAAACAAGACAAAAAATACAAGTCTCAATTAACATACATAAACTGATCAACATAAACCTTAGTATCACGCAAGCGTTCCTGCATTAATCGCGACCAAGTTTACCAAACATTTGTGTGTGATATTATAAGCGTGAACGCGTTCACTTACCTTCTAATAGAATGGACTTTTGAAGAATATTTACTAACAACGTATAGAAATAGCGTGCTAAATCAACAGGTAGCCGATATTGCGTGACTTTCAGTGTTGACCAACACGCCAGCCTATGGCTGCCGTCCACGAAATTGCCGCCGTTATCAAGGCCAGCCGTTTATTATTGAATTTATAATGAATAGCAAGGGAAAATAGCTCATTTGCTAACCTATACTTTTACATAAGTACTATTACAATATACAAAAGGAGTGAATACTATTTCGGAACATAAATGTTTAAAGTAATATTTTGTAAAAAAATCAATAAGTTAAGGTTTTCTGTTTGTAATTGGTATAAAACAGTTATTTTTGGTGTAATCACAAGAATACAGTTATCGGCTACAGTTTCGGCATAATATATCCATGCGTGCGGAATCCGCAGGTAAAAAGAGAGCCGTTGAAAATAATAGTACATTTTTTTGCCTTTAGTTTTTGTGTAAATGTTTAAACTTTAAAAAATGTTTTAACGTTTAAATAACAATAAATAAATAAAATAGACTATTATAGACTCACCCTAAACCCCGTCGACTAAGAATGTCTAACTTGGCTTCAGAAGTAGATATCTCACATACACGGAAACTGCAGCTTCCTTTACCAATTATTCAAACAACAACAATTACTTTTCAGCGCGGTCGCCATTTAGTCTGTTTCAACAACTCATTGCATTTGCCAAAAATCTTATTACTTCTTATACGTCTGTCTTTTTAACACCATAAGCGAATCCGACGACAAAATGGGACATCTTCCAAGTCCCAAGGCGTAGTTCAGGGGACAGAGATAGATATAACATACATACTATTATACAAAAAGAAAAGGAATATGTATGTATCAAGAATGTATTGTGGTTTGAACAAGAAATGGCGGTACCATGACTTGAAAACTATAGTTCAGTATTAAATAATAAATACATATACTTTATTTCTTTTCTAACATACCTACTCTATTTTGACATAGTTTTCTTCTTTTATCTCTCATATCCTTTACACAATTCAAGTTATCTTGACTAGGGTCCGGTATAACGAACTGCTATAACGCATCGGGATTAGAAATGTCACAAGTTTCTGTTTCAACACAAATAATAACAACCCATAAATGTCCCACTGCTGGGCTTGGTCCTCCCATTGTAGGGGAACAGACAGTATCCAAGGCGGTTTGGGACGTTTGACACAACTGTCATCTCGATGTGCAGGTTTGGGTTCATCACGATGATTTCCTTCATCGTTGTTACCACACGTGGTAATTGTGACAATATGCACATTAGGTCAGAAAACTGTCTTAGTGGTGCGTGCGTTCCGGCCAGGATCGAACCAGTGCCCATTTGAGTCTGGGACGCGTGCGCTAGCCATTACGCTACCACGACTATGTGGTCAACATGGCTTTAACATCACTGACCCTTTTATGGGTCAGAAAATAAAAAAAATGGGCACAGATAATGTTATTCACCGCATAATGAAGGGTTCCGTACATGTGAACAGGTGGGCGTTGTTGAGTGCGTCGTTGAGAATATTTTTTAAATACCATCTTGGAATTTTATACCATTTGACGTCATACGCATCAAGAGCTCGTGTGTGCAAGACGCCATTTCACTATAGCTTTTACAAAATTCAATTTATATTTACGGAATTTTTATTACATTTTTAATTAAAAACCACCGACCTTAACGTTGAACGACTGAGGACGCGTACTGAATCGCGACCACATGTTGTCTACCCAAGCGCGGAGGCAAATTAATTTTGGCATCTTTAAATGAATATTAATTAATATTAATCAACATTTAATTTAAATTATGTCTAATTTTTTTATCAGATGAACATATTTTAATCAATGTGGGTTTGCTTTGTAGTATGTTATGTAGGTCACTGTGGCCATTTTGTAAAGTTTCTTTTACGTATATTTCTATAATCCTTTCTGAATTTGACTACTATGTCGATTTGGTTTCGGTATTTTTACATAACTGCAATTATTTGGCGTAATGGCTCATCGTTCACGGTAGTATTTTTTGACGCCAGAAGTCGCTTTTCAATACATGCACTAACTTGGCTCTAGCGGAAGACCAGCGCTGTTTGACAACCAGCAATCTGCTGAGCTAGAGCCAAGTCATTAATCACCCAGGTTTTTTTTATTGTTATGTATTCTTACGTTGTATGTATAAACTATTACATATATGTGTCAATAAATTGAGATAAGTCCTGACGATGATAGGGAAGATTGTGACATTATTCTGGAAAATTATAGTGTTTTAATAAAACTGTAATATGAAATAATGTATACTAATTCTAACTAATATAAAAATGTGAATGTAAGTTTGTTTGTTACGCTTTCACGCGAAAACTACTCAACCGCTCATCATGAACTTTTTAAAATATAAATACAATTCCTTTAGCCTACCTCCGTTAACATTTAATAATTTAAAATAAACTACTATTTTAATCTAAAAAATATTATCAGTTTTATTTCGGTCCAAATTGGACCTATATTCAGTCTTATTGACACTAATCTGTGCTTCACAATATAAAAGTCGTATCTCGTTTTCTTGCAGGCTTAGTCCTATAGATTTGTGTATTTATTTCTTTTAGTGTCGCTTTTTTGTTTCATCGAATTTCAAATCACGATGCTAAAAAAGTTGCGGTTTAATAATGAACATTAAAATATAAAGGAACGCCCATGTTATGTATTGTTACATAGCGTCAAAGAAATGCGCACACCTGCCTGTCGTAAAAACGCAGTTTGTTACCTTTCTTGTACTCGGAGTTCTTTTGTTTACTTCGTGTTTAAAATTTGCAGTTAAGAAAACATCCTATTGTTATCGTACTTGTTTTATGGCCGTCATTGGTGTCGAACTCATCCTTGTTGTTATTGTATTGCGTCGAAGCTTGCCAGGTGAGCGGATTAACTTAGTGAACGCGGTCCTTTGATGTATTGTACAGTTTAGTATAAAACAATGCCTGAACGGAGGGTTGGGGCAGTCAAGCGACGATTACAATATTAGCAAGACGTGTTTAGTACTTTCGATTAGCGATATAGTGACGCACTTTGCGCGTGTTATTGAATCGTGCAGTTTATACAGTGTCTAGTTATATTTGTACCTATTTTATACGTGTTTGTACAGTTCTAATAAACTCTATAGCAATTCCAACGGCATTTTAATTCGAGTCCTGTATAGCTCGTAACAGTATCAAAAGTGGCTCTTTGTGCCTGGAAATCCACTTGATACACTAATGTTTCAGATGAGTCAATCTATTACTGTATTTATAAATAAGGTAGCCAGATATTGAAACAAGTATTTATTAACGATGCGCTGACGCAATGACGCTTGTATGGAGTGCAAGTGACGATATATTACTTCGATTAAACATGAATGATGAATCAATACGTCTTACATATGTAAGAAACATTAATAACAGGAAATGAAAGATTTTTTAAAGCTTTCAATGTGTTTGAAGTTCGAAGTCTTTAAACAATCCGTACTTTTTGATTAATAAATACTGTTACGAGTTTAGCGGGACTAGACTTAAAATGCCGTTGGAATTATTATAGAGTTTATTAGAACTATACAAACACTTATAACACAGGTACAAATATAACCGAGCACATCAAATCCAAACGTAATGCAGAAGGTCGTAATTCACTAAAAGTCCGTCATTATGGTTCCCGATTATACACACGTCTCGCCTTGACCGTGGTTCTCGCTCGACTCCTCCTCCCTCCATTGGGTCATTGTTTTATACAGCATAAATGCAATGTGTCCGGCCGGCAACGTGGATCGCATTTACTAGAATCAGCTTGTACTTTAAAATCCGTAACACCTGGCTAATAATTATATACAACATAGGCCGTATCCAAGATTTGAACTAGTTCCCTTTGAATTTGAGAGACGCGTACCCTAACCAATAAATAAGTAAACAAAAGAAGACGATCATAAAATAATTATAATAGTTTCAATGTTATTAGTTATTGGTTCAAATGCCGACGGGTAATAAAATGTCTTTTGTTTCAGATGTGCAGTTGGATTTTGTTTTTGTCGGGACCTGAGATGTAACACTCCTTTAAAGAAAAAAAAAGTGCGTGTAACGTTCACACGCGATTGAAGTAAAACTACAGATGACGGTGTATGTTCTTGAGATTCAGACATTTTCATTCAATAAAAAATCAGTTATTATTTTTATAATATGATATTTTTCAAATTCCTTTTTATCACTTGCACTTTTAGAAAATATTCTCTTATAAATAGCTTACTTCGGTTATTCCCGACTTAAACATAGGAATATACTTGCATCGACTGTACAAGCTAGTATACTGAAAAGACCTTAGTTACTTGTATGTATAATTAAATATTTATACATAATTAATTCTATTGTATAATTTTTATTATTCAATTTAATATTTTTTACTAATAATTTTTTTTTCAAAAATTTCTGATAAATCTATCAATTATAATAATACACAAAATCAAAAATATTTGAAAAATGGTACAGAAACGTGACGCCATATTGCGACGCCATATTGCTGTAACGGACTTACGTTGCATTGTCGTCCAGTTACCTCCTAGTCGCGCCTAAAGAAGTTTTACTTCAATAACAGCCCGTAAGCGTTTCACTGCTGGGATCAGAATTCCTAATTTATAAGGGAACTAAGGCGTGTGTTTGATGCATCACTTATCTCGATGTGCAGGTTTCATCAAGGTGTTTCCTTCACGAGCACGTCGTAATCGCAACAATATTCACATTAGGTTAGAAATCTGCCTAAGTGCATGCTTTCCGGCCAAGATTTGAACTAGTTCCCTTTGAATTTGAGAGACGCGTGCCCTAACCAATAACCACTAAGCGATAAGCGACCCATTGCTGGGCTCAACACTACTCATTTTTAAGAGAAATTGACAGTACGTATTCTCGCCACCCTTGTTCGAGGTGGATTTGCAGCTTTTAATGTAATGTTATCTTGATGTGTAATTTTCATCATCAGAATGTTGTCGTTCACCATCAGCGTATGGCTATTATAATCATAGATGCCTATATTAGGTCAGAAAACTGTCCGAGTGCTGTATGCCTTCCGATCAAAATTCACGTCATTTGAAATGTAAGCGCAATAGCCACAAAGCCTCCACGACAGTAGAATACTCAGAATTAGTTCTCCTACAATGACGAGACAGTATTTGTTGGATCTCTAGCTATATCTGGATCTAACAGGAGATGCATGTATATCTCTATATTAAATGTAGAGCTGAAGAAACAGCTCACTAGTAAGCTTAAGGAGGTCTTAAGCAATGTCAAGGAGCTAAGGGAATTCTTAGAAGAAGTAGAGTGAATATAGTAGACAATGCTGTACACATGCAAAATAACAAACTGTGTGTAAAATGTCCACTTTACGAGAATGGCATTATGAAATTTGCTATTGTCTAAATTTACTGGTAGCTGTAAAACGTGGCATGATTACATGAATGAATGAATGAATGAATATGCTTTATTGTGTTTTAAAGATACAGTTAACAACAGAAACAAAATTTTACAATACAATAGGCGGTTTTATCGCTATTAGCGATTTCCTCCAGACAACCTTTGGATGGACAAAAAATTTGATAAGAACAGGGGTATGTTGAATTATTCTCACTATCGAATCAGTATCTTATAAATATACATGTCTTATAAATACATACATGATATAATATACATACATTAATAAAAATATAAATATTATACTAACACGATATATGTAGATAAAATATTATAAAATACACTTACATAAATAAATATAAGACAAGAACAATATGACAATGACTGCTGCATCTTTAATTTGAGCTATAATAATCCTTCACAAGTTTATTGAAAATGAGCAGTGATTTGGCTAGCTTTATATTAACATGTCATGTTGATACTTGTCAAACTTGTAGAACGATTTTGATAAGGTTGGTTTTTGTAAAATATCTCATATATAATTTCAGGATGATAATCCAGTGCAGTAACGTAGCCAGCCAACTGGGAGCTTAACCTTTATAAAACTAGAAGGAAGGAAACTAGGCTCGACTCTCTTATTATAATCCATAAGGATTATAGGTAAAATAATACAAGGTAACCAATATCAATAAATTAGGTTTCGTTTAAGTTATCTTTATTAGGTACCATAAGTTAAGTTGAACTATGAATGTCAAAGAAGCAAGTGAGGTGTGTAAGAATAAGCCTAAATGGCGCTCTGTTGTTCGTGCCTACCCCGCAAGGGACCTGGCGTGAAGTTATGTATGTATGTATGTATAAGTTAAGTTTTCCAGGTGCCATTCACCCATCCTACCTTTGTAATACTTATACTTTGTAAATAAGCAGTAGTAATTTTTCAGAAAGTAGAAATACAACGATAAAAGAAAAAAAGATAATGAGAATCTCTATCTTCACCAATGACAGAGGAAGCTGGGTCTAAGTAAAAAAAAGATTTCCAGGTGAACAAGAAAGAGTTAATATATTTGTCTAGTGACCTAGTTTGGTCACAAAGCCCTTGGCTTGCAGCCTTCTCAGTCCATACTTATACTCGATCGTACGGCAAAACGAAGACTTGATATCACGATTATATGACACAGACCCGCTATAAAATATTGATCGGTACTATAAAAGTTAATCTCAGGCACCTCATGATATTAATAGTAAGATTGAGGCTGAATTCTCTCAATGTTAAGTTTAATCAAGCGACTTCGTAAAATCTTATTACACAACGTATTTATACATTGTCTTTTCTTAGACTATCATATTCGTTCATTACAAACAGGATTTCGGCATTGAATTACAATATTTAATGATGTTAAATATCTTAGACAAGTTAAGCCACATCTAAACATAGATATTATATTACAAAATGTTTTATATTAATCATCTAAAGACACACTGTAACTGAAAATTTATCTTATGTATCTTGTAAGAAAAAACGCGGAACAACAAACACTAATATAATATAGGCACAGAAGGCCTTTTAAACTAGTGCTATAAACAAACTTAAGAGTGGTACATTATTTTAGCTAATAATAAATAATACATTAGCATAGTGTCTTTGCCTTAATACAGGCAATAATAAAAGTGTTAATGGACAAGTTCTTACTGTAAATACCTTTAGTTAATTTAGGTTATGTGTAAATTAGTTATAAATCTACATATTTAGATTAGATTGTGATGTTTATGTTATATTTGAAGAGCCCCATTCAAATAGAAATTCATATAATCTTTAAATCCCTATTTAGATTAGCGTTAACCAAGTAGTTAATTAACCTGCGAATAACGTTGTTAGGACAGACTCGACAGCTGACTAACTGACAAATATGTTAATTGTTTATTAATGCAACTGTAAATGAGGCTTAATATTTAATTAACAAAGGCTGTATAAAAAAATGTAGGTACTTAAACTTATACTCGTACTAGCTATTTAATACTCTTTTTCATTTATTTACATAAAAAATTAACAGACGCAATAGCTATCTTTATATATCTAATATATAAAATTCTCGTGTCACAGTTTTCGTTGCCATACTCCTCCGAAACGGATTGACCGATTTTGATGAAATTTTTTGTGCTTATCCGGTATCTATGAGAATCGGCCAACATCTATTTTTTATCGCCCTAAATGTTAGGGGTAGTCCACCCCTAAATTTTTTTATTTATTTTTTAGACAAAATTTTTAATTTCTATTTTTTTATGATACAACATACAAAAATACATACAACCCTAAATTATTAACCCTCTGCGACAAACCCCTATTTTTACCGGGTGTTGTATAATAAATAATAAGGTGGAGGTACATCAAAAATAAATCAGTTGTTGTCTCGCACTCGTCGTTTCAATTATAACTTAACATGGTGACAGCGGTGTTTAAAGTTATTTGATATGAATAATGGTTTATAGGCACTTAAATGTGTTTTAAAAGTAGTTAAAATACACAAGTTATATATAAGGTTAATAATTGTGGCACAATATCAAGTTAAAAGTGAGATTTAACAAAAGTGAATTACAAAGCAACATGGAGCACGCACGACCGCCATCAGAACTTAATATGGACGGGTCTAGCGGGCCCGTTGGCCGGGTCGAGGCGTGGAAGAAGTGGAGACAGCAATTCATGCTATTTTTGAAGGCTTCAGGTGTTCATGCGGAGCCTTCGAGCGTACAAGCTAGTCTTTTAGTAAATCTAATCGGCTCGGATGGATTCGATATATATCAAACATTTACATTCGAAAGTGAAGCCGACCGTGATGACATTACTGTACTTTTAAAAAAGTATGACAGCTATTTTGGAACAAAATCCAACATAACTCTAACAAGGTACAAATTTTTCACCCGTAATCAAGAGGAAGGTGAATCTATATTACAATACGTGACAGCATTGCGTCTTTTAAGTAAGAATTGCGATTTTTCTACATTGGAAGATGATATGATCCGGGATCGGATCGTATGCGGCGTTCGTTATGCATCGGTCAGGGATCGATTGTTGAGATGTGATGACCTCAATTTGGATAAGGCTATAAAAATTTGCCAAGCAGAAGAAGCTTCTCAAGAGAGTGAACGCCAAATAGTAAGTACAAGCAGCAACGCCGCGGGCACGTCGCACGTCGATCACGTAAGCGTGCGTCGAGGCGCCCGCGGTGCGCCGCGGGGCCGTGCGACGCGCGCAGCCTCAGCGGCATCAGCGCTGCGCGTCGCCGGCGCAGGGCGTCTGGCGCGCGGCTCCGTCGGTGCGTCGGGGGGTGCGCGGGCGCTCTGTGCAGACTGCGGGTCCGCTGGGTGTTCCGGCGAAGTGAGCGAGTGCTTCGCGCGCTACATCAACTGCTACATTTGTGGTAACCGTGGACATTTCGCGCGCATGTGTAAGTCGAATCAATCTTATACTGGTGCTAGCCGTGCTCGGGCTAATCGTGTGTATGAAGTGGAGTGTAATGATAGTAATTCCGAATATGAGAGCGATACATTCTACATTTCGACTATTTTGAATGTAGAAAACCGGCCTAGCAACTGGTTTCAAGAACTTTCGTGTGAAAACGGATCGGAAATTTTCAAATTAGATACGGGAGCCGATTGTAATATAATTTCTTATCGTAGATTTACTGAACTAGGTTTCGATGATTCAATAATTATAAAAAAGCAAATACCATTATTATCGTACACCCAAAATGTTATACCAATTAAAGGAATTTGTTTTATACCATGGTTTTACAAAAATGTTACATACCAATTAAAGTTTGTTATAGCAGATATGGAATGCTCAAGTGTGCTGGGACAAAAATCATGCGAATATCTAGGTTTAGTCAAACGCATCGCCTCATTAAGCCTCACAAATTATAATGATTTATTTAAAGGCTTAGGATGTTTGCCCGGTAAATATCATATAGTCGTTGATCGTACTGTGCCGCCAGTAATTTGTGCGTCGAGAAAAATTCCACATGGATTGCGGGATCGTTTGAAAGAAGAGTTGAAGAAAATGGAACAATTAGGCGTTATTAGGAAAGTATCGCACCCCACTCGGTGGGTTCATCCGCTTGTATTAGTCGCAAAAAAGAACAATGGCATTCGAGTGTGTCTCGATCCTCGTGAATTAAATCGAGCAATACAACGATCTCACTTCCAACTTCCCACGGTCTCCGAATTAGCATCACGGCTGCACGGCGCACGTTTCTACTCAGTCCTAGATGCCAATTCAGGTTTTTGGAATGTGGCTTTAGACGATGAGAGCGCGGACTTATGTACATTTAATACTCCTTACGGCCGTTATCAATTTCTTCGTCTTCCTTTCGGGATCAATTGTGCATCGGAAGTATTCCACGGAAAATTGTGCCAACTTCTGGAAGGCCTAGAAGGAGTAGAAACGTATGTCGATGACATCATAGTATGGGGTGAGACAAGGGAGATTCATGATAAACGTTTAAAGTCATTATTAGAGCGCGCGAGACAAATTAATTTAAAGTTTAATAAAGAGAAATGTAAATTTGCAGTTCAAGAAGTCATATATTTAGGGCACGTGTTCGATGCAAAGGGTATGAAACCCGATTATAATAAAGTAAAAGCTATTAAGGAAATGCAACACCCGAAGGATAGAAAGGATTTAGAACGTTTTTTAGGTGCGGTTAATTATTTATCTAAATTCATTCCCAATTATTCTCAAATTGCAATTCCATTGACAAGTCTTCTCAGGAAAGATAGTTGCTGGCGTTGGGAAGAAAGTGAGATTGAAGCTTTCAACCAATTGAAAGAGGCTGTTAGTAGGGCCGGGGTTTTGACACTATATGACGCTTCTCAGCCTATAGTCATGTCTGTAGACGCATCCCGTGATGCTCTTGGCGCGGTGCTCATGCAGGCAGGTCACCCGGTCGAATATGCGTCTCGAACCCTTACGGATACTCAAAAACGATACGCACAAATTGAGAAAGAAATGTTGGCAATAGTGTTCGCTTGTGAACATTTCCACCAATATATTTATGGTCAAAAAGCGGTAACAGTAGAATCCGATCATAAGCCATTGGAAAGCATTTTCAAAAAGCCTCTAATGTCTGTCCCGGCACGCTTGCAGCGGATGTTATTAAAAATTCAAGCCTATGATTTAGTAGTTACATATGTACTTGGTAAGCATATGTATATTGCAGACATGCTGTCTCGAGCGCCGCTTCCCGATTTATACAGTGAAGAAGTACATACAAATATTGTTTACCAAATTAAGATGATCGTAGAAAATATTCCAATATCAAACGACAAGTTATCTATGGTAAAGAAAGAAACTAAACGTGATCCGCAGTTTAATATTTTGATTGATTATTTAAATAAGGGCTGGCCTGATCACAAGTGTCAGGTATCAAATGAAATTAAATCTTATTGGTCAGTTAAAGATGAATTATTTGTAGTTGATGGAGTAATTTTCAAGGATAATTTAGTGCTAATTCCTAATAAAATGCGAAATGAAATGTTAAAGCTTGTACACGAAGGTCACTTAGGTATAGATCGGTGCAAGCGACGCGCAAGACAGGTGATATTTTGGCCTGGAATGACACGTGACATAGAAACGTATGTAAAGCGATGCGTTACGTGTAAGGAACATTCTAACTCACCTAGTAAAGAACCCCTTATGCCCATTTCCATCCCCGAATTGCCCTGGCATAAAGTTGGTTCAGACATTTTCGAAGTTAAAAATAAACATTTTCTTATACTTGTTGACTACTATTCCAATTTTGTAGAAGTATGCAAATTAAACGATTTGACATCAAATACAGTTATACAGAGAATGAAAGAAATATTTTCGCGTTACGGTATTCCTAGTGAACTCATGACTGATAATGGCACGCAATTTTCTAGTAGAGAGTTTAAAAATTTTGCCAAAATTTGGGGATTTAACCACATAACATCTTCGCCAAATTATGCACAGTCTAATGGCAAAAGTGAGCGGGCTGTACAGACCGTCAAAAAATTACTAAAAAAATCAATACAGAGTAATAGTGATTTTAATTTAGCTCTTCTTAATTATAGAAATACTCCCAGAGATGGCTTAAGCTCACCAGCACAATTGTTAATGGGTCGAGCATTGCGCTGTCAGTTACCAGTACATCCCAACATACTAAAGCCTAAACTAGTCGACCCAGCCGAATATCAGATAATGTTAAAAAGACAAACTAATAGTAAGATAAATTACGATAAACACTGTAAATCTTTGCCAATTTTAAAAGAAGGTGACAATGTCATAACCATTAATGGAAAAAATAGAAATAAAGGCATAGTAGTGGGTCATGCCATAGCTCCAAGGTCATACATCGTACAGAATAAACTAGGAAGGCAATACCGCCGCAATCGGCGTCATTTAATTAAATGTGAAAACGATGTCAAATCGCCTTATGACGGCACCGTATACGAGGATGCAGATTGTAATCGTATGAACTTTGTAACTCCTACACAGGAGGTGCTAACTGAAAATGAGAAGAATTTTAAATCTGCATCCCCACTGCCTCAAGTACGACAAGCTAAAAAGATTGCCAAACGGCGTATTGAATATAATTGAATTGAATATTTTCATACTTATCCACTGCGGATTTTTTTTTTTGTTTTTTTTTTGCTGTCTATGTAACATTATACCATAAAGTGTTTTCTTGTTTTGTTTTTACCATTTTTTTATGTGTGTGGGGATGGGGCAGCATGTATTATTATGGACTATTTGTACTTTTATTTTCAAACATTAGTTACTTTGCACACGTTATCTTTTAAGGGGGAAATGTTGTATAATAAATAATAAGGTGGAGGTACATCAAAAATAAATCAGTTGTTGTCTCGCACTCGTCGTTTCAATTATAACTTAACACCGGGCAGGACGACGTCTGCCGGGACAGCTAGTAATCTATACGTATAATAAAATTGCAGAGGTCGATTTTCTTTAAAATGAAAAAAAAATGCTAAAAACCGAGTCAGGGGGATTTAAGAAGTGAAATGGAACCAATTTAGATTTTTTCAAATTTTTGTTTCTCTGTTTGTCTGTCTGTTTGTGCCGGCTAATTTCCGAAATGACTGGACCGATTTAAATGAGATTTTGTATGATGGTAGCTTATATCCCTGGTTAACATATAGGATACTTTTTGAAATTAAATTGTTAAAAAATAAAGAGTTCCCGTGGGATAGTTAAAAAACCGCACCACGCGGACGAATTCGCGGGCATCAGCTAGTATTAAATATAGTGTATAATGGTGTCTTTATGGTATCCAAAAGAACTTTTAAAAATGTTTTTAATCCGTGTAATTATAATGTGGTTTATTTTGCTACTAACGGTGAAGTGTAATCAAATAGTCTTAAATAAGAAAGAATCAGAGAATTCTCAGTATCATTTCGCTTTAGTTTTGATCCGATATTGCACCGGTATAGCTTCGTTCCAAATAATATTTGACAGAAGAGAGATCGGACCTACCTTCAGACTAGACACAGTGAGGTTTGGTCGGAGCGAGGCTGAAACATGGTTGGAAACTAGTAATGTACATTGAATAAGGAAAACAGAGGACAGGGATGAGTGGCGCCGTCTTGGGGAGGCCTACGTCCAGGAGTGGATTATGAATGGCTGACGACGAATGTACATTCAGCGATATATAATCGGACCGAGACCGGAGCGAGATTGAAACATGAAAGGCATTATGGTGTGTATCGAGCTATCAGGTGAAGACGGCGTCCTTGAAAAGTTTGTTAATTCATTATATTTGCTAATAATCATAGGACATATATCAGTTACACTAAGTTACTAAATAACACTATTTTACCATCCGACGAAGTGTGTGCGTGATTCAGTATTAGAACGGCAAACAACCAACGCAAATAAATGAAGTTTACGCTTCTCCCGTTTTATTACAGTTCTAGGGACAGCAAACAAATGTTCTTACCAATCTATACAGTTGAAGTAGTTGTTGACTATGTTTTATAGCATTATATTTATCACTATATGTGTACGGGCGCGTTCCCATTATGTCGTAACGATTAATTTGTCGTTGGACGACTGTCGTCTCTAGCTTTCCCCATTATAACGATCGTTTGTCGTTTACACATCATTAGCTACAAATCTATCAGCCGCTTCTACGTTCTCTTGGAAATCAGTACTTGTAGTAGTAGTATGCTCCTGAGTTCAATGGACGAAGACGAAATTTTAAAAATGTATTACTTTTTGAAAAGAAGGAAGATGAAGCAAGCAATCGTGGCTACGATAGATTTGCCGTCACGATTTAGTCGTAACGATTTTTTTATCGATTTACGACTGTCGTGCTAGCCATGCCCACTGTCATGACAATCTGTCGTTAGTGCAAAAAACGTCGTAGACGACAGTAAATCGTGTACTTCTATATGTGAACACCTCCATTTAAAACTCCAAAATTGCGGGCCATTTTTATGGCCCGCACTTTTGGAAGGCTTGCCTGGGGCCATAGGGAGGTCAACTTGTAGAGACCCCTTGACAAATTTAAACTAAATATGCTGTGATACTGACTGGTGATTATCCTTGTCTACACCAAATAATAATACACCCAAAGAGAAGCCCCAGCCAGTGTAGGACTATTATGGGAAATGAAAACAGAAAGTACCGGGTTATCGGGGTGAAATGCTAGTGGTACTAGGGGTCTGGGAATATGGGGACTATGGCGTACGCCCGTCGCAATGTTCGAGGAACATTTCATATTATTAGTATTCTTTTATTATTTATTTCATACTTTTACTGCGGAACAACAGCACTAGCCTTATTTGCCAACATATGCTGAGACTGGCTCTAATTTTAGACCTTATTTTGTTTTTATTGTTTTACTGTTTGATTATTATTTTTTTTTATTTTTTTTTTATTGCAGGAGATCAGCAGACAGGCAGACGGCCCGCTTGATGGACAGCGGTTACCATCGCCTATGGACATTTGCAACACCAAAGGTGCTACGAATGCGCTGCTGCTCTCTTTAGGGAGCCTGGAACCTGGTCACTAATGTCGGAACACAACACAGAGTTATTATGGCGGCATATTCTAGACCAGGGGTGGTCGCCATCCAGTCGGGCAAATGCCCTACCACCTGGCTGTGGGTTGTTTTGTCGCCTCTTACGACAGGCCGCCGGGCCGCAGGAAATTGTATTCTTTCTCCGTTCCTGCACGGATAAAAATTGATAATTTTTGTCGTAAACAAAATATTTATTTTTTCTTGTCTTTCAATAACAGAGGCAAGTGTGTGCACCTCAGGCCCTTACGGCTCTAAACACTCGACGCTAAACTCCCCAATCTGTTCTATTATTATATTAATACGGGTAGCAAAACATTTTTACTTATTTTTACGAAAATAGCGCGGACGGAGGAGTATGAAATTTCGCACACATGGAGTATATAGAGAAGGAGAGCAGAATGCTAATATTTTTATCATGTATAAAAAATACATAAAATCAATAAAAAAAATTACACACACTACCATGTACTTGACACACACACGCATACTCTTTTGTTTATTGTTAAAGTCAAATTAACAGTGTAGCCTTGGCGAAATCTGCGACAGTAGAAGTATATTTAGTCTTTGACACCAGAACCTTAATATTGTTCAAATTTAAATTAATTCTGGTCGATTTTTGACCACTGGGCGCCCACTAGTTATTATAAATACGAAATTTTGGATGTATGTTTCTTGCTCAATCGCCAAAACGACTTAATGGATCTGGATGAAATTTAGCACAGGGATGGATTATAAGCTACTTTTTATCTTGGAAAAATGTCGATAGGAAAAACATTAACGCGAGCAAAACCGTGGGTAAAAGCTAGTATACAGATTTCTCGGGTAACTGCGTGTTTAAGTCTTCCTTTTACATACACACACCATTTACCACATTACATCATCTTAACATATAGTTTTTTATGAATGTGTTAAATTATGAGAACTCAGAATGGCGAAGCGGTTGTTAAAATTAATATTTAAACTTGGCAAACACATTTGTTTACTATATTGAAATAATAGTTATGTTAATGGGCCAATAATCATAATGTGGACTGACACTGGTATATTCGAGTTTAATAGCATTAGTGCATAGCTGACAGCTGGTCCATATTATCGGGTTATTGATTCAAAGTATTTGTAGTATGTTACATTACACCAGTGCACAAAAATACATCTGACCAAGGGTCTAGTTCTGCTACTGTTATTTCTTAACCCTATAATTCGTAATCTCCGTTATTTACTATCGTCTTGGTGTCTGGGATCGGCCCCAGAGTAGTTCGTTGTATATTACTCATAGCACAAGCGTAACTTGCTTAATTTGGGGATATAAAATAAGTGTGTTTATCTGTCGATTATTATTATTGTTATTATAATGTCCATCGTAGGCCAGGCAAGATTTCGGTATTCTAGTCATCTCAATGGCGTGCCCGTGGCATGCTACTCTTTCATTATAAATATTTAAAAGCAAAAAGTCGCGAAACAATTCTTTAAAATTTTCAGTAGCTTTCTAATATTAATTGCGCCTAACGCCGTCTCTGTTAATGGTAGTACTAATTTTTTCGACTATTATTTTACAACGACGGTTTCGAGACAATATTATGGATTTAGTAGATTACGAACTTTAGACACTATCGGAATAGTATCGTACTTTGAATATCTTCACAACGCCAAGATATTGCAATAGCCCCCGCCTCAACTTTAGAAATGAGTAAATTGCGAAAAACCGATATCTATTTTGCCATTTTCCAGTAACACGAGACAAATGCCCATAGGTAGGTGGGTCTGGTTAAATGCAAGTCCACTTTTTTGTGTGCCGCTGTTATTGTACTACTGTTATAATTAGTGAGTTGTATTAGTAAGTAGATAATATTAGAAGGTAGTTTGTATCGATTACTCCACTACTTGACTCATTCCGTCATCCCTCCAATATAAAAGTGTACAGACTCTACAGACGGAGTTACAACGCAGTCGGACTTCGACTTTACTGGAATACAGAGGCTGGTTCCGGCTTTCGTCCAAGGTATGTTACAGTAGGGCACTAGAGTGGTTTATTATTGTGTGATAAGTGAGAATTGGTTAATTACTTACATTGGATATTGTTCAAATTTTCTTCGTAAAACATTTTGCTTGATTTTTTTCAAATTATTCCACTTCATAGTTTAAATGTTAGACACTGTTGTAACGTAGGTGGGAGTTAATATCTCGCCATTTACCGATTTAAACAAAAAGGTATTAAGGAACATTATTTATTATATTTATTCAAGATCTGCCCAACGATACTCATTCCTAGTTACCAATCTCTATGTTTTTTCACAAATTCATTGCTTGGTTTTCTCGCGCCATATATACTATACCTTCCTATCATTTATTGATATAGATACATTACTTTAAAAGAAAAATAACTCTGACAAAAAGACAGACAGACATAACGAACTGATTACGGTTCCGTTATTTCAAATAACCCAAGAGCCGTACGACTGTATCTAATCTTTATATATAAAAATCAATTGCTGTTTGTTAGACTCGCTAAAACTCGAGAATGATTGGACTAATTTGGCTAATTTTGGTTTTGAATTATTTCTGGAAGTCCAGGGAAGTTTTAAAAGGTGAGTAAATATGAAAAAAATGCTTGGAATATAGTAAAAACTACAATTTCGCTTTCCCTTATTAGAAACTATTCCTGCCTGTCAAACATTTCATGTTAGTCCCGTCGTTTAGAAATTAAATAAAATTTAAAAGTGAAGTTTTATTTTATTTTTGGTTTTAAGTGTCAAACATTTGATCCTGCAATTTATCATTCAGCTTTTTTATTTATTGATTCTGAGGAGGTTACGATGTTTGCAGGGTCAGCTAGTTCCAAATAAAAAAATACAACTTACGTTTATAGTGACCCTTTCGCAGTAGTCGTGGTCGTGTTGTATTGGCTCGAAGGTCACTACTCCTCCCTGTGGAGGACGGCCGGGTTCTTCGTCTGGGTTGACGCCTTTCGGTAAGGACCTGGTGAACAAAAATAACGCGCTACATTTCTGTTTCGAACATATTCTTTAAGAACAGTTTTACACAACTTGTAATTCCCATCAGCAGTTTTCCATGTAAATATATTGAACTGTATCCACAAGCGGAAATGACAACGTTGCTTGCATTGCATTCATAGCTCTATTCCGCTTACACGATTCGCAACATTAAATCGAAGTTTCTCACGCTACTAAAACACCGGGAGGAATTACTAGATGTTTAAAAGTGTATAAGAATTTCGTTACGAAAAGGGAAACGGTGACGTTGCTTGCATTGCATTCTTAGCTCTATTCCGCTTACACGATTCGCAACATTAAATCGAAGTTTCTCACGCTACTAAAACACCGGGAGGAATTATTAGATGTTTAAAAGTGTATAAGAATTTCGTTACGAAAAGGGAAATGGTAATGTTGCTTGCATTGCATTCTTAGCTCTATTCCGCTTACACGATTCGCAACATTAAATCGAAGTTTCTCACGCTACTAAAACACCGGGAGGAATTATTAGATGTTTAAAAGTGTTTAAGAATTTCGTTACCAAAAGATAATATAATCATAATATATTACAAGTAATACGTGAAACAAAAACTTTGTACCTTTTTTATGAAAATTGCGCGGACGGAGAAGTATGAAATTGGCACACTTATAATTTATATAGAGAAGGAATGCAAAATGCTAATCTAATATATAAAATTCTCGTGTCACAGTTTTCGTTGCCATACTCCTCCGAAACGGCTTGACCGATTCTCATGAAATTTTGTATGCATATTGGGTAGGTCTGAGAATCGGCCAACATCTATTTTTCATCCCCCTAAATGTTAGGGGTAGTCCACCCCTAAATTTATTTATTTATTTTTTAGACAAAATTTTTAATTTCTATTTTTTTATGATACAGCATTAAAAGATACATACAACCCTAAATTTTCAACCCTCTACGATCAACCCCTATTTTTTACCGGGCAGGACGACGTCTGCCGGGACAGCTAGTATTTCTTTAAAATTATGCATAAAAATCAATAAAAAAAAACATTACACAGTCTACCCTGTATTTGACAAACATTATCATGTTTAATGTTAAAGTAAAATTACCCATGGCGAAATCTGTGTTTATAGAAGTACGATTACACGACAACAACCTTAATAATGTTCCAACTTATAATTTCAATTAATTATTATGGTTGAATTTCGACCACGGGCGACCACTAGTCATAATAATTACGTTATAAATACACTTTACTTTTTAAAAGCGGGGTCACTATTAAAACAAGGTAAAGGTATAACAAAACTAGACTTTGGTAATGGCTAACTATTTATGCAATAGCTATTAAATTAAAACATATATTATAGATTGGATTTTCTGCAACTATAAGATATAGCGCAAAATACTTAAAGAATCGCGCTCAGAGCAAATTTTGATTAAAACTAATCTACATGCCTATATCTAATAAAGTAGCATCATTAAATTTTTGAAAAGTCAATTACTCTAATTAAGAATCAAATAGGTTAATTTGAATAAAACACATACCTCGTTCGTAATGGCGCGTAAGTCGTGGTAGCGTAATGGTTAGCGCACGCGCCCCTAAATCGAAGGGCGCGGGTTCGATCCTGACCGGAACGCATGCACCTCTTAGTCAGTTTTCTGATCTTATGTGCATATTGTTACAATTACCACGTGCTAATAACGGTGAAGGAAAACATCGTGATGCAACCTGCACATCGAGATAACAGATGTGTCAAACCTGCCAAGCCGCCTTGGACAAGCGTGGCGGGTATACTGTCCGTTCCCCCCTTAATGGGAGGCCCGAGCCCAGCAGTGGGACATTTATGGGCTGATATTATATATGATATTATATACATACCGCGTTATTACACCAATACATAGCTAGAAAGAATAAATTTCTGTGAATTTCATCTTTTGTATATTTTCATGTCATGTCTTGTATCAATTTCCGTGGATTTTGAAAATAAATATTTAGATTGATTTATCCTATCTTCCTTCCTATTTTACTGTGGAAAATAAAATCTAGCCACGCCGCCTTTGCCTAGTCTAAACTAGTAGACATTTTGAATCATAAAATGTTGACTTGATGTAGAGAAGGATGATATGGGAAACGATGCTCTCACAATAACGGACGCTGAAGGCCGTTGCGAAGTGTACAAAAAAGCAGCTAAGCGGAACCCGAGTACTCAAGCTATCAACCCGGACACAACCAGGATTTAACACTAACAATTCTAATTAATTGTGTTGTAAGTGTATGGATGAAGTTCTAAATTAGCGTTGGGTGAAGCCGGTGACGTCATTGATGAATTTTGACCGATATCTGTGACCGACTTGTCTACTACCCTTTCAATAACGTGCTTGACACAGACTTTAAAAACAGCGCTTTGGGCACGTCCAGCTATTAACTAGAGCACATCGAAGCCTTTTAAAAACTACTTTGTAATTCCACTAAGGAATATTATTTTTGGTGACATGGGGATTATCGAACCAGGAAAACGAATAATCATTTCTGCAGCAATGTAACATAAAAACTTCATTTAAAAAAACCGACTTCAAAAACTAAGAAACTAAAATGTATAAAATAACTTATTTCTGAAGCTATTATTATTATTAATATATATTATCTAAAACATCTTAAAGTCGGTGCTTAGTAATTTTCAAAATACAGTATTTTTTATGTTTTACTTTGCACCGACTTCAAGATGTTTTACATAATACATATTATTAATAATAGCTTTAGAAATAAGTTATTTTCATTTTAGATTTTTAGTTTTTGAACTCGGTTTTTTTAAACGAAGTTTTTTATTTTTTATTTGTTACTTTTTAGTGTCTAGCTATGTATGTGTGGACCTACGAATGTTGCCGCGCTTCCTAAAAAATAGAGGTCCCAAGAAACGGGAACAATAAAATATTCGTAAAATGAAAACTACTGGGCCAAACTATGTCAGTTTTTTAGGGGACTACATGGCAGCTATTCCGCGTCGAACAAAAAAGAATCACGTAAATCGGATCATAAATCACGTAGTAATCGGTGAACATACATAAAAAAAAGATCCCGACGAATTGAGAACCTCCTCCTTTTTTCAAAGTCGGTTAAAAATAGTGTTAAGTAGTCAGAGGAGACTAAAACGGCGAATATAATTAAAGCATTTCGTGTAGCTTACTGGTTTTGTACGTGATTATCATGCCAGTAAAATAGGTTCGACCAGGAATTTTTTGACCTAGAATGCATTGTAACAATTACCACGCGCTACTAGAAAATGATTGAGGAAATTTGTATATAAAGATTACTGATGCGTGAGAGATACTAATTTACCGTAGACACGTTTGGCTGGTAAACTGCACTTTCCTCAAAAATGGGGAGGCTCGAGCCCAGCAAAAGCTGATATTATTGTATTAGAGCTTTTGTCTAAACTCTAATTAAAGTAAATTTTTACTATTACGATATTTTAGAAGCAAGGTCTACGAATCCAGTATTATAGTCCTGTCCTTGTGTATTTGAATGAAATACAGCCCGTATTTGAGCCATAGACACAGAATCTGCAGATCGCCGAATAAATATGCTGTCAGGGATGTGTTGAGCCATTATCTGCTTCTAGAAACTCCCACACCCGCGACGACATTCACGTACGTGGCTCAGTAGATAAATTATAAGATCGTCCCTTACACACCACATTTAACGATAACCGGTAAATTATTGAGAACAAAGGTGTTGGTTATGGACCGGGAAATAATACAGAAGGCATTGTGGATACCAGCAGAGCTTTTAGGTCCTTCTTCTCGTCCTTGACTTCCTTCAACTGCACGCACTCCCATAAATCCTCATGGATGAGTACCATACGCATCGCAAAGTTCCAGTTGTGGTAGTCATTGATACCACTCAGTTTTTCCACAGGAACTGACGAGACTCCACTGCCGCTAGCCATTGTTTCGTGCGTAGTAATTGCGACGCGAAACTTAAAATAATTATATTTTGGCTTTCTTTACGCATATTTATTTTCTGCGCGTGATCGTCCTGAGCCCATAACCTGTAGGTTATGGACCGGGAAATAATACAGAAGGCATTGTGGATACCAGTAGAGTTTTTTATTCCACCATTATCTTGACAATCATACATTAGGACCAGTGTCATAACAGTTAGTACAATTATTTTTTCTTAGAGATTTTATGCGTTCTATTAGTAGGTACATATTGCAGTAGATGTCACTGTTCTCAAATTGAACACCAAATGAAAGAAAATAATATGTTTCGTTATACGCAGTTGTTTTAATACTTGTTTAAGAAATATTTGATATGTTTTTATGTTTTTGCAAGCAATATCAGCTAATAAATATATTTTAAAGTGTTTATATTCTATTCCTCACTTTTTTCAAATTATAAAGCTCTTTTTAACTTTAATTACTGGATTTTTGATGAATTGTCGATTTACCAAAAACTTATTTCAAAGATGTCAATTATGTCAAAACCAAAAAGACATTCCGATCGATACGAGTTACACTCGTGAATGTATGTACTTTGTTTGTGTTCTAATTATTTTTCGATAACTTTGTTTGATTCCTGGACTCCGAAGACTTCGCTTATCACGTTTAATAGTGTTCTGTGATCACGTTGGACTTACGCATGTACCCTGAACACCGATTTGCCTAACGATTTGTTCTCTGATGACTTGGATTATGGCTTCTTCTGAAAGAGGTTGTTGTGTGCCCAGATGCGGTAAAACTTGTAAGTAAATCATCGTAACGGCACCAGATTAGATGTGGATACAAATGATGTTATGAAAATGTATGCTTTTGAATATTTTAATAAAAGGAAACATAATAAATCACGCTACCGCTAAATTGTTGTTTTATTTACTAACAAGTAAACATTTTTTTGGAAAGGCTTTTGGGAATTGCAGTAGTTAAATTATTAACTCCCGCAATTTCCAAAAGTCTTATATAAAAATCAAAATAATACTAGACCCCCTGGAGGGTTTTTGCCATTGAATAGTGTCGTATACCGATAGAGTGCGTTAGTATATACATTATTACTGTTGACTCTATACCAGTATATATAAAGTACTCTGTGATTAGGACACTACTATATTATAATACAATTTAAATATAGAAGACCCTATTAAAAAGGTTCTTGTTGAAATGACGGAGGTTTATTTCAACAATAGCTATTTATAGAGTCGGATTATACCAGAAGCAAATCAAAGAAATGCTGGCAATAAAACGCGCGCCAATAATGACGGATGCAGAAGACCATCTAAGAGGAGAATATAGCAAAGTAAACCCAAGGCTATAAAATAGACGCTGAACACGCAACCAATATGATATCGCATGGAACGCAAAGATGATGATAATGATATTTTAAAAGCAAGGTATTTAGTGCTTACTCTTTTAATTAAAATTTAATTGGAAAGTAATTTGCTTAGGGTCGCGGTGGCCCTTGAGGTACATCAACTAGCCCTCGCATTATGTTCCACCAACACGCACCACGGTACGTGGGAAGAAGTTTGATTGAAGCGGGGAGATCCTCCCAGCCAATTAAGAAGAAGTCTACAGTTGACCCACATGTGTTACAGTTGCCACTTTGGGAAGTCTGTTATGTTACGATCCTGGCTTTTGGTGGTACAAAAAACAGCAAGGTGGTTTAAAAGGATATCCAAGCTCTGCCATAAGTCTCAGACTATCTCAACGTCTGTGTTCAAGCAATACAAATAAAAGTTAAAAAAAAACGTCTTCTCAGCATAAACTCTTTAAACACCAAGTTAAACTTCCTATCTTATAGGTTAAAGCAACAACTCAGCGTGAAAATTCAATAAATATCTAAAATTTAAAAATATGACCCGAGGTCGTAAGCAAGGGAAAAACAATAGCTAATATCACAAAAGCTTCGTCAGCGAAGTCTCTGTGTTTCACCAACTAGCGTCTTATCTTCGATCGTAACCCACTTCAGATAACAAATGGTTCCTACCCCATTGTGATAAGTGAGGATGGAGAGCAGCTGAGGAGTGAATCGATATTTTAAGAGTTTAAATAACTTTCTATCGGTTATCAGCTAAACTTTCTAAACGAAGTAATATTCTAAACATTTTTCACATTGTAACTAGATGAATTTTGGGTTGTCCATACAATTTTTTTGCGACAAAAGGACTATATCTTTCTTCCTCAGGATACAATCTATCTCAATCATTAATATTTGTTCAACCGATTAGTCATAAAAACAATATAGCTTCTTTCGTATTTATAACAAAAAATCAATCAACAATAATCCTGCAGAATGAAAATTCCACCATTTCACATCAGCTATATATTCAGTCATTGAACTACTCTGTTTAGTTTATTTCCTGAAACAAGACAACAAGCGCATTGTAAAACAGTGCAGACAGAAAAACCAGTCTCATTCAATCATGTCGCCGATGACAGACTTTCATCGCCCACGCAGCGGACCTGGGGTGTTTTTTTCACATCATTCTGTTGCCAACAAACACGCCGCGTAGTATTTAAAACGTTACGTGGAGGCCATTAACGTCAACAGGATGTAACTGGTCCCGTGACAATCGATGGTTACATATCAAAAATCTCATTATAGAGATATAAAAGAAGCTATTAAACTGTGTAATGAAGGATAAATTGGTTGTTGATAGGCGGATACAATACAGAATGCGATATCACCATATTTGTTCTCACCGTCAAGCATGTGGTGATTTTAATATTAAGCATATAAATTCAGAAAAAGTACCTAAGAAGTGCATGTTCTCTATAGCTTATTATATAACTGAAAAACTACTGATCAAATAACGATAATTACTTAATTCTCCAATTTCGCAAGTTAGCTAACCACTTAAGTCATGCCAAAGTAAATCAGAATTAACATTTCAAAAAGCAGGAAAAAAATTAATAGTATTTTTCCAGAGTTAGTTGCGTTTTAGAGAGTAGTTATTATACCTAAGATTCTTATTTTGTGGTAGTACGTAGTAGGATAAGCAAAACTTTAGATGTAGTACGTCCACGAGTCAGCCTTTGGCGACAGATTTAGTAATCGCCCGCACTAAGGAAAAAACATGCATACTGCTAAAAGAGCGGCGATTAAATTTAATTTTTTGTCACTTGGACATGATTCAGTTATGTATATATATCCAGTGGAAATTATTACGAGCGGGCCCGAATTTGCTAATCGTCGGCTAAGCCTCTTCCCGGCCCTGGATCGGATGGAGGAACACCGAAGTGGTTTTTTATCTTAGGTTAGGTTGCCGGCCTTTACTTAATAAAACATAACAATGTACTGATGAAGGTATATTTGTAGGCCAGTCTGCTAGAAACTAATGGACCTATACATGAACAGTTTTCCTTGTTTTGTTCAGTGCGCATAATACGGCTAAAAAATTTCTGTTTTAAATACAAGACTGCAAAAACATAATCGTATTGTAAACGTTTTATGTAAAAATAGAAGACTATATCCTGAAAATTTTCATTAGTCAGGAGGAGGACAGAAATTTAAAATAATATTTAATGATCATTTTCTGTTTTGAGCGTGCCATACCACTCATATTAACCGAAACCGAAAGTTTAAAGAAATACCAAAATAGCTTTAAAAAAGACATTAGCTGTTAATTATATCGCTGTTAAAAAAGACGGTTGTGGTAAATGTATTTGCGTTCTTAGAGTGATTAGATACAACGAAATTTGGCATCACTTCCTATTTTAGACAGTTGTGTTTTCAAAAAGTTTTATTATATACTGACCACCTGTATTCTAAACTATCTTTGAGCGCACACCAAAACATTGAGAACTGAAGAACACGTTTAATGCTCTCGCGATCTGAGCTAATGGAGCAAGCGCTGAACGACGTGGCTAAAGTTCGCCTTAATCACATAACTTCAATTCTCGCAAAACACACGTTCGAAAGCTAGTCTAAAATAAGGTTAATATTATAAATAGATGCATGTTTAGCATACTTCAGTTTGTTAAATCTTGAAATAAATATAAATGCGCTGTTTTGCCTGCGTGGGCGCACGACGACACTCTATGACAACTGTTTACCGGCTGCCACATTGAAAATGTTAATTCAGTTGAGTTTTACTAAGTTAGTAGATTTTTGACTTTGGTAATGCTCCAGTTTTGATAGGAAATTTTTTCTTATAATTATTGAAACTGAGATTAAATTCATGGAACTGATGTGTTTAAGGAAATGAATATTGTAGAATTCTTTATACCAAATAAAAGAGATAAACATCTGCATTAATGAAGTACTCTTTCTTTTCGTAACCCTTTGGGATCGGCATTGTAAAAGCTTTTCTCCCATACTACGGCTTTGTCTTATTTCACACCACTAATACTCGTGTCCTGCTGGACTCTGACCAGCTGGTTGCAATAGATATCGCGTGCGTGATAAAGGCGCGTGCCTGGCAGAGGAAGCTGTGAACGAGGGAGGAAGGATTCACATATCGGAGCTCAGGACCCTTAAGCGTAGGAGCCCGGAAAAAAGCTAAGAAAGCTCAAATTTTTTGCGATACCTATGGAATATCGTGAAGCAGCCATATAATACATTAGGACTTCCATCCAAATTTCATCCGTATAGATCCTTATTGGTAGTTTTGCAAAAAATAGATGTGAAATATGGCTGACATACATGAGACAGACTGGTAGACGGACAGACGGGACGGACTTTAAGATTTTCCAAGGGTTCCGTTTTTGCAAAAATAGTTACGATATCTTAAAAATAATATGGCGCTATTAAAAGGACACATACATATACTAGATTTTTCATTACTAGATTTTAAGTCCGTATTACTAGCGTAACTTTCAATTCGTATCCTTCGGGAACTATTCAATTTTCCGAAATAATGACTTTTTCGATTTTAATGAACAAAAATTTAGATGAAGTTTCATACTTTTTCTCAAATGTGTATATCTTATCTTATGTAAATCTGTATATTCTTTACATACATACGAAGGCTAACAAAGATACAATACATTTTTTCCGATTTTTATTTTTCAACATTGTCTCCTTGTTGTCCTTGTCTCTGTAACCCGTCCTAATAGTAGGTACTCGGCGTTTTTCTCTCTAAAACTTCAAAATGCGAGAGAAGAATCACCAATAACTCCTTAATCATGAAAAAATTAGCGTTTAATTTTTACTATTTGCCAAGTAGTGAAGAAGTACCATTATGAAAAACAATCACCCATTGTTACTGCTAACGGTCCTTTTTCCAGATTTTATGATAAAGTTATCAAGCCTTTTAAGCCCTCCAAATGAAATTGCTATGTGTACGCAGAGTACACAGCACTAGGAGATCAAAAAACCGATATATAGGTCTGTACTATCTTAAGAAATTCGTTTCTGGCTACCATCCTCCCCCACTTGTAATTCTGCTTGTAACATTTGTTGTTGAACCTCTTACTTTTCAAACAATACTTCGGTCTATCAATTAGTATCAACAAACGTTTTTAATAACAGACTCTGCAAAATGTTCGATTAATAAACACTTACACGACATTGTTACTATTACACGATAAAAGTATATAGGATAGTATATATTCTGGCTCCTCGTGCCACATATAAAATTTCAATGTTATGTTAAACGTCACAAGTACAAAAAAATTGTAAGCTAAATGAATCTTTCAATATATTCCTCCCTTATAACTCTACTAGCTCTGTCCGCGTGGATTTTTTTTTCAGAACCCCCCGATTTTGAAACATTCTTCATTTGTGCTCCACTCCTATTAGTCTTGGCTTGATCATGTATAGCCTTCCTCGATACCTGGGCTATCTAACACTGAAATAATTTTTCAAATGAGAACAGTACTTTCTGAGATTAGCGCGTTCAAGCAAACAAACAAACTTCTTTTCTCTACAAAGCTTTATATATTAGTATAAGATAAGTAAATATTTAAAATAGTAAACGGGAAATATTTTTAATTTGTTCTTTGTAGCAGATTTTTATATTGGACTATCTGTTATGTGGAAAGAATGTATGATGAAAGAATGACTAAACAGATATACAATGCGAAAGTGGATGGATGCAGAAGTCGCGGAAGGCCAAGACACACCTTCCATGATCAAATTGATCATGTATTAGCAGAAGGTGATGTCAGGAGCCTTAAGAACAGACGAGCGTGCATGACAAGAGCTATGAATGTCAAAGAAGCAAGTGAGGTGTGTAAGAATGGGCCTGTGTGGCGCTCTGTTGTTCGTGCCTACCCCGCAAGGGACCTGGCGTGAAGTTATGTATGTATGTACTATCTGTTAATTTGCATTTCTACAGTAGAACCTCGATAAGTGGAAAACCTCCCAAACTCATAAAAAAATGTGTTCCCGTCCCTTCAACCCCCAACTTCCGTTCCTCGAAATCTCCCTCTATAAATCGAAATAATTAGTGACTGTATATACTATAAGCGAATTCAGTACTTATTTTGCCTCTATAACTCGAAAAACTAAATTGGATCTCTGTATCTCGAACATAGCAATATTTAATTTTTCAACCTTTGCAAGTCGATTATTTTAATAAAACTTAACTTAACTCTTAATAAGTCGAACGCTTCCTTACAAAATTCTCTTAAGTCGAAAACTCTGTCATTCGAATTTATTATTTTAATTAATCTTAACTCTTGACAAGTCGAATGTTTGCTTACGAAATTTACTTAAGTAGAAATCCTCTATAAGTCGAAAACCCTGTAATTCAAATTTTTGGCGTCTCTCTACCATTTCGACTTAAAAAGGTTCTACTGTATAAGTAAAATTTGATATAAACTACATACAGCCGACGTCTATCTTCTATCATATATATAAAAAAAATAGATTTATATCAGCTAACCGCTAGAGCAATAAGTTCCTGTCACTAATTATTGTATTTGCACTTATGAAAAGAAGCACAACGCAGTTTCTTTTTAGTGTGGCTCAACAAGGTTTAGACACGATAAACCGGAGATTCATACAAGTATTACGACAAGTATAAAAATGATATCGTTATTGTCATTTTAAATTTTATTTTTGGATTTAAGTTTCCGCTCGCTGCACGCGTTGATGATGTCTACAGTTGGGTTAGCTCCGAATAACTAACATAAATATGGGTGAGATCAGCTTTTATTGCCTTTGTTTATCTGATATATGTACGTTGGTTCAGTTTCAATATCAACCGAGCACACATCTCCGGACGATGTTCGAAAATAAAAGTCTTTGTGCAGCATGGTAAATTAGGAAATAAACAAATAAATAATAAATAAAAAACAATACTTTTGCTAAAAATCAATACAAATTAGTATAGAGAAAAACGTTAATCTAAGGAAAAAATTAAAAAGTACCCGTAATTAAGGAATTGCCTTAAATTTGGCCATTGTGCTGGCGGTTAATACCAGCGATTTTCTCCTAATTGGACCGTAGTATGTGAGGTCACGGTTATAAAAACTTATATATACGATATTATTTCTAATATTAATAAATATACAACAAGGGATTATGTGAAAGTAATATATAACTATAACATAATATTATAATAATTAATCAAACTTATTATTTTTATATATAATATAAAGTATTTATTAGAACTAATGGTGGCTCGTGGTCGAAATTCGACCATAAAAAAATAATATCAAAGACTATAAAACTTCTATAATTACAGATTTTAACATGGTGACACCGTTAATTTGACGTGAACAATAAACAAAAGAGTTTAAATGCATGTGTGTGTCAAATACATGGTAGTGTGTGTAATATTGTTTTTATTGATTTAATGTATTTTTTATGCATGATTAAAAAATATTAGCATTCGTCGTTTCTTCTCTATATAAAATATAAGTGAGCAAAATTTCATACTCCTTTGCCAGCGCAATTTTCGTAAAAAGGGGTACAAAGTTTTTGCAGATTTTTGTAGATGTATTGTAATATAATTAAACGTTGTGGGTAAGCATCGCGTAATTTCCAAAATAGTTACTCTCCAAATTTAATTTAATAGAACTGAATATAACAACATAACATCCATATATTTTGCAAGACTGGATATCTATTTTTAATCTGGTAATCTGACTCAGGGCTTTATGTACCTAAGTAGCTATATCTTTCTTTCCGAAAGTGATGGGTTGTCTCTTGCGACAATTCAAATTACAGGTATCGATATATTAGCGGTTCAGTGATATTCTTATAACCGGCGGTTAAAATAAAATAATCACTGTTTATGCATACATTTTTAGCGATTAATTTATTTTAACCATCGGTTAAATGTCGATGCACACCAGCCTTAAAGTTGCTTGGCATGTACAGTTGTGTTGATCGCATCTTCAATGCAATATATAGTAATCAATAATAACATAAAGCAGTCCAGTTACCCACTTTATTACCAACATCAATTGCGCAAGTATTTCATCGACTTTATAAATCGTGAAATATAATATAAACACTTGCGAGTTCGAATTTCATATTATCAATTTATGACAAGCTACACAAACTCTCCGTCATTAAACTATTATTTTTATATTACATTTTATATAAGCCAATAAAACAAGAAATTAAAATGTAGTACTCGAGCTGATATAAAATATAAACATAACGTTATAAAAACAAACGCACAGCAAGACGTATTGGCTATCACAACGTTCACTAAAGTATATATTGAATGAATATCTTTATTTTCATTTGCTATCTGCATTAAATCTAAGTGATGGATTGTATGCCATTATACTTGGCAGATATAAGACATAGTACTATTCTGTACGCGTTCATACATTTCTGACACATCAAGGAATCGATTTAACACGTCTTAATGCTTTTGATTGAAGTTTTACGGGTAGTTACATTTGATTATTCTGAACTACATTGTCTTAAATTACTATTTATGATTGCAGGAATCGAATACTGCGTTAAAGGCGTGAAGTGCTTCTAATTATTTATCAGATATAACAACACAGAATCATGGAGCAATACTTACGAATGATAATCGTCCAGTAATAATGTAACTTTAGTAAAGTTCCTAAATACTACATGAATAGATAGCTCCACATAACATTCTTGTGAGAAAGTAAAATCTTTATCTGAAGAAATAATGACGTACTATATGAACAGTGTATAAAAAAAACTGTTAAGAACTTGCACGCCGCATTTTCGGTAAACAAGCTGGATAAGCTTGTCGAAATAATAACCGACACAACGCTTATTTTCAGTGTGAACCTTTTGTCTAGTGTCATGAGATTAAGTGATGTTAAAATAACCCAAAAATATAAAATTGAAACAAATCATTTATTACGTTAGTAATGATAAATAATTCTTGTCTTATTTTTCATAATTTAAATGATATATTTTATATAACAAATTACTCAAATATTGAAGTTTTGAACCTTCCTTTTCAATTGTTGTCCAAGTTGATGTAAAAAAGCTGTAATTAATAAAATAATCGAAATCTCCGTTATCCGTGCAGGAACGGAGAAAGAATACAATTTCCTGCGGCCGGGCGGCCTGTCGTAAGAGGCGACAAAACAACCCACAGCCTGGTGGTAGGGCATATGCCCGACTGGATGGCTACTACCCCTGGTCTAAGGTATGTCGCCATAACAACCTTGAGTTGTGTTCCGGCATTAGTGACCAGGTTCCAGTCTCCCTTAAGAGGGCAGCAGCGCATTTGTAGCACCTTTGGTGTTGCAAATGTCCATAGGCGATGGTAACCGCTCTCCATCAAGTGGGCCGTCTGCCTGTCTGCTGACCTCCTGCAATAAAAAAAAAATCTAGATAAGTATGACATCTGGCCCTAATTAGTGATATCTTTAGAAATCTTGTAGGAGCTTCAATTTATATTAAGACATTGTCATCTCTTTAAGTCTTTAAGTCCTTGATATATGATAAAATGTTGTTTTGAATATTTAATTAAAGTCTTGTTGGAATTTTGTCAATAATAATAAAATACGCTTTAACACGATAAATAAGTAGTAGTCTGAAGATAAAGTAGGTATAATACGGCCGGCGTATCTTGGCGAATGTGAACATAGGCTCTGCGAACTTTAGCGCATGTAAACTCGTGAAGAACATACAGTGACCAACTAGTACAAAGCAATGAAAAAATACAGGGATGAAGGGCGACCAATTGTATTCACTGACGAGTCGTATGCCCACTCATCACACGAGTGTACATGCTCTAAAGTTAAAGTTAAGCCTATGTTCACATTTGCCAAGTTACGCCGGCCGTATTATAGTATGTACAATCCGTAAAAAAAGCAGCGAACCAGTCATAAGACATAATGGCGTGGCAAGAACTTTTGTTAACAACGTAAGCACATGGACACAAGTAAAACATCATCAATTTTCAGGGGCGGGGTTTTATTGTTACCTATTTTGGGTTTTACAAGGATGCAATAAAATCGAAGTCCGTAAACAAAGCGAGAGCAGAATACAGAAAAAAAGTGCGTCATCAACGGCAAATGGCATATTGCATTCAAACATTCTGATTGGTCTATATGAAAGTTGAGAGTGTGTGTGGATGTTGAAACTTTATAAGCCGTTCAAAGCAAAATGATAGAGAACTGATCGAGGAGAGACTTGGTTGATCGTACCTTGTCTACTCGTTACGAATCAGGAGTTTCTAAACCGTTACTATTTTTAAAGCACCCGACGTGGCTAATGTGTTAACTATTATGTGAAATTAACTACTTTACTCAAGAAACCTAACCTCAGTTAAATTGTAGGCCTTTAATTGGCACCAGCGAAGGGCTCCTTGAAGCAATAAGACATTACATTTTACTTAATAGTTGTGATTATACAGAAACGCTCAAAATTCTTATTTAATAATTATTATTGTCAAATTTGAACACAAAATCTTCACACAAACTAAGTTCTGCTGAATATTATTTTTGGAAATCATACATTCTTATTCATCAATTTTATTTATCTGTTTAGATAATGTAAATTTCAATCCGTGTAGGAACGGCGAAATAATACAATTTCCTGCGGCTGGCTGCAAGAGGTGACAAAATAACTCACAGCCAGGTGGTAGGGTATTTGCTCGTTCGGATGGCTACCACATCTGGTCTAGAATATGTCGCCATAACAATCTTGGGTGTATCGGCATTATTGGACAGGTTTCAGTCCCCCTTTAGAGAGTGGCAGCATACCTATTGGTATCCGCTTTGATGTTACAAATGTTCATAGGCGATGGTAACAGCTTTTCATCAAGTGGGCCGTCTGTCTGTATTCTGAACTCATGCAATAAAAAAAAATCAAATATAAAACTATATTTATAGGTTTCTGCTGCCAATCATCTAAAGCGGAATTGTACAATAACAAAATGTATATATTTCTCGACAGTAAATTGCACAGTACAATAACACCCTTAAAAATTTTTCCATCAAAAACTCACCGACGCAATGTTAACATCGTTGTTGGGTACAAACGTTAATAGCACTGCTTTCGACAAAATAAAAATGTTCTAAATATATAATTAACGTTATCAATTATTTAGTTGGAAATACAGTAATGAGTTTTTAGGTTTAACGAGCTCAAATATAAATAGACGGGATCTCATTATTTTAATCGGAGAGATAAAATAATCTCTAGGAGACCTCGTTATTGGTTTTTGTTTGATTATTTTGATCCATTAAACACAACTCATACATATCTGTTTAATTAGCTATTGATTTAAAAAAGTATCTTAGAAACACCGTCATATTTTTTTCAAAAACTTATCTGCGAGGTTTATTCTATTTCAATTTATTTGTCTTCTTTCTGATTAAAATTTGATAGTATCGGCTCAACTCGAGGCTACAAGGGATACATGGAATCCGGGTGCCGGACTTAGGGGCGCAAGCCTTATACCTGCATATACCATAGTATACTCGATAATGTACGTAGAAAAAAAATAGACATAAATAAATAATTGGCAGACACTAACACACAGATTGTATATCCCAAAATTAAGCAAGTTACGCTTGTGTTATGGGTAATATACAACGGATCACTTTGGGGCCAATCCCAATACACCCAGACCATGGTAAATAACGAAGAAAATACGTTTCCGAAATTTACTATACCAGGAATCGAACTCGGAGCCTCTGCGTTGAAGTGAGGTAGGCCGGCAAAGGCTTAGCCCGCTCAACCACAGAGGCCGTCAGAACATAAATCAACTCCATGAACGGCGGGCCCCTGATGTTGCTAATCAAATAGTTGGTACAATATTCGCTATCAGAATCATAGAAGTAGTGCATAAACCCACTCTTACCCTTTACAAATATGCAGTTAGAAATATTTAAGTTGGGAGAGCTTAAAAACATTTACCAAGAATCTCAGTTTAACAAGATAACTACTACCTACTCAATGGAGGATTTTTTTTAATGAATTTTAACTATTTTTTATCATCAAAACTACGATTTAAGCACGGTATTTTATTTAATTTTTATTGTGAGGTTACACTTTTTAGTAGCGGTGGCCGCAGTAGGCAAAGATGTTACTTAGCCTACCCAAATTTGTTCATATTAATTATTGTTTATGTTTTTTATTTACTCTATGGAAGCCTAATCGAATTTACCACCGCTTCCCTATCGCGGCTTGTAGAGAAGAAACGGCGCAAGAAACCGTTAATCGTTTTAGTTATGTGTAGTAGTCGCAAAAACTCATGGAAATACTACTTTTTCATAGGTCGCTTGGTATTCAATTCGTAGCTTGACACGCACTTGGTGGGATTTGTTATTTAACTATGAACTTGTATAAGACGATGTGATAAAAGGACACTCACACCTGTCGCAAAACTGATCGATCGAACAGATGAGCCCTGGAATGGAGAACTAGGTACCAAACCTCGGGCAGGATGACGATGGTGGGGGCTGGTGATGCCAGATGGAGGACTAAGATATGTGGTGTAAACTGGATCAGGCCTGGATTATTCTTGATTGACGATAGTGCATTTATTGCTGCTTCCTTTCCTTAAACAGCGATAACAGCGTGCAGCTGTGTTCATAGAATAAGATGCATACTAACGGCCTTACTTATAATAATCTCGTTAAGAAACGATTAGGCATCTCTTAAGTATGAGAATCAGAATCTGACACTAAAAAATGAATATCTTTTTTCACTTATAAACGTGTATTATCTGTTGTTTACTTAAGAGCAGCGCAGATAAACGAAATTTGAATGATTAAAGTAGTTTGTATCAAAAATATTCGACTAAAGACGAGTTTATGGGTAAGATTTTCATTAATCAGTTGCTGAGCAGCTTAAGTAAACTTAAGAAACGATTATAATTGAGGCCCATAATTTTTAACTTATATGTATGACATACAAAAATGTTCTCCATATGGAGGGAGGTGGGCAAGGAGGACCAGGATTAGTTGAAAAAGTGTCCATCTGTAAACAGAAAATTATGGTTCGAAAACTCGTCAAAATAGCGCTAGTGTAGGAAAAGATATGATTTTAGCAGTTATAAACGAAGTGAAGTACGCTGGGTTGAAAAATTTAAAAATTATAATTTGGAAAAGTATTGAGACTTTCTCGTATTGAGATATATGTATATAAATTTTTGACCAATTGCATTTCTGTAACCTATTTCACTAATTAAGATAACTAACTAAATTATCTGAAAATTCCACCATGAGGAAAGATGCAATAGTTACATTTTCGTAAAATGCGCGGTGACAAAAAGGAAGTCTTTCTTTCCTTCTTTAATCTAGTGTCCTACTCTAATTATTTGATGCGCTATTTTTAAATACTTTCCACTAGCTATTATGGCGCCATCTTAATTTTCTGCCCTTCAGTGGACACTATATTAAAAATATATTGAGATGGTTCTTCTTAACTCTACCCTCCATAGTTCTCCAGTGTAACGTAGGTTGAATAAAACCTTTGGATTTAATAACTCTTGGTTTCAATGTGAACTCTTATCAGAACTTATTTCTTAAATATGAAAATAAAATTAATATGATATCGTTATAAAACCTTTATTTCGCTTTGATTGTTCTTGGTTTCTATTCATTTACTTTCATCTTTATTTCGTAAACAATTTTCCTAAGCGGCAAAGAGCTTTACTAGGTGTTTACAAATACTTAAAACGATTGATTCGTGGAAACAGCTTTGATAAATTGTGAGGTTTCGAGAACAAAATTAAATATTGTTCTTCATTATTTAAGGACCAAATATAATACTTAATATTTTGTGTTATTATTTTCGTACTTTGTAGGAGTTTTTCTTTGTTCCTCATTTACGGTTTTTGGAATAAATTTAATTATTTGTTACGATATTTAGTTTAAGGGTAAAATATAATACTCAATATTTTGTTTTATTATTTACTTTGTAGATATCTTTCTTTGTTCCTTATTTATTTACAGTTTTTAGAATATATCTATTTTCATCATATTTAGTAAGCTTTGTGAATTTTTGAGTGGGCCTCTATGGCAAATTCTAAAAATATACGATTCAGCGATATGCTAGGCTTCATTATAAATTATTCTTTTTTTTTAAAGAAGTTGTCACTCTGTGTAACAAAGAGTCCTATATCTTAATATTTATTTACTTGCTCTACCATCGGTGGAATTTTGACATTAGATGTATGGAGCTTATGTCAAATCTTAACCGATGGTGAGGCAAATGAACGGTCGGTAAGATAGAGGAATCAGTACTTAAGTAATATTGTGATCTCATATTATTTGCCATAATAGGGATGCTTTTTTATATATATTTAAAAGTACAGGTGCTGTAATCTCATAATTGAAATAAAATAACATGACAGAAATAATTTTAATTACTTTTCAATCTATATATATATATATATATATATATATATATATATATATATATATATATATATATATATATATATATATATATATATATATATATATATATATATATAATTTAAAGAATAAATATTTATACAAAAATACATACATACATATACATACATAACTTCACGCCAGGTCCCTTGCGGGGTAGGCACGAACAACAGAGCGCCACACAGGCCCATTCTTACACACCTCACTTGCTTCTTTGACATTCATAGCTCTTGTCATGCACGCTCGTATGTTCTTAAGGCTCCTAACTTCACCTTCTGCTAATACATGATCAATTTGATCATGGAAGGTGTGTCGTGGCCTTCCGCGACTTCCGCATCCATCCACTTTTGCATTGTATATCTGTTTAGTCATTTCATCATACATTCTTTCCACATGCCCGAACCACCGGAGCATTACTTTCCTTACCTTCACCCCGACACTCTCTTTCAGACCAACTCTCTTACTGCGGTATTACGAACGCGGTCCGCGAGCGTCACTCCGCAAATTTTGCGCAGTGCTCGCATCTCGACCGCGTTTACTCTACTTTCATGCTCTCTATTCCATACCCAACTCTCGCTTCCATACGTGAGCGTAGGTACCAGAACCGCGTTGTGTATGGTAAGCTGGGCCTTCTGGCTGAGGTTCTTAGCGCCTAGAAGTTTACATTCACACTATTCCCCAAATTTACTTTTCTTTCTATGTCAGCGGTGACAAAAATAGGCTGAATAAATTTATAAATAGTCGAGTACAATAAAAGAAAACTTATTTGTATTGTATTCTATCTATAGTCTCTCAAGACTATAAATAGAATATTGATCCTAGATCACCATGTTCTATGGGTAAGGTGCCCAGAAGGTTGGCTACGTTTCCTCGCTGGATCGCCACACTGTTCCGTTTTTTAAATGATTGTAGTATAGGTTCGCGCTTGACCACAATCTTGCCCTATGTGGAGCGAAGATGTGGTCTAGGATGTAGCACGCTTACCTAGAAGGTACCTATTCACACGGGACTTGAAGACACCCAGGTTATAACTATCGGGAAAGACAGACAGACAATCCGTACTATAATTTATGCGCTCTTTGACATCTGTCATTCCTCCTACTTATGTGTATGAGGCTGTATCGTGTTTATAAAAAAAAATGTCAGTTGATTTAAGTGTTACTGATTTAAATAGGTCATGAGCACAGAATGATTTCACTGCGCAACCAGTAGTAAAACCTCAACTTCGAGACTGTTACAAGAACTAAGATCACAGAAGAAGAAATTTTTTATTTGCGGTTTTGCATAAAGATAGCGAGGCGCTAAAGCGCAATATTCCTCCGTATAGAAACCGAAAAAGAATTCAATTCCTTGTAAATAAAGATACATAAATGATGGGTCGTAAAATAATAGACTACATACAAAAGAGACAAAACACGATTTAGAAAAGAAAACCTAGTTCTAAAAGTGTTATTTTTTTATATACCTAATCGGCAGACAAACACCATTTGTATATCCCCAAGTTAAGCAAGTTACGCTTGTGTTCTGGGTAATATACAACGAACCACTCTGGGGCCTATCCCAGTCACCCAGACCATATTAAATATCAGAAAGTACGTTTCCAAAATTTATTATGCCAGGATTCAAACCCGGAGCCTCTGTGTTTCAGCGAGTTTAGTCGGCTAAGACTTAGTCTGCTCAAGCACAAAGCAGTCGATCGACAATAAAAAAAAAATACTCAGTTTGTTTTTAATATATGAACTTAACAATACACAAAGCGTTAGTGTTATATAAATAACTAGCGGTCCCCCCCGGCTTCGCACGGGTATCTGAGATGATTTTTTTATAGCCTATGTCCATCGGGGATAGTGTATCTTGCCAACAGTGAAAGAATTTTCCAAATCTGTTCAGTAGTTTCGGAGCCAATTCAATGCAAACAAACAATCAAATCTTTCCTCTTTATAATATTAGTATAGAAGAAGTCTCATAATAACTTAACAAGTTACCAATGTTTAGAACTTATCACGAAATTGCCTTTTATTAAGAAGAAAATTTCATAACGGATTTATTGCTGAATATTTTCCTCCTCGATGTTATTGAGAAACATTAATATCTTGGATATATTTTAATATTTGCTACAAATCTTCAATGAAATTAATCTGAATTGAAATTAATGGGCCAATTTGTAGAGGCAAAATTAAATATTGATAATAGCAATCGACACACAAAGAGCGTTATTCATATTCATTAATGTTAGAACATTAATTACCTAACAAAGCAACTAATTAAGTCTTAAACGTTATTTAAAAACTGCTTGCGAGTGTTCATAAACGATACGCTGATATTGCTTAATAATTAAACACTACTTAACTTTTTTACCTTATTTTTGTTAGAATTTAGTAGAATGTGGACGGTACGTGCAATTTCTTAGCAAACGTCAGAATTAAAAGATGATACTGCCATTGTCGGCTGATAACTGATGTATTTAGAATGCACCTTGCGAAGAATATAGTGTTATTTCTAGAGACGCCAGGTGGTAGGGCGTTTGCCCGACTGGATGGCTACCACCCCTGGTTTAGATTATTTCGTCATAACAAATTTTCGCCGTAACTATTCGGCCAAAAACCCGGGAAGTTAAAAAAGTGCCGGAATACGGAATAGCAGCCGAATATTCGCAGTTTTCGCTTCGGTACTATGTGTCCCTGGAATCCCGCGGGAATTTCAAGTCAAGCGTGGACGAAGTTGCGGCATATCTTAGTATTGCTGTAGTTTTTTTTTTTAATTGCAGGAGTTCAGCAGACAGGCAGATGGCCCACTTGATGGAAAGCGGGTTCCATCGCCTATGAACATTTGCAACACTAAAGGTGTTACAAATGCGCTGCTGCTTAGGGGAGACTGGAACCTGGTCACTAATGCCAAAACACAACTCAAGGTTGCTATGGCGACATACTTTAGACCAGGGGTGGTAGCCCTCCAGTCGAGCAAATGCCCTATCACCTGGCTGTGGGTTATTTTGTCGCCTCTTACGACAGGCCGCCCGGCCGCAGGAAATTGTATTCTTCTTTATGAATAACGCTGATATTGCATATTCCCACGCTAAATTTCAGCCGATATTCTGTGCAAACGCGGTATCACATCAATCAAGTCGGCCCAGCAAGTTCTAATCAGGAAGATGTCTCCAGGTGGCTCTACTATGTCATGACTAAAGCTTATTATTGTTAGGTATCCAAATGACAAAACCAGTGGACGCATGCTACCTCCACAGAACTTTTCATTGTGAGTAGTCTGACACACGCATATCCGATTACTATAATTTCACTGTCGCAGGACCGATGGCCGATGGAGGAGACGGGTCCTGATTTGGAGACCACGTCTCGGTAAATGTAGTGTCGGACGCTTACCAGCCCGATGGACCGACGACTTGTTCAAGGCCGCCGGTAGGCACTGGTTGGGGAAGCCAGAGGATCGTGATGTGTGGCGCCGACAGGAGCAGGCCTAAGTCCAGCAGTGGACGGCTATTGACAGACGACGACGACGGTAATTCCATATCTGATAACTCCATAAGAAAACTTCAGGTGAAAAATCTTTCTCAGCTATTAAATACCAAGAAAAACTTATTAGCCAGAGTTCCTTGCAGGATTTTGGTGGGCCAAGAAGGGATGAACGTTTATCTAATGAAGAGCTGCAATGACTTCAAAATGGAATGGTTTATACCCATATTTGGCTAATCAACTATCATAAAACAATATTATTCCTTCAAGGGCCGAGTTTTTAATCATCAGGTAAAAGCTATCAGTAGCCTAAACTATAACCTGACTAAATCCGAAAGTGTAATAATTAAACTGTATATTTATGCAACTGTCATTTTGATTTTTTCCAAAATCGGCCCTAAGGAGAGGTTATAAGGAGGAGGAGAGAACATAAGGAGAGATAATGCATCTTCTAATATTGATAACCTTGGCTTACATCTTTCAATTTGAAGTTCTTTCTTAGCTTTCCTAGAATTCTTTCAACTTTTTGAAACATTAAGAACTCTTAATATTTTTATTTATTTTGTAGATACAAGGATATGGCTACAAAAAGCGTTGAACGTGTTAAATATCTTGAATGTAATTGACAGAGCGCCAATCATCGGGCGATTACCAACAATTACAGGCACAGTTTACTCTACTTCCTGTAATCATATTACTGTTATACATATTGTTATCATGTCTAAACTAATATATCTTTTATATTCAATATTAGTCTGCTAACTAGAAATATTTTCTTCACAATTTTTGAATATTTTTCCTAGGTTTAATCCAGGCAGTGTATAAACGTAATAATCCGATAATTCTTTACGCTTTGAAACGAGTGCACATGTTGTTCTTTAAATATCTTTGGACGTAGATTTCTGATTATACAACTTTGATTTTTAAAGTTTATTCAAAGAGTTCAAGTCGCGGTAAACAGTAGATTAGAATACTGTATCACGTCAGATTTGAACTGAAGTACCAACGTACAGTTGTGAAATTACTAAATCCCACAAAATCAAGTTTATTTTCTCAATGAAATGAAAACAAAATTGTAACACCGACACCTTTATTTCTTCATCTCACCAAAAACCGAAATATCAATTTTGAAATATTCCGAAATTTCTTATTTAACCGTCTTCTTGATTGTTTTATGAGACCAGAGGTAGTGTTTATGCTGACGTTATGTCCTTTCTCAGGATATAATATATCTCTCCTTTTATATTAAGATTGATTTTTCCATTACGATCCATTCAGTTGATTTGTTGTAAAAAACAAATAGCTACGCGATCGTAAAGGTTTTTAAAAGTCAGTAATTGTTACCTTCATACGTTTTCTTTATAAAATCTCAGTACATTGATTTTGTTTCCGGCAATACTCGGCAATAGTGAACCTTAATGCGATACTTACTTCGCTCGAATGAATAATAGGATACAAATGTACTGGAGAGGTGAACGCATGATGTATTGATTTATGAGCCTTGTTTTCGGGTTGTAGATGCATGGGATCTGATTTCCCTACCCTTCACTTTATGTTTATTGGTTCAGAGGCTGTGGTGTACATGACTTCAATATAATCTTTACTTCGTTTTATATTGTAGTGATTTTGTTAAACGAACTCGTAGAAGACATTGAATCATTTATGAAATGGATTCCTGAACTCCTTTTTGAATGACAATATTTACTAAAAACCTCAAATACGAGTTTTCTCAAAACCGTCATACGAAATGCATGCGAATTCAAATATTTTCAAAATATGCAGAAATAAATTTATTTCTCCTCATTAAAGGTGTTTAAAGTACATCATCTAATATCTTCATAAAGCAAAATAGATGGAACATCGCGCAGATGTAACCTAGCTAACGTATCGGCTTAATTGAAAATTTACGATGCACTAAACCTATTTTATGATCTATTTAGATTATGTTCGATGTCTTCACGAAACATATCTCAAGATCAAAATTGTTTAGCCTCATCGACTATTTATTCTGCCTCTTTACAAGAATTACATCCATGACGTCTGTGGCGAAAACTACTTAATGTCATTAAGTCTTTGTGTTCTACGCGCGTATATACAAGTGTGTTTGTTTTGCAGATACGTAATGCTTCTGGACGGTCTTTAAAGCTTTCAAGCTCCTTTTTGGCGGGCGGCATGCTTTTTATGTTTGTTTTAGTAGTCAGACATAACAGAAAAATGATCGATGAGCCGGTACGCACCCGTGCAATAATTTGGGACGTGTTTATGAGAACATGACACGCGCTACTGTCCTGACTCATCTGACTTATTATAATATCTCTATTGATCCAGATTGAGAGCCATAATCCGAACGTAATCGACGGGAGTGCGTCCGAAACAGTTTCCAGTGCTACGTTTACGACTTCAATCATCGATATTTTTACAGCTCCCGGTTTTACCGAGTAAATCGGAGACGAATTGTTCGTCGTCCTCGACCAACGGGCGGCCACCGCCCGAACGGGGACCACCAACGAATTGATCTCGCAAATGTTGCTTATAAACCACGAACATCGAAGTGGTCGTGTAATATTCCGCTTCTACAGGGGTCATACGACAGTAAATGTGTAAATATTATGTTTACACAGATCAACTGCTCAGGAACTAATTCGCGAGACACTCACCAAATATCAATAGTTTGTTAGTGGGTATAAGGCCGGGGTGCGTGTTAGGGGCGGCCCGCGGCACTCACCAACACATGTCGAAGTACTCCATGAAGGGTGTGCGGATGTGTCTCCAGCGTATGATCGCGGCGCGTGCAACGGCAACGGCTCGGGCGGCGTGTGTCAGTGCGCGCACCCGCGCCACTATCCGTGACGCAAACGGGACACATCCTGACCGCAGACGCTTTACGAGCGTGGCCGCCCCCGTACCCTCGCCCGCTTCGCTTGTTGTCATCGATGTTCCTGTTATACGTACCTTTGGTCTCCGCCTTCCTCTGGGGCCCGGGGGCATTCCTGCCTCGGCCTGAGGACAGGCGTCAGCCCCCATTTCTCGACCAACTCTATGCGAGCAATGGTGGCTGCTCAACGTCAATGTGTCATCGGGTCGGAGTGGGTGCGGTGCAGTGGGGACGCGGCGGATAGGCCCAGCGGCCCGCTGCGCCCCCCGGCCTGCTGCTGGCGCGCGCCGCGGCCGCCACTTTACTCTCGAGCCATGCCTCGCCCGCGCCCTCTGCCCTATGCTACCTCGCGTCTTTCTATGCTGATGCCGCCTTAAACACGTTATTGGACTTCCTTTCCTTTCATAATGTGTGTCAGATCGCGCGCGCTCGCATCGCGGTCACTGCGGCACGCCCGTGCGGTGCCGCGGCCGGGCGGCGGATCGCGCACCGCGCACTCCTCCCGGGATGCGCAACCTCGACCGCTCTTTACTCAAATCACTCGCCCGTGTGTAGCGCGCGGGATCGCCAATGCGCGCGTCAACAACTGTATAACACTCTCTTCAACTGATCGTGTTGATTATATGAGAACGTTCATAATATGTAAGTCAGATATGTATAGTTTTGTGACCACCGGCCACGGGAGGTTTTTGAGCGAAGAGCCGTTACGTAACGCTTATTCGGGGCGCGTGAGACGGCGCCTCACCGAGTGCGACGACTCATGATCTCGGCAGGGAGCCGCGTGGCGGTCGCAGGGTGCAAACGAACGCGTGTATCGCCGGGGCGCGGCGGCGGTGTACTGATGGGAGCGCGCGTGCGTCCCGTGGTTCCCGCGTCCCTCATCCCGCTCGGGCAGAGACCCCGCGCACCCGCGCCGCGCCCCTCTCTCACACGTATCGACACTGGGCGGCGGGCGCCAAACGCCAACCACTGCATCGCGGATCGCAGGCCGACGCACCCCGTACAGGCCGCACACCTACCTCCACGCGGTGCACGTCGCACGCAACCCCTTATAGCTTTGCGAAATTCCTTGGAAAACATTCGGTTCCTTTACCCTGAATGCTTCTCTGCGTTCACTTTTCCTTGTTACTGACACTTGAAAAACTAGGATCAATACGAGAAATGACGGAGAGGGCTATATAATCCTGCAGATGCTAACTGTTAAAATGACATACTTAAATGAATCTCACTCGTATGTGTAGCTGCTAAGACCTGTGCCTTAGTCACTTGCCTTAGTGATCTAGATAAAATTGCGAAAGTAGAATGCAAGCCAACTATGTCGCGTTGAATTTTGATGGATGAGTGATGAGATAACTAATGACTTACTGCCACACTACTACATAAAAATGTCGCTTAAATACATTTTGTACATTTTTTATTGTTAAAATTCCAAACCTTCAAAATTTTGTCAGCTTCATTAAAAAGAATAAAAAAGCCTTAATTCAGATGTTTCTATATGTCATATAGGTAATATAACTCAAATGAAAATAACCACGAACAAGACCGCCTTGATGATTTTGGGCGCCGCAGTGCCAAAACTAGGCTCCCCTGGCTTACTCTAAAATATATTCTTCTGTTAAATTTGGCCAATTTGGCTAAAATAGAACCTTTACAGATGATGTAACAGTTACTTTTAGAAACTACTGCAATTCTAACGTTATACATGATATGATTCCCATTAATGTCATATTATTCAGTAATATTTAAAACTATCTATTAGATTACGTATGTGACGCGTAGGTATAAGGTGATCAAGTTGCGTCCCTTGGTCACTATGCCCGGGTGCCATGCAACCCTTAACCTCCAAATAAAGAGGTCTCTGACCATAGACTATTATTTTGTAATCATTCCATAAAAAAAACTTTATGACAATAGGATACCTTACTCCGCATACGGATTTCATATTTACGCAAGCCTAGCGACGGAAATAACTCCAAAAACAATCGTGAAACATTTTTGAAATTACTACGTTCATTTCAAAATGAGCACGTTTGTATAAGGAAAGCGTGTTTTTACTTTGACGGTAAAAAGGCTGTTTCACCTCCAAGAGTACCCACAGATATTACGTATAAAATACGTAATAATAATAATTATTTATTTATTTAAAGACAACACAGTCCAATACATTTACAAAAAATACCCACAATAAAGTTATTATTAATTAATAATCTTTTTTCCTTATGCCTATGTTAGTAATTAATGACTAGCACTGATTAAGTTCTCTTAACGAAGGATCAAATCAGTGGACAGTCAAATTTATCCGCTATTCCTTTCAGAGTGTTGCTTATTACCACGCAATCTGTTTAGTTACGATGCTGTTTTTTACTCCATAAATCATCAAAGCCATCTGTTGAACGTGATTAAGTCTATTATTCTTTGCGCACTTTAAAGGGTTTGTTCAATGAAATACGTGTTGTTTGTAGAAGGTATATTTTCTTACTGACTTTACACAAGTTTGACAAAGGTGACAACATACAGCATACATGCAATTATAGATTAAATTAATACCAAACATGCCGCCTACCAAAAGGACTGTAAGTCTCTTTTCCAAAATATTATATTTAATAAAAAATAATTAATCATATATTAGTCTCATGCTAATGAACTAACTGATGATCACAAAACAATATAAAATAATTACAAATAATATATCAAACGAACCATATGAACGATTTTGATACTATGTAGTATCTATAGGTAGTGCACTTAACTTGGTTACAGTTCTTTTTGTAACTGAATTGCCACTTTTCACACTATAGGCTCTAGTTAAATCATATTGCCCAGGATGTTTATCAGTGATACCGCCTAAGGACCATTTTCCTCGAGGAAAATTATCATTTTTTATTAAAACAATATCCCCTATGTTAATTTCTTTTTCTCTTCTCAGCCATTTAGGGCGTTGTTGAAGTCTAGACAAATATTCATCTTGCCATCGTCGCCAGAAGTCGTTAAGTAATTTTTGGGTGTGCTGCCGACGTGACAGATGGGATATTTTGATATCCTTCATGTTAGATGTCGGAACAATGATTGGTGCGTCTCCAATCAGAAAATGTCCTGGAGTAAGAACATTTACAGTGTTTGGATCAGTGTCTTCAATTGGGTACAATGGCCTTGAATTTAAACAAGCCTCTACTTGACATATGTGTGCTTTGGCGAACATAGAGGACGCACTGCAGAAACGCGGCCGCCTCAACAAGATCCACGGGGAATTATTATAGTATTGGACTGGAACTATGAAAGAATTGTTATGATATACAGATTTAAGGACTTTTTTCCGAATAAAGTTGATGTTTGTACAACGCTGTGATGAGCTATTTGATTTGGTGCCTACATCCACATTTTGTCATCGCACCAATCATCATCCACACTTTCCTAGATACTTGGAAGAAATCCACTGCACGCGGCGCTCCTTCCTCCACGCCACACGTACAAGATGTGGAATGAACTCCCTTCGGGGTTTTGCCATAGCGCTGCAATATGGGGCTCTTCAAACATGGCGTAACCAGTTATTCTAAGTCTCAACGAGCATTGGCATTGGCATTGGCTCCCTTAGTATTGCAGATGTCCTTAGGCGATAGGAACCATCTACCACCAAGTGGTCCGTCTGCCTGTTTACTCAAAAGCAAATCTATCTATCTATACTATTATAAATCTGCAAATGGTTCGATTTTTGTTAAATGAATATGAAAAACATCAGGGAGGTTACCAGGAGATCCCTAAAATGCATTTTTTTGAATGTTTGACTATCTATCTACCTGTCTTTCTGTCTGTCTGTTAGAACACCACGTGAAAACTACTGAATGTATGTGAATGAAACTCGAAATGAGCTTGTTTATCGAGCCTTTACCGCCGTTTTATCATAAGGCGCATTTACCGCCATTTTATTACGACCTAATGTAGCAAGCAAACTACAAACTGAAATATACTTAGGTCCAGACCTAAGTATATTTTTAACCGACTTCCAAAAGAAGGAGGTTCTCAACTTGGTCGGTATTTTTTTTATGAATTACATCGATTACTCTAAGATTTATGATCCGGTATACTTGATTCATTTTTAGTTCGATGCGGAATAGTTGCCATTTGTTTCCCTAAAAATTTTACATAGTTTGACCCCGTAGTTTTCATTTTAAGACTTTTTTTCCGTTCCCGTTTCTTGGGACCGATATTTTCTAAGGCGTGCTGCACCTTTCGTAGGCCTGCCTACCCATACACTAAAGTGTAACAAATAAAAAAAAATCGCTTAATAAACCGACTTTAAAAACAAAAAAGTATAAAATAACTTATTTCTAAAGAAGAGATAATAATTTTCAATATATATTATGTAAAACATCTTGAAGTCGGTGCAAAGTAAAACATAAAAATTACTATATTTTGCAAATTAGTAAGCACCGACTTAAAGATGTTTTAGATAATATTTATTAAAAATAAGATATTATCATTAAAAATAGCTTTAGAAATAAGGTATTTTATACTTTTTAGTTTTATAAGTCGGTTTTTATAAACGAAGTTTTTTTTTGCTTATACAGGTGTTAATTAATAAACAAACTAATAGTTTGAAACACCTGTACAAGCAAAATATACTTAGGTCACCATTTTGTTGCTTACGATAAAATCGCGGTAATGGCTCGTTATATCCCGAATCAACACTAAGCCGCAAATATGCATTCATTAGCAATGTATACATATTTGTAGCGTTGAAACTCTAGGGCTATGGGGTAGCAAAGCTCATCGACTCGATGAAAACCTTACAACTCGTTTCATAGAGGTCTCACGTGACAGGTCTGGCCTGTATTTGGGGCAGGCATTAGCGTTGCCATACACCGCGAAAATGCGGCCAAAGTTTTGGGGACTTTCTCAGCTGACGGCGATTTGGGACTCATATGTATATTGTTTGTAATTTTCATCATTTTAATCTAATATATAAAATTCTCGTGTCACAGTTTTCGTTGCCATACTCCTCCGAAACGGCTTGACCGATTTTGATGAAATTTTTTGTGCTTATCCGGTATCTATGAGAATCGGCCAACATCTATTTTTCATCCCCCTAAATGTTAGGGGTAGTCCACCCCTAAATTTTTTTATTTATTTTTTAGACAAAATTTTTAATTTCTATTTTTTTATGATACAACATACAAAAATACATACAACCCTAGATTTTCAACCCTCTACGATCAATCCCTATTTTTTACCGGGCAGGACGACGTCTGCCGGGACAGCTAGTGTATTTATAAGTAAGTTCCATTTTTTATATTTAATTATACTAGTGGTCGCCCAGTGGTCGAAATTCGACCATAATTAATTTAAATTATAAGTTTGAACATTTTGTTGTCAAAAAATATACTTCTATAATCACAGATTTCGCCAAGGCTACACTGTTAATTTGACTTTAACAAAAACAAAAGAGTATATGTGCGTATGTGCGTCAAATACATGACAGTTTGTGTAATGTTTTCTTATTGATTTACTGTAATTGTATGCATAACTAGCTGCCCCGGCAGACGCCGTCCTGTCCGGAAGAGCTTCAATCGATATGCCGACAGCAGCGCCACCTACCACGACCAATTGTGAACCAACTCAGAAACCTTCTTTGGCTCATGCATACACAACTTTGCTAAAGATCATCACATGATCAAATGCATGGTTTACGATTCTATAAAGGACATACAGACAAAAAAACATTTTTATATAAGTACTAGCGGCCCCGACAGACGTTGTCCTGCTCTGAAAAAATGAAATCTAGGACCCGATCCTAGCGCCACCTACCGGTTCCAATTATGGATTTTAATCATCCGGGGACCCACTCAAACACAGAAAAACAAAATCACCAAAATCGCTTCCGGTGGTTAGGAGGATTTTAGAACCCGATCTCAGCGCCACCTACCAGTTTCAATGGTATAAAAAGCATCATATCTTTCAAGTTGGATCAAACTGCACACCGGGTGCAAATTTGATTAAAATCGATTAAGTCGTTTAGGAGTCCATCGCGGACAAACAACGTGACACGTAATTTATATATATTAAGAAGATAAGATAAGAATAAGAAGATGACACGGATAATGCAGGTCATTATTACAGGACGTTTATGATACATTTTATCCCGATAAATGAAGTTTCAATTCGCTACCAAAAATCACGTTATCTTAAACAACATATCGAGGGCTTCATAACAAAGGGGCGTACAGACAAAGGTGCAGTTTTATACAAGGGAAATAATTGTGAATAAAACAAAACTAGTTGATTGCATAAGGCTGAAATGTTTGCGTATACGCCTCTATGTTATGAAGCCCTCGATATCATTCATTGTATTAATTCAATTCAGGTTGGCTACGACTCGCCTTTATGTTCGGCTGGACAGTTGTTTAGACTATGTGTTTTTTTGTATTATTGTAGTGAATTAAGCCAGAAACAATAAAATTTTAAGAGTAGGTCTTAAATATTTAAAATCTAATTTAGTTTTTATAGTGCAAACTAGTATATAATAAATGTAAAAAGAAAATAAGTCTGAATCTTAAGCTACACAATATCTGTGAACCATGTGATAAGTCCTTAAATATGTGTTATGTCATACTATTTATAAGGGCTGACGCAGACTACGTGGTCGATCGAAGACCCTCTCTGCCTCTGTGCCTTAGGATTGAATCTGTTTACGGACTTCCTAGCATCTGGGGAAGCACAATAAGATGTGGTTCTGGTGAGAACCAATTTGGGGTAAATTGGTTCTCACTAGAAATTTTGAAGTCTTTGAAATTTGGGGCACTAAAGGGCATTGTCCACTGCCACTGCCAATGGTCCCTCGGGTGATTCCCGCGAAATCCCAAAAAATTAACCATTCGGCTACTAGTAGTAGTCGTATGTAGTGTTAGCCGACAAAAAAATTAAATTGATGCGTATTTGACTATTGCGGTAAGTACACGCCAGGCGTCAGCTGACGACTAATCTTTAACTTGTCAGTGGACGGTTTTCAGTCTTATTCAAAACAGCGGTCGTATATGACAATTATTACCCAGTTGGCGAAGTGGTTGCCAACATAGGTGTGGCTAGCCATTTTGTTAACAACCGCTAATTAGCTGGCTTTCACAATAGCTACACACGTCTGCTACGCGTTACAAGGCTTTCCTGAAGCCTTGCCTGCGTCCATTTATCCACACCAATCGGGGTCTCTCCGACCGTCGATGTCAGAATTTTCTGTGCGTGAGCAGGCGCGATGTATACTAGTTTTTGCTCCCTCCCGCTTACAATTAAAGACGTCTGAGACTGCGTTAACCGGCTAGCACGTTATGCAAATTGCTACAACAAAGATTAGAATTTCATAGTTAGCTGTTTTTAACAATGTATTCGACAGAGAGACGGCAGTTCCAAAAGTAAAGTTCATCTTTATAGTATACGTAAACAATAGTCCAATTTTCATTCGTGATGTCTTATTGTATGTTTCACAGGCTAATATTATAAATAAGATATTAGCCCGACGCATGCTGTCTATAGCAGGCACCGATGCAATGGCAGAACGAAGACTTGCTAGCTTGATTTCAAAGCATTATTCATATTCAAAATTTTTTATTTAATATAACAGAATGGTAACATTTATAGAAGATCAATCACAAAAGTTTGTTTATTGCCTTGTGTGTAAGAATAAGCCTGAATGGTGCTCTGTTGTTCGTGCCAACCCCGCAAGGGACCTGGCGTGAAGCTATGTATGTGTATATTTATAGCCTATTAATGTTAATTAATTAATTTATGTTTTTTAGTTTTTTTATTTCTTCCCTGGGAATATGTAGGAAACCTACATAGACACTGGCTGTATGGAAGCATAATTATTTTATAATAAAACCACGGGTCTAATAATAATTATAGTCAGTTGCTATTGAATTTTTGATATAAAATATTGTTTGCTATTCAATTAATAGAAAATATAGTCCAAGTGAAAATCAGTTTTCATTTTATATATGTACGCACATACACCAGCTAAGTACGGTCTGCTGAAATTATATGTTTGTAACATGTTCTACTAGAGAAGATTGTTTTGATGGTTATACGTCTTAGTTAGAATTTAAAATCTTCGCAACGTGTTATCGGTTTTTAAAGAGAAGAAGCGGCACGAAACGACTCAATAATATTTTAAGTTTCATAACGAAAATGAAACCTTTATGAAGTCATCGTGTTCCACCGTCTGTCATGGTAACTTTCCCAAAAATTGTTTTGAAAAAAGTAAATTTTGAAAAATTTGTATTATTATATCGGCCGGTTCGGTGGCGGAAACAGCTGCATCACTCAAGCGGCGCAAATTTGCAACCCTCAGTGAGAGTTATATGATTGTACCATCTGCTGTCGAGACGCTTGGAACGTGAGGTCCTGAGGCCTTGAGTCTCTACCAAAATTTATCGAACGACTCATTGATTCTACATGTGATCAGAAGACTGGTGCTTACCTCGGCCTACGGGTCAGTATGGCGATCCAGCAAGGAAACATAGCCAGCCTTCTGGGCACCTTACTCATTGAAGACGGTGATCTGGGCTCAGTATTATACTTATAGTCTTGAGGGACTATGGGTAGAATACAAAACTAATAAGTTAAGTTTTCTTACATTGTATTCAATTGTATGTAATTTTATAATTATTCTTATTAAATACTATTTAAGTAACCATCAAATTTTCATAAAAGGTATATATATATATAACCCATGAACTAAACAGCCATTTTCACATTTAAAAGAAGGTATAAATAATAATAAAAAAAACTAAAAAAACACGCTTTCATAAAAAATCCAACTAAAACAGAAAATAAAAAGATATTAGAAGATTTTTTAAGATATTAGAAGAAAAAGCGCTTTGAATACACCCCACGCTTTTTTTTAAGACCCCATTCATCAGAAACCAAATTTATTAATTTTTATTTTCTGTTTTTAGTTGGATTTTTTATGAAAGCGTGTTTTTTTAATACTATTATTTATTTTTCATTTTTTAGTTGTTTTTTTAAATGTTTTTAAATACAAGCTTTTGAGATCCTGCATATCATGTAGCAGCAGAATGCTAGCCAAGACAAGTAAAACGAGCCCAAACACGACAGGTCTATCTTGTTTAGTACAGGAGTTCCTATGGCCACCTTCCGACCCCATCATCAGATCAGCTACATGGTACCATATTATTTCATTTTCACGCGATATAAACATACAAGCCCAAACACGACGGGTCTATCTTGTTTAGTACAGGCGTTCCTATGGCCATCTTCCGACTCCATCATCAGATCAGCTCCATGGTACCATATCATTGCATTGTCACGCGACAGGGTTGTGCGGAAGGACCTCTGGGACATATTGCCCGGATATGGGATTGATGGCCATTTGCTGCGTGCTGTACAGTCCACTTACGAGGACTGTATGGCATGCGTGCGGGTGGACGGCAGCCTGTCGCCCTGGTTTGACGTCAATATTGGCGTCCGGCAGGGCTGCGTGCTGTCGGCTTTGCTGTTTGTCCTATATCTGGACAATTGTCTCCAGAGATTAAGATTGATGGATGTTGGGGTGCGGATGGGTGATCTAGTTGTTAGCAGCTTGCTTTATGCGGATGATGCCGTGCTTTTAGCCGAATCGCCATCAGAACTGCAAACACTAGTCACAATGATGAAAGATGACTGTCAGGCGAGAGGCTTACGTTTGAATGCGAAGAAAACAAAGGTGATGGTGTTTGAAAGAGAAACAACCAGAACGAATGCAAGGATAATGGTCGATGATGTTATGCTGGAACAAGTGAATGAGTTTGTATATCTCGGATGTGCTTTTAGCAGAGATGGAAGGTACACCGCTGATATAGAAAGAAGAGTGAATTTGGGGAATAGTGTAAATGGAGCGTTAGGTAAACTTCTAGGCGCTAAGAACCTCAGCCAGAAGGCCCAGCTTGCCATACACAACGCGGTGCTGGTACCTACGCTCACGTATGGATGCGAGAGTTGGGTATGGAATAGAGAGCACGAAAGTAGAGTAAACGCGGTCGAGATGCGAGCACTGCGCAAAATCTGCGGAGTGACGCTCGCGGACCGCGTTCGTAATACCGAAGTAAGAAAGAGAGTTGGTCTGAAAGAGAGTGTCGGGGTGAAGGTAAGGAAAGGAATGCTCCGGTGGTTCGGGCATGTGGAAAGAATGTATGATGAAAGAATGACCAAACAGATATACAATGCAAAAGTGGATGGATGCAGAAGTCGCGGAAGGCCACGACACACCTTCCATGATCAAATTGATCGTGTACTAGCAGAAGGTGATGTCAGGAGCCTTAAAAACAGACGAGCGTGCATGACAAGAACTATGAATGTCAAAGAAGCAAGTGAGGTGTGTAAGAATAAGCCTAAATGGCGCTCTGTTGTTCGTGCCTACCCCGCAAGGGACCTGGCGTGAAGTTATGTATGTATGTATGTGTGTATGTCACGCGATATAAACATACGAGCCCAAACACGAAGAGTCTATCTTGTTTAGTAGAGGAGTTCCTATGGCCACCTTCCCACTCCATCATCAGATCAGCTCCATGGAACTATATTATTGCATTGTCATCGACCTTTTACAGGTGTGCAAAGTTTGAATTAAATCTGATCGTTCAAAGTAGGACAAAATCGAGCTCAAAGAGGTCGGTTACAAACATACATACATACATACATACATACATACAGGTGAAGCTAATAAAAGCGTGTTAAAAAGCAAAGGCATATTTAATTTTATGGATGGTAAATTTAAAAAATCTTATGAAATATGAATGTGGATTTCTAATAAGATTTTATTACTATAAATAACATATTTGCTTAAAGGAGGTTCTGTAATTTTCTAGACCTAAAACTTTACTGTTTCCTGTTAAATTCACTATGATAACAAAGAAACTAAGTCTATATAGTCTAGACAACCAGCAAAACACAGAGGTAAGTCGAAGCTAATTTGATTTGAAGTAATACAATGAATGTCATGTTGTTCTAACAACGTAGGTAGTTATTTCGTACCCTTAGAACTATAGAGACCTAATTAAAAATGGCACTTTCTTCAATTTTATGCCTTATTTTTAAGTACTGGGTTTTAAAATCCAAGTACTCAACATTTTGATTTAGGTCTGTATAATATTAAGGGCGCAATCCACCTCAGAGGGTGCCTCCTGTAAAATGCCTTTTGCATTTTATAGTGCACGCGGGTACGCAAGCCCTAGGTTCTCCGCGCTGCCGCTGTTACTTTCCCTTTGCTCCGTGACAGTGGTGTCCCCACTTCTCCTCATCCTAGTATCCTTCATCTTTACTCCTTCCCACATACTACTCTCCATTCCTGGTTTCCCTGTTCGGGTTGTGTAGTTCGGGCAGCAGCCGCTACACTTAAAACCATAATTCTCCACATCATTTATGGGAAGTTTAGTGGATGCAGAAGATCGCGCGAAGTGGAGTAGAAACAGTAGGAAAGCGAAACCTGGGCGTCGGAGTGAACGCTCCGAACGCAACCAGGATTTAACACTCGCATGATGATGAATGTTAAGGGTGTGATTTGTTAGTTAATTGGAAAAACGCGATTGCATCGTCATCTGAATTGCTAATTCGTTTATTCATTGGAAACCACGTCATTTATCGGGATAAAGTTATTCTTAGTACTGACGAAAGATAAACTAAAGTTTCATTGCGTAATAACAGCAGGTTCTCGGCTCGAAAACAGCCGCTGCGCTGGAAATTGTGCCGGGACGTGACGTCACAAGGCCCTGCAGTGGCGCAAGGCGCACTGATGCGCACCGATTACTCTGACACTGCGGCTGAACCCTGTTGTATAATACTGAGCAAACTGGGACCTCTATCAGAACTTTTTTTTAACCTCTTGCCGTTGCCTTGTTTGTATATTTTCGAGATATGTGTGTTCGTAAAAAGAAACGCTGATTTATTTCAAATTTGATTTTGTCCCAAGAACAACCCTATTTATGAAAAACTATTACGCGATGTGCATAAGAACATTTAATAAATTACCCCAGTCGATTAAAGAACTGCCGTTGAAACAATGTAAAAGACAGCTAAAAATATGGTTACTGGAAAAAATGATATAGGTACTCAATTAATGATTTCCTTAAATATGTCAAAGAGATGCTACTTTAATTATATTTTATTTATATTTTTGGCTTTTGACAATTAATTTATTTTGTTTTCTTGACATTGCTTTATTTCTGTTTTTTAATATAACGAATCAATTAATTTTATAATATTAGATTTGTTGTGACTTTATGTTTTTAGATTAACGTGAACTTAAATATTTGTATAACCATGTGTAGGTCAAAAACAGTGAGGACATCTGACTTTGCTACCATCCTAGTTATAACTATTACCTGTATTTTTACAAATAAAGGTTCATTCATTCATTCATTGGTGTAGATTCACATATGCGCAGAATAACAATTGCATTAGCATCAAGTATATTCATCATTTTTGTTATTTGGCTACGTAACCTTAAACTGTCAGGAGGAATGTAAAATTTTGGACCTTAAAGTAGATCAATACAGGGTTAATTTGTCAAGTGGGCCTGCAGGGCCACACTTTCTATTGGCTTGTAGATTGAGATTCCCTAAAAAAATGATAGAATAGAATAGACGTGTTGTTATAATGTTACGTGCTATGGGTACCGAGATTGGGACGAAACCCCGAATTAAAAGAACAGGTGTTTATTTAAGCCAATGCAAGCTAAACTCACATTGAACAGTCTGTCCGATACGTTTTCCAAGTCCGGGATAAAACTACACTTGACGACAGTCACGAATCCATCTCGTTTTAATATTGTTTGAACCATATATTGCTATCCTGCTCTTTCGTGTCTTAGTATTTGCAACATTGTATTGTGTTATTGTTAAGGCAGAAGACTACACGCTGTTTTCATAAGGGAATGAATTCCGCTACGCGTATCCGTCACAATACTTATAGGCTACATCATGATTTATATAAAATATATAATAAAAATCATAAATGTCCCACAGCTTGGCTCGGGCCTCCATATAAGTAGGGTATCGGCAGCATACCCGCGACGCTTGTCCAAGGAGTCTTGGCAGGGTTGACAAATCCGTTGTCTTGATGTGCAGGTTGAATCATGATGTTTTCCTTCGCCGATGTTAGCACGTGGTGATTGTAACAATGTGCACATTAGGCCAGAAAACTATCTAAATGGTGCATTTGTTCCGGCCAGGATCGAATCGGCGCCTTTTGAGTTTGGGACGAGTAAGCTAGCCTACGCTACCTCGACACAACTGTGATTTGGTATAACACAATATTTTTTTAAATTGAAATTAGCCGATTCGATTAACGACTAGGATATCTATCAAATTGATTAAAAATCTAATAATATCACTTTAGTTTTAGTCAAAATCGGTCAAGAGATTCCTTTAAGTGATTTTCCTATTTCGCATAGTTACGGATCTACAAGAGAATATTTCAAAAGTGCCCTGAAGGCACATTTAATTTTTTTTCTTGTATACCTATATTTTATAAAAATAACAAGAGTGGTAAAATTTATTTAATGAAGTGCTTGTGAGAAAGCTAATGAGTTAGAAATAAATACGATGAGAGGTCTTAAAAAGCAGTTTATTCCAGACCATTATTTTGAAAAAATATACAAAAGACATAAATGCTGTTATAAAACTGGACAAAATGCTTAAGAAATGTTCTTGATCAGAATAAAAGGAGATGATATTAATGAAGGTGAGACTGGGCCGTAAATTCCAAATCTCACAAGCAATCTATGAACCGAGTTGTGCTGTAAAGATGACAATATGTTCTAGGTACTGTTAGATAACGATGATCGCTGTTAGAAAAATGATAATATAAAATGAGGACTGTTCGTATGAGATTAGCACTGGTTATACCTAGTTCTGACGACAATATTATACACCGTATGGGTGCAAAAAAGAATGGATGGATTGTGTGAAAAATTATACGATGATTTGTGATGTGACAGAGGACGTATGTTAGAATAGAGGAGTATGGAAAGAGAAAACATATTGTAGCCCCTAAATAACTGGTAGTAGGTGAAGAGGCAGAGACACACGTACCTCACCGGGTAGCAAGACGGGAGACGATTAGCGATAGTTCCGCAGTTAGTGATTCTTTATAAATTTGCTGAGTTTGTAACTGTCGCACAGCCGGTAGATGCTGAGAGTCTCGATTCTGGATTAAATTCGAAATAACAGTATACGCATAAAATGTAAGAAAAATTTGTTAGAGGTAGTAGTTAACTAGTCGTGCTTATCGCAAAACATTTGACTGATAGAGCAGACGAGTTTTTTAAAATGCAGTCCGCATTTTGTCAGCTTACCATAGAACTGCTTCTAGCCCGGTGGCCTAAAAACCTAAGTAATGTTATTGGTTAGGTCTACAGCTAGTAATAGATTGATTACGCTGACTGATAACGATGAGTATATAATTGCGAAAGGTAATAAAATCTATTGGTTTACGGATAACGAACTTATCCATAGTAAAATAAATATTTACAAAGGTTACCCCGCCTTAGAGTATAACAAGAATGTCAAGTGCGATAAAACCGTTGGGCTATATTTACGTTCCATTGACCTAGAATCAGCAGAAGGGCATATACTGCGGGTATTTTTAACCCCCCGTTGGAAAGATCATGTTTATACAGATCATTTGCTCATCTGCGTGACTTATTTTCAACATTTGTTCTGTTTCATGGTTTCATACCATTGTAATGTAAAGCGGTTTATACAATACACATGTTTTAGAAATATTCATCGGTACAATTATATAGTCATCTTCGTCGTATGGTTAAATTCCGGAATTTTTAGTTTACATAAGACCGTCCACTATTCTGTCTTCGACATCCATCATTGTGAGTCCATTGGCATGCTTATCATGCCCCAAAATAGTGCCTACAATCTCGAATTAAAGCTGCATTGATACATAGACAGACATACAAGTGAAGTTATCAGGTTTAATAAAACTACGTTTTAACGGTTTTAAGCGCGGTAATTTATTTTATTTAGGTTTATCCGACGTTTCGGCCGCTTTTCAGTTGCCGTGGTCACGGAAGACAAAGATGACATTTGTCGAACGTGTATTGTCAAAGTTTTTATTCAGCCTACCGCCAACTTGTTCATTTTAATTATTTAATTTTAATTTTGTTTATGGATATTATTTACTCTATGGGAGCCTAATCTAATTTACCACCGCTTCACAACATGTTGTGGCTTGAAGAGAAGAAGCGGCGCAAGAAACTCTTCAGCAAACATGCCTAGTTCTAATTTTTTTATATAATATTAAAATGAGTGGAAGGAAAAAATAAAAGAAATTATCAGTCAAGTTGATTTGTTTCGTTGCACGCAGAAAGAGCTCACAGTGTCTTGAGGTCTGGCAGTTAGTTTTTGCTGGGTTTGGGTCTTAATAGTTTTGATGATTGGATCCCAAACAGGTGGTACCTGCCAACCATCTTCTCTATTGAAATTTGGGTGTTTTTTGATTTCAATAGCCTCACGCATCATTCTTGGTATGAAACGATTCTCTTTTGCGAGGATTTGTGGGTTATCGAATCTGATGTAATCGTTGGGTTTATCCAGCGTGTGTTCACTGATCGCAGACTTCGTAGACCTTGCGTGTTTCATGTCAGCAATGTGTTCTTTTACCCGTGTTTTTATGCTCCTCTTTGTTTGCCCAATGTATGATAAACCACATTCACAATCGAGCTTGTAAACACCTGCATCCTGGAGTGGGATATTGCATTTCACAGGTCTCAAAAATTGGGTTATCTTTTTATGCGGCTTGAAATATGTTTTGATTGAAGCCGCCTAAGGATGTGACCAATGCTGTCTGTGACTCCCTTGATGTAGGGTAGGGTAACAGGGCACCGCTCAACTGAAGGTGGTTTGGGGCCTTTGTGACGTTGGTGTGGAGTCTTCAGCTGATTGCGTTGTAAGACTCGCTTGACATGCTGAAGCTCTCCAGCCACATGGTTCCCGTCACAGATTTTTTGTGCTCTCTGAAACAAAGATTTGCCCACGGTAGCTAACTGACTAGGATGGTGGTGAGACGAACCATTGAGGTATTTGTCAAGACACTGTGAGCTCTTTCTGCGTGCAACGAAACAAACCAACTTGACTGATAATTTCTTTTATTTTTTCCTTCCACTCATTTTAATATTATATAAAAAAAATTGAACTAGGCATGTTTGCTGAAGAGTTTCTTGCGCCGCTTCTTCTCTTCAAGCCACAACATGTTGTGAAGCGGTGGTAAATTAGATTAGGCTCCCATAGAGCAAATAATTTCCATAAACAAAATTAAAACTAAATAATTAAAATGAACAAGTTGGCGGTAGGCTGAATAAAAACTTTGACAATACACGTTAGACAAATGTCAACTTTGTCTTCCGTGACCACGGCAACTGAAAAGCGGCCGAAACGTCGGATAAACCTAAATAAAATAAATTACCGCGCTTAAAACCGTTAAAACGTAGTTTTATTATGTGTACAAGTCGCGAAAACTTAAGAAAAAAAAATGTTATCAGGTTTGTTTTTGGCTTATAAATACGGAGCCTTTAAAGTTGAATTATTCTTATTATAGTGTAAGCCAGTGTTTTTCAATCTGTGCGTCTTGCCTAAGGGGTTCGCCGGCAAAAGGGAAAGGCAATTGAAATTTCTACCTGGTACTGAAGTACTTTCCAAGCTCAGCAGCTTTTTACAGAGTATAAGGCCCTAATAATGAATATGAGTAACAAAATAGAGAAAGAAGATAAACGTAGTCTTATAAATTATTAACTTTTTGTCTATGACCCAAAGGGGTCGCCAAAATTTTTGAACCTGTAAAGGGGTCGCGTATTCATAAAGATTGAAAAGCACTGGTGAAAACAATAAATTTCGACACCCTTCTACAATAGAGTTATTAATATTGATATGGAAGGATAATACATACTGTGTCGACCCCACATTAATTATTGGTATTACAGGTTAAACGAAGGTGATAAAGCTATGATAATGGTTACGGGTTAAGGACACAAAGACCGAGCCAAACCGCATTGACGCATATATTATACATAGCGTATTGATCTCTATTCTCACAAGAGAAAAGACACATTTCTCCTGAGTTAAAAAGTCCGCGTATTCGCGCACATAGTACACGCGTCAATATCTCAATTGACTGACGTGTGCTCTATGCGCTTCGATTCTGTCAGTTGAGAGACATGGGGTTGATTTTAATGTTACATTGCGCGTATAAAGTTATGCATTATTTTACTAACCATTCATATAAATTCATTATCATACAAATAAGAGGCCGTGTGGGAATCGAAAGTATGACATTTAATAAAATTGTTTGCATAGAAATATGTGTCGATAATTAATCGATTGTAACGTTCATATTGTTACGAGTCGCGAAACTCGAATCGAAATGCCGTTAGAATTACTATAGAGTATACTAGAACTATACACACACGTACAACACAGATACAAATATAACCGAACACAACAAGTCCGAACGTAATGCAGGAGGACGTAATTCCATAATATGCGCAAAGTTCGTCACTAAAAGATTCCCGATTGTAGTACACACGTCTTGCTTCGCTCGTGGTTATCGCCTGAATGCCTCACCCCTATCAGGTCATCGTTTTATACTGTTCAACTGCAATGTCTCCGTATCTAAGTCTACTTTAATCCGACACGCCTGGCTAATGACTTTCATAAAATATTACAATACAACATTGGGCTGTTTTCTAATCATAAATTTTAAACACAAAGTAAACAAAAGAAGACGACCATAAAATAATCGAAATGTTATTAGTTAAAACGCCGACAGGTGATAAAAATGTATTTTTACAGATATGCAGGTGTGGATTTGTTTTTGCCGGCGCCTTGGATGTAATAATATTTTTAAAATATAACTCAAGCCAAAAAGTAAAAACGTTTGCATTTAAAATTTTCGTATGGTATCCATTTGAGATAAATATAGGGTATTATGTAATTAGTAGGGTAGGGATATTAATAATAACTCAAAAATATAAATTGGGAGAAGTTGAAAGAAAAAAAGACCTAGAATTTATGTGAATCTTTTTGTTGAGGATAATTCTAAAACGGGAATGAATATTTACGCTACATTTGACACTGGCTAGACATACAGACCGTGCAGTCATAATTAAAAAGAAGATGAACAATAAAGGAATGCCATCCTAGCAGACTGGTCGGCACTCGCCTCCTTACTAGGTCAACAACGTAGACGCGCTGCGCTTTTCAAGGCCCTTCACTTTCATCGCTATGTTGCTACACAAAACAGTACAATACAGAATGAAACAAACATAAATCAGTCAGAGAGTCGGTGCGTTTGTAAAAAATAGTCCTACATCGTCTCTTTTTAACCGACTTCCAAAAGGAGGAGGTTCTCAACTTGGCCGGTATATTTTTTTATGTATGTACACCGATTACTCTGAGATTTATAATCCGATTTACAAGATTGTTTTTTAGTTCGATGCGGAATAGTTGCCATTTAGTCTCCTATAAATTTGACATGCTCTGGCCCAGTAGTTTTCATTTTATGAGCATTTTTTTGTTCCCGTATCTTGAGCCTATAATTTTTAAGGCGCGCAGCACCTTTCGTAGGCCTACCCATAGCTAGACACTAAAAAATAACAAATAATAAAACTTCGTTTAAAATATTGCCTTCAAAAACTAAAAAGTATAAAATAACTTATTTATCAAGCTATTTTTAATTTAATATCTTATTTTAAATATATATTATCTAAAACATCTTGAAGTTGACAGCTCGTATAAAAATAAATTCAATGTGATTCAACACCGTAGTCTCCTTCAAATATCTGCTTTACAATCACATTAACTCAATTTGGTTAATCTGTCTAATTATAGCATTGCTTCACTCGAATTGAAAGATAATAGTGAACCGAGAATTATCAACATTATAAAAGGTAATAAATACATCACAGTGATTCATTTTTAATTTAAATGAATCACTTTGTTCGCTTCTTAACAATTTAGAAAGAGAAGTGAACCCGAAAATGCCAGCTTTAGATGTAGCGTGAGTTATATACACCTCTGAGGGCAATTCCAGTACCTAATACCAAGACCAGAGTAAATAAAGCAAGACTGTTTCTGAAATCTACTGTAAAACAATTGAACTATTTTTGTTGAACTTGCAAAGGTTTAGAGTTCTACACGGTTTGGCTTATATTAAATAGTTACAGACGCTCCACATTCTTGCGTGAACATCACGAGAACACCCAAAAGAGTCGCGATCCCGTTCCACATTCTCATTTCTCGCGCTTTTCTGCAACCCTTATTGTCTTCTAATATTTGCCACGTGTTTCTATACTCTTATAAGAGGACGTTTCCGAGACTGGCCACGTCTCCCGTTCAATGGTTATGCTAAATAAGTCTAAAACTAGCCCATAAATATTATAGCATAATAAAAGGCCACTACTGGGCTTAGCTCTATCAATTCTTTATAGGAACTGCCAATATAGCCTCGTTACTCATACAACGAAGTCTCGCGTAGTGTCGGATGCCCCGATGTACCCAACGACCTGTGCAGTTGGCTGACGAAATCGGAGGACAGGGATGAGTGGGCGCTGTCTTGGGGAGGCTTACGTCCAGCAGTGGACTGCGAATGGCTGACGACGACTTATACAACACGGATCGGTTGGTTTCACAGATTGGGTAACTAGATACGTAAATTCCCAGACGTCGTTGCAAAGAATATACACACTAGGTCAGGATAACTGTTTAAGTGGTAAGTACACACTTCCTGGTCAAGATCCGAATCGTCATGACATATGGGTTATCTCGATTTGTTATTGTGCATGTTTCACTATGATATTTTTCTTTACTGTCAGCAAGTGATAATTGTCAGAAGACATCGTAAGAGTTGCATGCTTTTTCTGATTCGAACCTGCCTCATTTGAGTTTGGAACGCGTGTAAGTCACCGCGGCTTTTTCAGTCAAGTTATTCATGCAAATTGTAATTGCTGTATAATAGTAGGTAGTATAATACGTATTTTTTTTTTAATTTTGAAACGATAGCAAAAAAACACAAATGCATCGTACGTAAGTAAAGCTAGAGCTATCTATCCGAAACGTCGTGTAACTACAATTACATACAGCGCCATCTAGTATAGAAAAGCTTAAACAGCCTTAAACTAGTGTTATTATCTCTAACAGTACGTATGAAAATCATACATATAAATACTATATTTTAAAGTATGTTATTCAGTTTAAAATTAAATCCAATGGTTCTTTCATACAAGAACCCCAGACAGCTCATAATTTCTACTTGTCGTTAGATGGCGTTGCTAGTGTGTTTGTTGTTTCGCAGCTAGTCCTTGAAGTTGAATAATTTAGTTATTTCTACAGCGGTATCCGGTCCAACTGGCATTTATTAAATTAATAGTCCTATATATTATGGAACACATTTTTTTAACCTTTTACTTAAATCGATGTTTAGTCATTTAATATTATTTAGTTAGTTAGTCTTGCACTTGGGGCAACGAATTAGCGTTGCCATCCAACGCGGAAATGTGGCCATCATTTTGGGCACGCTTCCCCCCCGACAGCGATTTGGAGTCAATTTCTTATCTATACAGATATATGTTAGTTATTTTGTAAGTATAGCTTTATTTATAGTATAGTTTATTTTTAAGGTTTTATTTGTAAGTATGTTAAAAATATTTTCACTATACTTTTTATAGATAGTTATTATTACAAGGCCGTGTCGATTGTTTTCGTAAATTATATTGGGACTGTTCTTATTTTTCACCTCCTAGAATGTCTTCTCTGTTGACAGGGAGCATTATGGATTTAAAAATCCTTACATAAACCAATATTAACGAAGCTATATATAGTTAGTAAATAATGCTGAGGAAATAGGCACCTTTCATTATGTGTAAATAATTATAAGTTGTGTTTTTTATACTAATTATTTAAATAATTCTTAAACGCCTGATGATGTTATCAAGCAAACACATAATGATGTTTGCAAAAACATGTTATTTACATATTTTTTTAATTAAAAACGGGACCTATGCACACACACACACACATTGTATAGGTGTTACCAAGCTTAGCAAGTCACAATAGTTTTATGGGTAATACACAACTGACCAATCCTGTGTCTGATGCCCACATCCTGACCCCAGTAAATAACGAAAAGTTCGCTTTACAAAATATATCATGCCGGGAATGAACCTGAAACCTTTGTTCCACTGCGGTAGGCCGGCAGAACCTTAGCCTACTCAAACACAGAGATCGATTAATTATACTAGAAGTCCTAGCGGACGTTGTCCTGGTCTAAAAAAAATCTAGACACCGATCCCAGCGCCACATGTCGGCCCCAAATATCTAAACTGTCGGTGGATCCACTCAAACACACAAAGAATATCATCAAAATCGGTTCATGAGATTAGGAGGATCCTAGAAACCGATCCAAACGCCACCTACCGGTTTCAATCGTGAATGTAAGTAATCCGGGGACTATTTTGCCCATTTTGATGGAATTTTTTGTGTTTATTTGAGTGGGCCAATTCACAATTAGTCCTGGCAGGTGGCGCTATCTAGTATATCTATACATTTATATCTAGCTATCTTTATGTACTATGATTTTACAAGTTTACATGCTAATTTTACTTAGAGATTTTAACTTATACATTTAAGCAGAACTTTTTTTTTGTTTTTGGGGACCGCTGATTCTCGAAAGTTGCAAGTTATATTTTTGTTTGCAGCTCCACTCCACCCCTATTTAAAAAAACATTTTTTTTTCGTAAAGATTATCAAAATTCAGTTTTTATGGTAATATTTCCATATTTTCGAAATTTCCTTTAAGGGCATTGCGTGCCCCCACAAAAAAGCCCTGTATTTTAGTATGTCCTCTCATTCCCCTAGTTCCATCCTCTCTATCTCTTCTTTAAGGCTTGCACCACTGGAGCCCAATTCTGCTATTGCTATCTTCTTAAAATTGCCCGAGACTACCGTCTTAATCGTAGGCTTGCCTGATTTCGGTATTCTGTCAATTCCAATTGCATGCCCGTGACACGCCACTCAATCTTTATAAATATTTATAAGCGAACACTCGCGAAATAAATGTTTAAAATTATGGTAGCATTTCAATACTCATTTTGGCTGACGTCATTACTGCCAATACCTTTTTTTACTACTATTATCCCGCCGCAACGATATTGAGCCTATGGTGTTGGAAACATCTCTATAGATGCCGGGTAAACACTTTCCAGTACATGGCCCATAAGTCTGCTTGCTAGTTTCGCAGTAAGAAAAGTGGTTTGATTGATTGATTAAAGTGCTGAGAATGTCACCAGCACTATCCCCAAAGACCTTGCGAATGTTTGATCAAACATTTGCAAGGCCAGTGTTACGATCAGAAGATATTTACACTTTATAATGATAGAAAGCAATTTGTTAAGATGTTATTAAAAGCACTTTCATTAATGGATTATCTTTGTTCTACGATAAACAACAGTACAGTATATAATGCAATAGACTGAAGTGGCTCTAGGAAATTTACCTTTGACATTAACTAGTATGGACTGTATGTCAAATATTTGTCAGTAGTACGACAAATGATGGATAGTCCATAACATTATACAAGTGTAGATTCGAAAAACCAACTTCAAAAACAAAAAAGTATAAAATAACTTATTTCTAAAGCTATTATATTATTAATATATAATATCTAAAACATCTTAAAGTCGGTGCTTAGTAATTTTCAAAATATAGTAATTTTTATTATGTTTTACTTTGCACCGACTTCAAGATGTTTTAGATAATATATATTAATAATAATAGCTTTAGAAATAAGTTATTCTACACGTTTTAGTTTTTTAGTTCTTAAAGTCCGTTTTGTTAAACGAAGTTTTTTCATTTTATTTGTTACTTTTTAGTGTCTAGCTATGTATGGTGCCGTACCTACGAGAGGTGCCGCGCTCCTTAAAAAAGGTCCCAAGAAACGGGAACAAAAAAATGTTCGTAAAATGAAAACTACTGGGCCATACTATGTTAAGTTTTTAGGAGACCAAATGGAAACTATTCCGCATCAAACTAAACTTGAATCACGTAAATCAGATCATAAATCTCAGTGTAATCAGTGTACATATGGAACAGAATGGAAATTTTTTCATAAAAAATGTTCATAAAATGAAAACTACTGGGCCAAACTATGTCAAATTTTAAAGGAACCAAATGGCAGCTATTCCGCGTCGAACAAAAAAGAATCACGTAAATTAGACGATTAACCTCGGTGTAATAACATACATAAAAAAATACAAAAAAAGATCCCGACGAATTGAGAACGGCTTCCTTTTTTTTGAAGTCGGTTAAAAAGTATAGGGAAGAACTATTTAATTTTCGTTCTGTTAAGTGTCTTTCCGTCTAAAGAAAACTGTCCCAAAGTTAAATTGAAGATTGAAGAGGCACAGAGACGAATTCTAATTGACAAATTTAGTAGTTAATTACTTTTCGGCATTCAATAGGAAATCAAAGATCGTCGAGGTTGAAAGTGTCGTATTGTTTGGACACTATTTATACGTATGTATCTATACCAAATATGACATATAGGTAAAAGGCATCTCAGATAAACGTGCAAGTGGAGAGCCTACCACTATAGGGCACATCTGTAATAATATTTAAGATGCAAAAATGGCAACATTTATCTACACAAAAAAAAATATGAAAACATTTGTTTGTTGACCAACTCACTTTCACGTTTATAATATAACTACGACATCACTAAAGCTGTCATTTCTAATCTTGTGAACGATATCTTTTTATTAACGGGGTATCCCGTCTGTGATGCATGATCGAGGGTCAATCTGGATGGGACGTCGTCATCTCCAAATGAAGCTAACTAAGCCAGCTCGGGGTGCCGAAGACCTCGCGAAGTGGAGAAAAGAAATCAAGACAGCAGTTAAGTTGACGTCTTCAGGGATGATGTTCTGAACTCTAGTGATATTTGACACTTGTATAATGATGATGATGAATCAGTAATTATGAATATGTTGTGAAACAAGTATATGATAGCAATGTGACTGGAAGAGTCGGTGCCGGTAGACCAAGACGTACTCACCATAATTAAATTGAAGATATTTTGAAGAAAGGTCAGATAAAAAGTAGTTTAAATAAGCGTGTATGTATGAGAAGATTAATGAAAGTTGATGAAGCGAAAAGTGTTTGTCAAGATCGTAACAAGTGGAGATCCATCGTCTCTGCCTACCCCAATGGGAAACAGGCGTGACAATATGTATGTATGTTAAATAAATAACTTACGCTTCGGTGTTGTCGTCTCGGGATTCTGAGCGCTCCGCGTTGGCCTGGCCTCGGCGGTGGCGCGCCCTCTGCTCATCACCGAGCCCGTACAACCCAGCAACCGCTGCCATTCCGCTACACTAAGTCTCAATCCGTTTGCACATCACTATCACCACTGCCACGGTCCCACAAACAAAGCGGTCAACCTCTCGCATATTACAAATTGTTACTAATGTTGCATCACAACCACAGAAGTGTCTCTCATCACATCAAATACAAATATAATACTTACATTAATTTTATCTAATTCGCAAAATGCTGGACGCATAATTTGGTACACACAATAGTTCTTTTTTTTAATTTAATAATAATTAATTTTATAATTATTTTCTTGTATGTTTTAATTTATTAATAATCACAATTTAATTATTGTATTTTGTCATAAGTTGATTTAATTATTATTTAAGAAAAATAAGCGATAGAGTTCTTTTTAAAAAGCTGCGTAGTTGTTGATGTATTACTTATATTGATTCAGTAATTTATGGTATTGATTGTTGGGAATTTTTTGTAGCTGTATCTGTGAAGGTATTCCGTATTAAAATGTATTAAGCAGTTCCGAAGTAGTGGTTCCCGTATCCCAAGGAGCATGTTTCCTTAAAATAATTTAATTTTACTCTGATACATATAATTGGATGTGTTGTAATAACCTACGGGAGAACAACAACAATAGTTTTGAGATACTCAATACTTTTTTATTTTATTTCATTTATTAAGGACAATAAACAGATATAGACTAAAGTTACATAAGAAGAAAAAAAACGTAAATAGTACAAAGTCAGTGTTTATCCTACTACATTATCCACGAATATCAAGATGGTAGTGTACAATTTGTAGAGGAAAACGGAACAAATAGAATTAAAACGCACACACACACACACACATACACACTCTCTTAGTCTCTCACTCTCACTCTCTCAATTAAAAGAAACAAATCAACACGCTTATATACATTATTTACATTTACATATGTGTGGAGGAGAAAAATAACAGAGATAAGAGAGACAGAAAAAAAAGACAGACAGTTACAGTGTTTGGTCCTTAATGGCGTTAATAACATGTTTATATGTTAATACGTCCATAAAAGGTTGTATACGCTAAAGAGACTTGTTTCCTAAAGTATGTTGGATGAGAAATATGAGAGATAAACAGGTTAGAACTTTTTATATCGTTAGCTAGAAGTCTCGTTGAACATTGAACAGTATATATAAACACCGAGTCAGAAAATGCTTATAGTAATATAGGCATTGAGTAAGCTTTCGATTCCGCACCACCGCTTCACTAACAAATCAGAAAGCGACTTTAATTTTTAATTTAAGAAGACAATAGTTTTAGGTTAAATGTCGTATTATTATACAATAATCAGCCCACACTAACTATCTGTACTAAACCCAGTAGTTACCTAGAAAAATGACTGATACACAAAGACAGTCGGAGAGTGAGAAAGAAATAGACATGATTATTTCATAATGGTTCTGTTTTCACCAAATTAGTTAGGGAACCTTAACAACGATCTGACTCCTGCAGGCATAATTTGAAAAAATAACTTTTTTTAAATTAATACGATACATATTGCAATTGCGAGGCTTAGTCACAAGCAATGAGATAATTCTCTTACTCTTCTCTTATCTCAAGTACCACTCTTCCCACTAGTAAGCACTCTCAGATACATTAGCAACAATAGGGGAGCGGACTGCCAAATCAACTGAGAGATTTTTTATAAAATTACAGAACATCACAGCGTCATACACTTTGTACCAGTGTATTTTTTTTGTCTGAGTTTAGCATGCAAGCAGCTCACCTAATGAAAATAGGTTACCATCACCGACGTTTGTAACACCAAAGGTGCTACCAAGCCGTTCTCTATAGGCAGATTGGAACGTGGCCTAGTGACCACGCCGGAAACCAAGTCAAAAATTGTTATGGCGGCATACTCTGAACCAGGGATGGAAGCAATCCAGACAGGCAAATACCCTATCCGTGCAGGAATGGAGAAAGAATACAAATTCCTGCAGCCAGGCAGCCTATCGTAAGAAGCGACAAATCAGTCCACAGCCAGGTGGTAGGGCGTTTAAGCGTCTGGATGTCTCAGCCACCCCTGGTCTAGAGCATCCCGCCATAACAATCTTGAGTTCTGTTCCGGAATTAGTGGCCAGGTTTCAGTCCCATTTACGAGTCCGGCAGTACATTGGTGGTCGGTTACCAGTTTTCGCCACAGTCGGGTCGTCAGCCTGTCTGCTGTATTCCAGCAATATAAAAAATACCCTACAACTTGGCTGTGGTATTTTTACCTCCTCTTACGACAGGCCGCCCCGCCGCGGGATATTGTATTCTTTCTCCGTTCCTACACGGATAGAAGGTGTATTTATTTACTTTCACGAAAAGGAACAAGGAAAAGTAATCAAGTAGCTCATTAATTATTGTTGAGAAATAATTAAAATTATTTCTTTGATGTTATTTTAAAAATGAGATGATAAGATATTGTTTTAACGTCTGTTATTTTATCTGTAAAATATTAGAATTTATTGTAACATCTGTCCGCTCCCTTATTGAAAAACTAATTGGAAAACTAAATTATTAAACGCGGTATGTGAGAAAAGTTAAAACATAATTTAGTGCTCAGGGAGGGTTCTGTATCTTGGAGAAACAGCCAGTACACCCATCGCACTTGGCCTAAGTGGATGAGCTGATTCGATACATCGATTATGTCGATGTCTTGTTTTATCACGGTGTATTCTTTCACCGTTTGCATGCGGCAATTTGAACAATATGCGCATTTAAGAAAACGATATAAACTAATATTAATTTAATTTGTCATAGACAAGAAGACTACTGCGAATGCTTTTTTATTGCGATTTCTATGTGACTCCACACATCTACGACAGCATATTCATCTTCGTAAAATAAAGCTCTAACTTGCGATACTCAAATTACACTTGTGTGCCTGGGCCACGTTTCATTACCTACAAAAATATGTATACATACAAAGTGTTTATGTGCGTATATAATAATGTCAATATGTATTTTGAATATTTTTAGAATATATAGAATTATGCAACTAAACCATGTCCTAGGTTTATTGCCTTATTTCTCTTTCCATTCCTAGGTTACGTGGAAGAGATCGATGCCACTGACAAGGCCGTCATTTGTACCTAATTCTAAGCTGTTTTTATGTATCATCTCATTAATTTTATTGTAGAATAAAGTATATTCTACACCATTCTAAAAAGCGAACTGTAATGCGGAAATTACTTTTATTCCACTTGAAATTATGAACTTCTCTCATAGCAATTTAAAAGACAATAAAAAGCCTAATGAAAGCTGTACAGTTATAACGTAAATACAGATTGCATTTATATAAAGAAAGGCAGAAATGTTAGTGCTGCCGGTAGTTTTAACCCGTCAGTTGTCGAGAAGTTTAATTAATTACAGTGCACCTCGCTTACCACTTTAAGCTGCATAGGATCCAAATACATTGAAAGCAAATTGACGTTTGACAACTGTTATTCTGGTTGGCTATCGAACTGGGGTATGCTAAAGTTAGTAACAGTTCGAAGTTAAAGTGCAAATCAAACTGAAGAGATACTCTCTGTGTCTATTTCGAGTCTACAATATCGGTTCATGTTTTCAATTTACGTTATAATATGGGGTTACCTTTAAGATTGAAAGCTGGATGGATTGTATGAAGGATGATAGTATGATTTATGGTGTAACAGGATATGAAAGAAAAAGACATATTGTGCCGACCCCAAACAATGGGAGAAGGTGAAAGAAAAGAAGATGGGGAAATCTAAAATGGGCGTCATAAAATATTAATGGCCCCTATTATTAATGGTAATTTTTACTATTTCTATTCGTGCAGAAACGGAGAAAGAATACAATTTCCTGCGGCCAGGCGGCTTGTCGTAATTGGCGCAAAACAGCCCACAGCCAGGTGGTAGGGCATTTGCCCGACTGGATGGCTACCACCCCTGGTCGAAAGTATGCCGCCATAACAACCTTGTGTTGTGTTCCGATATTAGTGACCAGATTCCAGTCTCTCTTAAGAAAGCAGCAACGCATTTGTAGCACCTTTGGTGTTGCAAATGTCCATAGGCGATGGTAACCGCTTTCCATCAAGTGGGCCGGCTGCCTGTCTGCTGAACTCCTGCAATAAAAAAATATATTACGAGGGACTGCCTCGTACTTGCCAGATGTATTTATATTTTTATCTGGTTTATTTCGAAAATAACACAGCGGATTTTAATGGAAATATAATGAAAACAGTTATTTTAGTTTCAAATACAGAAAATTTAAACATAAAGTCAAATCGCGCGTGAAAAAGTGGCGGGCAAAGTTAAGTCTCATGTAAACACTAGCGGTCTTATTCATATTAAGTTAGAGTTAGTTTGTAGGCTTCTTTAAGAAACTCCAACAGTTACCCAAACTCAATATGAATAAGACCGTGGTAGTTAAACTGCACATTCAACAAACCTCATAAAATGTAACCCTTTCCAATCGTGTAGGCAGTCTGAGGTTAATTTCATAACAGTGTAAAGCTGGTGTGTAAACAGCTTAAAGCCCAAAGTGATTAACTGCTCTGACCAACTGTTTAACCTACAGTATATTGAGTTACGTTACTCCGTGTTTCTATCAGCTTGAACTTTCAGTTTAAATCTACTCGTGTTAAGCTCGTGTTTTCTTTTTGTTTGTTTACCGACTTGCATAAGGAGGAGGTTCTCCATTTCACTGAATGTTTTTTATTGTATGTTTGTTACGAGATTACACCGTCAATTGTGAATTTTTTATACGAGAGTTTACCTCATAATGATGATGATTACCAAGTGAGGATCTGATGAGTGGATGCGAGAGCAATCGAGAACAACCTCCAAATATTTTTATTTTCGAAAGCTATTCAAGTATTAGCGTTACTAATAAGTAGAACATATTTTTTATTAACAATTAACAAAACCCACTCCAAAAATAACAAATAATCAAAGAATAGATAATTTCCACATCTTAACGTCGGTGATCAAGTAGAATATGAAATATATATGAATGATAAAATATATACATATTATTAAAAATATATTATGCATTTTTTTGGTTTTTACTTCACACCGACTTCAAGATGACGTAAAAATATTATTTTTATGCTTTTTACTTTAAAGTCTGTTTTTGTAAAAACTTGAATAGTATTAGAAATAATATATTAAGCGCCTGTAGAAATTGTATTACCGGCACGCGTACACAACTTTGCCCATCAGTGAGTGTAGGCGCTCTTCTTTTCACAAGGGTTGCTCTCAGCAGCTTTATACAGTTCTGATATATAATACCTAACATCCACAATATAAAGAGGGCAGTTGAATTGTCTACCTTGTTCAGACCTAAAATTGAATACCTGGTTACGCTATTTTTAACGATCCTCATATTTTAATGCTCTGACATAACCGCGAGTGGGAGCTCGATCTTCGATGGCAAACGTATCACAATAAAGTGCTAGTGCCACATACCTTAAATTCGTGCCAAACATCCAGGAAGTATTGGAAAAGCCCCAGTTACACGCGAGTGACGCAGTAATAAAAAGGTGACGGTAGCACCAAATCAAACTGCCCAACAGAACACTCCCCATTATTTAGACAGTGTATACATATTTGTGATTGATCACGAATCCATATGTACGAGTATACTAATTTTATAAATGGGAAAGTTTGGAGGGAGATATATTAAAGCGCATAGACTACTTTCTATCCCGGAAAAATGTACGGTCCCCGTGAGCGAGGCCGCCGATATAAGTTAGTATATCCAATAAACCGCGATAGAGTAAATTGTTAGAGGAAATGCTCTGTCATATAAAAGCCGACAGAAAGGGAAAACGCAACTTGTTCAATACTGATTTATTGTTGGAGATCAGAGCGTAGAAGGGGGATTATCGACTCCTCCTGTTCTAATTACATTATTGGTGGTAGGACAGCCAGTCTCCAGAGAGTAATACCGTTTTTGTTACGCTTACTGAGCAGAGTCAACAGATGCGTCTTTGGTTTCTATTTTATTATTATAATAGTTAAATAGGTAGGAGGTCCGCATCTCATGGTGAGGCTCGCACGTAAAGGAGCCAGCTGTCTGTCCGGACTGGAGGTGTATGTGTGAGCGAGCCTACAGCCCAGACAAGGGACGTTAGAGGATCAGGGGTTTTAGTGGGTATCCCCAACTGCGGTGTGACAATAGCACTTCACAAGTGAGGCGCTAGTGCCACCCAGACATGGAGAACTCCCTTCACAAGGCCTATGGTCCTCAAATGTATAAAAAAGGCGGTACACCTTATAGAAAGTGCTTATCGTCTCTTATGGATATTTGCTACATCAGGAATGTCTATAACGCGTTGCTGGTCTCGAAGAAATATTATGTCGCCGTCATTACAACTCCATGTCGTAGCATAGGACGGAACAATTCAGCAGGAATTTCTATTCAGATCGGTATTATAGGTACATGATAGAGAACCGTGGCTAGTCAAGCCGTGGGAATACAAGACAAAGGTGACCACCCCGCTCATAGCGAGCGGTGCAATTTTGGTATATGCCGATACGATTCAACATTGACATAGTTTCATTGTTAGTTCTGACCATGTCATCGAAAATCCACTACCCTAATACTATCCCCGAACCGTAGGGTGTCTATGATAAATTACTCTTCAAAAAATATTTATACATATATATTATGTTTAAATGCACCATTACAGAAACGTGCTGAAAAATAAAGCTGTTTGTAACGTGAGTAATAAGAACGACGATACCGCAGTATTTGCTAACGTGCGATGAATGTTTATTCGAAAAGTAATTTTGTACCTATCATGTTTGTTTGAATTTTGGAAGTTATTGAGCTTAAGGTTTATTTTGGAAATGTTTCTTTATTAGAATAAAAAAAAAATGCGTGAATATATACCGTCAAGGGCCATAATTACTATTGCTACAACCTGGCCCGACAAATACAAATCCCACGTACAGATCTGTAAAAGCATATTTTATTACCTGTCGGCATTTGAACTAATATTTTTTATTTTTTATTGCAGGAGTTCAGCAGACAGGCAGACGGCCCACTTGATGGATAGTGGTTACCATCGCCTATGGACATTTGTAACACCAAAGGTACTACTAATGCGCTGCTGCTCTCTTGAAGGAGACTGGAGCCTGGACACTAATGCCGGAACACAACTAAGGTTTGTTATGGCGACATACTTTAGACCAGGGTGGTAGCCATCCAGTCGGGCAAATGCCCTACCACCTGGCTGTGGGTTGTTTTGTCGCCTCTTACGACAGGCCGCCCGGCCGCAGGAATTTGTATTCTTTCTCCGTTCCTGCACGGATAGAATTGTAGTCCTGTAACGATCGTCTTCTTTCGTTCACTTGTTTATTGACATACGTTTCTAATTATCGTCGAGAACAGCCTATTGTACTCGCTCAGGAGCATCATTAGCCATGCGTTGCGGATTTCAAGTACAAGCTAATTCTAGGAAATTGTGACAACGTTGCCGGGCGGGCACATTTGCACCAAAACAGTTTTACTAAAATGATAGCTCACATAATTTTTTTAAATGCGATATTTTGTGTCCCGATAATCCTGCGGGAATTTCAAGTCAAGTGTGGGCGAATTCGCAGGCATATCCTAGTAATTATATAAAAATATATTCAATCCTCTTACTATTTATTCATAATCATATACATAGAATCACAATCGCTGTTTGTCTATTAATTTCTCTTAAATAGTTCTATTTAAAATAGACTGAAGGGGATAATTTTGAATAAACACTTCTTTAGGAATTTCAGTCAGTAGTCACATCTACGGAAATCGTTATGTGTGTAATGTAGGCCGATTTTTCGCAATTTCACTGCTAGAAGACGTCATACATAAAATTTCCAATAAAACAAAAAATCTAAATATGTGCTGGGACACATTGTAGAAATGAAACCTTAACGGACAAGTGGAAAAATGAATCGCAACAAAATTTTTACTGAAAATTTTACGGACAGATTTGTTAATATACTTCCCAGCACACATTTCGATTTTTCGCAGGTTTACTGCAAATTATGATGTGGTTAAGTTAGGTACATTTTAATGAATGCATGTTTTACTTAAACATATTTATTTTATTATCGTGACAGAAAAAATCATAATACCCTCGTCTGTATAGAAGTTTCACTTCAAAAAGATGAATTGTACTTTCGTACCATGCACAATAAATCACAGAGCACGTGTTAATAGCGTAGATAACAGTGTTAGTGGACACGCTGCGCGGAAACTGCGCTACAGTCGGCCTAATCAGTTTACTCGGTCATTTCCAGTAGCAGTTGTACGAGTTTGTACTTTAAGTAGCATAGAACGGATTTCCAACCGGCAAATTCATCGTTTAAATGTAACTCGGGGTACTTATCTAAATTTTATGTGAAATGAATCAGATTGAATTGAAGAACTCATTAGGACTTTCAGCTTAATTTTAAACAAATGGTTTGTAAATAATAGTAGAAGAGATTAACGAGAGAAGGCCCCTTTTTTTGAGGCGGGGGAAATGCTTTTCGCACACTACCGAACCTTTACTAGGGATTAGATCAAAGTAACGAGAGGTGACATCCACGAATGGAGCACCAGAGTCAAATCGCCGGCTTGTGTGGAGACTCGAAGGCACTCAATACTCCACTAAAACCACCCTCCTCCCATGTGGCCCGCGTTTATGGCAGGTAGTTATGCCCACGCTGATCCTAGCGCATCAGTGCTTGAGAATGCCCGGGACATGTTACATATCTCCATATATTCCTTACAAGTATGACAAGATAAAAACGTGATAATTATTTCCTATTCCATTTCAATGTTTAATAACACTTATATACGTTCGAGATTATTAGATTAAAGAAAATTCATTTTATGTTAATCCATGATAGAGTAATTCCATTTTCGTGTTCGGTCCTTAACAACCGTATGAGCTTTAATTCAACACGGATTTCATTAAATTCGTACTAATGCCATAACAGGTTGGTTTTGTTTGTTCGGGCCCTGGACGAAAATAGACTCATTAACCATTTACAAAGCTTCCGTTTGTTCGTAGTATTATGGTTTAGGGTTCCGTAGGCACTTTGGCAATAAAAATATCCTGAAATTGTCACGTTCATCAATCCGTTTATCTACATATCCACGTAAGAGACTATTTTCTCGAAAACTCTTCTTTTGTACAATCGAACCCACAGAATTAGACATAGACAACACTTTATTGTTCACCAAAACAAAAATTACATAAAATGCACAACAAGACAATAGTTACTTGGTAAATCAAAAGGCAAATTATGACTCACTTTGCTAATTAATAATTCCTTTAAAACCGTCATAATAGTAAGGATTATCGTGTGTGTTGCACTTAGGAAGTTTTAAAAATTAATAAAAATGCATCAGTAGGCTCAGAGAACTACGCAATTTTAAACTTTGTTATCATTGCACTAAATATGTTTTAGATAAAACAGTAATGATTTGAAATAGTTTAAATCTGGAATTGAAACCTGTATTGTCAGATGCTACACATGAGTATAGTCGAGTCTCTCTGATCTGTTTTATACAACGTAGTCAGTAACTGTCAATGTCTAATAAAATAATAACAAGTTCGTTACCAAGAAAATGTATTTTCAGGCGAATTTCAACCTAATTGTATTTCACAACTGTAGGAAAATGACCTTATGGTGGGTTGATTGTGATGATTCAGTTGGTACGATTGTACAATAGGGTTGCGGGCGGGGACACATATTAAAACAATTTCTAATATTTTTACGTAGAACAAAATAGCCGCTAAATAATTATCATGTAACTTTTGAAATTTTATTATAGAAATACTTTTAATTACTTTCTAATAATAAATGCACTATTTGATTCCTTTTCCTTGTATCTACTTATGACGTCATAAGTAGGTACGCTCCTACACAATCTATGCGGCTGTTGACACAATTCCTATCGTTGACAAAAGACCATTTCCTAGCAAACAAATTGGTTGATACGGAGAGTTAATAGTCACTGAATTAAGTGCAGCCTTATTGTATAGCCAGTAAACGCTTAAACAACCGTATTTCCTGTTACCTGACACGCTTTTTACACGGCAGCTAGGGATGTCTAATACAGTACAATATTTTTGCAGTGAAAACTTCTTAAGACTGGGTACTTTTGGGATGGCCAAAAAGCACTGAACTCGCGTAACCGTCACGCTAAGTACAATAAAATAAATAAAAGATAAACTAGCAAATAAGATAAATATTAATAGAGTTATATAATATTAATAGTATATAGTATTACATAAAGTAAACGAGCTGTCCTGATAGACGTCGTCCTGTCCGAAAAAATAGGGGTTGATCGTAGAGGGTTGAAAATTTAGGGTTATATGTATTTTTTAATGCTGTATCATAAAAAAATATATAAAATTTTAAAATAAATTGGGGTGGACTACCCTTAACATTTATAGGGGGATGAAAAATAGATGTTGTCCGATTCTCAGACATACCCAATATGCACACAAATTTCATGAGAATCGGTCAAGCCGTCTCGGAGGAGGGGTAACTAACATTATGACACGAGAATTTTATATATAAGGTAATAAGCCAGAAGAATGTCCTAGAGTTCAAAATTGTAATTAATAAATATTGATAAATAAAATAAAGTGGGCAATAAAAAGGAAAAAAAGAAAATCACAATAAAAAAATATATAAATAAAGAAATAATATAAAACTATAAATAACTATAAATCTATCTATCTATCACTGTGATACAAAGTTACCACTTCTAATGTGCCCTTCGACGACTGACTTATTTTTATAGTGAAACATCTTCATAATCGTTGTGATTTGAAGCTCGATAAAACAAAAAAAAAAGACACTAAAACAGATATTTAATCATTTAAACACTATGCTCATAAAGATAAAGTTGGAAATATTTAAAAAAAAATTGAAACTAGAGCATTTCTTTTCTATTTTAGTTATCATAAGCCTCTCGTGTCATTTGTTCAAAGTAAAAACATGGAATCTGAATCAATAATATCTTAAATATGAAATGTGATATTTTTGCATTAAAAAAAAAATCGAGCTTGGTAAAAATATTATAAATATTATAAACCGGTATTATTATTGCTATAAATATCCTAATAATTCTTGTTGGTAACTTTGCTGAATTTTCACTTCTGCCATGTGTGAATTGAACACACAATATTTTTGAATATTTATATTGTTACTAGCTGTCCCGGCAGGCGTCGTCCTGCCCGGTAAAAAATAGGGGTTGATCTTAGAGGGTTGAAAATTTAGGGTTGTATGTATCTTTTAATGCTGTACCATAAAAAAATTGAAATTAAAAATTTTGTCCAAAAAATAAAATAAAAATTTAGGGGTGGACTACCCCTAACATTTAGGGGGATGAAAAATAGATGTTGGCCGATTCTCAGACCTACCCAATATGCATACAAAATTTCATGAGAATCGGTCAAGCCGTTTCGGAGGAGTATGGCAACGAAAACTGTGACACGAGAATTTTATATATTAGAAGAAGATTGACCAGCAGGCAGACGGCTCATGTACTGGAAAGTGACTCCCACCGTCTATAGACGTTAGTGACACCAGAGCTTCGATTCTGCTATATCTGTCTCTTCAAAATTGTCAGACACTATCGTCTCAATCGCAGGTTTGCCTGATTTTGGTATTCTTTTAATTCCAATGGCGTGCCCGTGGCAAGCCGCTCAATTATTTATAACTTTCGAAATAAATGTTTAAAATGTTAGTATGGTTTCAATATCCATTTTTTTTCTACTATTATTTCGCCGCGACGATATCGAGAAGATATTTTGGATTTAGTAGAATACAAAATTTGACACTATCGCAAGGGAATCGTACTTCAAATGTTTTCGTAACGCCAATTTTTAAATTGCAGAATTGAACACCCATACGACGCCAACGTCATTTATAGTAAGGGATAGAGATGATAGGATAGAAAGGATAGCAGGGGTAAGATTCGTAGAAATTATTAAGGGAGGGAAAGGGGAGATAGAAGGATCAGACAGGAAGAATGGCATCGAATAGGAGGAGGGGAAGTGGACCGTAAGAGCTCACACTCATCACATGAATCACAATTAGCTAAAGACTAACCGTTTTGCGCCAATATTCTGTGATCTTTGTGACAGTATCACACAGATCGAGCCGGCCCTAAGAGCTCAAATTATGATAACGATTCAAGTACGGCTCTAGCACGTCAAAGAGCGTTGTATCAATATAACGAAACATTAATACAACGCTATACGATATATCGATATCTGATAAGATATTTTGTTTGTGTTTGTATATCGCATTCTTTCCAAGATATCATATAAACGTATCTTAACCAAATATAAACATTTTTTTCTTCGTTATAGAAGAAATCAGGGATCTTGACGATGAAACTGATATAACAGTTTTGAATACTTTAGAATATGAGCAGTCTAAAATGTAATAATAAAAAGAAACCTTATCTATTAATCAAAGAAGTTTGGACGCTTACTGTATCAAGTTACACTATCGCATTTAGGGCTGCAAGGTAACAATTTTATGACGCATAAATTGACAGATTGTTACAACGTAATTATTATATCTTTCTTATACAACTGTATATCTTATTTTTTGTATGTAACTAATACTAATCGAAAATATGAGATAATCTGAAATTATTTGATACACGTCAACATAACTGAAACTGGTATCATATTATTTATATATCCTTATCCAGATCAGAAAATTTAATTCATAACATGCCTAGACAAACTTTATAATACCGTAGGTCATTCATTACATAAGGTGAAACATAAAAAAGACTAGTATAAACAAATACCCACGTAAACTGGAAATTTTTAAAGAATAACGTAAAAGTTTTTGGAGAGATTAAAAGGATTCGATATTTTATGGATACCAAATATGTTTTGGGCATCCCTAACGGCTTTATACCTTAGCGCTTAATAATAGATACGACACTAGTTGCGAGCTAACAGTCGAATTTATATTTTATTTCCCTGGATTTATAGTATAGTTTGAATTCATTTAATTTTTTCGTTTGGACATATTTTTAAATGTTCTGTTAATATGTATTTGTGGTAAACAGCTTTATGTAACACTAGTTTTGACCACCAATTTCATTCTCGGTAAGCTTAGAGTTTGTATATGTATATATTTTATGAATTTTGAAAGATAATAAAATATCGTATATATCGACAATATCGTATAGATATTGTCGTATTAATTGGCGAGGGGCGTATTAATTTTTCTTTTTTTATTGCATAAGTTCAGCAAGCAGACAGACGGCCCACCGGATGGAAAATGGTTACCATCGCCTATGGACTTTTGCAACATCAAAGGTGCTACAAATTCGCTGCTGCGTTCTTGAGCGAGTCTAGAACCTCGGCAATTAATGCTGGAATATAACTCCAGTTGTTGCGGCGGCATTGGACCAGGGGTGGTAGCCATCCAGTTGGGCAATCACCCTACTACCTGAATGTGGGTTGTTATCTTGCCTCTTACGTCATACCGCCCGGCTGCAGGAAATTATATTCTTCCTCCGTTCCTGCACCAATCAATAATTAAAGGCTTTATCTTCTAACAGGTCAATTGCCAGTTATTCGCCGCTTAGTTACATCAGGACACAAAGTTAGTAAAAAAACTAAGCGCTTTGATAGACCATAATCTGCCGCTTCACTTAAATACTTAATTAACCATGTGACTAGAGTGAACAAGTACATTAGCGCCCGATTCACTGACAAAGCGTTTTGATCTGTTTAATTAGGTTGCCACGGTTACAGTGCCACTGGTAATGCCCTTAGCGCTTTGTCAATATATGCCAATTTCTGAACATCTTTTTTTAAATATATTGTGTAATTTTTTTGTCACATAAATTGTAATCAAGTAATAATAATAGACTTGACAAATTTATTTTACAAAAAACTACGCACCCCTATAGACTGCGTATTAATTTAATATCTATAATATTATGAAATAGTAAACACGCCGGGTCCGGACAGTAAAAGCTATTTAAAAAAATAACTAAATTTAAGAAATATTTTGGAAGAATTAGTTATATTGTCCTAATATAGACCTTCCATAGAGCAACATAAAAAAACAAAAATGATAAATTCACATATATAGTAGGTAGTTAAGGTGAGTCAAGGTGTGCTCAAGCTTTAATAATATATATTCTTTTATCATTTCAGTTTATTAAAAACATAATTTGGTCTTGCGACATATTGCGATTATAATTATTTCTTATTAATTTCTCCATAGGTGACAGAATTTGACGAAAGTTGTTGTTTAAGCTTTAACGTTCTATTGGGCCCAAACACAAATTAAACCAAGTTTTGATGTTTGTCAAGTCAATATTTGATCATTTAATCTTTCCACAAGATCAGGAGAAAACCCTCAAGGTCTTTTTGAAAAAGGAATGGGAGAAGAATAATATATATGTAAAACATGAACTAAACATGTTGATGATAGACAGAAAAGTATGTAACGTAGTCTCTGAAAATAAGTTCATTAAACATGTTTTAGCTGAAAAGCAACATTCTACGGTAATTGAAAGAGAGCCTAATGAAATTGTGTATCAGTTTGAGATAGCCTTTCTAGCCTCCACGCTATATATCCGCACAATGGAATGCCTACCAAATATCACGTAGCGAATGAATATAGAACAATGGCAGGTTATGGAAGTAAAAAATAAAGAAATTTTACAAAGAAAAAGAAGGAACTTTAGTTCCTTCTTTTTCTTTGTAAAATTTCTTTCAATAATTCAAAGGCAAAATTTCAAAGGAATCGATCTCATTATAGACAAAGTTAAGCCAGGCCTTGGAACGAGATAGGACGGGATGACCACAAGAACATTTTTTCACGAGTACAAAACAACTGCTCGTATCACCGACCTCGATGAGATACTGCTATACCGTCTTGGTATAGTTCTTGCAGACATAGCGTGTGGCTATGAAATTGACTTGAACAAATTTCACATATACTGTGCAGAAACGCGAGATTTATATATCTTTCTATACCCGTGGTATAACATACCAGCCAATTACATAAGCTGGAGCAGGAATAAGATTCAATAATTCCAATAGGGCAAACGTCGGAAGAGGCTTCAGAGGCCAAAAATAAAGAAACACGTAGAGCAAGACTTGACAGACAAGACACTTTCAAAATATCGCGGGTCTGCACAAACTGTGACTTAATAAAGAGTTTGTCTATATCTTCTGATCCTTTATCACATTATTGAGCAAGTTACCAAAAAAAAGTAACTCACGACAGTAAAGAATTAGAGTTACTATTAAAATTAAAATAAACTATATATAATTGCTTAAAATGTATTTTATTTTCTACCGCAGCATCACATGATGTGTTGATTGCCAGTTTAGGTCATTGTAAAGCCCTTGGGTCCGATATCGATTTTTTTTCATGTACTTTGGGCAAATCGTACACTGTGGAGCTATTTGAAGTTTTTCGGATGCAAAAAAATTTGTTTATTCCGACACAGTTTTTACTAAAACGATTGATTACATAGACTTTTTTAAAATTCCGCGTTACTTTGTGCCCCGGGAATCCCGCGGGAATTTCAAGTCAAGCGTGGACAAAGTCGTGGGCATATCCTAGTTGTTACGTAAAATTCTTCACTCTTGCATAGAGCCCGTATACTTCGAATCGCCTTAATATAAATATGAACTATAGGAGACGTAATTCACCACGTTTTGAGCTGCTCAGTGATAACCCCATCTTAGATATATTCAATGATGACATAAAATTCAAGCAATTGATCAGAGCAACCAATTTCTCTGTCATATATCATATATTACGGAGAAAGAATACAAGTTCCTGCAGCCGGGCGGTCTGTCTAAGAGGCGACGAAACCACCCACGGCTAGTAGTAGGGCATTTGACCGACGGGATGGCTACAACCCCTGGTCTAGAGTACACTGCCATAACAACTTTGAGTTATGTTCCGGCATCAGCGGCCAGGTTCCAGTTTCTTCTTTAAGGCTGGCAGCGCTTTGGCAGCCTCTGATATTGCCAATGTCCATATACAACGGTAACCACTTTCCATCACAGTTGATCCGTAAGCCTGTCTGCTTTGCTTCAGCAATACAAAAATTATATACCAATTTTATATTTTTTATACTTAGTACCACCTTAACTGTTATAGAACCTAAACTACTCTATGGTATTACATAACACTATATCTGTATTTTAACTTAGCCTTAATCACGTGATCAGGGATACAACTTAGATTCTAAAATTATGATACAAATATTCAAATATATCATGTTTGTATTCTGTAGTGTGAAATAAATAAAATATAAAAAAGAAACGTGATTCTGTGGCTAATATGGCTGTCGTTAAATAATTGCCTATAACGTGAATTCGAATGTGTGTAAAAAACGAGAACTATGCACCGATTAGGCACTTAATCAGGCCTAATATTGATAATATATTGTTGTAATCACCACTCGTTGGCTGCAAAAGAAAACATCGTGAGAAAACATCCACATCAAGATTATCGACATGTGTAACCTTTCAGTTCAATTTGGACAGACGTAATGGATATTTTGTCCATTCTTGCGAAAAAGGGAAGCCCGAACCTAACAGTAAGACGATAATTGGTAAAAGTGTATTATTAGGTATATATATTTTAATCATCACATATCTATCATGTATCTATCTGATCCATTTTCTTGCTGTCGTATCAAGATACGCTAGAGTAAATCGTTCTCTGAATAACATCCTCATTATCGTCTTTTTACAAGATAATAACGATGTAAATATTATCGTTGTTCTAACGTTAAATATGTTATACCTTTAAAGTATAGATTCATACACACTATTTCTTCTTTATCTCACACAGTATTAAATACCTCTGTATTAAGACCATTGGCAGATATATCATAACTTATTGCGTCATGCCAGCATTTCTTGGACATACATATTTACCGAGGCATGTCTCTCTTGCAGTTTTTCTGTGACGTCACCGACTTGCACGCTATCACAAACGCGGGAACTAGAAATTGTGCTTGGCGTATTTTAACTTTTCTATTCTACAGTGCTTTTATCTAACACAGTGGTAAATCAAAATTAAAAAATACCTTAATCAGCCGACATGACAACGTTGACATAAATGGTATGGTGGTTATAGAAAGTGTAAAGTAAGAAATAACTACACAAGGGACTGTTGAAATGTTGCATCAGTGACTGGAAATTTGAAAAAATAAGATCAAGGTAATATGATCAGGGCATATAGTTTATTAGTTAATGATTCCAAAAATGTGAGAGGAAAGAAAAATACCATGTTGTCATTTGGTTTTACAATTTTTCTTTAAAACTATTTAAGATCTGACCCTAATCATTTTTGCAACACTACATATTCGTTTCAAAATTCTATGATTGTATACTGGTCTCTTATGGCGGGTTTCTTTAGTTTACTATCCGTTCTCTCTTGGTAGAAAATTTACATTACTTGTATTGAGTGTGATATCATCACATCATAACATATTAATTGATATATAAACCCGCCCAAATAAGGAATCGGTTATGTTTACACCCACAATTTACGAGTATTCAACGAAGTGCCATATATTAATTAGACAAAGGAACATACGGGGCCTTTTTAAAATAAATTATGTAAAATACGTTTCTGACGCATGTAAGAATAATATTATTTTACACTTGTTTGCTATTAACGCAACTTCTTCATTTCATAAAACCTCATTACATCAAAACATTATATTAATAAAAATCACACATGCCACTCGCCTTACATACGTCTAATACTAAATACTTAATATCTCTATATAAAATCTAAATGCATGAAAAGCTGTTAAAACATAAAATATATATCTGAAATCGACACAGATTTTTAAATTTAATATATTAACAAAACAACAGTTATATTGAATAAATAACGGCCTGTATCAGTCTCCGGTCTAAAGTGCGGGTCCAAGAAATACTGGCGTCAATGGTCTCGCAATGAGGAGCAGAAATAGTGCTTCTCATTGTGAGACATGCGAACAAGATAATAACAAATAGGAGAGTCTAGGATAGTATATTATCATTATGTATTGAGTTTAGGTCCCATTTACACCAGTAATAAGCCAGTAAATGGACAATAAGTTATAAGTAACAGTTATTAATTACAGTAATCGTCAGTCTTTTATCATTAGACCGTGTCTCATGTCTTGATTCACTAACATTGAATTAATGCTTTTGAACATATAAATAAACCAGACAAGGACACACGTAGACGCAATACTAGACGGGCACAATATAATAAGTGGCACGAATTTAATAATTGTATATTATAACATATATATATGTGCCAAAAATAAAAATTGTTGCCGCCTACTTGAATTCCTATAATAACCAGTTCGATATCCGCGAAGGAACAGCTGGAACGGTTAATTTTATTAAATTTGTCGTTCCACCGACTTTTACCGCCGAACACAGAACCGATAATAAGTGTCCACATTTTTTTTACATCTAATTCACGTCAGGGACTATAAATTTAATGAAATTTTGTTTGGATTTGTGGAAAGTTAATTAAAAAAAAACGAACTCCGTTGGCTCAGCGACACATAGTGAGTCTTGGCTTCCGAAACGAGAGCACGCCACTTTCCTCTGTCCTTCAAAGTGTTTTACCAGTTGTGGGTTTATAGTGCGGTCAGATCAGCTTCCACTCTATCCTTCCAGCGATACTTAGGACGACCAAGCGGTCGCCGATCGTCTGGTCGGCCCAAGTATGCTATCTTCACTCCCCGATCCTCCTGCATCCGCTCCACATGATATGAGCCAGCGGAGACGGTGACATTTTATGTCCCCGCTTATGTTGGGCAATGAGGCCTTCTATTTCGGAGTTGGTTCAGACCCTCCAGCTGCCATCTCCTTTTATTGTTGGGCCCAAGATTTTTCTGAGAAACTTCCTCTATATGACCAACAATCGGTTCTCCTCCTTCAGTGTCAGTGTTAATTTTTATATTTAAAGAGATTACGATTATTCGAAGCAAGTGCGTATGTAGGCGCACGTACGTGAGTTGAGAGCATTTTCTTTCAAATATTTCTAGTTCCGTAGATATTATCTTCCTATACATATAAACCTATAAAACCGTCATTTCCCTTCGTACATTTTATAAATATATAACTATACTATATATGTCACGGTAACTTATACTAACAGTTGTGTGGTAATAATATTACGAGGCTCTGTTATTTCCTCCATTTCTTTCTTTCCTACAATTCAAAATTAACAAATAGTTAGTAGATTAGTGTGCCAAAAGTTATTTGGTCAGCGACTATTTTGAGCTATTCTGGGTTCCTTCCATTATTTACAATATACTTGTATTATAAACTACACCAGTACCCTTTTTCAGTAAATCAGTAGAAACAATATATTATCTGTATTACCGTGCTATCGGTATGAATCTTAAAATCTGAAGAGTATAAATACTAGATAGAAGTTGAGTAGCAGCACAGCCGCGGGGTAAGCTCTAGTTACATTTATACCGATTTTTAGCCAAATCGGTCCAGTAGTTTTACCGTAAAAGAAAAAAAAAACCCGGAAACGATACCATTTTTGTTGATACAAAATCCTATTTGCATCCCCAGCATCGAAAATGTATATATACCGAGTTTCAGCCAAATCGGCCCAGTAGTTTTTCCGTGAAAACAGTTAGTTTTGGATTTATAATATTTTTACATGCCGACAAAAGTAAATTGCACACCTGCCTGCCATAAAGACCAGTTTATTACCTTTCCGCATTTGGACGTCTTTTATTTACTTTGTGTTTAAAATTTGTAATTAAATAATTACATACATACATACATAACTTCACGCCAGGTCCCTTGCGGGGTAGGCACGAACAACAGAGTGCCACACATAATTATGGCAAAATAGTAATTATAGCAGTCATTAGACAGGAGTGTCGAACTAATTCTTGGAAATTATTGTTATGCGTCGAGACTTGTATTTATTTGTACAGGATAAAAGGAATACCCGAACGGCAGTGAAACGAGGGTAGTTATTGAATTGTGTAGTTTGTACTGGTTGCGTCCAGTTATATTTGTACCTGTGTTATACGTGTTTGTTTAGTTTTAAATTATATAGTTATTCCAACGGGATTTTAATTCGAGTCCCACACAATTTTTAATATTTTTTAAATTATGCTGTTTTATGTAATTAATTTGAAATCACATTCATGAAAAAAAACGATAACATTAATTGACCCCAAAATATAAAAGTAACAGAACGTATACATTATATACATATGTGACATCCGCCCAAATAAGGAATCAGTAATGTTCACACCCACAAGCTACAAGTATTATCTACTCAACGAAATTGTTACAACGAAACAACGTTACAACGAAAGTATGTAGTAAATAACTAAGTAGAGGAAGGAAAAATTGTTTTTCAAGCGATATTTTCACATGAATTATATAAAATACATGTATGACGTGTGTAAGAATATTATTTTACACTTATATTTTAATAAATATGACCTCCTCAATCAGGTCCCAGTCTACAGTGCTGGTCCAAGAAATAGTGGCGCCAATAGTCTCGCAAGGACCAGTGCTATAGGCCTTGCGAAGTAGAAAAAACAAATAGGAAAGTAGAGTCTCTAGTCTAGATTTTATATTCTCATAATATCTAAGGAACTTACTATTTATTTTATTTGGGTAGTTAATAGCTGTAGTCTTAAAAAATAAAGTTACGGAGATAGCTAATAAACATCTATTCATAATACTCCACAAATGGCAAGGAAATAACAAAGTATAAAATAAAATAATTTTAGAAAAAAAGAATCATAAAATGAAAATTTTGTCAACGGGAAACTAAACATTATTATAATAGACTTTGAATAAATTCGCATTTACACATGCTAGACTATCCACAAACAAGTTATTGTTTACATAATAAATATTATTATCAGCGTAAAATCATCTATTATGTAAAAATGCTTACTTTAACGTATCAAAAATATTTTGTCATAAAATTTGTATGATATTAACAAACAACATGGTTTAAAAACCATGTTGTTAATAAACACATTATATTTTTTATGAAACACGGGCCTCTAAAGTAGCTGATTTTAAAAGCCAGGATAATGTTGATGAAAAGTAAAATTCATGTTATAAGTTGAAATAATCAAAACGCTACAATCTTTGAAATAGAAAAAAGGCAGAAAATAAATATAATGGAACATTGAGAGCCTTTTAAACCAAACTTGGAAACTTCAATCTTGTTCGATTTCAAAGTTTCAAGTGGCAAATGTGTCTTCGAGACCACTCAAAAGCGCTCAGTAGCTGGTATGGTCGCTTGAGCAACAAGTAGAGGCAACAGGCAACAAACTAAGCTACAGAAAAGAAATAAAGCGCTAAAGACTCAATAAGACTTTCTATTCATAGTCTTAGTAATTCAGCTAATGCAGAAGATAAATGAAAAGATAATTTCGAAAAAACCTACTCTGAGACAACCTTTTAAAATTCTTAGAACGTTTGTGAAGTAGACTAATAATAATAGACCAAATGCGTGTGGATTATATATAGCGAACTATTCCGTAGAGACCAAGACCAAAGACCATGCACCGATCCATTTGGATAGGAATAGCTTTTTGAGGGTTTCGCTACCATTTTAACAAAAATAGACCTTTTATACAATCTTTACTTTTTCGTCTGTTTTTTTTTCCAGAAACTATTATCTATATGGGTTAAAGACAGGAAAATTATATCTTAAAGCCGCTAGAAATGGTGCAATAAAACAATAAAAATATTATAAATTAGGGGCTGTTCTCACACCTTCAAGTTTATTTGTAAGAAACTTGAATATAAAAGACGGTAAAAGTAAAATTTGATACATGTTTTGTCTTGTAAACACTCACAAAATATTGCAAGGCAATATGCATGCTTTAATCGAACTAAATGTGATTTATATTTATTTATGAAGGATAATATGTGTATATATTTTATACAGTACTAGCTGACATGGCAACCTTCGTACCGCCTCAGAACCAATAAATAAAAAAAACGTTTATTTCTGAACGACGGGACGAATATCAAAAGTTTGACATTCAAAACCAAAAAAATGCAAATAAAAACTTATTTTAAATTTAATTCATTTCTAAACGACGGGACGAACATCAAATGTTTGACTGGTAGGAATAGTTTGTAAGGGAAAGCGAAATTGTTGTATTTACCATATTCCAAGCATTTTTTCATATTCACTCACCTTTTAAACCTCAAGATAAGAACAGATAATTCAAAACCAAAATTAGCCAAATCAGTGCAGCCGTTCTCGAGTTTTAGCGAGACTAACAAACAGCGATTGTTTTATAGATATAGATTATTCATATTCATACAAGACTTAAAAAACCAAAATGTTTTCGAATTTCGAGCAATATCATTGGTACAAAAGCGACTGCTATATTCTTCGTTCTAAATAAATGGTATTCAAATAACGCTCAACCCAATTCTCTTAAACAAAATATTTATTCTTCAGCCTTATGAATGTGTGCAGATTCAGTTATAGTGAGCTAGTTGCCTTGTTAGTGAGCTTGTTGGACTAGTTAAGTTCGTTAGCCGGAAGCACAGAATGTAGCTAAAGGATAACGAGATCACTCATGTTTATATCATAGCCTGCTAATCCGAGGCAGTGATGCGGAAGTCATTAGTTTATATACATATCGAAAGCTCATTTATGAAAATGGTCTATTTTAATGTAAAAAGTAATTGTTATCTCCTGAATTTTATTTGAAAATCCTACAAGAATTTTATACCAGCGCTAGCCCTGAAAAAATAAAATTCTAGATTCTAGCGCCACCTCGGTGGCGCTAGACCCGGTGTTCTATTTGTGAATCTAAACCATCCCCGAACCCACTCAAATACAATTTTTTACACCTTGGGATACATTATTGAATTTTTAGTAGCAATCCCTATTTTTTCTCGAAAAAATTTAGCCTGTATCAATTATTCGTTACAAAAATTCAAAGTTATAAAAATACAAATCTTTATAATATTAGCATAGATTTCGCGCTTGATTACGCTCTCAGACATGTCAGAGGTAATTTAATTATAGGTCTTTTACTTAGTCTAGTTTTTATTTCTATTTCTTGAGTATACATATCTATTTCTATTTCACTTTACATTAATACTCTTATCTTATTTTTTTAATTCAACTCCGATTATATCGGCCATTTGTGATATTTTTTGCTTCATGAACACTAAAGAATCGATAAATTTTAATGTTGAAACAGTTGCACTACCAAGTCGATGTTACCGTACAGTTACCGTAAGGCACAAAATATTGTCATATTTCAGATTAGAAGAAATATTATTCATTTGTAACAAGTTCTACAACTACTTGCAATACTGTTAATTATTTTAGAATTCGGTTACAAATAAAACATTGCGGTTATGCATGTGTTCGCCAGTGAAAAAAACGAAATATTTTTAGTAATCAAGAAAATTTTAGGCTACTATTAAATATGCCCCATTGTCAGACAATTTACGATGAAACGCGACCTTTCGAGTAACGAAAGCCTCATTTCAACCAACTCTCTATGGCATTCGGTAAACATAATCAATTTTCCCATCAGGTGAAACGTCTGTACCGGTTGTTAATATAAAAAATAAGGAAATACCCGGCTCGGTGTATATTTATATTACATAAGGGCAATTTTTATAAGCGCCTTGGGATCGTACGTGCTACTGTTTATGTTTACTTGGTGGGTGTCAAAAGAACCGGCTGATCAAACCATGAAATTAGAATATGTACTCGCCTATTATTCCGGAGTTCTGATAGGTGATCATTTCCCTTCTGATACTTTCACACACCAGATGTCCTGAGCTTATATATACTTAATAAGTCACACAGAATACCGCCAGCCAGGTCCGTTATTTTTCCTACATACTAACACTACATACTAATCATTTGTCTGGACACCTATAGAATTTTGATAAAATATTAAAATAGTGGCAACTTCGTAGTGGTCACAAAACACTCCCCTCTTTTTTAAAGTTTAATTCAATAATATGAATTCACACCCGTGTTGTATTTTATAGAGAAACTCTCTTTTACAAATTGTGTGAATTCCCTTTCATATTATTTTTTTGCTTGCTGTCGCGTTGGACACCAATCAGATTATTTGTGCGACAAGATTGAAAGTTAGTTGTGTCGAGTTTAAACTCCAAGCAAGCGATTTCTATAATTGAATCTCTACCGTACCGAGTGATTTCAAGTTAAAAATCTGAGCGCAGTGAAATATTTGACATAACATGAAATAAATTAAGTCCTAATCGTTTGTGTCAACTTTTTACATTACGAGAAATCAAACATGAAAGAAAATTCTATTTTTATTTTATGAAAATATTGAAGAATAAAAAAAACTTTTTCGTGTAATGTGAATTTTTATAAACAGTTAACAAAGGTTAGTTAAATAATACGAATATAATTTAAAAATAATAGAACAAATACCATATACCTACTAGTGTTTACAACATAAGTAAAACCAGCAATGAATTGTATAAGCATCTGTCTTGCAATTACAAAGGGATGGCACATTTATTTCTAATGAATAGATCAGATTTTTTTTAAATACAGGATTATCTTTCGTGGTTATTTATTTTTACGATCACCCGAAATTCGCTTTATATCTTAAATAATAAATAAAAGTGGCATATATCTATATCTCAACCTTGGTCTCCCTTGTTTTGTTTCGAAAACTCACTTTATTGGAGAAAATTAAATGGTATTATTCAGACTTCTACAAATTCAAACGTGGTCTTTTGGCTTGAAAGTTTTATGGAAGTCTTTTTCAAAAACAGACTTATCTAAAACGTTTAATCAAAACCTCACATTTCCAAATTTCTCTCCATAATATTGGCTAAGATTTTTAATATTTTTGTCAGGCGTTTGGTATACATAAGATGAAATTGACGGAAACACTCATTTAATATGACAAAATAAATATATGCTAGCATTAGCGCTCCGCACCTATTGGTCTTAGCATGATGATATATAGCCTTGTCAAAGAAGCAAGTGAGGTGTGTAAGAATAAGCCTAAATGGCGCTCTGTTGTTCGTGCCTACCCCGCAAGGGACCTGGCGTGAAGTTATGTATGTAAGTGTGTATGTATGTATATATAGCCTATAACCATCCTCGATAAATTGGCTATATAACACTGAAAGACTTATTCAAATCATGACAGTAGTTCCTGAAATTAGCGCGTTCAAGCAAACAGACAAACTCTTCAGCTTTATATATTTGTATAAGAATACATAAACCTCTATCGCCATGTATAAAAAATAAAATATCCTAGCTGTACCCGGCAGACGCTGTCCTGCCTTTAAAATATAAAAACCTTGAACCCGATTGCAGTGCTATCTACCGGTACCAAAGGTTAATCTAAACTTTTCTCGAATCCACTTGAACAAAAAAAAAAACATCAAAATAATGACCATCGTTTGGAAGTTTAGCGTTGCCACCTACCGGGTACAATCGTGAATCTAAACCATTCTAGGAACCACTTGAACTCATACACTAAAAGAACCACCTAAAATCTGGTACTTGATTGCAGCGCCATCTACCTGGCTTAAAATGACAAAATATACTAAAACAAATGCAGATGATGTAGTGATTTAGTTATTATTATTTTATTGTTTTCTCTAAAATTGTAAAATGCGGAAATTTGAGGTTTTGTTCTTCGCCTCCTCAATTAGCAGTCGGGTCAAATGTATTTTCCACCGTTTTAAAAAGCGTTAAGTTGGTCACATGTCACGAAGGCCGTCATATACTCGCTTGGCTTCACTGGCCCATCGATTTTCCTATCTTCTAGTCACCACTTGATATTTACGTTACGTTGTCGCCGGAACACTATTGCACTTTTATGAATGTACTCGCGTCAACGTGTGGGGGTGACGATTTCAATATTTTTAATGTTAAAGTAACTTACTGTACTAAGCATGGATTAGGCGAGGATTAAGTACTTATTTTTATTGCAGGAGTTCAGCAAACAGGCGGCCCAATTGATGGAAAGCGGTTACCATCGCCTATGGACATTTGCATCACCAAAGGTAAAAATACCTAGTTTATTAAAAAAGTGTGTTAGTAACATTTTTAGCTTGCCATAAACGACAGTAGCTGCTTACCATCAGATCAGGGCTATCATGCTAATTTTGGTATCCTAGTAATAAAAACCAAGTTTCAGTAGCCGCGATCATAAAATGACTCAAATTGACTTAAATAAAAAAGATACGGGGAAAGCATGCTTACGTTTCTGCGACTAACACATACAATTAAAAATACGTTTTAACGATTTTAATCACACACATCCAGGTGGTAGGCTGTTTGCCCGACTGGATGGCTACCACCCCTAGTTTAGAGTGTGCCGCCATAACAACCTTGAGTTGTGTTCCGGAATTAGTGACCAGTTTCCAGTCTCCTTTAAGAGAGCAGCAGCGCATTTGTAGCACCTTTGGTGTAACGACCATAGGCCGTGGTAACCGCTTTTCATCAAGTGGCCCGTCTGCCCGTCTGCTGAACTCCCGCAATTAAAAAAAAAACTCTAAATCATAATGGCCATATTACGAAGACCTTGGTCAGAAGCTCGTTCCAAATTTCTAAAGTACGTATTTTCCTTACAGATTTGAAATATTGCGTCTGCAAGAAAAATATTCTTTGCCGAAAAGTCAGATTGGTTTTTTTTTTAAATAGTCACTTGTATAAGCCTTTAAAAGGTATTTATTATATTTGAAATTGGTAATAATACCCTAGTTATCATTTTACGCTTGAACAAACAACGTTCTATTTGTTACCAACACTATGCATAAATATCAGGGTCATAATTTATACCTTGGTTATATTTACAATTTGGAGTTCAATAAATAGAGAATTTATTACTAAAAGCTTAGAGTATAATATAAAATAGCAACAGTTAATTAACATTTATACATATTGTTTATATATGTAAATAATACGATGGCCTTAGTCATAATTTGCGCCGTTAAGGTTTCCCTGGCGGTCGCGTAAGAAATCGTGTTAGTGATGTCAATGTATAAATCAATTAGCATTTGTGCCGTTTGGGGTTGAAACATTAGGCCCGTAGAGTCCAGCCACAAAGAGTTTTTTTGAAGACATTTGTGAGAAACTCTTTGACACCACCCGTGATCAGAATGCTGGCTCACACTTCGCCCAGAAAATCAGCGAGATTTCTGAGCACGCTTCCGTTGACAGTTCTCTGCTAAAAACTTTAGTTTTAATATTGAGGTTACATTTATATTTAGGTATTTTATATTTGTTACGTAGTTTAATTTATAGTTCACTTTTTATTAGAATAGTATTTTAATTGATTACTATTAAATGTTGTATCAGAGTTGCTATTATGATGTAATTTGAATGAGACTTGAGTGTGCTAATGGCTAAACTACCACGATATCATCGTAGTCTGATGTACACCTATCTTCTATTACCTTACTAATAGTGGAAAAATCTCATTACTTGTGTTCAGTTGTGTCAAATTTAAAACAGTTAATGAATGAAACTAAACGTAAGATATATGAATCGGGTGCATATTATATTGTTACGAGTTGTGGGACACGAATTAAAACGCCTTTGGAATTATTATAGAGTTTATTAGAACTATACAAATACGTATAACACATGTACAAATATACCCGTACACAACAAATCCAAACGTAATGCAGAAGGTCGTAATTCAATAAAACGCAGAAAGTCCGTCACTGTGTTCCCGACACAAGTCTCGCCTTGATTGTCGTTCTCACTCGACTTTCTCCTCTCTTGATCAGGCCCTGGTTTTATACCTCACAAATAAAAATGTGCCCGTATTGTAGTCGACCTGATCCGCCACACCTGGCTAATGACCGCATATTTTGATGGAAAACGGTCATAAAAGAGTACAATAATACAATGGACTATTCTCTAGAATAATTGGTAAATGCAAGCCAAGAAATAAGTAAACAAAATAAGACGATCATAAAAGAATTAAAATTAGTTCAGAGTGCGTTGTTACAGATGTGCCGGTGTGAATTTGTTTTTGTTGGCACCTAGGTTGTAACAATATTAATACAATTTTTAAACGTCGGTTTAAACATACAATTAATTGAATCGAATCGAAACACACATCGTTACACAAGCGTAACTTGCTTTTCTTGGGGATATACAATGTGTGTATTTGTCTACCAGTTATTACATGAAGTTAAAGTTTCTGTCTGCAATTTCAACATAAATGCCAAAATTGATTTAAAAACTGCTATTTATACGATGTCTAATCATTCATTTTAATTATTGCTTCTAAAATTTTTGTATGTCGGCCTGAAATCAACAGATTTCATTGAAAATTCTAGGGATTATAAAACTAATTTTATTTCAAATTTTCGTGTATGTTTCGATATTTTGCAGAAAGCTCTGCATTATGTATATTTACTAAGGAATAGATATAAATAAGAAACTCACATTTCACATTCACACGCGCGAACGATATTGCGGGTAAAGATAATCATACATATTCATGAAAACGTAAGAGAAAAATACATTGTCATAAAGTTAAATATTACATTAAATTTTGAGAACGAAACAAATTTATACTTAATTGTAATGATCAAAGTTTTGGCATATAAACTTTAAAGCTTTGTTACATAGGCACCTACATAACTATACGCGGTATTACCAATTTTGGCGCCCTCCATTATTCCGCTAGCGGAACCCTAATTTGATTTGGCAAAGTTCCAACGTGAGCCCTTAGACCGAAACCTTGACAAAGTCATACGCTATTATTTATCGCCCGTTTTATCAGAAATAACGCTGACAATCGGGAAGATAGAAATCCATACTGCCATTATAAATGCAAGTAGCTCTGTCTATCTATTACATTTTCAAGGAAACACTATGCTAATGATTGTGATGCAATTTGGTATATCTTCTTATATATAAAAATCAATGGCTGTTCGTTAGTCTCGCTAAACTCGAGAACGGCTGGACTGATTTGGCTAATTTTGGTTTTGAATTATTTATGGAAGTTCAGGGAAGGTTTAAAAGGTGAGTAAATGTGAAAAAATGTTTGGAATATAGTAAAAACAATTTTGCTTTCCCTTAAAAACTATTCCTACCTGTCAAACATTTGATGTTCGTCCCTTCGTTTAGAAATCAATTAAATTTAAAAATTGTTCAGAAATCAAATAATTTAAAAGACGAGTATTTTTTCATTGGTCTGGTTATAAATGTCAAACGTTTGATGTTCGTCCCGTGGTTCAGAAATTAACGTTTTTTATTTATTGATTCTGAGGCGGTACAAAGTTTGCCGGGTCAGCTAGTGTAGTATAAAAGCTGAGAAACGACATAGAATAGTTTTTATCTCAGCACGTGTGATAGTTTCTGGGATAATAGGAAGTACATTTTGTGGTGGCGAAATGAGCCTAAATAAAAATGTAATGGCATGCAGCTTATGTGACTTGTTTGTCCTCAAATAAATTAAAGCATAACAATAAGAAGTATTAGCCCGCTAGGCTTTTGTATCCAATTCCAAGGTGCAAAGGTAGGCCCCCCGCCTCCGTGCTTGTTTTAGACATCTGGCATGGAATGGAGATCGCAAAGCTAAGCCTCAAGATCCAGGAGTGGAAGTGATAAACGGCATAACGTCGGAAGTAGCTACGGAGAACCTGCAGCCCACCTCTCGACACTCCTTAGCCACTCATCTGTTACGGAGAAAGAATACAATTTCTTGCAACCGATTGGCCTGTCCTAAGAGGCGATAAAACAGCCCAATGACAAGTGGTACCCCTGGTTTGGAGTACTCCGGCACAACACAGTCGGAACACAACAACTTTGTGTTGTGTTCCGACATTAATAATCAGGTTCCAGTTGCTCTTAAGAGGTGCAGGTCATGTGTAGCACGTACGATGTTGCAAATGTCCATAGGCGATGGTAACCGCTCTTCATCATGTGTCTGCTGAACCCATGCAATAAAAAACTAGTATAATATATATAAAGCCTGTCAAATAATATTAAATATATAAATAGAATTCGAAAAACAGTTTTCTTCAGTATAACAACCAAATCAACTCTGAAACATAAAAACCCTACAACTTGAATATGTATGCTGATTATTATAATTAACTTAACTTTTAACTCAATAAGAGGTTTATTGGCTCGTTAAAAAAAAAATCTTTATTCATAATCAGATTCATAATAAACAACATATTGTTACGACCTACAAAGACCAATTCACACCTGCAGTTTATTACCTTTTCGGCATTTAGACTTCTTTTGTTTAAAGTTTGTAATAAAAAAACAGCCTATTGTGTATCGTAATCCTTTATGGTAGGCATTAGCCAGGTGTGATTCTTGGAAATTACTGTTACGCGGTCGAGTAATGTGTCGAGACATATTGTATAGCTTAGCATAAAAGAATGCCCGAAGAGAGGGGTGAGGCAGTCTAGCGATAGGCACAAGCGTGACAAGACGTGTGAATATTCGATAAGCTATATAGTAACGGACTTTGCGCGTGTTATTGAATCGTGCATCACGTTTGTACTGGTTGCGTCCAGTTATATTTTTACCTGTGGTATACGTGTTTGTATAATTATAATAAATTCTAAAGTAATCCCAACGGCATTTTAATTCGAGTCCGTAACACTTAACAATATTAATGATATTATACAGTGTACACCTCCTACAATTATTATGAACGAATACCCACATTTTACACTCGTAATAGTCGCAGTGGATGCATTCATTACTCAGAGTATTCATTATATGGCCTACTGAGCCGCAGGGAGCACGTTTCCGCGCTATCGTGGGACGGGGACTGTTTTCATTTATTTTTCGCTACTGTAAAGTTACGCGTCTAGTTAGAAGTAATGAGATTCTGCGCAGATGTATGAGATGCCAAATGCTGCAGCAGATTGCTTTATTATAGAAAAATAAATTTACGATTTAAATAATAAAACGTGCATTTTTGAGTCATTTAAATATATATTATTAATAATAATAAATCGGCAAACAAAAACACACACTAATAGATCCCCAAATTAAGCAAGTCACGCATGTGTTATGTGTAATATACTACTCTGGGCCGATCCCAGACACCCAGACCATAGAAAATAACGGGAAAAATTCGTTGCCGAAATTTACCATACCAGCAATTGAACCCGGAGCCTCTGTGTTGCGGTGACGTAAGCCGGCAAAGGCTTAGCCAGCTCAACCACAGAGGTCGTCTATATTGTTTTTTTTTAATGTGTGTGCACAGTTTACTCGAAACAAAAATGAATAAGAATATTCACATTCCTATCATATTATAGACGTCTTTATTCTTAGGTATTATGATATGACCCTTGTTCGTAATCATTCAATCCAAATTACACTTTAAATTTTTTTTTTATTTATTATCAAAAAGTATCCGACAGTATATCCATAATTCAGGGCCTAACAATACACAACAATAAATATAAACAAAAACTGGATACTTATAATCTAGAAAAAGAAACAGAAAGAAATAGTATGTTACACTACACTAAAACAAATTACTCAATATGTCTTATATGAAACTTCTGACGGGAAAACTAAACACACTAAATTAAATTATTAGGTCTAAATAAAAATACCACATTCCTTTTCAATCTTATTAATAAGTTTATTAACTACTGATGACTTGAATATTTGTTTCAAAGAATTAAAAATGTCTATGTCACTAAAATATTTGTTGTAGGTATTTATATAACGACGCAGATATTCATTTTGTTCGTAGTTAGTTTTCGAAACCCTACCTGCTACCCCTAGCAAACAGTTTGAGTGAAGAAGAATTACGAGGGTACCGCTGTGGTACGTTAATATTCAAAGACGATTCACTAGCATAAAGTTTAAAAATTCAATGCACTGTTAAGCACAATTTGCTTTGATCGACGTATGAAAGATTTCTAAGTATATTCAGGTAGAGCTAAAATTCATTTGAAATCTTTTAATTTTTATTCAAATTGATAATGTTAATACTAACGGGTAAAGAGAAATGTGTTTTATTTTGAACTAATTAGGTTGAATTTTATGTTTTTATCACTTTTAGTGTCCTTTTTCATTTAATCTAGTTTCAAATCATAATGATTCCAAAGAAGTTTTACTTCAATATTAACTTAGGTTGCCTGACAATGAACGCTTTAAACGCGTATTGTTCTCGTAAGAAAGTTTTGTAAATATACACTAATTAATAATACGAGTTTAATAATGAGGCAGTAAATAGACAACTTGAAATGAATTCGTGTATAACAACTTTAATAATATCGTAGCTTAAGCAAAGCAATGATTTATTGCTGCTGTTGTCGAGCGCATAATAAATGTTCCTGCAGTCTGCATAAAATAAAGCTTTGCAAAAGGGAAAACGAAAAGTGAGCGAAGTGATACCCGCTGCTTCGGATCCGACAGTATTCGCTTCAATAATATCACAGATAGACTGCAAGACAAACATTGGATACACTATGGCAACTCCGACAGATTTTTGTAATATGTTTTTGGCGAGCACTGAAAGGAGATGTTGTACTGTGCAGATTTATTTTCTAAAAATGTGTAAAACCTAAAATGAACAATAGTATTGTTAGTTTTTGAGTAGTAATTATGTGTTTTGTGAGAAATGTGAACTGTATAGTCAAATGTGGCCTCTTGAGTTGTCACAAGAACTCCGTTGAATGGCACCGGCTGATAACCTACAGTTCAGCTATGCTACACATAGGCATAAGAAAATGAAGAAACTACATTGGTATCTAAGGTCTGGCTTAAAGGCCTAGTTGCCAAGCCATTAACCAAAATAAAAAAAATATAAATATGTAAATAGGTCTCAGAAACGTTAGCTTGACATTGCGAAGCTATGATATGTATGCTAATTATTAATATATACGCATTATTATTTTCATTTTAGTATAAAACAAAGTCGCTTTCTGCAAAGTCTGACTATGTATATCCACTAACTCCTAAAAACGCAACGGACTCTTAAGCGGTTTAGGAGAAGTTAGCAGATATAAAGCAGCGATAAAGTTAGTTATTTTATAAGAAAACTAGCTGACTCGTGCCTACTTCGCTGAAAATAACTTATTATTAATCACAATCAAATATACCCTTTGTCGCTTAGGAACAATGTAGCTTTTCAATGGTGTAAGAATTTTCAAAATCAGTTAGGTAGATCCAGAGATCACCCCCTACAACGTCACAAACTCACAAAATTTACCTCTTTATAATATTAGTATAGATAAGTGAAGTGTGAGAGAGAAAGAAGAAAGACAATTAATTTTCTCAAAACAATATAGCGAGACACATTGAGGACCCGCTGCTTGTTCCGACAGCGTTCACTTCCGTGACATGGCAGATAAACGGCGAAACAGTTGCATTGCCGGCAAGCGCTATGGGAATTATCAAAAGCTTTATAAGTCCAATAAGTGCTGACTTAACGTTGTTAGAGATAAAATGTGTGATAATCGTTAAGTTATATGGACTTCTCTATTTAAAGAGAACCATTCTACCCTTTGTCTACTAGTATATCTACTTAGAGACCTTCATAATATTTTATTATTGTTTTTACATTAAAATTTTATGTCCTTACACTCCTTTATTTTGTAACTGTTTGATACTTTAATCGTATATTAAGTTCACTTTTGGCTCTTTGTTGTTGCATAGAAACGTTGTCATTATATTATATACTTTTTTATCTATTGCAATATATTTTAATATAAAAGCTTGTCTCATATAATGTTAACAAATGAATTTATTTATATTTTTTTATTGTATAGACGTAGGTATATATATTACTAGCTGTCCCGGCAGACGTCGTCCTGCCCGGTAAAAATAAAAAAATATATATTTAGGGGTGGACTACCCCTAACATTTAGGGGGATGAAAAATAGATGTTGTCCTATTCTCAGACCTACCCAATATGTACACAAAGTTTCATGAGAATCGGTCAAGCCGTTTCGGAGGAGTATGGCAACGAAAACTGTGACACGAGAATTTTATATATTAGATATTGATGTGTGAAAAAAATTTATAAATTAGTGTAAGTACATAAATTTAAATTGTACAGTCCTATCTTTTTTCTAATCCACCTACATCGCCAGATTAGTTAAGAATTTCTTTTAAGTTAGGTTGCCTGGAAGAGATCGCCTTTAGCAATAAGGCCGCCTGTTGTTTTGCCAAGAAGTAATGTAATTGTGCATTTTTTTCTGTATTTGTTTATTTTGGTGAGCAATAAAGTGTTATCTATCTAGGGGGTAATCTCTGGATCTTCTGAACAGATTTAAACAATATTTTATTGTTCGAAACTTACGTTAACAAGGTCGTAGGCTATCTAACATGACGCTATATACCACGGAAGCGGGACAGAGCGCGGGTGAAACCGCGCCGGGCCGCTAGTTATAGTATAACATAATACGCTCGATATAAATTGACTTGAGATACCTAAAACTCGGAAACTTGGAATTCGAACTTTCCAAAAATTCTCTAGATCATTGTAAAGGTTCAAAATAAAGAGGAAGAATCTAAAACACGTATTCCGTATATATAAAAGGTTACGTTCCAATTAATTTATGCGATCTGAGAATACAATCACAACCGCAACGCGCTTAATCACCTTCATTCTCACACATACATAATTCCCTATGTATTCATATACGGTTAGTTGCAACACCTCTGGCCATTTGCGGTTGGCCACATTTCTGCTAGCTTCACATATACCTTATTTCTGTGTAATTCTCCGTTTGAAATAATGTTGCGCTTTGCGGCTTTCTGTTATTGCGTTGTGCACGGTTATGTCCCATCACTATTATTGTTATGATAGTCGCACTTATTGGTGTCGTGCTTAGCATTCCAACATGAGATTAGGATAATTTACACGTACAATGTGAAATATCAACGCATGTTACGAGGGGTACAATTTGCCATTCTTTTTATACTAATACAACAATATTGTTACGAGTTTAATGGGACTCGAATTAAAGATGCCGTTGGAATTACTATAGAGTTTATTAGAACGTACAACACTGGTACAAATGTAACCGAACACAACAAATCCAAACGTAATACAGAACATAAATTCAAACCTGCATATCTGTAAAAACACATTTTATTACCTTTCGGCATTTGTACTAATTATAATTCTTTAATGATCTTCTTCTTTTGTTTACTTGTTTATTGGTAAGCGTTTACTTGTTATTCTATCAAACAGTCCATTGTTTTATTGTACTCGTTTAAGGCCGTTGCGGTCGAATAATTAGCCAGGGGTTACGGATTAGGTCGACTACAATACAGTCAGATTTGTATTTGTGAGGTATAAATCCAGGTCCCGATGGAGAGACCGGTCAGTCAAGCGAGAACCACGATCAAGGCGAGACTTGTGTACATTCGGTAATCTATTAGTGATGGAGTTTGCGCGTGTGATTCAATCGTGTATTACCTTTGGACAGGTTGTGTATACTCATAACCCTGGTACAAATATAAGATATTATTAGAACTATATATATATGCACAAGTATGTATAGTTCTAATAAATCTTACATATAACTAGCTGTCCCGGCAGACGTCGTCCTGCCCGGTAAAAAATAGGGGTTGATCGTAGAGGGTTGAAAATCTAGGGTTGTATGTATTTTTGTATGTTGTATCATAAAAAAATAGAAATTAAAAATTTTGTCTAAAAAATAAATAAATAAATTTAGGGGTGGACTACCCCTAACACTTAGGGGGATGAAAAATAGATGTTGGCCGATTCTCATAGATACAGGATAAGCACAAAAAATTTCATCAAAATCGGTCAAGCCGTTTCGGAGGAGTATGGCAACGAAAACTGTGACACGAGAATTTTATATATTAGACTAGCTGTCCCGACAGACGTCGTCCTGCCCGGTAAAAAATAGGGGTTGATCGTAGGGGATTGAAAATTTAGGGTTGTATGTATCTTTTAATGGTGTATCATAAAAAAATAGAAATTAAAAATTTTGTCTAAAAAATAAATAAAAAAATTTAGGGGTGGACTAACCCTAACATTTAGGGGGATGAAAAATAGATGTTGGCCGATTCTCAGACCTACCCAATATGCATACAAAATTTCATGAGAATCGGTCAAGCCGTTTCGGAGGAGTATGGCAACGAAAACTGTGACACGAGAATTTTATATATTAGATATAATTGTAGAGGTCAAATTTCTGTACAATGAAAAAGTGCTAAAAACTGAGTCAGGGGATGTAAGACGGCGGGATGTACGGCGGTAGCTTATCTCCCTGGTCAACATATAGGGTACTTTGGATGCCAAAAAATTAAAGAGTTCCCGTGGGATAGTTAAAAAACCGCACCACGTGGACGAAGTCGCGGGCAGCAGCTAGTTCTATAATAATTCCAACGGCATTTGAATTTGAGTCCTGCAACTCGTAAGGCTGGCTGGCAGCTGGCTACGGGCCGGAAGGTTTTCTGCGGTTTTGTGGATCTAGAGAAAGCATTTGACAGGGTTGTGCGGAAGGACCTCTGGGACATATTGCCCGGATATGGGATTGATGGCCATTTGCTGCGTGCTGTACAGTCCACTTACGAGGACTGTATGGCATGCGTGCGGGTAGACGGCAGCCTGTCGCCCTAGTTTGACGTCAATATTGGCGTCCGGCAGGGCTGCGTGCTGTCGGCTTTGCTGTTTGTCCTATATCTGGACAATTGTCTCCAGAGATTAAGATTGATGGATGTTGGGGTGCGGATGGGTGATCTAGTTGTTAGCAGCTTGGCCACGACACACCTTCCATGATCAAATTGATCGTGTACTAGCAGGTGATGTCAGGAGCCTTAAGAACAGACGAGCGTGCATGACAAGAACTATGAATGTCAAAGAAGCAAGTGAGGTGTGTAAGAATAAGCCTAAATGGCGCTCTGTTGTTCGTGCCTACCCCGCAAGGGACCTGGCGTGAAGTTATGTATGTGTGTATGTAACTCGTAACAATATATCAATTGTTTAGACTAGTTTAGAGTAATGCAAAAATTGTAAAAAAAACTGTATCATGGCAATAGGTAAAAGTACACATACTAGCTTCCAAAGTCGTAAAAATAGAGGCGCCATTTTACTTTTGAGCTATAAAATGAAAAATTAAAAAATAAATTGTGAACTTCGAAAGAGTTTGAAAAGAATACTGATTTGAAAAATATCTGTTAAATATTTTTTTCAATATCGGCTATTTTTGAATTAATATTTGATTGTTTTGTTTGTAACATCTTACTATACCTATTATCAAAATTAAATATTCGACACGAAAAGTTAAGAACGCTGTAACCAGAAAAATGCTAGCTAGAGAGAGCCTTTTGAATTTTCAGAAAAAAACCATAACTTCTTTTTAGTATTTATTTTTGTAATTAACCACAAAACCAACCACCAACTCAATTGTCTTGTTTTGTCTTTACAGCCAAATTCAATGTGATAATGATGTGAAATTCCTGAAACCCGGACCATTAGTACTTTTTCTGATTCCAAATATGCAATATATAAATGTGTTTGTGTGGATTATAACGTTATCGCGTTTTTTGCGTCCAATACATGCCGAATTTCATGGGAGAGAATAAATAAACATACAAACAAACCTTCACTCTAATACGATATGAATGAATAATATTTAAGGCGGTATAAATTATTGTGACACTGGCAGCAATGGGCATTTTCCGCAACACTCAACAACAATACACGTGCATTATTTGCTACATTGCTACGTACTACGCGCTTTGAGCGCTTATGCGGTATGAGGCTGCTACGCGCTACTCTGTTGTAGCAACATCTAGGAGACAGTTAATAAATATTGAAATTCAAAAGTTTCCTAAGACGATTTTAATTAATTTAATTTATGTTTATTTAAACACAATCGAAACATTCAAGAATATTTCGATGTTTAGTCAAATTTTTATTTATACATTGAAGTTGACTCCCATGTATAGATTTCTAAATTAGAAATCTATCTATCGTATCGAAATCTATATATCAATCCGTCCATTTTTCGATATCTAACTTTGTGCTATTCCAGACTAATATCCGTGGCTAATACATCCAGATGCGTTCTGCCTGCCGTTCTGGAGTGATTGAGCAACGAGCATCCATCCAAACTTTCGCATTTAAAATATTGTATAGAAGTAGTTTTGTTTCACACGAGTTCATTAAATATCTTTAATATAATACAATAAATCTGCGATGGATTCAATAATTACAGAATAAATTTACAAATATGAAGAAATCAGGAGTCTAATAATTAATATGTATTAAAATTTTAAGATAAATATATACATATGTAAGTACTTATGAGTTATATTTTATTGATAAGCAGTAAATATATAATATAACTTAGGCATAGTTGCTTAAGGTAAGGTAGTGCTTTCTTGGTAGATTCTTAAACGTCAGTAATATTGTAGCCTCTCTGACTTTAAGCAGAGCTATATTTATTGCTATTAAATATTAATAGTTAGTTTTGAGTGGATGTTACTTAACAACTAAGTATTAACGGAAGACCAGTGCTGGCTATTATCAACTAGCATTTGCTGAGATAGAATTGAGAATTATATAAATATTTGTATGTTTTTAATAACCTTTTTATGTGTAATTCACATTAATAATTACGGCCCATAAACGTCCCACTGCTGGGATCAGGCCTCCTACTGTAGGGGAACGGACACGATACCTGTCTAAGGCGACTTGGCAAGTTTGACACATCAGTTACCTCGATGTGCAGGCTTCATCACAATCTTTTCCTTCAACAATAACAATATGCACATTAGGTAAGAAAACTGATCAAGTGGTGCCTGCATTCAAACCAGAATTCGAACCAACACGCTTTGAGTTTGCGACGCGTACATTAGCCATTACGCTATCTCGACTCATTTAAGTAAGTAACTAGTCATTTAAATAAGTCTAAATAAACTTTTTTGGAAACAGCAAAATTCTCTCTTTTCTTTCACCATATCCCCAATTTCTTGGGGTCGGCACAATGTCTGTTCCTTCCACACTCCTCTACTCTGACAAACATCTTCTGTCACACCACATATCACCATATCATCTTTCACACAATCCTTCCATATTTTTTTTGGTCTACCTCTTATCTACATTAGAACAGCACTTACAGTGAGTGGAACCTTCTTTCACTTCATATTAAGATTTGTATGGGCGAGCATTAATTTATCGAGTTATTAAACTCATATTTAGCTTTTGGTAAGAAATAAAGAAACGCTTGCTCACCGTTTTTGCAAGATCCCGAAGGAGGGTTACAGTGGGAGATTAAAATAAATTAATTTCGGCTCGCCATTTATACTTCACTCAGAACATTTTCATAAAACTAAAGCTACCTTCTTAGCACTCTTTGAGTGCGTAAATGACTTCGCGAAGGATTCTCGGGATAAAAATACTTTAAACAAGAAACCAAATCTGAATAGTGTCTAAATAATAATCAAAGCCCCTAAACAGCACAATGCTGGGTTCAGGCTTTGCGTTTATTTATTGAAAAAAAAACAAAATCGCATATCAATAATATGAACAAGAACAAAAGTTACTTATAATGTGAGGCTAATAACAGAAGTTAAAAAAGTTTAAAAATGCAATAAATATATATACATAAGTGAAAATAAGTATATACTTACACACACATAATAATAAAGTATTAAAATAAATCTAAATAAAATACATAGATAGATACATACATACATATTATGGCGCCTATTTTCCATGGGGTTAAGCAGAGATTATAGATCTCCATTTGCGACGATCCTGACAAGCTTCATCTACTTTCATTAACCTCTTCATACATGCACGTTTATTTGATATGCTTTTTACTTGACCTCGTTTTAAAACTTTCATGGTGTGTACGTCGATAGATAGACACATGTAAATATATATATTTATAGGACAGTACACCCTGCGTGTTCAAGGCGGATTGGTCAATTTAACACATCGGTTCTCTGGATGAGCAGCTTTCATCGATGTTTCAAGATGGGAGCAGAGAAGTAGAAATCGGGCTACTGAAACTTTCACTCCTTGTACGAAATGCCGATATTCTACGAGAGCGTGGTATTACATCAAACGAGCCAGCCCTAAAAACTATAATCAAAATTCCAACATGGCTCTACCACATCTATACTTATATTATAAAGACGAAAGATTTGTATGTTTGCATGTTTGTAACGAATAAACTAAAAAACTGCTGAATCGATTTTAAAAATACTTTCGCCATTAGAATGCTACATTATCCTTCAGTAATATAGGCTATATTTATTACGAAAAAATATCAAGAATCCCGATTAAAACTTCAGAATATAACGAAAGGTGAAAATTAGCCATAAAATGTATTTCATCGCATGCGCTGCAAAAAACTATTGACGATAGAACCAAAACTGTTTCACAATATTAAAGAGCATATCAATATCTAAAAAAACTTCGCGATACCATATATACAACTATTGTAGTTACGTCATTATAACTACATTTTTACATTTTAAAAGTTGATAGAATTGCTGACCAAAATAAAACCATGTTATCCATACCTTTGCATTAATACTTATCCAAATAAATTATTTCGTATTCAAGACTGTTTCAACAGATGTAAATTACTTTTTGAATTATTTGAATCGGACATTTTATTCAAAAGATATTACGAATAAAAAAATGACAATCTAAACAATATACTAGCACTGAATTTGAATGTCTAGTTTTTTATTTTATCAGGGCAGGACGTCTGCCGGGAGCGCTAGTTCGTAATAAAGCCATAGTGACTGAAAACCTACTAACATTTGCGTGGGAAAACAGACAACAAAACCAGATGCCATCGAGGACTAATAACATGGATTTATTTAAAACTAAATGACAGTCTAGCAGACAAAGGCTTTTTTCCATTAGAAAAAAATTCAATAAGAGTTGACATAGTTTAACGATTTATCCACGATAACCATTAAATATGTACGAGTGTATAAGATCGATGTTAGCATAGAGAGAATAAGAAAACCGCAGTAGCTTAGTGGTTAGTGCATTCTAGTTCCAAACTCAATGAGTGCTGGTTCTAACCTGGCCGGTAAGCATACAACGCTTACCCAGTTTTCTGACGTAATGTGCATATTGTTACTATTACTTCGTGGTACTACTTACTATTAGGCTATTAGTTTTGGTGTTAGTGATTAGAAAACAGCCTATTGTTGTATTGTAATCTTTTACGGCCTATTGTTGTATTTTGATCATTAAGCCGGGTGTTCGAATTGAAAATACAAACTGATTCTAAGAAATTCAATCCACGCGGCCGGACGGACATATTGCATCTGTGCAGTATAAAGCAATGGTCCGATAGAGGGACGAGGCAGTCAAGCGAGCACCACGATCAAGACGAGACTTGTGTACATTCGGTAATCTACCTACCCCAGGGCTACCACCCCTGGTCTAAAGTATGTCGCCATAACAACTATTAGTTGTGTTCCGGCATTAGTGACCAGGCTCCAGTCTCCTTCAAGAGAGCAGCAGCGCATTAGTAGTACCTTTGGTGTTACAAATGTCCATAGGCGATGGTAACCACTATCCATCAAGTGGGCCGTCTGCCTGTCTGCTGAACTCCTGCAATAAAAAAAAAAAAAAAAAAAAAAAAAATCTAATTAGTGACGGACTTGCGCGTGTTATTGAATTACGACCTTCTGCATTACGTTTGAACTTGTTGTGTTCGGTTATATTTGTACCTTGGTTATACGTGTTTGTATAATTCTAATAAACTCTATAGTAATTCTAACGGCATTTTAATTCGAGTCCTGCAACTCGTAACATTCTAAAGAGAAAAGACTTGTATTTTGGTGTTTGTAACAAATAAATTCAAAAACTACTGGACCGGTTTTTAGAAACTTTTTCACCATTTGAATGCTACTGTTACGCGATGTCCATCACAGCAGTTATGAGAACCATAGAGTATATTAATATCAAATAGATAATCTACATAGATAATAATATGATCCTGGAAACACTATGATGTAATTGCTATTTTTAGCAATGATGCAATATTATTATTTTGTAGGGTAGTTTTCGTAGCATTTTCGTATAAAAAGGCGGTGTGGCGTGTAGACGGGATTCATTGCTTACTGCGCGTTGTGAATAGTCACACCAAAGGCTGAACAATAAAGAAGAAACTCTGCCCAAATAGTAAATATTTGGCATATATGGTACTTTGTTACCCAAATCTCTGCAAGGCTGTTTACACTACATTATCCCTGTTTAATATAGGCTATGTAAAATAAGGTATCCCTGCTAAAACTTCATTAATGTAATCCATCAATCTTAACAAAATACTTGGCGCTGAAATCGGGTTTTAGAATTTTTAATGAAATTTTATAACTTTTTGAATTGGTCCCGGAGTGGTTTAGATTCACAATTAGTCCCGGTAGGTGTTGATAGGAAAAAAGTCTGACTTGACCGGTAGTTTATAATATTCTTTTTAAACAAAAAAAAACCGAATTCAAACTAAAAGCAAAAAAATATTTTCTACAGCAACTTGAAGTTAGTGCTTTTTGCCATTGTTTCGTTTTTTATGTTTTACTTGATACCGACTTCAAGATATTGTTACAACTCTGGTGCTGACAAAAACAAAATCCCTGCATATTTGGAACAAAGCAATTTTATTACCCGTCGGCATTTGAACTAGTAAGTGATGGAATTTGCGCGTTTATTGAATCACGACCTTCATTACGTTTTGATTTGTTGTGTTCGGTCACATTTGTACCTGTGTTATACGTGTTTGTATCGTTCTAATAAAGTCTATAATAATTCCAACGGAATTTTAATTCGAGCCCCGCGCTCTCGTGACAATATTGTAGAAATTGTCTATTTTTTACTTGTATCAATAACTTTAGAAATAATATTTAAAATGCCTGTAGACATTGTACTACTGGGACGCGTACAAAATTTGCTTTTGGAATAAGCGTTCGGCGTTCTTCCACAAGGGTTGGTCTCGATTCCCCTTATCAGATGCTAACTGGATAACAACAGTACTACTTATGAATTATTCTCTTCGAATAAAGAAAAAATATGAAAATCGTTTTACAATTGACGGAGAAATCGCGTAAGAAACATACAAGAAAAAAACCAACAGTCGAATTGAGAACCTCTTTGTCATTGTCGGTTAAAAAGTATCTCAATTGATTGTAATGTCCGCTTGTTTCTTGTGTTTTTTTTAATTGTGAAATACACATATAAGGTCGGACCTCACATAGTAAGGATGTCGTTATAAGCAAAATGTCTACAGAATTCTAGCAAGAGAGACACCAATAGAGTTTTAGAGAAATATCATAATTGTTTAAAAACAATAGCAGCTGCGTATATACGGCTGACAATATTGTTTACGCGGTCTTTTTCCATCCAGGGTAACAACTCTAATAAAAGGCTGTGTAACGGAGCTGTGGATTGATTTATTGCTTGATTGAACACAAGTTTCTCGTATTGCGCAGAACCGATACGTAATTGATGTAAAATGGAACGAAAAATTTCTTGGCCCACTCCTTAGTACGTTAACGTTTTGGTTTTAATTTACAGTGATGGATTTAGAACAAATTTTGCATTTTTTATATTATTAGACAATAATGTATTGTAGTTTTTCTTTTTAAATTAGCCACAAGAGATATAGGCGACAAGTATATCTGTTATTTATTATGCTATGAAATCTTAGAAAGATTATTTATTCCGAACAAATATTCATATCTTCAAAACTATTTGACAGATCTTGTTCAAACTATATATCGTTACAAATATATTTTATTCTTAAATACCATCCTAATATGTAAGTAGTTATATAACTCAAATAAAAAAGGATATAATATGTTTATAGTTCAACTTAAATAAAAAGTTGAAAATAACATGGTTATTTTAGTGTTCAGATTGGTCTAACGAAATTCACGGGACTATGTAAACTGATTTTTTCATCATTTTTTTACAATATATGTCGATCTTCTATTTTAATTTATTTTCGTATAGAGAGATAGTTCCACGTTTTTAACAAAGTGTCTGTCACGTGTTGCAAACGTCACTAGACTCCCACCATTTTACATGAGATGACCCAAAACAAATTTAATAAATAATAATGATGTCTCATCATTTTCTTCAATAATTTACAAAAGGACTAGCTCTCCCGGTAATAGTCATCCTGCCCTAAAAAAATAAAATCTGAAAACACCTACTGGATCCATCTTCAAGCCATCGATCTAAACCATTCTCGAGTCCAACTGAACACACACAAAAAAACTCATCAAAATCGATCCAGCCGCTTAGAAGTATATATAGATTTAGATTCGACTGACCTAAAACAAAATTAAATTAAAATTAAAATCTAATAATAATTTCACATCTATATAAAAATATCGTGCAAAAAGAAAGACACTTTATTTCGACTGCATTCTTTCGCCTTAGTTAAACTAGCGTAATTTTAGAATATAAGCCTTAATACTCGAGACTAACAGCAGCGCGGCCTTCATTTTGACAGTCCGCAACGATTACGTCGTCTGATGACACTATAACAGGGCGCATGACCTTGAGGGTTAAACAGCTGGGGATTGCGAGCAGAAAATTGGCATTTCCAACATATCCCTGGCAAGGTGTGATAATATGACAATGCATTATATAATAATACATTTTAATATTACGAGTTATTACAAAAGAGGAACTCGGATGACTTTTTATGGTAGCCGAGCAATGACAAAATATATTTTTGAAATGTTATATTTCTTATTTCATCATCCGTCACACTCAAATACTAAATATAGATATATTACTTTACGGAGTAATTAAACTTGTGATAATAAAAAGTAGGTAATTGCTTAAAAAATGTGGTCAGTGGACTATCCAACGGATATAGGTATGTAGCTGCTAGAATTTTTATCATATTATCTATAAAATATAATAATTCTGGTTCCCGTATTATAGGCAGTTGTAATAAATAGTAACATTATTTATTTTATTTATATTAAGAAACGCAAGGAGAAATAAACATGAATAATGTTTAATGGTGGCCCTACAGTGACCACATGAATACAGGTAATATCATTACAGTATTATAAAAGTTAATATATCATAAAAGACTAACAATGGTGATTACTAGTCAAGTTATAAACATTGTGGTTCATGTTATTATAAAGATTATTTAATTTAAAAATATGATTAAAGTAATCAAGTTTTAATATAGAAAGGACCTGGTTACATAAGCCGAAGAGAAAATGTAGTACAATACAAAATATCACAGCGTAAAACATAGCTTTGATGTTATGTGGATCGGTATGTTGAGGAAGAATTCCTTTAGCTTATATGACAAGGGAATTTACACATACGCTTGTCAAAGAGAAATTAAGGCTATAGTGGTATATATAATGATAAATTATTCTATGTCAGTTATAGACATCAATATATACCTAATATACAAAAGAAATTCGTGTTAGTTACACTATTTATAACTCAAGAAAGGCTGTACCGATTTGGCTGAAAATTGTTGGGGAGGTAGCTTAGAACAATGAGACGGACATAGGATAAGATACTTTTTATCCCGTTGGAACGGGTAGGTGGCGCTAAGATCGGGTTCTAGAATCCTTCTAATCACCTGGAGCGATTTTGGAGATTTTGGTTTTGTGTGTTTGTGTGGGTTCCCGGATGGTTTATAGTCACAATTAGAACGTGTAGGTGGCGCTAAGATCGGGTACCTGATTTTTATTTTTTCAGAGCAGGGCAACGTCTGCTGGGGCCGCTAGTTGTATATATATATATATATATATATATATATATATATATATATACATGTTCTTTTTTTAATATTTGTTGGTTGTCAGTTATTAACACCGAAGAATATCACTAAATAATGTAACATCTTTAACTTGGATGATAGCGAGAGGCAACCTCTAGGGACTCAAACCTCAAAGGGGCGCCTCTCAAACCCTTAGCTTGTTATTATTAACTTATATAAAATACGTTTTTGGGGTTCAAAATTCCAATTTTGAAATGGGTGTGTAACAAGAGATGAAAACTTGTTCTTCTGTATGACACGATATACATGTAATACTTGACAATAACGTATGAATTACACCAATCAATCAATATCTTTATTTGCAAGAATGTAGTTTATACAGGTGTTATACAATTGTAGATTCACAGTACATTCTACCACATAGTGGTGTACAAAATGAATGAAATTTAAAATTAAATTAATATAAATATCTAACAAAAAAGTCAAATTTCGATATTATATAAGCAATTAATGTCAAGAGAAAGAATAACAAATAGACTAAGATGATAACTAAGATTTTCCAGATAGACAATAAATAATGACAAGCATTTTTTTTTAAGAATCATCATCAACAGTATAGAAACAATCCTTGAACAGCCACTTTTTTAAGACTACAGTAACTTTCTTGGGAGTATGTTTATAATATTATTTGGTAACGAGTTATAAATAAGAGGAGCCTAATAGAATCTTTAAGTAGTTATTAAATTAAATCGAGTAGCAATTAAACATATCGATTTGCGTGACAACATCCAAAGAGTCTGGCTTCTTGCAATGAATTGGCCTTCTCATGGCAATTAATAAATATAACTATGAAAAATAATAATACAAAACCTCTAAATGCGGCCCTGCCATTACGAGAGTGACGTCATTACACTATATCGGAATCATTTCTTGGCATATTAAATTATGACAATTCCGTATACTCAGACAAAGTTATTATTAAATTACATTTTTACGAGAGTCCACTATGCTGTAAATAAAATAAAAATCTAGAGATTGGAGAAGATTTTAACAAACTTTTGCGCAACGTCGCTTTATTCGTTATATGGTGATATATGTGAGATTAGCACTAAGAATTTCTTAAGTAGTATCGGATGTATAATATATATATATATATATATATATATATATATATATATATATATATATATATATATATATATATATATATATATATATATGTGTGTATATATATATATATATTATATATATATATATATATATATATATATATAAAGTATATATAATAACAATATAAGATAAACCACACATGTAATGGCATATAAAAAAACAGTAACACATATAGAATGGTAAAGATAAGTTAGAAAATAAAACACGTATATTGGTATTAAGAGTTTTAAATAAAACACACACTCACTTGTGTACAAAAGAGCTACAAAAATATAAAATATAACCAAAACTCCGCCTTGACCAAATGACGAGGGAGGTAGCGAATAAAACACCGTATCGTACGGTAAGTGAGAAATCAGGGGCCATAATATTCAACATTCTATTTTATTATCAAAAACAGGAAAGTTTGTGAAAAAACTACTGAACGTATTTTAATGAAACTGTTCCCGTAATACAACTTGAGAAAAACATACAATTAGATTATGAATAGACCAAACTAAATCTGCACTCGTCTATGTTTTTTAAACCCCTAGACCAGTGTTTCTCAATCTGGGGGTCACGACCCGTAGGGGGGGGGTCGCATAACCTTGCTCGGGAGGGTCGCCGGCAAAAGGGAAAAGGCAATTACCTACCTCGTACTGGAGTACTTTCTAAGCTCAGTAGCTTTTTGCAGAGTATAAGGCCCTAATAATTAATATGAGTAACAGAATAGAGAAAAAACATAAACCGTAGTCTTTTAAATTACTAACTTTTCTACTTTCTATATCCCAAGGGGGTCGTCGCCAAAATTTTTCAACCTCTAAAGGGGTCGTGTATTCAAAAAAAATTTAAACCACGGAATTAGTAAATATTTAATCTGATTATTTTCTAGTAGCATAGAGTCACGTTTTATCATGATTTCTCCTGATTTTGAGCGAATATATTTATCGAGCCTATACTGCAATTTTATTATAAGCGACATTTGGACCCAATTCTATTTTTTGTTGTAAAGATATTTTAAACTGTAATTTTGTGTTAATACTTTCAGTTTTAGTTGGATGAAACCCTACTGAATCAAAATCTGTCAATTTTAGACCAAAATAATATTTTAAGATATACCTTTTGCAACAAAAAAATATACTTAGGTGCAAATATCGCTTACGATAAAATGACGGTAAAGGCTCGATATGCCCTGAATGGAACACCCTTACCTGCAAATAGAAGGTACTTATTCATACGGGCCTTGAAGAAACCCAGGTAGTACATTGACGAATCTCCCGAGCGCATTATTAGCCGCAATAAGGTTATTGTTTAAATCTGATATCTTCTTGAGAATGTTAAAATTTCAAGTGCCTTTTTGATAACAGTAATGAACATTGACCGGTAATACCAAAAATGAATGATCTAGCTTGAGTTATAAAAATATGTTGTTGCGGACAATGATGCGCTCAGATGATTCGCCCAGATATCAGAAAAGACAGATTCCAGCAATGCTTTTAGTAGAACATAGAGAATTTATGAGCCGATGGCATTATTCATTCCCGCAGCACCCTCTTAGCAGCACAGAAGAAGTCAACTTATATCTCGCAAGGGCTTCCAAACAGAGCAGATTACCAGTTGCTGAGAGGCCACATTAGACGAAGAAAGCTTTAGATGCTACAAACCTAATTACCGGTGGGTAGCTAAACTGGACTATGACAGTCACGCCTATAAAGACCAAATAGGAAAAAGATGTGCAATGTACAGATTGATACAGTATTATAGTTGATAAACCGTTAAGTTACTGATTATGCTACATATGTAGTAGGTCAATTAATTATTAACCCTTTTAAAAATCAGCCAACCGCTGGACCATTAACATGGAAGGGTTCTATTAAGGCAACTAGCATCCATTGTCCTCGTTGTTCAACTACGGAATCATAATTAATGCACTTAATCCAAAATACCAGATACCGAACCGATTGAAATAATTTTTTGTTGAAAGTAGATTTAAGTATGATAATTGCTGTGAGGATTTTATATTGCTTACATTTTTGCTAAAATTGCTATGGAATCGTAAAAAATATATAATTACCTATAGTAAGGAGAATCCGTTTGTTCGTAAGATTCACTACCTCACAGAATAACAAATTTTAGTTTTCCAAATTGGATATCATTTCGAGAGGCAAATAGGCAAAGTTGCTTTAAAGTTACGAGGAAATTGCTGATCCTATTTCCATTTAATTATGCAATAGTAAAATGCGTCTAAATTTGATGCGGGACCCTTCGAACATGAAGTCAGTATTATAAATTTATAAGTCTATTAGAAAATGGTGGTGGGCCACAGGAACACTTCGAGTAACTGCTTCAAGCCACAAACTAGTTCAAGGTTTTTGCAATCATCAGCAAATTTGCAGTTAAAGATGGTAAGATATACAACATACTTCTGTATTTTATACTTTAAGTACAATGTTATATAATATGTGTGTGTGTTATCTTATAAATTTACGTATACATTTAATAATATTAATATTAGATATGATATTTTTGTCCTCTAATATTACCAATAAGGCCGTAATACTGTTATGGGAACTACGTACGTCTAGTCATAGAAGCGGACAACGAAATAATGGCTGGAGCAACGCTGGAGCGCACATTGTTAATAGGTGCTCTATCTCGCTCGCACATCATCCGTCCCGCTCACATATTGTGCTTATAATATATTGTTATAGCTGTATAATTTGTCAATATAATGTACTTAAGGTTATTGTTTCCAAAATAAATTAGTTCACTTTAGTCCACATCAGCACTCGACAGTGAATACTATTCTCTGTCATCTAAAGTATCATTTAACTTGCACCTCTCGATGCTACACTGTAATTATTGTAATTGTTAATGTATCTTTCTGTATGCAATGAAGTATATCATATCTTTATTTATTTGAATTTAGACTAATGAAAGTAGGATAATTTTTCTTCAAATGATTTGGGCAGTCTCTACAACATTAGGTACTAAAGTATACTTGTGCTTGGCTAAGTATAATAACTTTTTGCTTATGGCGTATAGGTGTCCGCCTCTTTGTTTTAATAATGGATTATCTTGAATATTTAAATATCAGAAGTTTTTATAACTATCAAAAACTAACGGTACCGAAACGATTAACATGGTATCTTTTAAAATACATTGTAGATTGGCAGAAAAATCAATTTGGAAGGATAAAAAATTATTTTCTAAAATTTGAATTTCTAAAATAACACATTATTGAACTAGGCGGTATGTATATGCAAAACAGGACGCTTTCTATCGACAAGTGCAAATTCATAGAATAAGACTTTATAGTTACTATTGCAGTATTCATTTGACTCATAAACTAGCTGTATTTTAACATAAAACGTTTTTACGTTTTGAGTTAAAAAAAAACTTATTTATTTAGTAATATGAGACTTGTTGACACTCGAACGGAGTGAGGGAGATGTTTGGTTGGTGTAAGGTTGTCCCTTTTGTGTAGTGATTAGCAGACAGGTAATAAAAGATCACCTTTTGTCATATATTTTACTCAATCACTAATTAATTTTATTTTGACCTAACTTGTATTTCAGATTGGTGCTCGTCTAATCGGGTGTACTTTAATATTAATACTCGTATATGCATTGAGATCTCTTTCACGATTAAAATCCACAAAGTTCACTACCAAGTCTCACTTAGCGGTTTTAATTAGAAAGGAAAACAGCTATTAAAGTTTTAGGTATATAATTTAATGAGAAACTGACTTTTTACTCACGATTTGATCATGTCATAGCAAAATGTTCTCAACTAATTAATTTTATTACTTTATTATTTATTTAGTATTAGTATTCATCCTTATCAAAATAAATTACTTCATATTCAAGACTGCTTCAATACCTTTATAACTTTTTGAATGATTCAATTCAGACATTCCATTCGAAAGATAACACGAGTTTATAAAATGTAGGTATTAGAAAAACAGTTGCGTGGTCGCCGCGCACCCTAATCGGCTAGATAGGCTTATGCGATGTAGGCGTCATTGGGGTACGAGCAGTACGGGAGGAGAAATATTTTGAATTCCCATAGTGGGTAATTAAACTAAACAAAAAATAAGAAGCAAAGTTTGACGTTGTAGGGGGGGTAATCTCTGGATCTACTAAACCGATTTTGAAAATTCTTTCACCAGTGGAAAGCTACATTATTCCTGAATGACACTATATACTATATGTGATTAATAATAAGTAATTTTTATATTTTTTTCTGATGCCCAGTGAAGTGGGCACGGGTCAGCTAGTTATTTATAAATTTCTACATTAAAATTCTGTCAATTGCCAAATTTACACAAAGGGGGAACATATTCCGGTACACTTTAAATTTGACTAACTGTCAACATTGTTTGAATAAATAGACTATTACATGCGGCCCGATAATCCGACCGGTCCCAAAGTACAATCGTAAAGGGGATAAATTCCAACGCCTTTATACCAAAACTTTTTAATGTCGAATCCAAATGAGTTATTCTTTCCTTTTTGTGTGATAAAATCATTTGGGAAAAGATAACTTTATTGCCATTAATAGGCGTCACATTTCGAATATTAATTATGTTATGGTTTACGATAGTATGCTTTAAATTATTATAAAAATTAAATTAAAAGTGGAGAAGAGCTCCATCGTTTTAGCTAGTTGGCTTCGACACCCTTTATTCGAAGCCCACGATGTGTAGGCGACGACCCTGGTATTCTAAAAGTCTAGTGAATCAGCGATCTGTTTGCATGCTCAACTGAAAATTTTCCCTCTGCTTTATGACATTTTTTGTCTAAAAATCAATTGTCTAAAAAAGGAATATCAAATTTCTTTAAGGTGGACGGTTGTAAATGTCTAGTGATGACGTTGATCACAAAACATCACCTGTTTGATTACTTAACCAAAAGTCAAGTTATCGTTACATATCTTATTATTTTTAGTTAATAATAATAATTGGTAAACCCGCAGGGGGGCTTTGTGGCGAAGCTTTAAGTCAGTAGCGATACCTCGTACCTGACTCCGGGGTCCATGGCTAGGCCCCGCCTCCGTGCTTGCCTTAACCAGCCGGCACGGAGTGAAGATGGCTAGAGCTATGACTCGAGCTCCAGGGGTGGAAGTGATAAATGGTATCACGTCAGAAGTAGTTTCGGTGAACCTGCAGCCCACCTCTCTACACCCCTTAGCCACTCACTTTGTTGGCCCTGTCTTCGATGGCATTTTTCTGGGGCCCATGCTGGGAGTGACGAGTCACCGTTTGTCCCTTTTTCCATGTTCCCTGAACATTGCGATGGGCAGACGCCATAGTCCCCATATTTCCAGACACTTAGTACTACTAACAGTTCACCCCAATGGCCCGATACTTTTTGTTTTCATTTCCTACAATAGTCCTACACTGGCCGGGGCTAGTCCTTGGGTGTATTACTATGTGGCGTAGACAGGGTTAATCACCGGTCAGTGTCACGCCACATTTAGATTAAATGTGTCAAGGGGCCTCCACGTGTTGGCCTTCCCATGGCCCCACGCAAGCCCTCCAAAACTCCGGGCCATGAAAATGGCCCATGGTCTTTATAGACATACAATAATTGGTAATATATCCCTAAAGAAAGTAGCAATTATTTTTTCCCTATCAGCCTAGAGCCTGCACAATTTAAGGGTTTATAGTGGAATTTATAAAAAGCACTTTCAAAATTCCTGCTACATACATGTAAAGTCCTAATGATCACTGAATAAATCATCGATAAACAGATAGACGAATAGAAAAGCAGACAAACGCGACGCAGTTATCTCGGTAGTTGTCGTCTCGCTGAGATATCCCAAGAAAGCGTGTAAATCTAGATGCTACTTTTAAACTCGGTTTTCTACTTCACGTAGCTCGTAAACAACGTGGAGAAACCATTTGCAATAAAATGCTTAAGTGAGCTCCATATTCGGAATGAGATTTAAACTCAAATCTCAAAGATGCACGCAGAGGGATTTCAATAAAGCCAGACCACATTTCAGCAAAACATTTGCCAATTTGAATTCCTAGTGAAGATGATTAAACATGTTTCTTCACAGGTTTGTTATCGAATTGTTTTCGGTTTGCTTTAGAGTTAAAAGTATGTTTTTAACGAGTTCAATTTTTGAAGTGATAATTTCTTATGGGAGGGTAAACCACACACTTCACTCTTCTTTCCTACTGGCATACCTATAGCTTTTGCAGTGTGTTACAAACGCTGTAGGTTATGTACGGCGTAACGCTGTATCCGATCGAATGATTATTAAAATATTAAAAATGTATAATAGTGGACTTCTTAGATGCCTGACGTATGAACGCTGTGCGTAACGTAATGTACGCCGCATCAGGAGTCTGACAAAGGCCGTTATAATTCATTTTTATATTAACGATTCGTCGCTCACGTACAGCGTCACGGCGTTTGTAACAGACTACCTTACTAGCCGTGTCGCTGGAGAATTCGCAAGACATTTTGCTTTGACATTATTGGAACTAATGTATAGATGGACTTTGGAGGAATATTATCTTCTATCAAATATTCATAAATTCATACTATCATTGGGATTAAAATATTAGGCAAACATGCCTTAATATAGGCTGTCGGTATATGTTTTTCAAGATAAATCTGAAAGGTTCCAGTAGAAGTGAGTACACGAAATACCGACTGGTCGCGAAGGGTTATGATATGCGCGCGTTTTAGGTGCTGAAGAAAACGTAGAAAACATAAGTCAGGGTCCGAATTGAAGCTACAGAATAATAATAAAGAGAGACCATCAATATGAATCTTAGTTCTTATAAAACTAGTTTAATAGTTAATTCCATTAAAGACAACGTTGAGTGTCAATAGAATGTTAATTCTGAATATTTTAGTTTCAGCAAAAGTAAATGCAAATTAGGTAAATAGCAGGCACTGCCCACTGCCCAGAATTTGCGCCATAATACGTACTGAAAACTTATGACGCCTGCACAGACTTCAACCTATTATGATAATTCTCTTACTGTCAGGGAGGCCAAATCCTTACCACCATTTAGAAATTTGCTCAGAAAACAATAATTGTCTACAATTAGCTATGTCTGATTAACACAATATAGTGATGCTTATGAATTAACTATAATACCTTATGTATCTTGAATTGTATTATTGTATATATATGACTATGTATATATTTGTATGTTTATTTCTTAAATTAGTTTGAATATTTATGTCCGTATTGCCTTTTTCCTGCACCACCTATGTCGCCTGATTCAAATCTCTTTCATTAAGGCTGCCTGGAAGAGATCGCTTTAAGCGATAAGCCCGCCTATTGTATTACCTTTTTTATTGCAGGAGTTCAGCAGACAGGCAGACAGCCCACTTGATGGAAAGTGGGTACCATCGCCTATGAACATTTGCAACACCAAAGGTGCTACAAATGCGCTGCTGCTCTCTTAAGGGAGACTGGAAACTCGTCACTAATGCCGGAACACAGCTCAAGGTTGTTATGGTGGCATACTCTAGACCAGGGGTGGTAGCCATCCAGATGGGCTAATACACTACCACCTGGCAAAAAAAAACTGCCTAGAAAATATGGTCTATTGTTGTATTGTATTTATGCGAGTATTATCTCTCTCTCTCTCTTTCTCTAAATATTTAAATTTTTGGTCTTTTTAGTATTTAAAACACAAAGTGGCATATATTTTATACTAAGTTTTCTGCGCGGCTAGACCGCGGGTCGATTCATTAGGAGGTAGCTCTATTTTATATAATTAGTTTCTTTCAATGTAAATAAACATTGAGTGAAAAATGATCTAACTGATGATGGAAACCGCTTAGAAATCCGAAGCTTGTCTTAGGAGAAGTTGCAGTTATACAGGCAGAAAGTCGCGGAAAGTAACTTTGTTTTATACTATGTAAAGAAATTCAAGTATCCATATATACGACACAGTCTCCCTGTTTATATATTTCACTGTCATTAAATATCAGACAAGTCAACAAACAGTCGTCTCAATCTCAAATCTCATGTCATCATCATAGCGTTATTCCTGAATAACTTTTTTAATTAAGTCAACAAAAGGTGTGGGGATATTCGCTTCCGAATTCGTGAAAGTGTGAAACCTCTCTCCTCTTCGCCGCTTACAACTTTGAAAGTAAGGCGTAGAAAATCCTGAAAGAATTGTTGACGGTTGAGTTTAAAAAGGACTTTATTAGTTTGTTGAGTGATCTTTAAGATACGAAGTATTTACGATGAAATGATTTTTTTGTTGCTTCTGTATTCAAATTATCAAGAGACAATCGTGATGTCTATGGAACCCTTTCATATAAACTACCACAGACTTGGCTGATTTAATCTCAGTATATTATATTTCATAAATTTAATCACCAGATAAAAGTTACTCATAGAATTTAGTATAACATGGATTAATTGAAAATGAAAGTTTCATTTACAAAACAGTCGAATGGCTTTACTTTTGAATTCCCTCAGGTTATAATTTATTCGACTGATAACTTATATTTGAGGATTGATACATCGGTCCTTCGAACGTTATTAAATATTACAAAGCCAATATATATTATTAAGCACGTTCTCTAAAGGAGTAGGTAAGGCAGAGACAATGAGTTGCTACGATATTGGCAAATACCTTTTGTTTCATCTACTTTAATTAATATTCACGTCTTGGTGTTATAGCTCAAAATATTGTATGGAATAAAAACGTAGGTAATAAGTTTTCGTTGGAGTTAAGAGGAAGAAAGGTGGAGGGGTTAATTTGCATTAGGTTCCAGAAAATCTAGAATTTCTACATAGTATATAATACTGCTTACTTACAGCTAAAATAGGCTAATTTATTGAAGCCAAACAGCTATTCATTTCAATATTGTACATCGAGCAATAAAACGGTATAAGAAATAACAGTAAGTTATAAGCTTATCAATCAAGTTTGATCTTCCACACACTCAAGCTTTGAAGTCTTGTTATTATTCAATTTACTGTCGTGATTTGTTTCTTTTATTTTACTCGGAAATAAGAAAATAAGTCATTGAAACTTTTATATGAAAAAATAATACATGGACGTGATATATATAATAAATTCTCGTTTCTAACTTGTATTTGTATATTAATTTTTTTATATAAATTAATATCTTTTTGTAATGGATTTTATTGTGTATTTTAAATATGTAAAATGTGTCTGTATTATTATCATTGAATTGGATTGAAGTGGTGGAAAGAATCGGGGAGCGAGTGGTGAGACTGAATTTCGAGTGCAAGCGTACTCTCACGGTTCAATATTTGTATATTAATTCAGCACAATTTGAGTGTCGCTTTATTATTGGAAATAGAAGCCGTGTCACAAACACAACTATTACAATATATAAAATGCCGAGTGGAAGCCCAAACAGTATATTTTATTTTAATAATAAAGGACATGCTAATATATTGGTTTGTTAAATTATGACGTTGGGGGGCTATATTTGCTTTAATGGCACATTTAGTGACATTAATATTTGTAGATGGTGTTATCCACAGAAATCTTGGCGGCATTTCAAATATTACCGCAAAACTAAATATTTTGTAAAATTAATCGTTTTTAGGCATGCTCCTGAATTTAGTGATAATTACTCACGTAATAAGATCACATACGGACAACTGCAGTGAGCCTATAGGTACTCTTCAGTTAAGGCATTTGAATCGACTGGGCCTATTTATTATAATTGTACAAACGTTGAACATAGCATGCCCCAAACTATTAACATTTACATATCTTGGATACCTCAAGTCATCAATGCGAAGTGGCATCGATATTCTGAATGCGAGTGCTAAACTAAAACAAGAGGCTTTCAGGCGGCAAGCGCAAAAATGAAGACCAGCGTGCGCCTTTGTCCAACGAGTGAGCACTCAAGTGAGCCTGACCGAAGGAACGTGCTCCTTGCGACACTTGCAGCGGCGGCGGACGCCGCTCCTGACAGGGAACCACTCTGAAGGAAATCGGTGTGCAGCGGACCGGGCGAGCGGCGCGACGAGACCGATTCGGCACGGGGTCCGCGCTCGCATCGGGCGGCGGCCGGCCCAGGAGCCAACTGCCTAGTGTGCCAACCGGCCACGGCGGCGCCAACACGCTACTGCGGCACGCGCCCGGCCCGCGCCCGAACCCCGAACCGCGACCGCCCCGCGCCGCCGCGACGCATCCCCCTGCCCCGTCCGCAGCCCGCACCCTCGCATACCCTCACCCCGTCGTAGCACCCGCACGCACGCCGCATTCTTGCGTTCAACCCGGCAGCCCCTTGAGCCGATCCACCGAAACACCGATCCGCCGCCCGGCACCCAGCACCCATTCTAAAAGCTTACAAACTGTCGAAGGACAGCGGCGCGCACTTTCGCATCACTGCTTCCTCGATCGCATCATTTCAACCCTCAAAGATCAATGGAGAATGGCATTCTTTTAAGTTGAAAGATTTACACATTAATGAAACTGCCGCCCTAACGTGTAAAAGCGATACTGCTGCAGCCATTATATTATCATTGCCTCTGCAGTATAAATCATATATTATTAAGGTTGTTGAACCAGCATATTCCGCAAGGTTTTAAATATCAACAAAAGCTGCTATCTACGAACATTTGTTGGGTTTTCACTTAATATATGTTATAAAAACTCAGTCCGTATTGGTTCTATCTCAATGACTAAAACACTTTTTTTTTTGTGGCGAGGTAAAATGACTAACCGATTTACGCACTCTCTGGGCCGTCACTAGGAAACGGCACGAATCCACGGGGGGCGGTAACGCTAGCAATTGTATGCTTTATTTTGCGTTCCGTCCGCTATGGACTACACAGAGGAGTGTAGAGACTCCGAGTGATGCCGCACGGGCGAGCAACCTCAATACCCACTAAAAACCCCCTCCTCCCTGGCGACCCTGTGCTTTTGTGTGATGGAAGGACTGAGATATAGAACATAGTTACGCAACAGTCGATCCAGCGCAATAAAGTGCTTGAAGTGTGCCCTGGGAGAACACACTCCACTTCGAGACAGGGGTAGTTGTTAAATCCCTTGCTTTACCTAGTAGCTAAGGGCCCCTTCGTTCCGGAACCTAACTCAGGGAGGGAAGTAATGCGCGTACCTGCCTCTCCGGGTGCCGGCTGAAGGCCGGCGACCTCGAGAAGAGACCGTAGTACGCGCTGAAGGACTTCGCTCCCTATCCCTTTCTGTGGCCTCTTTGAGAGACATTACTGCCTCACAAAAAGTAACCGCAGCATCCCAGCGGTCGTTGTTCTGCAACATGTTACCAAGTCGCCGAGCGATCGACGGCTCCTATGTGTGTCTCGAGCTCGAAATGCTGCGGCGTCCAGGCAGCGCACTCGACAAGCGTATGAAACGCCGTATCGGGTGCACCACACTGTCGGCAATCCGGGGAAGGCAAGCAGCCCACAATGCGAAACAGATACTGATCGAAACAACCGTGTCCGGTCAATATCTGTGTCGTCCTGAAGGTCAGGGTTCCGCTGGTGCGGGTGACCCATCTCTCCAGCTGTGGCCTGATTGCGTCCACCGTAAAGCCGCCGGCCGCAGGGTGTTCGATGTCACGAGACCAGTCGACGAGGCAGCAAGCGGTATCCCGCTTCCTGACCGTCTCTATCTCGACTTGACAGAAATGACTAAAACACTACACCAGTGGCACTACACCAGCAAAGTGGGCAAGCCTTTTTGATTGCTCATTTTGCTTTGAGCGTAATGTCAACCAAGTTTGTCAAACGACTCACTTACTCATAACTACCTGCACCAAAACTTTTACAAACAACTGCAATTCTCGAAACATTATCATTATCAGTTTATATATATAGCTACGTCTACGTATACTTTGCTACTGAGAACTGACGGGTTAAATATTATCGTACACAAAATTTTATCAGCTTGTTTTATTAAAAAAGTAATCCAGCAAGATCATGTTAAAGGATTGTATTAACTTAGAAACTTCCTTGGACATCTATCTATATAATGTCATTATTAAAATTTGAAAAAAAAACACAACAGCAGATTGAACAATAAAGGTCGAAAAATCAGCCATGATAGTCCACGCACAAGGAAGAGTCACGTACGCCTATGACGTAAACAGACGGACCAACTGCAGCTATCTATTGGAATATTTTAAAATGCCTAATCGACTCTGCGGGTCATTATAGATCTGCTGCATATCTCAATGTGCCAATACGAAGCTTTCTGAGTTACCTTACCCTCAGAAGACCTAAGTTCGATATTTTACTTATAATCTAAAGCAGCTATATAGGTGGTTAGAACACTTTACTAATATAATAAATTAAGTTCATAAATATTCTTCCGTGACCACGGCCACTGAAAAGGGGCCGAAACGTCGGATAAACTAAAATAAAATAAATTACCGTGCTTAAAACCGTTAAAACGTGGTTTTATTATGTGTACAAGTCGCGAAAACTTAAGAAAATATAAAAGTGACACTCCTAAAACACATTGCGTGTGTGTGTGTGTGTGTGTGTGTGTGTGTGTGTGTGTGTGTGTGTGTGTGCGCGTGTGTGTGTGTGTGTGTGTGCGTGTGCGTGTGTGTGTGTGTGTGCGTGTGTTTGTGTGTCTAATGTGTTTTTAGTGTGTATGTGTTATATTATAATGTGTTTTAGGAGTATCAAGAATTTATAAATAAATTCCAGTTTTTAATAAGTATCCAAGCAACTTCACGACGCCCACCGTTAAAACTGTCTCCAATACAAATCATTGATGTTTCCAAAAAAATCCTTCTCTTAGTTTTTATACACGGTTCAAAAGTACACAACTTTTCTCGGAACTATAAGTAGGAATATCGCGATAAATATAGCAACTAAAACTTTTATTTTTTTAGATGATTTGACCGTTACAGTTCAAGGGGTGGGTATTCGCGTCACTTTTCATGGAAATGGAAATGGCGTTTGAAAGCACACTTTGATCAGCTAGTTCCCAAACTCAGGAGGTCCACAGGCGCCCTGGTCCGGCTTCTTCCCTATGCCGGACGGGCGGGGCGACTAAGAAACTCTACTCGGGCATCCTAAGAAGTATGGCCCTGTACGGTGCACCCGTATGGTCTGTTGTACTTCATCGCCACAATAGGATATTTTTGTGCCGAGCACAAAGGTTGCCCTCGTCCGTGGCCTAATTTATTGCCAGGCTGAGCTTCACGCGCTCAGATCTCGAGAAACCGCAACCATGTTCCAGACTTGGTCGAGAGAGTTGGAAACTCCTGCAGCTGACACTGACACAGTAGAGGCATCTCGTGGGTACCGACGCCAGCCGGGGCCTCAGAAGCGCAGGTATGCGCAAAATCTCCTCCCCTAATTCCGCTGCAGGGGCCCTCCAGCATCTAGAGGTGCGGGGATCTAACCTCTGTTGACAAAGTGAGTTGGCTCTGCTTCCCGGGGCACTCTCAAGGACTGATGCGTAGGATTAGCGCAGACGTAACTACGTTCTAAGTCTCATGCTTTTCCTTCTATAAGCGCGGAGCACCTGGGAGGCACGTAGGTTTAGTGGAGTAGTGACTTATAGGGAACGCCTTTACCAGAGTCTCCAGACACGCCGGTGAATGACTCCGTTATGTGCACCATCTTCGCTTTGGTCTAATCCCATAAAAGAAGGGGATAGAACGAATATCGATGTAGCTTTACTACGTACGCGGGTATAGTAGCCGCGAACCCAACTACCTGTCTCAAGTGGGGTCGGCATATATTATTCGGTACATTCGGTAACAAAAAATAAATAATTGCGTAGCCAAGTGACAAATAACAGCCTCCATCGAACGTGGATTTTATCACAACATAAATCTTTCTTCGTAACTTGTTCATTATACTAACGAAAAAATAACCTCAGCAGTGCAAGTGATTAACATCCTGGTGTCAAAAGCCGGTAAGGCCCAGAATATCCATAACTAAGGTCAAAAGGAGCGTAAGGTATTTTGCTCAAAAGTCTATTTAAAATAATTATAGGCGATAAAATAATCAAGCAATAAAATCTAGTTTTTCTTTTGTTTTTATTGATATGCTTGGAGTTCATCTCAAGTTGCGTGTTTGCAAGTGCCAGTTCTTTTCTTTAAGGTTTGCGCCTTTGATGCCTTGCGCTCAGCTACGTATATCACTTTTGTAGGCTTATTATTTCTCGTCCATTTCGCAATCTTAGGCACCGCTTATTGTAAGATCACCCTCATAGCGGTAAGCCGATAATTGACCCAACCCTCTTACTAGCACCTAAGTTCATGTTATCAGCCAGAAAACGAAAATATATTAATCACGAGGCGTGGGTGTTTTGATCAGTAACCGTCCATAGCTTAACACGTAATAATTGGTAGACTGAAGCCAATTAGAGACCGCGCGCTATGTAGCGGAACTCTTGAATAACAAGAGGTAACAAAATATTTATGTACGCATTTTTTCGTTTTTATACTACCTATATATTATCAACAATAAAATATCAACCTTTAAACAACATAGTGTTCAGCCTGGGTCTGCTATTTTTTAGAGTAGACGAAAGTTACCAATGATATCTATACGAGATATATTGGCAAATTTCCTGCATCAAGCCAGGAAATCTACCATTCACTGCATAACTCGAAAATCGTAGCAGATTTCTGATCAGAATTCAGACCACCTCTCCTTGAGAAATTTCTGTCTCAAGGATGTGGTTTAAATTCTGATCAGGAAGTTGAATTGCCTTTTAAACAAAATTTCTGTCATATTAAACTAATAACAGAAAACTGTCAGGATATAATAAAATATATATACTTATACAAAATACCACCGAATCATTTTGGACAAACATACTCTGTTTGCTATTATAAGTGGGATGGTATTACTAATGTAACGGCATAGATTTAGGACAGCTTGAATAACGATCGTCTTTAAACAAAATTAGTTAATCATCTTAAACTGGCTAAATACGTTTTACAGAATATGTATTGATAGTTATTTAAATTTAAATTTTCCGTTGTGCAAGACGCTAATCGTATTTAAGGGTTTTAAATGCGTTTAGTGTTTCTTAAATAAATTTAAGGAACGTTATGCAAGCGGTCCTTAGTACTAGTGATAAACAATACTATAATAAATAAGGATAGATAAAATATAGACACAGGGAACCCTTTATATATTATAAGATATTAGAAATAAGGATGTAAATAAATAAAAGACATCAAACAATATAGGAGCCCTAAAAAGATTATAAAAATAAATAAAGAAAGAACAAACAACCCTAGCACATCTTCATAGGAGATCGAGTTCTTAAATAATCCAAAAAATGGGAAGGTCGTATCCTAGCAGTGAAACGTTCTTGGGCTGATAAGATTTTATCTATAAATTGGTATATCTGGATCGAAATTTAAAGTTTGACTAATGGATATAATGTTCTGGAGTTAGAACACTCTAACTCCAGAACATTGTAGTCATTACTCAGACTGTTAATTTCATCATAGCAATCGTATATCGTACATCTTATAAAGCCTTAAAATATGTACTCTTCTAACAAAATGTTATTAAACATGTAGTCTTCGATCAGGTACTCCAATTAAATCATCCAGTCCACAAGATATGTAGAGAGAATTCGAATTTGCCAGCAAAATAGAATTATTGAGGAATACAGATATTGTCCCAACTCCAAATAATTGATTTGTTACAATAATTGATACAATAACAACAATCTAGGAATAGAAAGAAACAATGAAACATTGAAACCTACTTCTGAAAGTTCTTGAATCATTAGTCATTTCTGCATTTTGATTTTCAGAATTATGTGTTTTAACCGATTATAAAAGAAAGGAGGAGCTTTTCTATTCGTGATGTGATTTTTTTACAAAAAATGTATTCAGCAATACTTTTCGTTTTTCGAGCCGTTTTTTTTATTAGATACAGTATTGAGTTTATTCAAGATAATCCTAAATACATTTCCATAGTATTGAACCTTCGACTCCGAAGATATAGCAGAAATTCTGCAAAATTAAATAAATAATTTTTAGTAATTGAGATATTGTTAGGTTTTTACGACAATTCTAAAACGAATAAGTACTTAATTTTACGATTATAAGATATAAGACATTTCCTTATTTGTGTATTTTTGAAATTATTATGTTAATCAAAAACAACCCAATATATTTGAAAATTATAGAACTGCCCGACGTTTTAATAAAATTTGTATGTGTATTTGTATCACTGCATTATATGATAAAAGCGTGTTTGGGATGGCACCAAGAATATATAATAAGTTACCATGCAATATAATGCAAGAAAATAATATTAATATGTTCAAACAAAAAATATTCGAGTGGTGGACCAAAAAATATTATAGCGTCCAAAAATATTTAAATGACAGATAATTATGAAGATATTGTGTTGTGTAAGACAAAATAAAAGACTTAAATACAGAGAGATTGGTTAAGTGAGTTTATATTGCGATGCTATGAAAGGCCACCTAAGTAATAAAGTTCTGATATATTTAATAAGACCTATGTACCATTTATGTAACACTTAGTTCGCAATAAAAATGATTTGATTTTTGAGCAATGACGTGCTGTACTGCACTAAAGGTGCTCTTACATGAGCAACTAAAATTGCTCGACCCCGGTAAATGTCATCAGCTATGACCTCACAACTACATCAAGCAACTTAGGGCGATGGCAATATGTAGCATTCCAATTACTGTTGCCAAAGAATAACTGTTCAAAAGATTACCCGTGTAAGAGTACCTTAAGACTAGGAAGGCGAACGTGCAAATTGACTTGACGTGCCGTTTCATTCTGTTGTCATTTCTGCACTAAAGAAGCTATCTTACTACATATACGACAATTATGCGTAACTAAAAGTGTAAGTTTAGTAAAAAGAATCGAACAAAAAAGAAGCCTAGTTCAAGAGTAAGTAAAAAGTAAACAATTTCTAAATCGCCTTCAAGTCGGTACCAAGTAAAATATATTATATAACATTGTTGTAGATATACATTGCTACAACAACAAAATATTGAAAAATACAGTAACTTTCATGTTTTATTTCGCAGCAGCTTTTGTAGAAAATGTTTGTTTTCTGCTTTTTAGTTACCTTTAAAGTTGGTCTCTTTTGTGTTAGAATTTTTTTGTTATGAAAAAGTAAACAAGTCGAAGGTTAAATGGAAAAAGGTGTATTATTGGGTTTCATAGCCAAATGGCAATTCAGATCACCTATAAGTTGTTTTTTTCATATTTCTTTCAACATGTTTTTGAGTTGAGGCTATTGTTTTATTGGTATTGTAGATGAAAATAAAATCAACGTGATCTCTATATTATGCCGCTTTATAAAACAAGTTTATACTTGTAAAAATACCTTTCAAACCACATAGTCATGCGGGATATACTCAAGTGAGTGATAGAAGTGTGAGCAAGTACGCGTTCTTGTGCATGCCTCATATTCTTACATTTCTTCTTACTATTGATTCCTCTTCTTCATCAATGACAATGGCAATAGCTGCTATCTCCGATAGCGAGAAATACGTTATTTATTAATACTTGTGTTGTATCAATAAGAAGTCACAACACTATATCTGTAGCCGAGTCACTTGGGCGGTTTAATGACTCGGCGCACACTCGGTATAATATGAACATATAACCGTGCGAGGCTCGGACACGGCTCACGCCCGCCACGGTCTAGTATAATTCATCCTTTATGATGTGACAGAAGACGTACGCCAGAAGGTAGGAAGGCCAAGACATATTGTGCGGGCCCCAAATAATTGGGACAGGATGAAATAAGACAAGAGAACTATATAATGTCAAAGAAATAATTAATATATCAATGTTAATTACTGTAAATAGTTTGTTATCAATTAGCAGCAATAGGCTATATGGAGGTTATTGGAAATATTACCAAAGAGCTTAAAAAAATATGATCAAATTTCGAGGACAGATTAGTCACCAGTATACTTTTATGATGGACGCTTCCTTCTTAATATCCATTCATTTGCCGTACCATCGTTCGAATTTTGACGATACTTGTATGAAGTTTATGTAAAATATTAAACGATAGTAAGGCAAATGAACAACTGGTCATATATAGACCGACCGACCATTAAACAACAAAGTACATAAAAACAACTATTTACATGTACGTAAATAAAAGATAACTATTCAAGTAGGTGCAATTAGTGAGCATATCGATGCTAGCGATATAATCATGATTGTACAAAACAGAGTTGCATTTAAAAAATTCAAACAATGATAAGGCATATAATATTAGGCATATATTGCATATGCAAGCCTACATCAAAAAAGAGATTATTACAGCAAACCTATGTATTTTTTAGTTAAGTAACCCAAAAAGTTAACACATTTTGAGTAATGAAATAATAATCTATAGGTACATATAATGAAACTGTCGAGGTCGTATTTCTGTACAATAAAAAAAAATGCTAAAAACCGAGTCAGGGGGATGTAAGAAGTGAAACATAGAACTAATTAAGATTTTTTTCTAATTTTTTGTTTCTCTGTTTGAACGGGCTAATGTTCGATAGGACTAGACCGATTTAAATCAAATTTTCTATGGTGGTATGGTGGTAGTGGCTTATATCCCTGGTCAACATATAGGTTACTTTTGATCCCGAAAAATTAAAGAGTTCGCATGGGATAGTTAAAAAAACTTTCCACTTGGACGATGTCGCGGGCAGAATGTAGTCATAAATAAAAATTAAAATATCTTTAACATTACTCCTTGTCACTTGATATCTTTGTCTTCCGTGATCACGCCTACTGAAATAAGGCTAAAACGTCAAAATAAAACCAAATATAATGCCGCGCTTATAATCGTTACGTAGATTTAATTGTGTATAAAAGTCGTGTAAAATTAAGAAAATATTATATTTCAAGCAGTTTTTGATATATGACATATTAATTGATATTCTATAATGTCAGTCATAATGTAATAATGAGTAACAAGTCATAAACGTCCCACTGCTGGGATCGGGCCTCCTATTTATAGGGACCTGACAATATAGGTACTCACTCGCCACGCTTGTCCAAAGCGAATTGGCGGCTATGACAAATCTGTCATCTCGGTATGAAGATATTATGAATATACCTTTCTTCACCGTTATAACAAAATTCACATTAATTCAAAAAGTACCTAAGTGTTGCAAGCTTTTCAGGCCAAGATTCAAAGCGCCCTTTGAATTTGAAACGCGAGTGTGCTAACCACTAAACTTACGCCTTCTCACTACATATTTTGTTAATTAGCAACAGCAGAAATACAAAAATATCTAACAACAACAGAAAATAGGAAACAAAAACAGTACAAATTAGGAATTTCAAAAGTCCTTCAACGTGTTTTACCATTATTTTGTTATATTTGTTTGAAAATTCATTAAAGTATCGGAATAAACAAACCTTTCCAAGAACGACATTTGTAAATAAGACCCGATTTTCCTTTAACATAAAAAGAAGCTTAGAGCCCAACAAATTTGTTTAAATGTAAATAATTCCAAATCTCATTACTATTGTATCATCAAAGTAAATAATAAATTACTTTATATTATTACTAATTTCACATAAAAGAATCTTAAGTACAGACTAACAATCTTGTTTGTTTACATGAAAATTATTCGTAATTTTATTACTATTACTAGAGTTTACCCCGCGGCTGCGCCGCGGGTTAACCTCTAGTGCGTGTCTCTTGTTTAAAGAGCAAGTGCTACAGGTTATATTATATTACAATGTTTTTATGTATTTGCCCACGGAAGATTCACTTCATTTTATATCGCTAATTATATATACTATCCCCCGCCAATCTGTCAACAAAATAAATTACAAAACTTGACCAAAAAGGCCAAAATGGTCTAAATGACCAAAAGACCACAGTGACCGACATGGCTAAAATGACGGAATAGGAAAAAACGACCAAAAAGGCCAAAATAATCAAAATGGTCAAAATGACCAAAGAGGCCAAAATGACCAAAAAGGCCAAAATGACCAAATAGGCCAAAATGACCAAATAGGCCAAAATGACCAAATAGGCCAAAATGACCAAATAGGCCAAAATGACCAAAAAGGTCAAAATGATCAATAAGGCCAAAATTACCAAATAGGCCAAAATGACCAAATAGGCCAAAATGACCAAAAAGCTCAAAATGATCTATAAGGCCAAAATTACCAAATAGGCCAAAATGACCAAATAGGCCAAAATGACCAGAGGCCAAAATGACAAAAGATGCCAAAATGACCATATAGGCCAAAATGACCAAATACGCCAAAATGACCAAAGAGGCCAAAATGACCAAATAGGCCAAAATGACCAAAGAGGCCAAAATTACCAAAAAGGCCAAAATGACCAAATAGGCCAAAATTACCAAAAAGGCCAAAATGAAAATTATCCCTTGTCCATCCTTAGTATTTAATTTACATACGTGCCGAATTTCAGCCAAATCGGTCCAGTAGTTTTTCCGTAAAAGCATAACAAACAAACAGACAAATATCATTTTATCCCGGAAACTATCCCATTTTTCGGGATAAAAAGTATCCTATGTTCATCCTCGGTATCGAAAATATATATATACTGAGTTTCAGCCAAATCGGTCCAGTAGTTTTTACGTGAAAACGGAACAGACAGACAGACAGACAGACAGACAGACAGACAGACAGACAGACAGACAGAGTTACTTTCGCATTTATAATATTAATAGGGATATCGTTAAATCGTTAAGGAACTTAATATATTATTACTAATTTTTGGCCCTGACTTCGCTTTCGTTCATGTATATTTTGTTTAACAATAACATCATGGGCTGATAGTACATCCACCATCTAAAATTGATTAAACCCAGGAATGGGACTTTTCTGGATTTATCGGATTTTTATCCTTGAATTGTGGTCGAGTGCAATTTTTTTATAAAGGCTAATATTATGATAGTATATATATATATAATGATAATATCAAAAAAATTACAATTAATATGTGAGTCCCAAATCGCTGTCGGTTGGAAACGTGCCCAAAACGCTGACCGCATTTCTGCACTGGATGGCAACGCCGATAAGTTGCCCCAAGTAAAGGCCAGCCTTCGGGACCCCATACGCCTAGTTTCGAGTTAGCCACAAATATGTATCCGTTGCCAATTGATGCATATTTGCGGCGTATTAGGACAGGAGGACCTGAAATGCCTTTATATTATTTATAAATCAATATATTCATACGTAAAGCTAAAACTTTGTACCCCTTTTTACGAAACTTGCGCAGATGGTGAAGTATGAATTTTCGCAAACTTTAAATTATTCATAAAATACATTACATACAATACATACATTATTTTTTATTTATATTTTTTATTGCAGAAGTTCAACAGATAGGCAGACGGCCCACTTGATGGAAAGCGGTTACCATCGCCTATGGACATTTACAACACCAAAGGTGCAACAAATGCGCTGCTGCTCTCTTAAGGAAGACTGGAACCTGGTCACTAATGCCGGAACAAAACTCAAGATTGTTATGGCGACATACTTTAGACCAGGGGTGGTAGCCATCCAGTCGGGTAAGTGCCCTACCACCTGACTGCGGGTTGTTTTGTCGCCTCTTACAACAGGCCGCCCGTTCCTGCACGGATACATTAAATAAATAAAAAAATTACACACACAACCATGTGATTAACACACACACGTATATATATACTTTTTGTTTATTGTTCAATATGCCTTGCCTTGGCGTAACCTGGGATTATAGAAGTGTAGTTTTTGACATTCATTATTATGGTCAAATTTCAACCACGGGCGACCACTAGTATAAATAAATACATAATATATGTTCAGCTTAAAATTCTCTCCATACGACAAAGATCTTCAAAGATTAAGTAATCCGCTTAGGAGACAGAACTCTCTACTGAAACGATTTCTATTGAATCAAAGTTTTAAGAATACAAACTTCACCACTGTTATTTTATTTTCTTCTTCAACTTATGTATTCGTTGTGTGTTTATTTAAAAATCTTACTTGAGCATAATTTGTAGGATAAATAAAATCCGCAAGACAGACACTTTCTTAATTTTTATTTAGACAATTTTGTAACGTAACTAATATTACATACATACATAACTTCACGCCAGGTCCCTTGCGGGATAGGCACGTAACTAATATTAACCCATTTAAATTCTTGCTTTGTTTATTTGGAAAATTTCTTGGAATCTAGCTATATTTTTCCTAATCGCAAAGGGAAGTCTTTACATTTTTTATATTGGTTTCTTCGAATTATGTTTTCCTTCTTAGAAATGATTGACGGCTGATCTCGAAAACCCAATAAGAAGGTTAATTCTTCTCATTCAAGGCCTTTGCATATTTAAAAAGGTTTTGTTATTTACCGATGTAGAAGATAATATCTTCGAGATTTAATATGCCAAGGCTTTGAATGATTATGAACGTATTAGTAAAATTTTATTTCAAAGAAACAGTTATTGTAGCAACATTTTTTTCCTGTATTATAATGATAAGTCGATCATGATAATACATGTTGCGTGATAGTGATGTGGGTCTACGGCGCGGTTTGTTCGCTATTTGTTCTATGAGTTCGAATGATTCTGTTTGTTTACGCAGGTTCAATCACGGGTGCCGTCGAAATCGCAGGAGCCGCTGTATACGAGGGTAACAGCAAATTCGCCTCTCGCCTGCTCAATTATGAGGTATACTGAGATAACCATGTACTAGATACCTTGGCGTCCAACTAAAGTTCCAATATAGGGCGTAGGCTAGGTCTAGTGGGTAGTTTGGCTCTCCAGAGAGTCCCTCATGTACTCCTGCAGACCCGAGTGTGTGTCGCAGATAAGACATTCCCTTGCATTAACAAAAGAAATTAAGGTGTCTTATATATATTATCCCGTGTAAAGAGATATGGCGGACACCGGGAGCTTGGTACCCTCGAGCAATAGATGGGGCCAAGTGCCACCGCCGGCCAGGATCTCATGGAGTGGCTATGTACCCGTGATCCTAGTTTAAAGGTTAAGGATGAGGCACTAGAGGTTTTGGTGGATGTCTTCGACTCAGATGACAATAATAGTTCTTCGAAGCTGGTACTGCCACTCCAGTGTGATGAATATCTCATATCCCCAGCTTTGACTTACATAAAATGCGGGACTCATTGGGGCAAATTCAGAAGTTGTAAGAATATGGGAAGCTTGATCTTAATATTCTCAACAATTTTTAATAATTACTCAAAATTATGAAATATATTTTATAATTAATTTAAAAAAAAATATAATACTCACACAAACTCACATTTTTAAAGAATATCAACGCTGTATTCACGTCTTATGAACCTATCATCATATCGAATTAAAATATATGAAAAAGCAAGTGACTGAACTCCTATTTTAATGCTTAAAATTGTTATTAAAATCTATTGACGGAGCGTATTTTAGACAAACTTATAGACAGATAACAGCCAAAAATTCTATAGACGGTCATTTGTGTGAAAAAATTATATAAATATCAGTTTTCAGTTAAGTTTTCGTATGTATTTTCTGAAGTCAGATACTTCCATTTTATTAATCGGTATAAACTTTTTAAACTAATCCTACACAGCAAAAATCACGTTTCATGTACCCTCTAAAAACTTCTTTAAGCTCTTGGTTGGCGCTCCCATAATTTTAAACTCTTGCAATAAAGAAACTTATTTTATTATCTTAAGGAAAGATGTAACAAAATTTTCTGGAAGCTGCAAAGAAAAATAAAATGCCTGCCGTAAGTTCCTTAGACCGGCGTCGATAGAATTTCCTCTCAGCTTGCTTATTTTTAAATTTTTCTCCCGCAACGAATAAAGTTAAACTTCATTTCATCCGACTGCTTCTTCCCTATACATAATTAGAACTTTCATCACGGCTTTGCCCGCGTAATCATGGTATCCGTTTCGAGAGAAATTATTAAGGTGGTGAGGATATCCGTAAGAGAACCAAGGTAACCGACACAGCTTGCATGATTAGCAAGTTGAAGTGGAAATGTGCTTGTCACATCTGTCGCAGAACCGACAGCCTACAAAGCAAACGAGTCCTGGAGTGGAGGCCGCGTCTTGACAAACGACCTGCGCAAAGTCGCAGACAGAGGCTGGATGAAGAAGATGGGAGACCGGCATATGTGGCGCAAATTTGGGCTGACGCAGACTGGCTGGCAGAGAGAAATAATGATAAACTAAAACATGGCTTTTTGGTAAATATATACAATGTACATAGCGAACTCTTACCGCCACTTAATATAAGCGACAGTCGACCTACGTATATTTTTTGTTGTAACAGATATTTTATACTAAGTAATATTTTATTTTAAGATTTTCAGCTTTTGATTCAGTAGTGTCTAAATCTGATGAAATTATAGACATGAAACCCTTGCCTCCGCTTGGTTCACCACGCCATCGCCCCTTTAATTCGTTCATCCGCGGCCAACAACACATACTCCCAATTATAATATTGTAATGAATTGTCTAAAGTAATTAAAAGGTATATCTGAACAAAACAAAGCTTACTAAAATTGTAAGTCCAAAAAAAATGAAATAACTTTTACAACAAAAAATATACTTAGGTCCAAATGTCGCTTACGATAAAATGGTGGTAAGGTATAACCCTATATATATAAGGTATATATATAACGCCCATTGCTTTAAATAAAGAATATTAAAATATGTAAGAATTTATTGCTTTTGAACGGGAATTACGGCCGTGTGACCGCTTAATGAAATGTGCATTTAGAGCAAAAGCCAGTCTGTTGTTTCGCTCCAGTCAAAAACCTGCAATTTGCTCGAGGCTTTTGTTACTTGAGTCCGGCTTTCGCTTCCTTCCTATTTGTTTAAGATTCATTTTAAACTTGAATATTCATAAATAACTCAAACTAAGCCAGATACGAAATGCGTTTTTTTTATTGCTGGAGTTTAGCAGACAGGTAGACGGCCCACTTAATGGGAAGCGGCTACCATCGCCTATGGACATTTGCAACACCAACGGTGCTACAAATGCGCTACTGCTTTCTTAAGGGAAACTGGAACCTGGTCATTACCATGACAACGCGAAAGTTTCTAGTTAAATAGTCAGTTGTTGATTCATAGCTCGTTCTTATATATTATCAAGCATTAAGCCTTATCATCAGTTAAAATTTGATATAAGCTCCATACTAGCAATTTCGAAATTCCACCAAAGCAATTAAATGAATACTAAGATATAGGCAACGGCTATATGTAGAAGTCTGTCTAAACGATGACAAGAACTTATTCGCAAATTAACTACTTGGGTAATGTTAATGTGAATCAGGGTTAAGGTAGATTATAGAATCGGACTAGTACTTGAAGACGCAGGGGGATTAAAGCAGTCCCCGGCGGTAGAAGTGGCCTTCTGAAGCCCACATCTACCAGGTCACACGAAGTTGTGATAGCTCTTTATTCCCATAGTCCTGGCATAAGGCACAGGATGTAACACCCAGGGGTTTTAGTGGGTATCCCTAACTCGGATTTAGCAATAGCATGGCACCAGTTCTGACTGGGCATGCTAGTGCCACCTCCAATAATCCCACACACGAGTCGCGAGTTATCCCCCCAGAGTTGTGCCCCTGTCGCGGCTTATGGCCCTCGATCGGATTTCGTCCTGGCTTAAAAAGAGAGGATTATAGAATCATTTTTATTCCGAAGTGTACCTGAATTAACCCTATCGATGTGCTGTAATATCTTTACAAAAGGCTTATAACAACCATTGATCATTTACAAATAAAACGAATCACCCAAAATAATGAATGGAAACGCTTTTCATTAATCCCTTTGCATGAACATATTGATCGCGAGGGTATTAACAGAATTTATAAGTGAGGTCAACGCTATGGTCGGAGGTCAAAACTACACGTCATATAAATTAATCTACATATTAATACTACAAGCGAGAGGATTTGTGAGGATGTTTATTATGCTAACGCTAAAACTAATGGACGGATTTGGATAAAAGATTATAGCAATATTTATTATGAGAATAGGGACCGTTTTATTCAATCACCAGATAAAAGTTACTCTATAGAATAAAACACACTCACTGACTTATTCGACTGATAAATTTATTTTGGATGATAATAAAAAATATTATTATCCAATAAAAAATGATTTTATTGGATGCTTTATTGCTCGACAAAATACAGACACAATACGAACAAAGTTTTGCTGGCACTCCTAGTATTTAAATATTAAATAAGACACAAATGTTCTTTTCTTATTTACATAATTTTTTTTATCTTCCATAATATATTGTGGCGACCGAGAGTAGAACTTTCTGGCACCGTAAACCGGTCTCAAGAATTTCAGAAAAAGATAGAAGATTTTGGAAGGAAATGACGGGGACAGATACCTACATTGATGGTTGATGGTATACGTGATTGAACGAAAGTTCTAGAATAGAAGGTTTGGCAAGTTAAAGACAGAGTTAGATACAGGTTTAGAAAGAGATAGATAGTAAATAAAAGAATAACGAAAAGAAGATCGAGATTATGGGTTCCAGAAGACTTTTCCGGGTATATAAGCAGCCTAAGGCACGCCTACTGGGCAGTTGAGTTCAGCTCAAGACAGCGAAGCGACAAGAGCATACCCTAACATAAAGCAAAAGTGAAACAGCATACCTGTTTTCTTTGCGTTATTTTCTTCGACGAATAACTTTTATATGATGATGAAAAATTTACTCTTAATTGCTTACAAATATGCAGTCCATTTTATATATTTACATTCAAATAAGCGTTTTACGTCCATAATGCTTAAGACATTTGTGAATTAAAAGAAAGTTGCATCGTCATGTTTTAAAATTTCTAATAAAACATTTGTTGAGTGTTGGAATGAAAGTGATAATATCACACAGCGCTTGCCTACTTTACTGTATTGAATTCTTTCAAGCCCGCCGTCTCTCGGCTGCGATCCCATTCTTCATATCCCTTCAGATTTGTTGATAGTCCGACGCGCATTTTAATCTTTCACATTGTCGTGTATCTGGCGTACGTATTCTGGATTTAATATGTTTAATGGATTCCAGCTTCCGTATTTATATAATTCGCAGCCGTGAACGAGCGATTAATAGACTGAGGACATCTTATTTCTAGCGGCAGAACGTGGATTTGTTATATCATCGGTGCGAGACGGGTTGGCTCATTATACAACTTTGCGTAGATGTTGTTTTTTAATATTATGTCGCGTGTATTTCGAATTTTCGATGCTCTATCCTTATATTATATATAGTTTTACGCGTCTAATCGTGTCGTACTTAGGCGGTCGTAGGTGACGTGTACAGTAAAAGATCTTTAATCGCGGGGTATATGTTCCATAAATATGCCGCGAATATAGAACCGTGAATACGGAATGGTAAATGAGATTATAGCACGTTTCTTATTGTCTCTATTAAGTGGAGAACACTTTATTCATGTTTTCTTTAATAGCACAGTACACTACACTTTGGTTTTGTTTATAGCACTAATTCAAACGGTTTTGGCCTTTTGAGCCTTCTCCTTATATCCGTGTTGTCGCGGAGCTGGATCGCCTCGACATTCACATGATAGTGAAGCCGATGCTCGTGAGCTGCCGCGTACTTTCTGATAATACTAGCAACAAACTCCACTCTCAGGTCCCGATGGAGGTCGCTCGTTCTAATGTACCCTGGCTCGTTTACAATGCCTTTCAGTACTTTGTTTTAGAATCGTTGTATTATTTCTATGTTGCTTGCTTTGGTACAGCTCCACAACTGTACAACAAGTGACACATAATAAGAAAAAATATATGACCATCCAATATTGTGCATTGGCGTAATACGTCCAAGGTATTTTGAGGAATAAAGTATTGTGGCGACCGAGGGTGGAGCTGCCCAGCAGCGTAAATCAGTTTTAGAACTTTTAGAAAGAACTAGAAATTTCTTGAAGGAAAAGACAAGGACGGATATGTTTAGAAAGAGATAGACGATAAACGGAAGAAAGAGATAGACAGATGTTAGAAAGAGATAGATGTATAAACGAAAGTTCCCGAACAGAAGGTTCGGGAAAGAAAAGACAGAGATAGATAGATGGGTTCTAGAAAATTCTTCCGGGTATATAAACAGCGTAAGGCGCGCCTACCGGGGAGTTTAAAGTTGAGTTCAGTCCAAGACGGTGAAACGATAAGTGCGATACTAAAGAGTTGTTAGAGGAGGTTAATAGAGGACAGAGACGAATTAAGTGGTGAATTTAGTGTCAGGTTTGGTAGACAGATACGTGAAGGAGGTGTGTAGCGTAGTTCGAGAGAGGAACCAGAAGCGAGCTACACGCAATAATATTGGAGGTGGTCCGCGCAATATCGGCGACGGTATTGAGGGTGTGACAACTTATCGTCGGGACTGTGCATCGTTGGTCGTGCGTATAGGGGCAACCCTGCAGAGAGGTACTACGTGCGGCTGTGTAAGTCAATAAAAGCTTTTAAATTAAAAACTGGTGTTTTCTTCCAATCCATAAGTGCGTACCCCCGCTCGCACGTAACAGTATTTTTTGATTTTTGGACTTTTTACTTGCATTCCGCTAGTTTTACCGGGTGTGTATTTTTATTTAATTAATAGAAAGTTCGATCGAATGCCAAAATTATTTTCCTGAAAATAAAATGAACCTCCAGTTTCAAGTTGATCGGGTCATTGACTCGGAAGATATCTAGGATGTCATAAAAGTTCCTAAGTCAGGCGACGGGATGGCTGCCAAGAGCCAACCGCGTTTTACTCCATAACATTCCTTAATATTAATCAATGGCCAAGTTTTATCTCCATTTATTGCGATCACGAAATAAATTTAAAATGTTGTTCATTCCAATCTCATATGAATAAATGCATAGAAGCAAGCCTACGTGAAGAAAATATCAAATGAAACCGTGTCGGTATAGGCTAACTTTATTGCACCCGAACAACTTCGAACCGCTCCGGGTGAAATTCCCACAAGATCCCCAGGATAAAAAGTATCGTACATTTAATTACATAAATTCATGTTTTTAATCTGGCGATTTTAAATTATTCCAGAAAAAATCTCGCGGGATTCCCCAAATAAATAGTAGCGCAGATTTTTAGTCTAAGAATTTTCTGTCGATCAGCGAAAATCGCATCGAAATCGGCCCAATAGTTTTTACGTGAATCCCGAACAAACAGAGAAGATATTTAAAAAAAATGCGTTGTGTTCTCCTTTGTTTATGTCGTCTATTCCAGTTGTGTTTTTTAAATAGCTACAGTCTTCAGACATGGCATGTTTAGAAACTAATAATATAGTTATAGATAGAAGAAAGCGGTTTAAGTCTGTGTAGTTACATAGTGATGGATCTACTAAAAACTATTGCAACCTTATTCGTACTAATTCGATTATTTTGATACTAGCGGTCACGGCAGATTTTGTTCTATCCTGAAAAAAATCTAAAACCTGATTCTACCGCCACCTACCAGGTCTAATTGTCAATCTAAGCCGCCCTAGGATCCACTCATAAAATTTCATCAAAGTCTAGAACCCGATTCCACCGCTATCTACCGGACCTACTTGTGCGTCTTAGCCACCCCGGAATCCACTCAACACATACAATGTTATCAAAATCGTAGAACCCGATTCCAGCGCCACCTACTGGGTCTAATTGCGACTCTAAACCGCCCTAGGATCCACTCACAAAATTTCATCAAAGTCTAGAACCCGATTCCACCGCTATCTACCGGACCTACTTGTGCGTCTTAGCCACCCCGGAATCCACTCAACACATACAATGTTATCAAAATCGTAGAACCCGATTCCAGCGCCACCTACTGGGTCTAATTGCGACTCTAAACCGCCCTAGGATCCACTCACAAAATTTCATCAAAGTCTAGAACCCGATTCCACCGCTATCTACCGGACCTACTTGTGCGTCTTAGCCACCCCGGAATCCACTCAACACATACAATGTTATCAAAATCGTAGAACCCGATTCCAGCGCCACCTACTGGGTCTAATTGCGACTCTAAACCGCCCTAGGATCCACTCACAAAATTTCATCAAAATCGTAGAACCCGAACCCAGCGCCAAGTATTTTGTTTAGATTGATGGGTTACATTATTGAATTTTTAGTAGGGATCCTTGATTTTCATATAGCCTATATTAATCTTAGATAATACAGCATTTGAACAAAAGAATTTTTGAAATCGCTCCCGTAGCTTTTGAGTTTATTCGTTACAAAAACACAAATCTTTCCTTTTCATAATATTAGTATATGTTAATTTCTCACAAGGCATTGCGGCGTGATCGGATACCTATTCTAAAATCGGCTTCCTTTAGTCGACTTTACTCTGATAGCTCGGGGCTTGGACTGATTTTGTTAATCTGAGATTCCAATATAAGAATTCGGTCAAGTGCGGTAAGATAGAGAATCAATTATTATATTTGTATTTATTAGAATTAATCAAAGGAAATTATTATGAACGTATTTGTGACTTTATTTATTTTTATTTATATAGAAGAATAGTTCCATTAGAAAATATTTTGTGAAGGTCATATAACAGGGGTGTAGTTTAAAAACCTATCATTTATTTTAGGAAGTATGCATTTCTTTGTTTCTTTCTTGCTTGCACAAATCCGGAACTGTAACATATACCGAATAATACTTAAAGCATTACAGAATGTGCTATAAAAGTTTTGAAAAAAGAAACACATACTGGATGTATTATTTATTTTTTATCCCGCACCTCCAAACTACCATAGGTAAGAACAATTGGCCCAATTCAAGGTTCATAGTGGCCATTGGTTCTTTCTTACCTGTGGTCGTGCCTCTTTACACAGAAAATTCAGCCCTTATTATATTATAATATAAGTCTAGGTTAAATAGACTCCAATTCTATATTTATATCAAAAACTAAGAATTGTAATAATCATCAAGTAAATAATATTGTTACCAGTTTAGCGGGGCTCGAATTAAAATGCCGTTGGAATTATTATAGAGTTTATTAGAACTATACGAACACGTATAACACAGGTACAAATAAAACCGAACACAACAAATCTGAACATAATGCAGAAGGTCGTAATTCAATAAAACGCGCATAGTCCGTCACTAATAGATTCCCTAATAGATACACGTCTCGCCTTGATCGTGGTTCTCGCTCGACTGCCCTCTCCCCATCAGGCCGTCGTTTTATACCTCACAAAGTCGAATGTGCCCGTACCGCAGTTGACGTAATCCGTAACCCCTTGCTAATGATTCGACCGCAAGCGGCCATAAACGCGTGCGACAAAACAATGAGCTGTTCTCTAGAAACGTATTCCAATAAATAAGTAAACAAAAGAAGAAAGAATTACAATTAGTTCAAATGCTGACAGGTAATAAAATGTATTTCTACAAAACTGTACGTGGAATCTGCCTTTGTAACAATATGACTATTTGAGTAGTAATTATACTTGCCTGTTTCTTTGACACTTCACTCTTTTATTGATAGTTTGTTTTTGTTATTACACCAACATATAGTAGTTATGAGGATCGATTTATATGATGTCCCTGCAACATCAACAATAATGTCAGTGTTAATGATCGTTTCACGAAAATGTAGTGATTTGATGCGTTATTTTCGATGCGAAATTGTTATTAATTATAAATGACGTTAAACATTGACAATAACGTAGATATACCTACACAATGATGTAACTAATAATTAACTGCACTATTTTTACCGCTATAAACAAGACACATTTCGTCGGTGTCAGTGCAGGAACTCGTAAGTGAAGAAATTTTTTGTGATATTACTTTTTTCGTCAAAACAAAATACATGTAATATGCATCACATTACATATATTATTAGTTTTTCTGCTAGAAATATGTTAATATTTATATTATATTACATATAGTCGAATACAATGCAAGAAAACTAATTTTTTTAATAAATATTACAAAAATAAATGGACAGATGCGCTAAGAGGGGTTAATGTGAATGAAATGTAACCAGTTATTTCTCTGTAAGTCAATTGTAAATTCTTTTGAGAAATAAATGTCTTAAACCATATACAATTTTATCTAAAAAATAATTTGGCCATATTCAGTAACGTTATCCCAGATAGAGCATAAAGGAATGTCAACCGTCGAATAGCTTAACCAGCTATAAAACGACAACATCTTATTGCTCTCTAAGGAGTTAGCAGTCCAACAAGCTAGATTGCATTAAAATTTTATCTAAGTGCCATTAGCGTCATATTTCTCGGGTCTCGAAATTTAGTTCTGTTCCGTAAAAATGTTTATTTTTAGATATAAACAATATCGTATGCCTATTCTCGGTATACCATTTTTAGTAAAACCGATGTCGAGATTTTACCTTGAAAGCCTGGTAAATACACGAATTCACTTTCGAAATTATAATATTATATATTTATGGATAGTCTTTGAAATCATTAGATAGATAGTCTATGAAACATGAATAGAAGGTCTTGAAAATAATGAGAAGATATTAAGTGTTCAGATACATAAATCTTAAAACTAATAATAATTTATAGTTAAGTATAGTAAACTGACGGACTTATAAACTGCATCAAAGGATACTTTGGAATGAAGGAATGAGGAAGGATTACTTTCAAATGATTTTTTTTTAATAAGTATGCGAACTTTTTAGATTAAATTATATAATTATGGAGAGACTGGCTCTTTATCTCAAAAAAAAAGGAAAATGTAAAAATAGAACTACAGTAAAACAAATGAATATAGCCGGGAAAAGAAAATTTACTCTTAGTATCAGATTTGCGTGTTATTTATAGCAAAGTTTTAAATTGATTCCCATTGATTTTTTATTCTTTTGTCAATTGAATTATTGTTACCAGCAGAATTGTTGGGTTAGTTTTTTAACTCATCAAGAGTTTTTGAACCATAATATGGATACTTCGTCCGAACAAGTGGCTCAAATTGTAGCATTGGTGCGGGAGGGCTTGGATCAACGAACGATTGGTAGAAATTTAAAGTTAAACCAGTCTACGGTTTCTAGAATACACAGAAGGTTTGTGGAGACAGGTTCTTACAGAAAGAGACGTGGTACAGGCAGGACTCGAGCAACCACCGGTCGTGAAGACCGATTTATTGTTACAACTTCCCTGCGAAATTGTTTCCTCACATCTGTTAACATCAAAACAGAGCTTAATGAAGTGCGTGGAGTAAACGTGAGTGCACGAACAATAAGAATAAGGTTAAAGGAAGCGGATATCACCCCTTTTAGACCAGAAAATGGTCCAAAGTTGTCTGTAGCTCACAGACAAGCTCGCTTAAGATTTGCGCGTGATCACCTGAATTGGACAGAAGAGCAATGGACCTCCGTATTGTTCACAGACGAGTGTAGGACATGTTTATATGGTGCAGATGGTCGCAGAAGTGTCTATCGTCGACGTGGGGAGCGATATGCTCAAAGTTGCATTGAGGAGCGTGTTCCTTTTGGAGGCGGTTCGTGTATGGTCTGGGGTGGCATATCGATGAACGGGCGAACAGAACTTGTGTTCATAGACATGGTCCGTCAAAACGGTAATAGAGGGGGTTTGACTGCACATCGCTAACAACACATAACAGAGATCTTAGAAGATCACGTGGTGCCTTATATGGGATTCATAGGCGAAAATTTTACTTTAATGCAGGATAATGCCCGGCCGCACGCTGCTGCACAAGTTCGACAATATTGCGAAGAGGTTGGGATACGTACAATGAATTGGCCAGCACGCAGCCCGGATCTTATCCCATTGAGCATGTTTGGGACAATTTAAAAAGAACTGTATATGCGAGAAACCCTTTGCCCACGACAGTGGCAGCACTAAGAACAGCACTTTCAGAAGAATGGGACAATATTTCGCAAGATCTTTTAATAACCCTAATAAAATCTATGCGGAACCGATTGGAATCCGTAATAAGGGCACGTGGAAGTAATACACCTTATTAAAACATAAATAAACACTTGCATAAAGTTTGTGTCTATTGTTAAAACCAATTTTTTAATTAAACCAAATTTCCTTAAATTTTTGTTTTTTCTTCAAAAAAGTCTTAAGGTCCTTTCCAGTACACAAACTTAAACTTAATGATATGACCCTACGCTGTTTTAAAGTTCACGAACCAATCTAGAGGTTTCAATTTAAATCTGTATAGAAAGTTTGCATACTTGGTTAAAATATTTATTTCAAAGTCGTCTATTACTTTGATGCAGTTTATGAGTCCGTCAGTGTATTTTACATATACAATTATTCTGAAATTGATAGTTTAATGTATCTCTCTGAAGACCACGAGCCATAAAAATGGCCAGTACTTTTGGAGAGCTTGCGAGAGGTCATAGGAAGGCCAGCAAGTATAGGGCCCTGGACAAATTTAATGTGAATGTGACGGTACACTGACCGGCGATTATCCCTGTCAGCACCATACTATAATAATGCATCCAAGGACAGAATCCGGCCAGTGTAGGACTATTGTGCAAAATGAGAACAAAAATTACTGGGCTATTGGGATGAACTGCTAATGGTACTAGGGGTCTGGGAATATGAGGACTATGGTATCTGCCCATCGCAAAGTTCGGGGAGCATAAAAAAAATGGCAGACGGTGATTCGCCACTCCCTGCATACATCCTAAAAAATGCTATAGAAGACGGGGGAATATGGGTGTGAGTCCCCCCATAGGGACTGTTGTAGAAAGTTGGGCTCGATTTTTATACATAATCTCGAGGGTGAGACCGTAATTCACACCGGAACAGCTGCTGGTGTTGTATAAAACACAAGTACGAGGATATATGTATTACTGCTCTCACCTTTGAGATGGCTCAGCCAAAAGTCGACTCGAAGTGCTGGAGTCAATTGATCTCAGAGCCTGGAGACTGGTTGACAACGATCAGCATTTCGACGACAAAACTCAAAGTCTCGAACATCGACGCAGGGTTGCTAGCTTATAGTTTTTTTATCGAATACACTCTGGAGTGTGCTGAGCTCTTTGATCTGATCTCGCCATCTCTCTTCCATCATCGGACTCCCACACGCACCGGCCTGTGGCACCGAAATATGGTGGATATTCCACCTATATCGACGAAACTCTTTGCGTCTACCTTCAACATGCACACCGCAAAGGAGTGGAACTCATTGCCGGAGTCTATTTTTCCCGATACTTACAGGCTGGATGTCTTCAAGTCCCGTGTGAATCGGTAACTTATAATTAGCCGTGCTTCATTTTAGACCATATCTTCGCTCCATATCATGGTCGAACGTGAACTTTTACTACTATAGAAAAGCAAAAAGAATCCAATTGGTAATGCTTGACCTGTCAAAAGTAAAATAAATCGTTGGACAGGGTGAAATTTCATGTGTATAAACCCATTCTTTTCTAAAAAGTGACCTACAAAGACAGAGAGCCAGTGATTGCAAAGAGTTCTGTAAATGTTCAAATGTCTATGGAACTCTGAAAATAAATCGAATACTGGTTGCGTAACAGGTCAGAGGAGGTCTTTTCCGGGAGTGAGACAATGTTCAAAGTAACAGACGGCTCGGCGCCCGCCAAACGGATGAGGTCATGGTCATCCCACTATTGAATTAAGACTTTATAATATTTTTTATTGCATGCCAAATTTAGACTTATCTTAAACTATCACCAGATGAAGTTAAGATAAAACTTCAAAAAGATACTTTCTTTTGCCAAAAATAGTAAATTATCACCTAAATTATACCCTCATTTAAAATGGTTTCTTAGATAGAAGTTTAGAAAGAAAAATATTTACTGTCACAAATAAATGCACACACATAAAATACAAGGATTTTTACCAACAAATAGACAGTTTCACAAATGTATGTACATAAAATTCATGGCAATGAGGCTGGAAACTCAGCGTTATGCTGTGTTAGGAGCTAACATAGCGCTAATTTTTAGTTCCAGCCTCCATACAACCAGAATCAACCCAAACAACTAATTCTGTTTACTTTCATATAGGTAATTTTAAAAGAGTGTAATAATAACTTACATGTATCACAAAAATAAGTCAAAAAACAACAAATATAATAAACAGAGCTAAATAAATGAAATGTCTTATAATAATATATGTTGTATATAGAAATGTTTATATTACATACAAGTAAAGTAATACGATACATTTCTTCCCAGAAAGTGGGGTAGGTTTTGCAGGAGAGGTCGAAACTTTATAGAGGCGAATATAATGAATAATCCATATTACTTAATTATAAATTAGAAATTAACTCTGACGATCTGTCTGTTACGCTTTCACAGAAAAACTGCTGGATCGACTTGGTTAAACTCAGAATATATATTTTTGATGCCGAGGATGAACAGGATACTGTCTATCCCAAATAATGGGATCGTTTCCGGGATAAAAAAATACGCATTGACGGAAAAACTATTACAGCGATTTGACTGAAATTCGGTATATATGTAATTTTAATCCTCGGTATTAAAGTTAAATATAAGACACATGAAAAGTGTCCCTCATCCATATAAGGGACACTTTTCATCACGAATCTATCCAATTATAGATTTATGTGAAGGATAAACCAGAAAGTAGGATAGGATTTTTTGTAATTTTCGGTTTTGCTGTAATTTCGTATATAATGTACATAGATACTTTTCATCCCGGCAGAAAGGATAGTTTGCGCTTTATCGCAAAAAAAGTAAATCTTCAGATTGTAATTTATAATTTTATATTCCATAAAATTGTTATGTTAAAGTGATAGACTAAAAACATTTCCACTTATCTGAGAAAAGAAAGATTAAATAGGTATGTGTGTGTATTATATATTTTACTAGCTGTCCCGTCAGACGTCGTCCTGCCCGGTAAAAAATAGGGGTTGATCGTAGAGGGTTGAAAATTTAGGGTTGTATGTATCTTTTAATGCTGTATCATAAAAAAATAGAAATTAAAAATTTTGTCTAAAAAATAAAAAATAAAATTTAGGGGTGGACTACCCCTAACATTTAGGGGGATGAAAAATAGATGTTGGCCGATTCTCAGACCTACCCAATATGCATACAAAATTTCATGAGAATCGGTCAAGCCGTTTCGGAGGAGTATGGCAACGAAAACTGTGACACGAGAGTTTTATATATTAGATATTATGGTATAAATGTAATAAAAATATGGATAAGAAAACTGTACATGTTACAATTTAGATAGTCTTACCAGTGTGCCTAGAAAGAAGGGTAATTCAAATTTCACCCGTATACAATCACCTAGTTTTGTTTTATTCACAATTTTGTCTCTTGTGTACAAGTGCACTTTAGTCAGTACGCCCATTTGTTATGAAGCCCTCGATATGTACTAGAGCTTACCCCGCGGATGCGCCGCGTGTCAACTTCTAGTGCGTGCCTCTTGTTTAAAGAACAGGCGTTAAATACAGGTTACATTATACTTAATTATTATGTTGGTGCTATTTGCACCCAGAAGATCAATTTCGACGCGACGCACTCACCCTAATCAAACTGAAGGTATATTGAAGAAAGGTCATGTGAAAAGCACTTTAAATGAGCGTGTATGCCTGAAGAGATTAATGAAAGTTGATGACGCGAAAAGTGTTTGTCAGAATCGTAGCAGGTGGGAATCCATCGTCTCCGTCTACCCTTATTCCAATAGGAAACAGGCGTGACAATATGTATGTATAAAATACTAGGGTTTCAGAAAAGCCCTAGTGTTTATTTATTCAACAAGTTGTCTTTCATACGGGTTACATTGGATTAAATTTTTATCTAGACGCATTTCGGCGACTCGGTCGCATAATATTGTTTTTTCTACTTACATAAAAACTTACTTACATTTTTTTACATTTAAAAATATTATTGAAAAATTATGCAACGGATGGTGAAAACCACTTAAAAATCTGTTGCATGGTATAGAAAGAGATAGTGAATATACAGACGCAAAAAGCGACTTTGTTGTATACTATGCAAAGGTGTAATTAAAATTTAGGAAAAATTAGGCCCGCTTGCATAACGACCGTCTATAAATAAAATTAGTTAATCATATCAAACTGCTTAAATAAGTTTTACATAAAATGTATTGACAGTTCTTTCAACATCTTTAGCGACAAATTTTGCGTTGTGTAAGACGCTAATCGTATTTAAGCGTGTTAAATGCGTTTAGTGTTAAACAAATTTAAGGAACGTTATGCAAGCGACCCTTAATCTTGTCTTTTTGAATCGCAGCGCATGAGATTTCTAGACCATTGATACTTATAATAACGCATTTACCTGACGTCGCAGTCAGAAATTTATATGGAAGAAGGTCGTTCAGCGACACAAAATATGATAGTGGGTATTTTTGTGACAGTATATAAGAGCGCAGTCGGAGGTAAATTGTATCAAACAAATGACGCAACACACTCTATGACCGAATGACATAACCGATTTGAACGTCATATTATTCTCGTTTTGCGTCAAAGGTTAAAAATAAAAAAAAAGTATGTCAAAATACATTTAATAGAATATGAAGACATAAAACTGCAATATTTCATAAATGTAGTGGCAGGGACATTTCATATGAGCTACAGTGTTGCCATTAACAGTCATTTTGAACATTGTAGATTCTGAGAATTTTTTTATAAGTGCTCAATTTTATTATACCTTCTACCAATGGGATCGCCACAATATGTATTTTGCTTCCATCTCCCTCTGACATACGTCCTCTTTTTTTTTATTAGCTAAATCAGGCGAATAGGCCCAGTTAATGGAAAGCTGTTATCATCGCCTATGGACGTTTTCAACACCAGGAGTGTCGCTAACGCATTGCCGACCATTAAGAATTATTATAACGCCCATCTTAAAAAACCCTATTTCATAGCGCAAAGCGAAAATCGCCCCAGGTAGTTCCTTCCAAATGATTGTTGTACGCGGAATGAATGTTCTACAGAACCGTTACATAGTTAAGAGGCTATGTACGCCTAATTCAAATCGGCATTTCATAAAATCAACCCCGCACGTCCGATATTTACTTCGATGGAACAGCGCCAAATAAAACTTCGACCGTGGCGAAATATTGCAATTGACCATACCGACGCGCACCGCGCGCCTTGCCGACTTGATTCAATTTATTTGATTCTAAAGCCCACGAGAGCGAGACAAACTGTCCTAAAGTGAGATAGACCGTTTGTATGCGTAATTCCTATTGAAATTTTGACACAACTTCCTAAGCGTCTTTAGCCCAACGGCTTACCATGCTCAACGGTAACTAGGAGGTACAGGGTTCAAATCCTCCTCTCAGACTTTACGTTTTTTTTTCCCAAGAACTTTTTAGATAGGTAAATTTTATTAAAATTATTTCATTGTACTATGGAACACCAATGAGTTCATATTATTCCTTCCCTAGAGCCGAACTTTGCATCTGTGCAAATGTCCATGGGCGGTAGCCATCTCTTAAGAAATTAAGAGGAACTTACTATCAAATTTTTGACTGGGTAAACGGTCGTGTCACACGATCTGGATCCTTATTAAACTACATTTATTACTAAGTTTTGGTAGAGATAGATATAGCGTAATAACAGGTCACTTTAAATATCGTTAGTCCTGTTACTGTTATACAAAAATAACAGCATTGATTATCTGCAATTACATTTACATAACATAATATTGTTATTTAGTTTTTATTCGAATGAAGTTCCTTTGCGCGGCTTGCGGTGTTGCCAAATTAGCGCTTTCAGTGTTAATTTTTTTTCTTTACGTAAATTATTTTTCAGCGCTTAACACCTTATTTAGCGCTTTTTTAATTCTGTAACTCTTCACTGAATTATCGTCGTGTATTGCAATATTATACTTACAATATAATAATACTTCAATCTTCCAAACCAGTCATAACTAATAGGTTATTATTCAAAATTATCGTAGCACTGTCTTAGGTGAACATCTTAATTCAAATCGGTGTTTCACATTCTAAAGTGAGAGGAGTTCACATGGATAATACTTATTGAAAATTCGACGTGTAACACTAAGAATGTTTAGCCTAATGGTATTCTAACACTCTGGTGGTGAGGAGTTATAAGATTCGATCCCCATAAAATTGGTTCTTTGTTTCACTTTTTCTAACTAAATTTGATACAGTAAAAATATTTTAATGATATTAGTTTTTAGATAGGTAAATTTTATTAAAATTATTTCATTGTATTATGGAATAACAATGAATTCATATTAGCCCTTCCCTATTATCCCTATTAATATTATAAATACGAAAGAAACTGTCTGTCTGTTTATTCCGTTTTCAGGGAACAACTACTGGAACGATTTGCTGAAATTTGGGCTATTTCAGTCATTTTAGCCATTTCAGCCATTTGGACCATTAAAGCCATTTCAGCCATTTGGGCCATTTCGGCCATTAGGGCCATTTGGGCTATATCAGTCATTTCAGAAATTTCGACCATTTCAGTCATTTCAACCATTTTATTGTTTTTGGCCTTTTCGGCCATTTGGGCCATATCAGTCATTTTAGTCATTTATACCATTACAGCCATTTATGCCATTACAGCCATTTCGGCCATTTGGGCCATTTCAGTCATTGCAGCCATTTCGGTCATTTGGGCCATTGCAGCCATTTCAGTCATTTCATCCATTTCGGCCATTTTGGCCATTTCGGTCATTTGGGCCATTTGGCCATTTTGGTCATTTCAGCCATTTCGACCATTTCAGCTATTCCGACCATTTCGGCCATTTCAGTCATTTCAGCCATTTCGGTCAATTCGACCATTTGGGCCATTCAACCGTTTGATCATTTAGACCCGTTCGGCCATTTCAGTCATTTCAGACATTTCGGCCCCGTGGGCCATTTCAACCATTTTAGTCATTGCAGCCATTTCTGCCATTTCAGCCATTTGGGCTATATCAGCCATTACAGTCATTTCAGAAATTTGGGTCTTTTTAGTGATTTCGGTCAATTCAACCATTTGGGCCATTCGGCCGTTTGATCATTTAGACCCATTCGGCCATTTCAGTAGTCATTTCAGCCATTTTGGTCATTTGGGCCATTCCAGCCATTTCAGCGATTTCGGCAATTTCGGCCATTTGGGACATTTGGGCCATATCAGCCATTTCATTCATTTCAGCCATTTCGGCCATTTTAGCCATTTCAGTCATTGCAGCCATTTCAGCCATTTTAGCCATTTCGGTCATTTCAGCCATTTAAGCCTTTTCGTTCATTTCGGCCATTTGGGCCATTTTAGCCATTTGAGCCATTTTAGCCATTTGGGCCATTTCAGCCATTTGGACTATTTCAGCCATTTTAATCATTTCAGCCATTTCGGCCATTTGGGACATTTGGACCATTACAGCCATTCCAGTCATTTCGGCCATTTCAGTTATTTCAACCATTTTAGTGTTTTTGGCCATGTCGGCCATTTCGGTCATTTCGGCCATTTGGGCCATTTCAATCATTTCAGCCATTTGGGCCATATCAGTCATTTTAGTCATTTATACCATTACAGCCATTTATGCCATTACAGCCATTTCGGCCATTTGGGCCATTTCAGCCATTTGGGCTATTTCAGCCATTTTAATCATTTCAGCCATTTCGGCCATTTGGGACATTTGGGCTATTTCAGCCATTCCAATCATTTCAGCCATTTCAGTTATTTCAACCATTTTAGTGTTTTTGGCCATGTCGGCCATTTCGGTCATTTCGGCCATTTGGGCCATTTCAATCATTTCAGCCATTTGGGCCATATCAGTCATTTTAGTCATTTATACCATTACAGCCATTTATGCCCTTACAGCCATTTCGGCCATTTGGGCCATTTCAGCCATTTCGGTCATTTCGGCTATTCGGGCCATTTCAGCCATTTGGGCCATTTCAGTCATTTGGGCCAATTCACTCAATTAAGCTATTTCGGGTATTTGGGCCATTTCAGCCATTTCGGCCATTTGGGACATTTGGGCCATTTCAGCCATTTGGGCCATTTCAGCCATTTTAATCATTTCATCCATTTCGGCCATTTGGGACATTTGGGCCATTTGAGTCATTTCAGCTATTTCCGCCATTTGGGCCATTTCAGCTATTCCGGCCATTTCAGTCAATTCAGCTATATCGGCGATTTGGGCAATTTTAGCTATTTCGGTCATTAGGGCCATTTCAGCCATTTCAGTCATTTCAGCCGTTTCAGCCATTTCGGTCATTTGAGCGATTTGGGCCATTTCAGTCATTTTGGCCATTTAGGCCGTTACGGTTATTTCGGCCATTTCGGTCAGTTCAGCAATTTGGGCCATTTCGGCCATTTTGGCTATTTCAGCCATTTGAGCCATTTCAGTCATTTAGGCCATTTTGGTCATTTCGGGCATTTCAGCCATTTCGGTCATTTCAGCCATTTGAGCCATTTCGGCCAGTTCAGCCATTTGGGTCATTTTGGCAATTTAGGCCATTTCGGTCATTTCGGCCATTTGGGCCTTTTAGGCCATTTTGGCCATTTCAGTCATTTCAACCATTTCAGCCCTTTGGGCCATTTCGGCCATTTCAGCCATTTGGGCCATTTCAGCCATCTTGGCCATTTAGGCAACTTCGGACATTTCAGTCATTTCAACCATTTGGGCCATTTTGGTCATTTCGGACATTTCGGCAGTTTCAGTAATTTCAAACATTAGGGCCATTTCAGCCATTTCAGCCACTTCAGTGAATTCAGCCATTTCGGCCATTTGGGCCATTTCAGCCATTTCACACATTTCGGCCTTTTCAGTCAATTCAGCTGTTTCGGCCATTTGAGTCATTTTAGTCATTTCGGCCATTTGGGCCATTTCGGTCATTTGGGCCACTTCATCCATTTCGGCCATTTCAGATATTTCGGCCATTTTAGCGATTGCGGTCATTTGGGCCATTCCAGCCATTTCAGTAATTTCGGTCAATTCGACCATTTGGGCCATTCAGCCGTTTGATCATTTAGACCCGTTCGGCTAAATATATTTTCATCTCGGAAATCTCATTTTTCGGGATAAAAAGTAGTTCTTGGCCACCCTCGGTATCAACATAACATATGTACTCAGTTTCAGCCAAATCGGCTCAATAGTCTTTCCATAAAAGGATAACAAACAGTGAGACAAATATACTTGTGGATTTTTTTACGTGGAACCCTAAAAACGTAGCCTAAGTTACTTCTTATAACATCAGCTATCTGCCAATGAAAATTACGTCAAAATCGATCCAGCTGTGTCAGAGATTAGCCGGAACATCCAGACACACTGACAGACAGACAAAAATTCTATAAATAGCATTTTCGGAAACTCCTGGTCCGATTATATTAGACTTTATTTTGAGATTTCAAACAGGCACTTCACTTTTATTTATCTGTATAGATAAGAACTATAAAATAAATAATAATAGATATATATAATAGTTTAAAAAAAACACGCTTTCATAAAAAATCCAACTAAAAAACAGAAAATAAAATTTAATAAATTTGGTTTCTGATTAATGGGGTCTTAAAAAAAGCGTGGGGTGTATTCAATGCGCTTTTTCTTCTTCTTTAAAATCTTAAAGAGCACCTTTTTTTAAACTATTACTTAATTTTTCATTTTTAGTTGTTATTTTTTAAATGTTAATGTTTTTTTAAATTAAATTTTAAATATAAGCTTTTGAGATTCTGCATATCATGTAGCAGCAGAGTGCTAACTAAGACAAGTAAAACAAGCCCAAACACGACGCGTTTATCTTGTTTAGTAAAGGAGTTCCTATAGCCACCTTCCGACTCCATCATCAGATCAGCTCCATGATACCATATTATTGCATTGTCACGCGATATAAACATACGAGTTCAAACACGACGGGTCTATCTTGTTTAGTACAGGAGTTCCTATGGCCACCTTCCGACTCCATCATCAGATCAGCTCCATGGTACCATATTATTGCATTGTCACGCGATATAAACATACGAGCCCAAACACGACGGGTCTATCTTGTTTAGTACAGGAGTTCCTATGGCCACCTTCCGACTCCATCATCAGATCAGCTCCATGGTACCATATTATTGCATTGGCACGCGATATAAACATACGAGCCTAAACACGACGCGTTTATCTTGTTTAGTACAGGAGTTCTTATGGCCACCTTCCGACTTCATCATCAGATCAGCTCCATGGTACCATATTATTGCATTGTCATCGACCTTTGACAGGTGTTCAAACTTTGAATTAAATCTGATCGTTAAAAGTAGGACAAAATCGAGCTCAAAAGGGAAGGTTACAAACATACATACATACATACAGGTGAAGCTAATAAAAGCGTGTTAAAAACATAATAGGGCTAAATAAAAAAAATTGTTAGAAAAGGAAAATGGAGCGAGCACTCAACTTGAACAACGAATCTTCATATTTCTAATTATCCATGTGTCTACGTCATTTCTATTGAGAAACATAGATGGCGCTTTAGAATTTTAATGTTACCGGTAAGGTAAAAATTTTATTGTCAATAGCATAAAAGTCCAAATGAAATGAAATATAAAAATTTTGAAAAGTATTTTTATGGCATTTTATAAAATTATTTAGGAAGAGAAAAAGAGCATTTTATCAACTTTCTTATAAAAAAAAATCTTCTGGATCAAGTGAAACTAGTAGGGTTCGAACCCACACAGCTAGTGATTTAGACCAGACCTCTACCGTATAAGCCAAATAAGTATAGCGCGACCGTTTCAAAATTCTTGTTATTATTGCTCCTTCGTTTATTTAAAATTATTTTTCAATGGCGGTCGTGGAGAAGAGCAGCGCGTCCGTATTAGCCGACGCTCTAAAGCGATCTAACAAATTCCATACATTGGGACCGGCAGGCGGGATTTTTGCAGTCATTTTTAATAAAATAATTAATTACTTCCAAATTAAGTTAAGTAACCGAATAAAACTCTATAATTGTATTTGTTATAATATGATATGTTACTGTTATTTATTTTATCGATGTACGATTAACAGTAATAACAATAACGAAGATTGAATAACTCGTTTAGAGGTTACTTTGCAATTATTTTCTATCGAGAAAATTTATCGCAAATGCGTTCCGAGTACAAAGTTTACGTCAGAAATATGATCAAGATTGACATATATTTTTTTCACCGCAATAAAGTGTGTATAACTACTGTAAAAATAATTGAGAAATCGATCTTTGCGTTTTTAACGCATTCTGTCTCTTATAACGCTGTTAAGCTCAAGGATATGGAGGTGAACATCCCGTAGCTGGCGAGTCGTGTAGTTGTAAAAGTGAGGTGATAGCACCGGATCAAACGATTCGTAGGAGTACTCTCCATTTAGTACAGGCAGTAAAATATGCAGAGGGAGTTTACTTTGAAGGCTAAGCGACTGTAAACCGCCTGTTAGTATGACATCGTCGAACACAACAACGCCGCGACACTGGATGAAGTCGATAATTCTCGCATACGACCTCTGTCACACCACAAGTCATTTTGTCATCCTCTATACAATCCATTCATCTCTTTTTTAGTATATCTTTATCTTCTAGTTTAATATTGTGTTTGTCACGTGATACTTATCTAGCCTCATTAAGCTGGGTATCCACTATGTTCGCGAACTACTTGCGCTCCACGCTCCTGCAACCGCTCTGATGGAGACGGTACGCGCATCTCCATAGAAAAAAGCATGCTCCGCAGTCCTCTTGCGAACATTGAGCGAACATATCGTCACCATTAGTGGCTATCATCATTGACGGCCTCTGTGGTTGAGCGGGCTAAGCCTTTGACGGCCTACCTCATTGCAACCCAGAGGTTCCGGGTTCGATTCCCGGTATAGTAAATTTCGGAAACGTATTTTCTCCGTTATTTACCATGGTCTGGGTGTCTGGGATCGGCCCCAGAGTGGTCCGTTGTATATTACCCATAACACAAGCGTAAATTGCTTAATTTGGGGATATGCAGTGTGTGTGTATGTCTGCCGATTATTATTATTATTATTATTAATTTGCAATCTGAAGATTCAATTCATTTGCGATAAAGCGCTATCCTATATGCCGGTATGAAAAGTATCTATGCACATTTTCGGTATTAAAACTACACATTTACGAAAAGACAGCAAAACGGAAATTGACAAAAAAAACCTATCCAACTTTCTAGGTTAACCTTTACGTAAATCTATCCAATTATCCGGGATGAACATTATCCCTTATCCATCCTCGATATTAAAATTATATATATATCGTATTTCAGTCAAATTGCTTTAATAGTTTTTCCGTCAAAGCATAACAAATAGAGAGACAAATATATTTTTATCACGAAAACTATCCCATTATTCGGGATAGAAAGTATCCTATGCTCATCCTCAGCATGGAAAATATATATTCTGAGTTTAGCCAAGTCGATCCAGCAGATTTTCTCTGAAAGCGTAACAGACAGACGGAGTTACTTTCAAATGTATAATATTAATAATATGTATTAGGCTTTATAAAGCTTCGAATCGTCCCGCGAAAACTATCCCACTTTCCGAGAAGACAAGTATCCTATGATAATTCTTGGTATTGAATTTTACTAAATATAAAAAATTATACTAAATTTCAGCAAAATCAGTACATTGGTCTTTTCGTGAAAGCGTTACAAATAGACAGAGTTACTTTCGCAATTGTTATATGAGTAGTAAAATAATATGAATAAATGAAATTCTGAGTTTAACCACGCCTTACCTTACCACTTTAGAGGGTAGATAAAAAAGTAACCTGTATATTTTCCTAGCGTTCAGGCTTGATCCGTATCAAATTTCATCTAAACTACTTCAGTATTCCAGCCGTGAAAGCATAACATGTATTACTTTCACACATTATAATGTATTATATATATATATAATGTTACAACCTAGGTGCCGATAAAGACAAAGTGCACGTACTGATTTGTAGAAGCACATTTATTACCGTCGGCATTTAAACTAATTGTAATCCATTTATGACCGTCTTCTTGTTGTTAACTTATTTATTTGCATACGTTTCTAGTTATTGTGGAGAATAACCTATTGTCCTATAGTACTCGCTCAGTAGCATCATTAGCCAGGTGCTGCGGATTCAATTCCATTTGTGTAGTATAAAATAACCTCTAGTGATCGCCACTCCGTGCCGGCTGGCTAAAGCAAGCACGAAGGCGGGGGCCTTGCCTTGGCCCCCGGAGTCAGGTCCGAGGTGTCGCTACTCACCTTAGTCTTGGGCACAAAGCCCCCACGCGGGTTTATATCTTACTATAAACATGTAAAATTTCGTACAGACGTTATACCAGAGCACGTATAGGTACCATCATGAAACCATTTCCAATTTGTTATAACGAGTTGTTTGGTAAAAGATTGATCTATATCGACAAGGCCGCCTTTTTTGCACAGTTACAATAGTACTATCGTAACAACTTTCTATAATAGTGTTATCGCATATATAAAAAGTTGTCTATCTGTTGCGTACTAATCAAAACTTCCCATAGACGACATCCTACATTTTTTTTTTTACTTCAAAAATTTCATGTTTTGCTATACACAATCCGTCCATTGCCTCCGTACACATTTATATTGTATATCATAATCATGGTGTTCCTATCCGTTATATGATGTTGATTTTTGGATTAGTAAGCATGATAAACGTATCATGCTATTTTAACTATTACTAGGTGCCAGAAAAGCGAAGTTTACCTAGAGAGCTTAACCTGGAATTTAATAGTATGGGATATTCCATAATACTGTTACAACCTAGGTGCTGACAAAGAAAAAATTCACACCTGCAGCGCTGTAGAAATAATTTCTCTTGTTTCCTTTATGTTTAAAATCTGTGATCACAAACAGCCCATTGTGTATTTAATATTTTATTGCAGTCATTAGCTAGGTGTGATTCTAGGGAATTCGGTCCACGCGGCCGAGCAGACATATTTCATTTGTACAGTATAAAGCAATGCTCCAATTGAGAAATGAAGTAGTCAAGCGATAACCACAAACAAAGCAAGACGTGTGTACATTCGGTAATGTATTTAATCACGGACTTTGCGCGTGTTATTGAATTGTGCATTACGTTTGGTCTGGTTGTGTTCAGTTATATTTGTGTGTTATACGTGTTTGTATAGTTCTAATAAACTCTATAATAATTCCAACGGCATTTTAATTCGAGTCCAGCAACTCGTGGCAATATACTCAAATTGTCTTATATCTCTGACTGGGGGCAGTTTCCCATTAGTTCACTTCTCAAGTTCTTCGGCACTAATATTGCGTGACGGTAAACATATATCATCGTACAGGCAATAAACCAACACTTGAGTTTTTTTTATCGAGACCTAGTGCAGGTGACATGTCTAGGAAGTTGTTCCATAACTAGCACGTATCCAAGAAACGTGGGAGTACCAAAGCAGGCAACTTTCTTTCAGTAAGCGAAATATGTCATAGACATAAATGTCGGATACAAGAGTTTCTATTGAGAACCCTTTGCGTTTTTCTTGGACACTCACGCAAATTAAAACAATAATAGAAAACTAAGGCGTTATGTACTAATACTATAAAGAAAAGTTAGTTATATTGTTTTCCACCTATAAGAGAAAGAAAATGAGTTGGACCCTAATAGGTACTTAAATATGCCAGGAGCGACTTATTATTTGATTGTTAATTGCTTTCAACAACTCCGTTAACGCAGTAATTCGACTATATACGTAAACATATTGTTACAATCCAGGTCCCGATAAAAAAAAATCCACTTGCATACCTGAAACAAAGCACATTTATTATCCGTCGGCATTTGAACTAATAACATTGAAACTATTATAATTCCTATAAAGGAATTATAATAGTTTCAAAAGATGAACAAAAGATGCCGATCATAAGATCGGCATCTTTTGTTTGCTCATTGGCATACGGCCTATTGTTGTATTAAAATCATTAGCCAGGTGTTACGGATTTTAAAGTATAAGATGATTTTAGGAAATTCAGTCCACGTTGCTAAGCGGACATATTGCATTTGTGCAGTATAAAACAATGACCCTATGGAGAGAGGTGGCAGAGCGAGAACCACGATCAAGGCGAGACGTATGTACTATCGGGAACCATAGTGACAGATTTTGCGTGTTTTATTAAATTACGCCTTCTGCATTACGTTTGGATTTGTTATGTTCGATTATATTTGTACCGGTTTTATACACGTTTGTTGTGTGTGCTCTAATACATTTTAAAATAATTCCAACGGCATTTTAATTCGAGCCCTAAAACTTGTAACAATATACTAAAATTTTAATTTTAAGTTGAATTCTGTTGAGGCGTTTTGAAACTAATTCTAAAAAGATAGACAGACAAAATATTTTTTATAAAATCTGTCAATAATGATTAAGCGTCGTATAAATGAATAATATATTAATTACTTAAATAAATTATATTTTATTATGAAATAAGTACTAGATACTTAAATTGTATTTAATAGTTATAAATTATATTTTTTATGAGAGCATTCAGGCAGTTTATGTTCCGTATTCTGAGATTACAGTCGGAGTCGATTTTTTGTTATATTATTTAAATGTTCTAAAGTCACCTGGCAACACTGTTATATTAGAAAATGCATGGGACCGCGTGGCGCCGGTTGCGGTTGCCAGGCGCCTGCTGGACGCATTTACTTGGGCTTGAACGCTTTACATAGCATCAAAAACAGTTTACCCTGATATTGAATAAAGTGTAGTGTGACGTTCAATCTAATTTAACATATTGTCCCGCTCTATTTACAATGCCAGTACTACATTATCGTGATTCTTTTAATTACATCAAAGTCCTTTAAATACGATTAAAAATACCTAATAAAATATATTTATATTGATAAAATCCCCTATAATGCGGATATAATAAAGTAAATTGGTTTTGTTTTTACATTTCCAACTTTACTAATGGTCACCCGTGGTCGAAATTCCATAATAGTAAAGCGAAAAACCTCACTTTTAAATTTAATTTGATTTCTGAACGACTTTGAAATTTAATTGATTTCTAACCGACAGGACGACCAGCAAATGTTTGACAGGTAGAAATAGCATGTAAAGGAAAGCAAAATTGGTGTTTTTACTATATTCCAAGCATTTTTTTCATATTTACTCACCTTTTGAACCTTCCCTGGACTTCCACAAATAGTTCAGTCCAGCCATTCTCGAGTTTTAGCAAAACTAACAAAAAGCATACATACATAACTTCACGCCAGGTCCCTTGCGGGGTAGTCACGAACAACAGAGCGCTATTTAGACTTATTCTTACACACCTCACTTGCTTCTTTGACATTCATAGTTCTTGTCATGCACGCTCGTCTGTTCTTAAGGCTCCTGACATCACCTTCTGCTAGTATACGATCAATTTGATCATGGAAGGTGTGTCGCGGCCTTCCGCGACTTCTGCTTCCATCCACTTTTGCATTGTATATCTGTTTAGTCATTCTTTCATCATACATTCTTTCCACATGTCCGAACCACCGGAGCATTCCTTTCCTTACCTTCACCCCGACACTCTCTTTCAGACCAACTCTCTTTCTTACTTCGGTATTACGAACGCGGTCCGCGAGCGTCACTCCGCAGATTTTGCGCAGTGCTCGCATCTCGACCGCGTTTACTCTACTTACTACTTATACTACTCTACAAAAAGCCTTTGATATATATGTATAGATTGCCAGTATTGTTTCTCGGACTCATGCAAACAAGTCGACTTTAAGGTGACGAACATTTTCGTTCCGTGACTGTGCTAACGATATTTTAGGTATTTTCATGTAGTCTACAAAAAAACACGCTTATCTTATATGTTACAGTTTAGGGTTTCAAAACATAAATTGTAACTTAAAACCGGCTACTTCCAGTTGCAAGTTAGCAATATTCACTAACCCTGACCACTTTCCTTTGTTGTTGAGACCGCTGAATACTCAAAAGCCATTAAAATTTCAACAATTCTCCACTCTTTTCATTGAATGAGATGTTTGAGAGTTTTAAATTGGACTGACTTTAGAATAAAAGACTACAAAATGATGACTTTACAAGATTAAAAGGTAAGAAGTGTTAAAGGTAGAAAGAATTACGTCAATTTATAAGAATGAGTTTCTTAGGATGTGGGTGTGGACTAACACTTTTGGGATTTTAAGCAATCAAACAAAGGGCGTAAGGGCAGTTCACACGCAGCAGAAGTGAAAAAAAGTGACAAGGGATGGGAAGGATTCTAAATTTCGTGATTTCGCTTTTCTCGTAGTTTATTGCCTTCTTTGATTTAGGAATTCTTTTGTTTCTTTGTGTTTAGAATTTGCAATTCAGAAAACATACTATTGTTATTGAACTTGTTTTATGGCCGTCATTAGAGTCGAACTAATCCTTAGTGTTATTGAATTGCGTCGAAGCTTGCCAGGTGTGCGGAATAACTCAGTGAACCCGGTCCTTTGTTTTATTATACAGTTTAGTATAAAACAATGCCCGAACTGAGGGGTGGGGCAGTCAAGCGACGATTACGATACTAACAAGACGTGTGTAGTACTTTCGATTAGCGATATAGTGACGTACTTTGCGCGTGTTATTGAATCGTGCAGTTTATACAGTGTCTAGTTATATTTGTACCTGTCTTATACGTGTTTGTACAGTTCTAATACACTCCATAGCAATTCCAACGGCATTTTAATTCGAGTCCTGTGTAGCTAATAATAAAATAAAATAAATAACCTTAATAAGTATAACACGTTTGTTTACTAACGAATATGAGAAGTGGTTTAAAAAAAAGAAGAATAACTTCACATCTGTGTTTGCAAAAAGTAGCTGCAATAAATACTCAAAAGAAATTCTTTAAATATAGACTATATCAAAATCAATCATCTTGATCAAAATGCTCTTAAAAATAAATAGTACACATACGAGTATAATATAACTAAAGGTAAACTTACACCAGTAAATTAATTCAGTCTTATATTTTCAAGTAAATACACAATTATTGTTTCTTATAAACATTTTATAACGTTCAGGATATAAAAAAGAATCGACCAGATGCATCAGAAGGCTGAAAGGCTGGAGCTTACCTCCCTTTGTATACTGCCACCCTTCATAATATATATAGGTATAGACATAAGGCACACACTGCACATGCACTTTCTCACAACACCAGCATGTAACAGATACACTCTACATTAGTATAAGTTAAGTATTAAAATTAGATAAAAAAATTATTATATAAGTTATTCTTAAGGTACACAACACAACACAAAACTCATAAAATTAATGTCACATATAATAACAAATAAACTATAAGCGTGTATAAATTCAAAAAACTAACAATAATAATTATTAGTTAATTAAAAAAAAAACTGCCACCCTTCTAGAAACAGTGGCCTGGTGGGACTGGGACAGGTTTTAAGTTGGGTTCTTTTACGTTATATATAACAATTTACTTTTGAGTTAGTTTTATTCATACCACGATTATATAATATAATTTTATAGAAGGATTAAATAATGTATATTTATTAGTACAAATTCTGCGCGAACACATTTACGGACATAATAAAATTTACGCCCATCAAAAGTCTCTCAAAGATAGATATACGTTCTATAAAATCTAGATGCAAACTAAATTATGCATACAACCGCTACTGCAATTTTGCTCCGCCCGATAGCGCCGCGGAGATGAGAAAATATGGCAAGCTTACGATGTCCATATTTCTGATAAAAGAACTAGAGGCCCATTCTATGTAAATTCGTGAGTCTGCACAGGACACTCGCATAATTTCCTGAGTGCGCAGAAATAAAAAATGTAGAATAAAATAATATACCTTACTTTTTGTTAGAGAATTTTTTTAATAATTTTGCAGGAGTTCAGCATACAGGCAGACGGCCCACTTGATAGAAAATGGTTACCATCGCCTATGGACATTTGCAACACCAAAGGTTCCACAAATGCGCCGCTACTCTCTTAAGGGAGACTGGAACCTGTTCAGTAACGCCGCAACACAACACAAAGTTGTTATGGCGGCATACTCTAGACCAGAGATGGTAGCCATCCAGTCGGGCGAATGCCCTATCACCTGGCTTTGGGTTGTTTTCTCGCCTCTTACGACAGGCCGCCCGGCCGCAGGAAATAGTATTCTTTCTCCGTTCCTGCACGGATAGAGATATTATGTATATACCTATTTTATAAAATGAATGATTAATTCAAAACATTAACTTAAGTGGACTAAGGGCGGTTTTTTAATCGCTAGATACAAGATATTCATAAAATAAAGTATAAAAATTTGAAATGTCAGCTGTAAATGTAAAACGGTTGATGGTTTCACTTCTGAATTCACTCAGGTTATAATTTATTCGACTGATAACTTTCATCTGTCGATGGAAAATTGGCCCTTAGATATTAAAACATATTTAAATATGATAAATCTACGTTTTAACGGTTTTAGGCATGGTATTCTATTTGATTTTCATTCCGTTGTTTCGGCCTGTTTTCAGTAGCCGGGAGCAGTGATCCTGAAAGGCAAAGACATCAAGATGACATGAAAATGACATACAATACCGCGCTTAAAGCTGTTAAAACATTTCCAAAAATTACGATCACGCGTGTAGTATTAAAATGATCTAAGGAGATAGTTGATATATTCATATTGTATTCTACACTAAGAAGTTTCTCGCAGCTTCTCTCGCATGAATATAAAATTAATATTCTTATCTCGCTGAAAATATCTTACTTTTCGGGTAAACATTATATCATTTAGTGCCTGTATTGATACTGAATAATAATAGATTCAATCAGATTTACGCGCGTGAATTTTACATCCTTGAAAACCTTTATACAAAATTAATCTCACTTTTATTATTCAATATTTAAGATTTTTAATATAAGATATCACTGGATTATTAAAACTTTAAAGTGATGAATACTTATTATTCGAAGACTAATCATATATCCCTATTAACAACTAAGATTCCGAATTAATATTTAATATTTAGTACTATCTGAACCCGACAGACGTTGTTCTGCCCTATTTATTTTTAAATAAAAATATAGAACCCGTTTGCAGCGCCATAGACCGGTTCCAATTAATAATCTAAATCATCCTCGAATCTACTTGAACAAACACAAAAAAAATCATTGAAATTGGTCCCACCGCTTAGGAAGAGTTTAGCAGCGCCACCAATCGGGTCTAGTCGTGAATTTAAACCGTCCCGAGACCCACTTGAACACACATAAAAAATAATTTCACCTAAATCCTGGAACCCGATTACAGCGCCTCCTTCTTGGTTCAGATTTGAATTTTAACCATCCCAGGACCACTTGAACACAGACAAAAAAGTAAATCCTGGAGCCCGATTGCAACGCCACCTACCTAGTTCAAATTTGAATCTAAAACATCCCGTACAAAAGCAATCCACCTAAACCCTGGAACTCTATTGCAGCGTTATCTACCTGGTTCAAATTTGAATCTAAGCCATTCCAGGACCCACTTGAACACACACACAAATAATTTACCTGGGCACGGATTGGTTTATTAATTAGGCTTTCATACTATTAATTGTTGTAATTCATTTAAATACATTCAATATAGTAATTTATTTAATTTGTGACCTTATTTTTAAGATTTCTCGTCTCTCAGATAAAATTGAGGGCTAACAATTTCGATTTTGTATTAGAAAAATATAACCCCTTTTTCAAGGCATATCTCAACTCATTACATTTCTTTGTTCCCGCCTTCTTTCATAACATTGAAAAGGAGCCAATTACGACTTCCAAATTAATGCTGATTTTAGTCCAACAAATATATTTTATATAACAAGACGTTGATTGAAACCAATAACTTGGATTTTCTATATTAATAAGGACAGACTGCTGGAGCCAACTGTAATTGCGGAGGTGGTGACTAGCTACGGTTTTTATTTACTGGGCGATTGGCATTACTTAAATCGATATTAGACGATTCATTTCTGTGATTCAATTTAGGAACGATTTTTCAATGATCATTCAACCACAATATTATTAAAAGAATAGAGCGAGAGAGATTGTAAACCATTATAGGAAACGCAAAAAACATATAGACTAAAAATAGATGGACAATAGTATAATTATGAAAAAATATATTTTTCACTTTCTTGTGTAGAACAGTTGAATGGTTTCACTTTTGAATCGACTCAGATCACAATAGTCTAAGATCCCGCTATACAACGACCTTCACCGAGATGTTTATATGATGAAACCTATTTTATATTTAATTTAATGTGTCCATAAATATATTGCATATGGATTGCCTAAAAAATTTCAGTCCAGTATATGATTAAATAATAATTTAAAAAAAAACAATTCACCGGTTTGTTTATTAAACAAATTCTATACCAATCGAAAGTATGAAGCCCATAGAATATGCAAATGTTAGGTTGCCTTTTCTTGCCCCCAGGGGGTGCCGCCCTGGACTCGTCTCCGTTCAGGAAGCGGTACAAGGGGATGCGTCCCCGGGGCCCCGACCGGCCACTGTCACATTCCCTCCTTCACTCCGTGACAGTGGTGTCCCACCTACCCACTCCAAATTCTTGTACTCCTTCCGATCCTTCCAAACTTTCACCCCACACACCCCTCCCTTCCGACGGCGACCGCTAGCGTCGAGCCTTGCTCCGCTGGCTGTCGAGGAGAGGGCAGCGCGGTTCTGCCCCGCGCGCCCAGAAGACGAGGACAGTGGCGGCAGGCCCAGTGGTGGGGCGAGAGTCTCGCCACTGGGCGCTACCGCCGAGCGTTATCCCGTGTGGTGCCCTTGTCACGTCTCGCGGCCACATGGGACCGCGGGGCTTGCCTTCAGTGGCTGGCCCAAGTGGATATGCACCACAATAAAAAATCCCCTAATACCTAAGCTGCGGCGCAGGGTGAGAGGTTTTGAGTTCAGGGGGGTAAACCCGGCCGCTACTGCGGACCACTATGTTTTTATGTTGACACACCAGATATTTTTTTTTTTTTTTTTTTTATTCTCCTTCCACTGGACGAACAGGATATGTCCAGTATTCTATATCTATTTTTTTTATTGGGGGTACTAATTCTTTATTCTTTTCTTTTTCTTTTTTATTGCTTTTTTATCTTTTTTGTCATTTTTATGTTACTTTTTTATAATCTTTATTTACAAAGTCTTATTTCTATCCTATATCTATTACATTGTTTTTATGCTATTTAAGTCTAATGTCTTCAATCTTCCTTCCTTACTTCTATTGCTACTGTTCTCGTTCTCTATACTATTTTGTAATGCATGTTTTATTCAAGTGTTTGTTTTACATACTATGTTGTTTATTTATTATTCTTATCCTATTTATTATACATGTTGTATATATTCTTAAATATATATCTATGTATACTTATTTATCTAGTTTTATTTCTATTCACTGTCTTCTTTACAATCTTTATACAGTATGCTAAAAATTTCTCCACATTGGTCTTTTGCATTAATTCTACCATATTACTGAATTTTATATCTAGTTTTAATTCGGTAGCTAAATCATTCCTCTCCCGGGAATACGCTGGGCACCAAAGGATTATGTGCGGCACAGTCTCCATCTCTGCGCTACTGCAAATACACGAGGGATCCTCCTTGCACCCAAAGCGGTTCAGGTACTCGGAGAACCCCCCGTGTCCAGTAAATAATTGTGTGTGCAGGTCGGTGAGGCCGACCTGCCTAACTATCTTTCTGGCCCGCGTGACATCCGGGAAAAAGAGTTTCGTGACGGATGCTGCTGACTCTCGACAGTATCTCCGGTTCCATTCGTCAACCGTTCCCATTCGGAACTGTCGTTTGACGAAGGAAACCGGACACTTGTCATAAAGCGGCCTCACCTTCAAAGAAGTTGCGGCCGCTTTCGCCAACTCATCCGCCCGCTCGTTTTCTCGTATGTCAACGTGGGCCTTGACCCAAAATAGGTCAACCTTCTTTCCTTGCAGCGCGCACTCCATTAAGTTCTTCCTTGACGCTGCTGCCAGAGGGTTTACGGAGCTCCAGTTACACAGCGCCTGCAACGCCGATCTAGAGTCACTATAGATGCCAAAGCTTCCTTCTGGGCTGCCTTTGGCTGACGCCGTAGCCTCACAGATCGCCAGCATCTCTGCCTGATAGACCGTGCAGTAAGACGCTAGTTTGATTTTCCGGCTTTTGGTCTCGGCCTCATTATCCCAGTAGGATAATGACGCTCCGACCTGGCCTTCAATCAAACTACCGTCCGTGAAAATGCGCACCGCTTGAGTGCGTTGCGCATCCACCTGCTCTTGGTCCGTCAGGCAGACAAACTGCAACTCGATTTGCGAGGCCGGGTGAGGTGTGCTGGCGTAAGCAACTCGCATTTCCATCTCCCTATCCTCAAGCATTGGCTGGTATACACCCCTCTTGGCTTCGTACAAGGAAGCTGCCTCCCTTATTCGAAGATCAAGAGGGAGTATACCCGCCAGCGCCATTACGGAATTTAGGGAGACGGTTTTATATGCACGACACATTTTCTGTGCAAATCCGCGTTGGACGGTGTTAAGTTGCTTACGCACGCCCATCTTTGTAGCCGCAGGGGCCCAGACGCTCGCTGCGTATAGTACTATTGGCTCCAGCACCGCTGTATACATTATCCGGATTATCTCCGGGTTAAGACCCCAGGTGACCTTAGCTGCTCGCGACAGCTGACCGTAAAAACTTAAAGTCCTCGCACATACATTACGTATGTGCGAGGTTAAAGGTTAGTTTGCTATCGATGGTCAAACCCAGAATCTTAACTTCGGAGACCATCTCAATGCTGACCCCTCCCATGCTCAGTCTTGGGGTGTCGTACTTCAATTTGTTCGTGAAGACTATAGCTTTCGTTTTGTGCGGTGCAAATTTAAGTTTATTTCGGACACCCCACTCCCGAACATAGGAGAGGATCGCATTCGCTCTTGCTTGAATGTCGTAACCGGAGTCTCCGTCGAAGATCAACACAACGTCATCCGCAAATGCTTGGACTTGGTCTCCTCTCGCCTCAAGCCCTTTCAAGAGGGGGTCCAATAGAAGGTCCCACAATATGGGCCCCCCTATAGATCCCTGGACGCAGCCTTTTGTGGTCTTCCTGGTAACCTCTTCTTCCAAATACCTAAGCTTAACCTTTCTGTCACTAAGGTAACTGCCCAATATCTTCTGGATATTGTTTGGGCAGTCCTCTTCGGCCAGTCGGGTCCTGATCATCGGCCACCAAGCGCTGTCGAACGCTCCCTCTATGTCCAGTGAAACAAGTGTTATTATCTTTTTAAGTCTCAGCTTTTCGCGTATGTTGTTCACCAGATCATAGAGGGAGTCCTCGGTGCTTTTTTGTGGCAGAAACCCGTACTGCCGGGGGCACACCAGATATTACTCGTGGGAACAAAAATGGAGACTTCTAAAACTAACAAAAAAAACCGACGAAGTGCCCGCGAAGGGCGACGTTGATGCAGGAGAAGTGCCCGCGAATAGCAACTCCAACCCGAAAGGGCCGGCGAAGGGTGGAGACAAGACCTTCTACTCGAGGTTCCTCTCGGCTATTTCATCCCAGCCAGAGGCCTCGAGTAGCAGCGAACAAATTGAACCCCGCATCACGCGGAGTAGGCGACGTGCCGATTCAGAGTGTGAATTGGCGGCCTCGTCCCAGAATCCATCTGGGGACGAGGCGGGGGCCTCCAAGAAGCCCCCCACGAGGCCTCTGAAGAGCTCCTCAGTCGTACAACTTCCGAGGAGGTCGCCCTCCTCCGTGCGGCGAATAGACGCATGGAGGTAGAGATCGCGGACCTCCGGAAGAAGCTGAGGAGCCTTCAGGCGGAAATCACCCGGCCACAGGCTGCTCCTGCGCCACCCGCAACTGTGCCACCGCCAAACATAGAAAAGACGATGGCCGCGAGCCTGAACAAACTCACTCTCGCAATTGAGAGCAGGTTCGCGGCCATGGAGGAGCAGGTGCGCTCGACTCGACTGACCCCCCCACCGGGGCCAGACCCCAGTTCGAGCCCTGCTCCTCGAGCCAGACCCAAACCCCCGCCGAGCCCCTCGCTCATCTTTGGGCGCTCGACCGGGGAGTTCCCCCCCCCCTTCCCTCAAGAAGGGAATCAGTTGAGATAGCGGTGACGTAAGCTTCTGCGCCACCACCGCCCGCCTGTCCGGCGCCCCTCCCTCTGCCGGCCGTGGCCGGAGAAGGCTGGATGACGGTCGGGAAGAAGAAGGCCAAAAGAAGGGCCAACCAACCGTCGTCCGACACACGGCTGGCCGTGGCCGCCGCCGACGTGCCGACTACACGCACGAGGCGGCGAGGAGGAAGAGGACGCGGGGGAAAGTACAAGGGGGATGAGGCGCAGGCTCCAGCTTCGCAGGCCCCCCCTCCTCCTCCCGTCTCGAAAAGAAGGGAAAGGCCTCGGAGAGAAAAGCCCCGCGATTGCGTCTCTCCAAGTCGTCTGCCGTTGTCCTGACGATCCAGCCAGCGGTGGTAGAGCGGGGAAGGACCTACGCAGACCTTCTCTCCAAGGCCAAAGCCAATATTCGGCTGGCTGACCTCGGGATCGAAGGCGGGCTCACGCTGAAGAAGGCGTGCACAGGGGCGCGGATGCTGCTGCTGCCAGGCACCAGCAGCGCCCCACAAGCCGACGCCCTCGCCGAGCGGCTTCGCACCGTCCTCGAGCCCGAATACGTGCGTGTCACCAGACCAGAGAAAACGGTCCATCTCCGCATCTCGGGTCTGGATGACACCACGGAAGGTGAAGACGTGGCCGCCGCCATCACGCGGACCACCCAATGCTCCATAATAAGCATAAAGACGTCCAGGGTCCGTCCCGGTCCCGATGGGATGGGCCAGACGGTGGTGGCCTGCCCGGTGGCGGCCGCCAAGATGCTGCTGGCGGAAGGAGTAAAGTTTCTGGTGGGTTGGGCCTCGGCCTCTGTCCAAGCCCTCCCGCACAGAGCTCAGAGGTGCTACCGCTGTCACGAAACTGGTCACGTGGCAGCGGCTTGCACCTCTGAAGTGGACCGCAGCGGTAGTTGTTACCGTTGCGGACAACCCGGTCACCTGGCGACTGGCCCCTGCACCGCGAAGCCGCACTGCTCTTTGTGCGAGGTCGCGGGCCGACCAGCTGGTCACCAGCCCGGTGGGAGGGCGTGCAAGCCCAAGCCCACCAGAAGAAAGAAGCCGCAGCAGCAGTCTGCCAGCCGAACAGCGGAGACAGCGCCGGACGAAGCCGCAGACGCGGCGGCAACCACAGCCACCGCCAAACACGGCAAGAAGTAAGCCCGTGGCAAACGAAGCCACGGGCGGGCGGCAGCGGGCGTTGAGGTCTCGGGGACTAGACAGACCTCCGCCCGCACCAATGCTGCGAGAGGGCGCGAGAGGCAGCCGCGTGCCCTCTCAGGGCTGGGGTAGTTTTCACCACCCCGGCCCGCACTGGAGAGGCCGCCCCTATTTATGAGGCGGTCCACCGCCCGCTGGGTCGCGGGGTTTGCTTGCGCGATGTACCGCGACCCGGCACTCAGGCGGATGAAGGCTCCCATGGGGTTTTAGTGGGTATACCTGGCGCCGGTCGTATTGATTAATCGGCGTCGGGGGAGCCCCACACACCGGCCGCGAGAATTTCCCGCGCGGCTGACGGTGCGGCAACGCAGTTCCCCATGTAAAAAAAAAGGTTGCCTATTCTTTTCCGGTCACAACTCTCGGATAGCCAGGTATAAACAGGTAAATCGAAACTAGCATTTTGCACCGGTCTGATTATTGAATTAAAATTATATGAAAATAAAATTATTTCATTATGAACATGGTGGTATAGGGTTGCCTGCGACAAATCAGTCCCGAATTCCGGTTGTCGAATTTTTAATGATTTTTTTATTGCAGGAGTTCAGCAGATAAGCAGACGGCCCAATTAAGGGAACGCGGTTACCATCGCCTATGGACACTTGAAACATCATAGGTGCTACAAATGCGCTGCTGTTCTCTTAAGGGAGACTGCAACCTAGTGGTTGTTATGGCGACATGCTTAAGACCGGGAGTGGTAGCCATCCAGTCGGGCAAATGCCCTGCCACCTGGCTGTGGGTTGTTTTGTCGCCTCTTACGACAGGCCGCCCAGCCGCAGGAAATGGTATTCGTTCTCCGTTCCTGCACGGATAATTTGCAACACCAGGGGCGTCAGAGGCGTCGCTATGCTCACCTCCTCAGACACCCACTTCTAGAACACCGCGTGTCCTAGTTCTAGGGACAACTTTTTAACAGTCTCCGTCGAGATGTCATGGCGCAGTGCTTACGGTATATACCATGACGCCTCACAAAGACGCGGTGGAACAGGAAAAGCTTTAGTGAGTCCGGCGGCCTGCATCTCACCACTAATTCTTCAAGGAAGGTGTGTGTAGAGCTGGCTACCGAGAGTCCAATATACCCTAGGTATGCCTTACTTGTAGGCACGAGGGAATACGAAAAAGCTACCCCCACCGCTATCAAAAAAAGGGGGAGGGATAATGTATAGAAATTAGACAAGAGAAAGTCCCATTTCTCGTTTATTGGGAGTGGAATATGGAGATCGGACAAGAAAGATGGAAAGGCTGAGGGGGAAGTGGGTTATCGGAACTCTCACTCATGGCACGTTTAGGTCAATGACTGTTTCATGTAGATATTCTGTGAGAGCGTGGTATCACACCGATCGAACCGGCCGAAGAAAATATGTTACATAGTGCTATAGAATTGCATTTGGATAGACCTGGTCGTTTACGCAAAAAAAGTGTGACATACAATACGGATATGTAGAGGAATTTTTGTTGTTCGATTCCATTTTTGCCTAACTGGCTATGGAACACTATATGTTAGAATCGTCAATATTTTTCAATAGAATTTCTAAAGGCACAACCCATATATAAATAGCTCATAAGACTAATAAGTAACTTAAAAGGAATGTTCATTTACGGCTTTGAGCCATAGCCAATATCGATCGTGCGACCTTACACACGTGTTACTTCAAATCGATTTCCACTGCTTTGGAAATGAATGTGCCCGACTTTAAAAATGCAACGAGATTACAGTGGGTTGCTATAGATCTGCCGTACGTATATAAGATGTGAAATGAACTCGTTTCCGAGGTCAAACCACAGTTCTACACTATGGAGCTATTAAGGCGTTATCGACGTCATCCTAACATTAAATCCTGTAGAATATTAACGGCAGTGATTTAGTGTTTATAAGTATTATAAAAGGAATACATGGATCGCAACGAACACACTATAATCAAATATTAAAAGTGTTATAGAAATGTAAGGTAGAAAGCACTTCAAACAAAAAAAGCAAATTTAGTATTACAAATGTCCATAGGTGACGGTAGGCTTTCCATCAAGTGGACCGTCTGCCTGTCTTCTGAACTCGAGTAATAAAAAAAACCTCAAGCTTGAACCCGAACCCGAAGCATCTCGTTGTAGTGAGCTAGATCATAGATTAATTAGCACATTCAACCACAGAAGCCGCACTTTGGTCACGTTTTGAAATTCATTATTGACAATAATAATCTTTGACCCTGTGCAAATGTTTGCTCACAGACTATAATAACTGATATGTTTGACATTCGCCGTTACAACGTAAACAAACTACAGCCTATTATGTGTTTAATTATGTTAGTATTAAGTTAAACAGTGCATTATATCTATGATAACAAATTATTATATAGATAATATGTTGCCAAATATGTTGATCAAATTGATCGTGTATTAGCAGAAGGTGATGTCAGGAGCCTTAAGAGCAGACGAGCGTGCATGACAAGAGCTATGACTGTCAAAGAAGCAAGTGAGGTGTGTAAGAATGAGCCTGTGTGGCACTCTGTTGTTCGTGCCTACCCCGCAAGGGACCTGGCGTGAAGTTATGTAATTATGTAATATGTTGCCTTTTGAACTCCATCGTCATGTAAGCTTTATTTAGGCTGATTCTTACACTTTTCTATGTGTAAGCCTCAAAAGTGGTAAAACATCATATCTTTTCAGTGATCATAAAGATATACAGATAAACCACTCATCACCTCCATTGATGAGTTTTTTGCCTAATTACCTACGTTTTAGGTTTACGCCGTAAAATCTGTCAATCATCCATCAATCTGCTTAACAATCTTTTTGTTACATCTTTTTCATATTCCCTCACTAGATGGCCATTAAATGAAAGTAGCATACTGTTACGAGTCGCGAGGCTTGAATTAGAATTACTATAGAGTATATTAGAACTACTATACAAACACGTATAACACAGGTAGAAATATAACCGAACACAACAAATCCAAACGTAATGCAGAAGGTAGTAATTCCATAAAACGCGCAAAGTCCGTCACTCATTAGATTCACGATTGTAATACACACGTCTCGCTTCGCTCGTGGTTCTCACTCGACTGCCTCCCCCCTCCATTAGGTAATCATTTTATACTGAACAAATGCAATGCCCTCGTATCTAAGTTGACTTAATCCATCACACCTGGCTTATGACTCGCCGGAAAACTGCTATAAAAGAGTACAATAAAACAATGGGCTGTTTTCTAATCACAATTTTTAAACAGGCAGTAAACAAAAGAAGAGGACCTTATAAAAAATTAAATATTATTAGTTCAAATGCAGACGGGTAATAAATGTGCTTTGTTTCACATATGCAGGTGGATTTTGTTTTGGTTGGGACTCGAGTTGTAACAATACAACTGAATAAAAATCGCCTTATTAAATACATATCTCGTAATACACTGCAATCACTGTTGGTCTCACCAGGGACCCAATTCTGCTAATACTCTCTCGTCAAAATGGCCGAAAGTTAGTTTCTCAATCGTAGATTTTCCTGATATCAGTATTCTGTTAATTCCAGTCGCGTGCCCGTACCACAACACCTTTATAAATATTTACAAGTGAAAACTCCCGAAAAAAATGCTTATGCAATATTCATTTCGGCTACCGACATTTCTGTTAGAGGTAAATTCCATTTTTTTAAACTATTATTCTGTAGCAACTATATTGAGAAGATATTATGGATTTAGTAGAATTATTCTCATCGCAACGGGATCTGTCTATGAATATCTTTGCGATCACGCCGTCATATTAAAATAGCAGAATTGGGCTCTAAACCGTTATTGGCTTATATATAAAAATGAATGTTTGTCTGTATCTCCTTTATAGAATCGTAAACTATACATTTGTTCATGTGATGATCTTCAGTTGTTGTGCATGAACCAGAGAAGGTTTCTGAGTTGGTTCACAATTGGACCCGATAGGTGAAGCTGCTGTCGGCATATCGATTGAAGTTTTTCTGGGCAGGACGACGTCTGTCGGGACAGCTAGTTTTTAATAAAATCTCATTGAAAACTTTCAACCAATATTTTATTATCTATACATATAATCAATTTGTAGAGGTCAAATTTCTGTACAATGAAAAAAAATGGTAAAAACCGAGTCAGGGGGATGTAAGAAGTGAAAAAGAACTCATTTAGATTTTTTTCAAATTTTTAGTTTCCCTGTTTGTCTGGCTGTTTGTACCGGCTAATCTCCGAAACGGCTAGACTGATTTACATGAAATTTAGTATGGTGATAGCTTATAATCCCTGGTCAACACATACATAGAAAAATTAAAGAGTTCCCGTAGGATAGTTAAAAATCTTTACTTAAATAGCTTATAAAAGACTGAATGTAATTTCTATGCAACGTAACTTAATAGAAGCGATTTTGACAGGGTGTGGTGTCGGTAAGAGAGTTTTATCTTATATATATTAATATATAAAAGCTGATAATTTTGTTTCCTTGTTTGTTTTGAACGCGCTAATCTCAGGAACTGCTGATCTGATTTGAATTTTTTTTTCAGTATTAGGTAGCCCATTTATCGAGAAAGGTTAATAGATTACAAACCATCACGCTAAGAGCAATAGGAGCGGAGCACCAATGAAGATTATTTCAAAATCGCAGGGTATTTTTAACTTACTTTTTTAAAAACTATTCCACGCGAACGATGTCGCGGGCAGAAGCTAGTTCTAAAATGTATTTATCAACTTCAAACAGTCAATAAAAACCCAATTGGGTCATTTTCAATTTCACGGAGTTCATAATATTTATGAAATTGAAAATGAGTCAATAAGCACTTTATATTAGCTTTAAGTTAAATACAATATGTTCTGATTAATAAAACGTCAAAGGAAAGCTTTCAGTGAGGTTTTCTTTAAAAATAGGAACCGCCTGCCGGTGCCAAATGTGTTTGGAGGGCGTGTTACGAGTTACGTTTTTAAAACAAGTATGCTGCCTTTCGTTTAATAAACAGCGTCATGTCGAAGTATCAATGATCAAGTAGAACTTACCGTGTGTGGGCGTGGATTGGCATGACAGTTATACTTGACAGAACAATTCATTCTTATGGCTTGATCATGCCGATTTGACTGTATATGGCTGTCACGATCATGAGTTAAGTGATTTTATGTTTCTTGTTTTTTTTTTGTTCTGTACCACGAGTAAAATGCCCTAGACTGTTAAAAGATATGCTGGTTGGACAGTTTAATTTTGTCGTGTGTGGTGTATAATTAGATACAGAAGAACACTTTATTGTACACCAATACAAAAATGAACTCACAGACTATATTGTTAAACTTTATTATGGTTATGAATGAACTGTAGATTGGATCAATCCTGTATCGCCATGCCAAGATAAACGACAGTAATGTTTATAAGTGAAAAAAAGATTTAATGGATTAGGGTCTGATACTGATTCTCTTCCTTAAGAGATGCCTAATAGTTTCTTAACGAGATTATTGTAAGTAAGGCCGTATATGTGTTTATATTTAGGAAATTCGTATTTCTTAGGTAGTTTAACAATTTGAACATTATAATGGTTCTGTTGTCAAAAACTATAATTACAGATGTCGCCAAAGCTACGCTGTTAATTTGACATTAACAATAAACATAAGATTATGTGTGCGTGAGTGTGTTAATACATGATAGTGTGTTAATGTCTTCTTTTATTGATTTGATGTAATGTTATGCATAATTTTGAAAAATATTAGCATTCTGCACTCCTATATAAACTATAAGTGTGCGTAATTTTATACTTTTTTTTTTTTTTTTTTTTTTAATTGCGGGAGTTCAGCAGACAGGCAGACGGCCCACTTGATGGGAAGCGGTTACCATCGCCTATAGACATTTACAACACCAAGGTGTTACAAATGCGCTGCTGCTCTCTTAAGGGAGACTGGAACCTGGTCACTAATGCCGGAACACAACTCAAGGTTGTTTTGGCGACATACTTAAGACCAGGGGTGGTAGCCATCCAGTCGGGCAAATGCCCTACCACCTGGCTGTGGGTTGTTTTGTCGCCTCTTACGACAGGCCGCCCGGCCGCAGGAAATTGTATTCTTTCTCCGTTCCTGCACAGATGATACTACTCCGTCCGCGCAATTTTCCTAGAAAGGAGTAAAAAATTGCTGTGTTTTTGTCTCATGTATTAATATATAGATTATTATAATACGGAATGTAAAATAAAGTGCCTACAGAGGTTGTTCGTCGTCGTTGTTGTCGCAGATTCATAATATGATGAACATGCCGAGTATCAACATAAAATGGAATTTTATGCTATATCTTACAGCTTGCAATATATCTACACATGTGTCAATGTTACGAAGCTATTCTCCAAAGCCGCTTTAAGCCCTCAGATTGAAAATCAGATTGTGATTTGCTTAGCAGTTCGCGTGTTCACGGCCGGAAGGCGAAAGGAAGTGAGCCTTTACGTCGAGGTGTTTTCCGCCGATAAAATCGTTACGACAAGAGCTTAATGATTACTTTTAATAGACATATTTCCACTCATAGAATATATAGTTATTGAAAGTTTAAGAATTGAGAGGAAGACCCAAATATATTTGCTGACTTGTTAAATCAATAAAAAAAACATTACACTCACTACCATGTATTTGAGACACACTCTTTTGTTTGTTGTTAAAGTCAAAGTAATAGTGTACCCTTGGCGAAATCTTAGTCTTTGACAACAGAACCATAATAATGTTCAAAATCATAATTTAAAATAATTATTGTGGTCGAATTTCGACCACGGGCGACCATTATTTATAATAATAAGGCCAAGCGCTTTAAATACTGAGATCTTTAAATCGATTGAATTTATTGTTCACTGGCTGATGCCTGGATCATTATTGCGACTTCGTTCGCGTTGCCATTATGAGATAGCACCAAAAAAGCGGCCATTTTAAAAATGCAATTAATCTGTTAAATTATCATCTCGTACTTACATGAAATTCAGACACAGAACTACAGGAAGGCGTTGCGATGAGTTTTTGATTTTTGATACAAGTCGACTGCCTGTGTGTGTTGAGTGGGCTAAGCCTTCACCGGTCGACGTCACTGCAGAGGCTGCAGGTTCGATTCCGGGTATGGTAAATTTTCCGCTATTTAGTATGGTCTGGGTGTGTGCGATCGGCCCGAGAGAGGTCCGTTGTATATTACCCATAACACAAGCGTAGTTTGCTTAATGTGGTGATTATATAGGTATAATGTGTGTTTGCCTGCCGGTTACTTATTAACGCTGGTGTGCACTGACTTCTAACCGATGGTTAAAATAAAATAATCACTAAAATGTATGCATAAACAGTGATTATTTTATTTTAACCGTCGGTTAAATGTTAGTGCACACCAGCACCAACATTTAACCGACCGATTATTATTTAATTCGCTATAAATACGTCGTCGCCATTGCAACGCGGGCGAATTTTCGCTGGCACTTGCGAGAGTAAATCCGGGTGGAAAATACACGTTATGAATGTTGTATTAAATGTTAACCGCGACTGAAACCAATTTTTACTTTTTTCGTGAAGTCAAAACGGGAAGCTGCTATGTTTTTAATTTAGTATTTGACGCGCATAAGAAACATTTTGCAGAAAAGCTAGAACACTTATTTCTAGAAGAAAGCCTAAATGTAGGTTTTTATTTGGCTAACTCGAAGAATTATGCGGATCCCATATAAATTTTCATTCTCTATTTAGCGTACATCAAGATTATCTGCGAGACAAAATGTAACCAATATCCTTCCTCAGGTTACGTACAATCTATCTTCTTGTCAAATTTAATTAAGATCCGCCTAGTCTAGAAAAGGTAATAAAATAGAGTTACTTTCATATTTATAATATTAGAATGGATTCGTTAACACCAGGGCCGTATTTACCCGCGGCTGCAGCAAGTGCGTGATACCCGGACGCAAGAATATAGGGGGCGCGATTCTATTATCTTCAATAAAAAGTAATTAGTAAACATCAACATTGTTTTAAAGGATCTGAGTAACGAAACCTCACATTCAATTTCAAACGGACGGATAACAAGAACCTAAGTTAATAAATTGAGTAAATTAATTAAAATTGTTAATGACATTACTTTAATTTAATTGTTTTATGAATAATATATAACCGAGAGATAATAAATTGAATGTTAAATGCATTGTAATTATAATAGCATCATAATCAATAATATAATCATATGTATATATAGTCATAAGGACTACAAATTTGTATGCCTGTCAAAGGCGAAACATATACATTTTGTCACTTAGCATAATATCTGCAAAAATGTCCCTGTTTCAAACAAATTAATTACTATGGCTTTAAGACACGACTATGTAAATACCTCGTCATCGTCGCCAGACAATTATACTGCAAAGGTGGACGTAGGCCTTCCCAAGTCAGCGCCATTCATCCCGGTCCTCCGCCTTCCCCATCCAGTCTCCAACGACGACGTTGCGCAGTTCGTCAGTCCATGGGGCTGGAGGGCGTCCGACACTACGTATACCGAGAAGCGGTCTCCACTCCAGGACTCTTCTGCTCCCTCGGCCACCGGTCCTGCGGCAGTCGTGACCGGGCTACTGTAACTTCAGCTTGCTAATTTTGCAACTATGCCGACTACCTTGGTCCTCATGTCTGATACTGCCCAAAATAGAAACACCCAATAGTACGCTCCATAGTCCGTTGAGCGACTTGGAATTTGTTAACCAGTCCTACCTTCATTGTCCACGTCTCGGTCCCACAGACGTAATGTAATGTTTATATACATAATATAAAAACCATTATAAACATTTTTATGACACAATAAAACAGACTAAAGAATGGATATAACGAATGCATAAGGGTTCCGTTATTGCCAAAATCTCTAGGTACACTTAAAAATGAATCATAAGAATTAAATGCTATTTTTTATTATTGGCAAGAGACGTGCAAATTAATTATCGCACCTCGTTCCCTATATCCTTAATACGGCCCTGGTTATCACATCTTCCAACGACCGAGTCAAGAACTAACAACACCGCCGCTTCAGCTGAAGATGTCAAAGGGCAGAAACGGAGAAAGAACAGTCTCGTAGTACAGGTTTTGCAGCTTGTCGTAAGAGACGACAAAACTACCCAGAGCCATGTGGTAGCCCGACTATCACCCTGATCTAGGATATGCCGCCATATCAACCTTGAGTTATGCCCCAGTATTACTGGCCAGGTTCCAGTCTCCTTTTAAAGCACATTGATAGCATACTATTTGGTGTCACGAATGTAAAAAATAACAGTGCAATTATGGAACCTTAGGAAAAGGGTACACATTTGTTCCATTTGAGGTTAGTATCTTTGGGCCCGTGGGATCCATCGGCAAAGAGTTTCTATCAAGAATTTATTATACTGTGTTTAGAGAAACTTTTTTTTACTACTCGATCACGTTGAAGAAAACGTAATTTTGTACGGGAATGACTTAGCGCCATCTCGTTAACGTGAAGGGATGCATAAATCGTGCCATACTAAATTGTTTTAACTTGGAAGTGACTCTAAGCACTCTGTATGAAACTGCTACCCGTGATCAGAAGGCTGGCTCTTATTTACGTCCAGTAATTATAAGCAATACCATACAGCGTGTCAATACAGCCAGCCTTTTGGGCACTTTACCCGCTGGCAATGATCTGCTACATAATCTACTTTCGATGTTCTTATTTACATTGTTTATATTTAAGTTATTTGTGTCTTTGCGAGGTAGACTTCATTTTTAGTATAATTGTTTCTTCTCCTACTTAATTATGCTGATGCTTCTTATAAAGACATAATCCAAGAACAATCGGATAAGTTTGGACGCCTTCAAAATGTTTGTATGCGGTTCATATTTGGGTTGCGTAAATATAACCATGTTATCGAATTTCCAAATAAGCTTGAATGGTTGCCTATTCGCCTTCGGCGGCATGTTCACTTACTATCACTTCTGTATTCTTTTCAATCCATGTACTCCCCTATATTTAAAGGACCTTATTAGTTTCCTATATCAATATAATTCCTATAATTTGCGCTCAAATGAAAGTCTTCTGCTAATGATACCTAAGTACACTTCGTCCTTCGTAGGAAATTCATCTGTCGTATCAACTGTTTATATGTGGAACTCCCTCCCCTTTGAAAATCAGACGAGCTACATACATTTCTACATTCAAACGCTTGATCACTGGCTTTTATTTGTCCATTAAACATTTTTTTTGCAGTAGATGGAATTGCATTATTGTTCGCATGTAGGTATATGTAATTTATAGGTACTACAATAATCTATTTAATTATATATATCTGTAGTAGTTTATTCATGTATGCTTCTGCAAACCACGAGGCATAAAAATGGCCCGGGCTTTTATAGAGCTTGCGTGGAGCCATGGGAAGACCAATACGTAGAAGCCCCTTGACAAATTCAATCTAAATGTGGCTTGACACTGATTGGCGATTATCCCCATCTACACTATATATTAATGCTCCCAAGGATAACCCCCTGTAAGTGTAGGACTATTGTAGGGAATGAGAACAAAAGGTGCCGGGTTATTGGGGTGAACTGGTAGTGAAGGTACAGATCGGGGACTATGGTGTCTGCCTGTCACAATGTTCAAGGAATATAGAAAAAATGGGCAGATGGTGACTCTTCAGTCACTGCATGAGCTCCTAAAATGCCATATAAGACTGGCGTGAGGCAACATGGGTTTGAGTGGCTAAGGGGTGTCGATAGATGGGCTTTAGCTTCACCGAAGCTACTTCCAACGTTAGGTAATTTGTCATTTCTACATCTGGAGCTAAAATCACGCCTCTAGCGATCTCCACTCCGCGCCGGTTGGCTAAGGCAAGCACGGAGGTGGGTCTGAGGTGTTACCACTCACATAAGGCTTCGCCACAAAGCCCCTTTAAGTACGGGGTTTATTTTTATTTTTTCTTTAATTATTTTTAATTACGATTGAATTAGTTTTCATTTAGTAAAAGCACCAAATATTATTTAATTTTTCTTTTAATGTCTCCTTGGACACCGGGCTGCCTTAAAGAGATCGCTGTAAACGATAAGACCGCCCATTGTTGAAATGGAAATCTATTCATGTTAGATTGTCTAGGGTTAAGTTACCGTGAGCAATAAAGAGTTTTCATTAATTCAAGTTTTGTTTAATTTTTCATGGTCAGATAGAGTTATTCATCGAATAAAATGCAACACGAATAAATTAAAAATTATAATTGCGTGAATAAACCATTGAGATTTTTAACTTTTATATTTAGTCAAGTATAATTCACTCGATGGATAACTTTTATCTTACGATTTTAAATCGGTCCTTAGTGTAATTAATACGGATACATTAATAAATAACGTCAATACGTTTATTATGGTATTAAATGACTATATTCAGGGAAATATTAAGCCGAACGATCAAGTACTTAGTCCTGATACTTTATAATCGGCTTCTTTGTGCACTGCTTACGTCACAAAGAGCATATAAAATATATGAAACATTTGTATAAACCAAGCAATAAGGTAACTTCGCCAGTTTATACGAAAGCCAGTCGATACATTTGCTGCATACCGTCAGCGCCATCTAGCATAAAATAGCGGATACACGTAGAACCGCAGTGGCTTGTATTAGCGCCATCTATGAAGTAGTAGCTCCCAGTATGAACTACATGGTTCTGATTTTACTCGAACCTTCTCTATTCGAGAATTAAAATACGCTGCTACTAAAAGGGCCACCTAGTAGCAGCAATGAGATACTCAATGTTGTTAAAAGGGCATTAGTTCGACAGGATCCTCACAGATGGCGTTGTAATATTGTTACATACAAAATATAAAGTAGAAATAATAGTAGATATTTGAATAAGAAAAGGTAATTGAAGAAGTGAGTGGATGAAGGTGATATGTCGCATATTCGGTTTTTTGCTTTTTTTTGCGTAGATGAAGGTAATAAATCGATACCAAATGACTATAGACCTTAGACCATAGATGTAAGGCATATTTAAAAAATAAATAATTGAAAAAGTTGGTAAGTTCAGTCCAGTTTAAAATAAAAGTAAAACTTTTATCTCGATTTACTCAGAATTGGAATTATGCGACTTATCACCTTCATCCACTCATGTCTTCAATTATAACAATGTTTTAGGGATTTTATAACAATCCCTTTCCTCTAAATTTTGCAGTACGAAGAAAATCTAAAAACTATTGAAATTTAAATATAAAACTGAAATACTATATAAGAATACTGTTTACATAAGATTCATTTCGTTGTTTTTGAGATTTAGGTTGAAAACTGCTGCCTGTGATCCTGAATTTGGAGCCCTACTAAGAAATTTTGTAAAGAACGAAAGCAAGAAAGAAGGCTTCTTTAGAATTCTTAAAAATACTTAGAAACTTACTCTAAGTCAATATGAATAAGATCGTAAGTCTTTATGTTTTCTTCATCTTATTACAGTAGGTGCTAGCTACCCTCATGTCAATGCACTCTTGTGCGTACCGACTACCATTATTCAAATCCACGTCGTAATAATGAGATATAAGATAGGTATAAAGTTAATTTCACATTTAATTTCATGCATGTATTAATTTAATAATTAAAATGTATTTAAGCTTTATTGGCAATCACACTCATGTACACACATCATTGCACTCATGTAGTGAGAGAAGCGAAAACATTCATAGTTACATATCATAATTATTTATCAGTTTTATCTACGTTACACATACATTAATATATATATATATATATATATATTGTATGTCTGATGATGAGAAAGTAACTCTGTTTGTCTGTTACCTTTTCATGACTAAAGTTATTGAAACAGCTCCAAGGAGAGACAATTAATCTTTAATAAAGTGAAACGGAGTAAGAAAATTTATATGATAAACCATACTTAATTAAGTAATTACACTGGTCTACAGTGGTTTTGTTGCCCTAGATATGAAAATGATTTTGGGTCCATTTATGCACACAATTCATAAAACTATCAATGATTTTGTTAGATTTGCTCTGATTTTTTTAAAATCTTGATTTTCATTTTATATTACAGAAATCAAAAAACGACAAATAAAATAACAGATATATTTATAATGTCAGTAATATTTTGAAAAATTAGGATACATCGAAGTAAATAAAGAGGAAAATGTCGAAAATATATTTTATATTTCCATAAAACGCCTTTTATGAGCTTTTCTTTTATAATCTTTCAGGGGACAATCTCTTTTCAAATACCAGCAGTAATTAATTTTTCAAAATGAAATTTCATGAATATATTCGTTATCTGGGCACTTGAAAACGTAAAAATTTGCGATTATATCCAAGGCAACAAAACAAAACTTTTTTTTTTGTAGAGCTGCGTTAGTCTATTATTCCTAAAGGGGGTAAAGTAAGATTAAATTGAACATAAACCAAGCTTGTTATGGCGGCATACTCTAGACCTGGGCTGGTAGTCACCCAGGCGGGTAAATATCTTACCACCTAGTGGGTCGTTTTGTCGCCTCGTAAGACAAGTCGCCCGACTGTAGGAATTGCGCACGTATAAAGGTTCTACGAGAATATCCGTCTCGGACCTTGTACGATTACTTCCATGTTTCTTTTCCTCTTAAATCTCTCCCTGTTTGGTGTTTTAATTTATAAAATGAATGTTGCACGCTGTTATCGAAATGTTGACTTAGCTTGACTTTTGTTGATCTTGGCTCCAACGCCTTTGGCATTGATTTTGCCACTGATCGAAATGTTTATAAACTTTGTATACACCCGCGCTTGTCAAATATCAGTAAGCGACACGTACCATTCCACGAATAGCTAATCGTTATAATTTTCTTATAGTATTACATGTTTAACAATTGGGTAACATAAAATAAACATACAATTATTTTTAATGGAAATGTAGTTTTCTGTTATATTTTTGGTCTCAACCATTGATCTAGTCCAGGGCTCAGCAACCTTTTGAGTCGGAACAGCCAAAATAACAAACAAACAAAGTAACATAAGATAAATCGGTTCAATAACTAAGAACACACGTTTTCAAGTAAGTTATGGAGGCTAGAGTAAGGAGAATCATCTCATATAGGAAAATAGTTGAAGAAGTGTCCATTTGTAAGCTGTAAATAACAGTTCAATAACCGCCCACAATGGCGCTAATGTAGACAAGGGGTATGGTATGAATGTGGCTGTGGTAGACGCATCGAAGTATGCCGAGTTAAAAAAAATCTCTTTGGCGACTAGAGTAGTTGGTGACAGTAGACTGTTATAAAACGTCAACTCAACTAACTAACGTAGTATAAATAAAGTAATTTACTAATAAATAACCTGAAATAATTCTTATTATGTGAAAACGTAAGTAGTGATTTTATTTCGTGAATTTTGAATAATACTGTTACATTCAGACAAAAAGTAAAAGCAGACATGCATGCCATAAAACGTGCTTTATTACCTTTACCGAATTTGGGCTTCTTTTGTTTATTTTGTGCTTAAAATTTGCAATTAGACAATAGCCTATTGTTATTGTATTCGTTTATGGCCGTCCGCAGGAATAATTAAGCAAGTGTGTCTATTACGTTTTCTTTGAAAAACTCATTCAGCATACTATAAAATAATGCCTGAACAGAGGGGTGAGGCAGTCAAGCGAGGATTATGATGTGTGTAGTACATTCGATAAGCGATATACTGACGAACTTTGCGCTTGCTATTCAATCAAGCAGTTTGTACTGATAGCGTAGTTATATTTGTATCTATGTTATATGTTTTTGTCTTAGACCATGGTCTAAGGTGTTTGTATAGTTATAATAAATTCTACAGTAATTCCAACGGCATTTTAATTCGAGTTCTGTAGCTCGTAAAAATACGTTTAGAGATTTAGTAATATTTATTTTTTATTAAACTAAAACACTATAATACTACTGATGCCAAAGTGGCGCTACCCTAATTTAATGAATTTCGTAGGGCACTTCTTCATATACAGAGATGATTTTCCTTGCCTTTACCCTCCATAAAGTATGTATTGCCATGTTATAAGCATATGACGGCTGCTTACCTAATCACGCGCTCAAATAACTTGAGTGCCGTTTCTGTATAACATTAATAGATACCTAAATTAGAAGGGCTTCGCTTAAGCTGAGTGACGGATTTGGAGCCATTTCAGTATTCGGCCATAAATCTGATGTACATAAACATTTAACCGACGGTTAACATAAAATAATCGTTGCAAAGCTTTAGCGATTATTTTGTATTAACCCTGGGTTAAATAAGAATGCACACTAGCTTTAAAGTTTTGAATAAAGGTTACCAATCACTGAGCGGGCTGCCAATAATGGTATACTTTATCTATATAATTATTTAAAAAAAATTAAAGCGTATTATGCAGATGGTTGTGTAAAATTTGATATTACTAAGGGTGGTGTGCACCGACTTTTAACCGGTTAAAATAAAATAATCGGCAAAAATGTATTGAAAATGATTGATTTTGTGACAGTGATTATTTTAGGTTAACCGTCGGTTAAATTTCGGTGCACACCAGCCTTAATGTGTTGACAGTGAACTCCTCCTAAACCGCTGGACCGATTTGAATGATTCTTTTTGTCTATTCAAGTGGATTCGAGGATGCTTTAAATTCACAATTGGCCCCGGTAGGTGGCATTGCAATAGGTTTCTAATTTTTTTTTCAAGGCAGGACGTCGTCTGCCGGGACCGTTAGTATCATATAAATAATTACCTAACTAATATTTATTATCTATACTAAATAAAATATATCGTCTTACACATATCTCTACTAATATTATAAAGATGAAAAATTGTATGTTTCTAACGAATAAACTAAAAACTTCTGAACCGATTTCAAAAATTATTTCACCATTCGAATGCTACATTATCCCTAATTAATACAGGCTATATAAAAATTAGGGATCCCTGCTAAAAATTCAATAATGTAATCCATCAATTAAAAAAAAATATCTGGCACTGAAATCGGGTTCTACGATTTTGATGAAATTTTATGTGTGTTTAAGTAGTCCAGGAGAGGTTTAGATTCACAATCAGACAGACCCGGTATGTCATTTGAATCAGGATTTAATTATTTTTTTTAGGGCGAGACAACGTCTGCCGAGATGTGTTTGAGAGGGTCTAAGAGGTTTTGATTCACAATCAGAGCCAGTAGGTTGCGCTGGAATCGGTTTCTAGATTTTTATTTTTTTCGGGGCAGAACAACGTTTGCCGAGACCGTTAGTAGGTGATATCAGGATACAAATATTTTGAATTATCTACTGTTCAATTAACATCAACGCTATGTATGCTTACCTTTACAAGATCTAGAAAGCGGCGGCGTTTCGTAAAGCGCATATTACACGCTTCATTCGTGTTTTTGAATTTGGATGAATCAACCAAAGTAATTAATATAAACACAAACTTGAATTATTTAATGTCATAGAAAATCGACCTGCCCTTTCAGTTCTATGTCTTTCAACCAAGTTGATTCAATTTGCTTGATCAATATAATCAGCGCAAGACGATTAACAGTGTGTCATCTATCCTACCTGTCATCTATGGTAATAAACATGGTACAGACTGAATCAGTATGAAATAATTTTAACTACTATTTGCTGTGTAATTATCTCATAGCAGCTATTTACATATCTGCTAACGCTTTTAATCGTTTACGTCTACACACGAGGTGTGAGGCTGTAACACAGTCGCAATTAAAGGCAATCATATGCTGGGGCTGTGATTGCTTAGTAAGACTGTCAGAGCCCAATTTCCTCAATAAAAGCGAGCACTTCACATGTAAACCTAGTCATTATATATCAAAATGTAAAGCATTTTCTTTCTGTCTATGATATTTTTACGAGCTACAGGACTCGAATTAAAATGCTGTTGGAATTATTATAGAATTTATTAGGACTATTCAAACACGTATAACACAGGTACAAATATAACTGGACGCGACCAGTACAAACTGCACGATTCAATAATACGCGCAAAGTCCTTCACTATATAGCTAATCGAATGTATAGCTATATATAGCGAGGATCACGATACGAGTAAGACGTACATTCAATGGACGATATAGTGATGGACTTTGCTCGTGTTATACAATCGTGCTGTGTGAACTGGTCGTATCCAGTTATATTTGTATTTGTTTTATACGTGTTTGTACAGTTCTAATAAACTCCATTAATTCCAACGGCATTTTAATACGAGCCCTATGTAACTGGTAACATTATTATTATAGAAGATAAAAATATACAGTACCGTCATATAGTCATAAAGAATTTAAAAAATATTCAGGCATGTGTATTAAATGTTCTTCTGTCTTTGTAACCGCTGTAAGAAAACAACATGAAGTAAGAAAATCTAAGCTAGCTAAACTAAATAAAATGATCAAAAATACTCACGCGGCGACGACTGCCCAAATAGACTGCATCTTTCTTCTATCCGGGTCTTGATGTGCACAAACTTCCTCTTCTTTTCACTTCTTACATAATCATTACAATCTCACCATATACCTCATGCATCATTTTAATAAAGTTTATTATGCATTCGATCACATAATAGACCAACTCCTGCACGCGGTTAATATTTACACGTTATCAGAATGGAAAAATAATTTATTCGCAAGAAGACATTAAGATAACACATTAAAACAAATAACTTTTCATTAACTAATATAATACAAGCTATTGTAATTAATTAATTAGGTATAATATAAAAATAATAATTTAACAGTTATTATGGTCAGACCGAGAGTACTGGTAAAGTTTGTAAGCACCAGTTTCCTGGCTAGTTGTTAAAGTTAAAAATCACGCAAATTTAGAGATGCGGTGGCATATACAACTTTCGCGGTTTGTTGCAGTCACTGGTAATTGCTCTTCGGCTTGGCGGTCAGCTCTTAAGTATAATTTCCCCTACGTCCACTTGAATGTCGGCGACTCAACTGTCGACGTGAAATTTTTAGCTATCTTCATGATGCGTGCAACCCTGTTGGGCAATAATTAAATCCCGAATATTGCCGCTAGAATCAAGAAAAGAACTCAAATGATAAGCGATTTTTTTATAAAAACATTTTTGTTTCTAAAACCAGACTGACAAGTATTAAATAATAACTTTTTACAAACTTAAAATTAAAATAAACAAATACATCCTATTCTAAAAATATATATACAACTTAATAAAAAAAAAAAAAAAAAATACAAACTACAAATAGTAAATAGGTCCCAAATCACCGTCAGTTGGGAACGTTCCCAAAACGCTGGCCGCATTACCACGTTGTATGGCAAAACATTTTTAATATTTACATTAATTCATTTTACGAAAAAGTCCTACACTCCAGAGGTTAAAATGAAAAATCCCAGAGAAGTAAACATAGTAATTGTATAAAAACTTTTCAGGTAGCTCAGGACGTAAATTCCGAATCACAAAGCAACAAACCATCAGCGAAAGATCTTCAAAATAATAGATTGTCATATGCAGATTGCTCCGTGCAGGAACGGAAAAACAATACTAATTCCCGCGGGCGGGCGACCTGTCATAAGAAGCGACAAAACAACCCACAGCCAGGTGGTAGAGAATTTGCTCGGCTGGATGTCTACACCCCTGGTTTAGATGTCGCCATAGCCACTTTGAGTTGTGTAGTGGACATGTTCCAGTTTCTCCTACGAAGCCAGCAGCACATTGATAGCAACTCTGGTCTTGCTAATCCATAGGCAACGGTAATTACTTTCTATCACAATTGAGCCATTAGTCTGTCTGCTGTACTAAAGAAAAAAAACAACTTGTCAATTGGAAAAGCCCTTTATAACAAGTTGATTCCTTCTCGGGGCAACTGTACAGCCTCGCTTCGTTAGCACTGAACAGTGTAATTGAAACACGACCTTTACAATTCAGATCATTAATGTCCGTCCCCAGGGGGCGATTTGTTTATTGAGAAATCGCTTGCATTGAAACAGTACATCATTATTGGAAATTGTTTTACGTTTCTGTTCGACGACGATTCATAAAATGAAGAGTTTCTGTTAAAGTTTATCTATTGTTGATTTTAATATGCCTTTAACAAATTTCGCACAACACCTTTTTCATTGCGAAGCTGGTAAACACACTGATGATTCATCTATACCGAAGTAAGAAAGAGAGTTGGTCTAAAAGAGAGTGTCGGGGTAAAGGTAAGGAAAGGAATGCTCCGGTGGTTCGGGCATGTGGAAAGAATGTATGATGAAAGAATGACTAAACAGATATACAATGCAAAAGTGGATGGATGCAGAAGTCGCGGAAGGCCACGACACACCTTCCATGATCAAATTGATCATGTATTAGCAGAAGGTGATGTCAGGAGCCATAAGAATAGACGAGCGTGCATGACAAGAGCTATGAATGTCAAAGAAGCAAGTGAGGTATGTAAGAATAAGCCTGTATGGCACTCTGTTGTTCGTGCCTACCCCGCAAGGGACCTGGCGTGAAGTTATGTATGTATGTATGTATGTATGATTCATCTAATGGAAAGTGATTACTGTCACCTATAAAAGTTTGCTATACTAGATGAGAAGAGAATTTGCATGTATCTGTAGCCGCAGACGTCCGATCGCCACGGCGGCCGCTCACAAACTGTTGCGGACAGAATCACTCCACTGACGTCACCCCCGTAAAGCCCGTGCGACCACGCCCCGCCTACCGCGGGGACATAGCTCGCTCCGTTAGCTGCTAAGCGTCTGCATTTTTGTAGTACTTTAGTAAGCGCGGAGGGAGCCTACATCATGCATTCCTGAATTGCAATTCAAACACACAACATTGTTTCACTTCTACCTGAAGACCTCAAAAGTGGTGACCCCGCAAGAAAACCACCTTCTGAAGAAAGGATCATCTCGAAACAAAATTCCTGCAGGATAGAAAACTCTGCTCGTCTGTTTAGCCGATCAAGCTCAGACAATATGGAAGATTGCAGTAAAGCAGCAGCAGCCAGCCATGAACTGAAGGAAGTATCCGGCCTCGCTTTGACACCAAGAATTCCACCACTCTGGCGCGACAGATTAAGGCTATGGTTTGTCCAGTTTGAAGCCATCGTCTCGGCACAGAAAAAAGGCGACAAGGCGATGTATGAACTCGTCGTTGGACAACTGGAACGACAGGATATCGACGAAATAAGTGACATTTTACTAAACCCACCCGCTGACAACAAATACGACACCATCAAGAAGAGACTCCTCAACGTATACGAAGAATCTGAACAGAGGCAACTACAGCGACTAATCTCTGAAGTGGAACTTGGAGAATTGAAGCCATCACAATTACTAAGGCGTATGCAACATCTAGCTGGCAACAAAGTGTCTGAAACAGCGCTCCGCCTAATGTGGATCAGTCACCTGCCACCAGCAGCCCGTGCAGTACTGGCCATCAGTGAAAATATTGCCAAGCAGTCTCAACTTAGTGAGCTTGCGTTGGTGGCCGACAAAGTCGTCGAAAACTCCACACCAACAAACCCGATCTTCGCAGTCACTACAAGAGCGACGTCACCGCCACAGCCACAATCACCTACAAATGCATTCAGCGAGCTTCACTCAAAAATCGACCGCCTCACCCAAGAAATAGCTGAGCTGAAGACTAATCAACACCGAACGAGACCTTTCTATCGTAACTCATCAAGATCACGTTCCCGAGAGCGATACAATCAGAACCATCCCAGCCAAACTATCTGCTATTATCATCGTAGATTTGGAAATGCAGCCAAAAAATGCACACATCCCTGCAATTACCAGAAACCGGCGGAAAACTAAGCACAGCGTTGGATGCGGCGGAATCCGACGCCCACATTACTTCTCACCGCCTATTCGTCTATGACCGCAAATCACGGCTATCTTTTCTCATCGATACCGGTGCAAACGTATCGGTACTACCGCGGTTCGGCAACATCAAAGCCAAGCCTACGAACTTTTCACTATATGCCGCCAACAACACAGTCATTCCAACATATGGCGAAAAGACCTTGGAGCTGGATTTGAAACTGCGTCGGCCTTACAAGTGGAAATTTATCATCGCAGCAGTGAGCAAGCCCATTATCGGAGCCGATTTTTTGAAGCACCACAAGCTACTCGTTGATGTTGCAAGCCGATGCCTTATTGATAAGGTGACAAACCTCTCAGTACAGGCACCAATAGTCAACGCAACGGAACCCACAATACGCAGCATCGACGTGGAACAAAAATACCATCGCATACTAGCCGCTTTCCCCGACATTACTCGCCCATCGTGCTTCAAAGAAACACCAAAACACAATGTTGAACACTACATAGAAACGAATGGCCCACCACTCCACTGCCGCACTCGTCCACTCGCACCGCACCGCTACATGGCCGTCAAAAAAGAATTTGAAGATATGATGCAGCAAGGCCTATGTCGTCCCAGCAAGAGTCCATGGTCAAGCCCACTACACGTGGTACCTAAGAAAAATGGGGATTTACGTGTATGCGGCGACTACAGACGTCTCAACACAGTTACTATAGACGACCGATACCCCGTACCACGACTTAAAGATTTCACGTACTTATTACACGGGAAGAAAATCTTCAGCACACTCGACCTAAACAGAGCCTACAATCAGCTACCAGTCCAAGAAGCTGACATACAAAAGACTGCCATCACAACACCATTCGGACTTTTCGAATTTCCCAGAATGGTACCAGGGCTCAAAAACGCAGGCCAAACTTTCCAACGATTTATCCACCAAGTTCTCAATGGACTCGATTTTGCATTCCCGTTCATCGATGACGTCATCATTGGATCAGAAAATGAAGAACAACATGAACACCATTTGAAAACAGTCCTACAAAGACTTGACGCCTATGGTATAACCATCAATCCATCAAAATGCGTATTTGGAAAGAAAAATTTGACATTCTTGGGATATGACGTGTCAACCGAAGGTATAAAACCACCACAAGAAAAAGTTCAAGCCATTACTGACTACCCCCGGCCAGCAAACATCGAAGAGCTCCGTCGATTCCTCGGTATGATTAACTTTTACCGTGACTCCATACCGAAGGCCGCAGAACTCCAAATACCACTCAACACTTACCTACATAACTGCAAAAAGCGGGACAAAACGAAGATCGAGTGGACAAAAGAGGCTGAAGAAGCATTTGAAGCGTGTAAGGCCAGCATACAGACCGCAGCCTTACTCGCTCACCCATCACCATCAATGTCAGAACCAATGACGCTCATGTGCGATGCATCCAATACATGTGCCGGCGCCGTCCTTCAACAGAGCACTAACGGCAAGTGGACACCGCTAGGGTATTTTTCGAAGAAACTATCCGACGCCCAACAACGATACAGCACTTTCGATCGCGAACTACTTTCAATCTACATGGCCGTTAAACACTTCAGGAAGCTATTCGAAGGACGAACACTCATCATCTACACAGATCACAAACCACTCACATATGCCATTCACAAACCGCCATCCGACAGCGAGACCCAACGACGCGCCCGCCAGCTACTTTTCATTAGCGAGTTCACAACTGACATAAGACACGTAAGCGGCAAAAACAACCCCGTAGCCGACGCACTATCACGCATTGAAACAATCGACGTACCTACATTAATTAATTTTGAAGAACTCGCTAGCGCACAAGAAAAGGACACCTGCCTACCCCAGATCTGCAACAGCCAATCGTCCAACGTAAAAATCAAAAAGATCGTAATTCCCGGCTCGACAAAACCAATATACTGCGAAACATCAACAGCATACATCCGTCCTTATCTACCTGATGACTATCGTCGCATAGCATTCAACGCGCTGCATAATATTAGTCACCCTGGAATACGAACTACACGCAAGATGATACAACAGCAATACTTTTGGCCATCTATGAACACCGATATCGGAACATGGGCAAAAACATGCGTACCGTGCCAGCGCGCCAAAATACAACGACACACACACAGCGAACCCGCATCGTTCCCGCCAACCGAACGCTTTCAACATCTACACATAGATATAGTTGGACCGCTTACTACAACAGCGCAAGGACACAGATACCTACTCACGATGATCGACCGCGCGACTCGTTGGCCCGAAGCAATACCACTCAGTGAGATAACAGCGGAACAAGTTGCCAAGACGGTTTACGACCAATGGATAGCTCGTTTTGGTTGCCCTACAACTATTACCTCGGACCAGGGTCGACAATTTGAGAGCCAGCTATTTCAATCATTAACTAGACTACTAGGAATAGAGAAAACCAGAACGACCGCTTATCACCCACAAAGCAACGGGATAGTTGAACGATGGCACCGCACGCTTAAAACAGCACTAACCGCCCGTTTGCAAAACGGCGGAAAATGGACGGACGAACTGGCAACGGTGCTACTCGGCCTACGAAACGCTGTGCGTGAAGACACAAAAACGAGCGCCGCGCAGTTAACTTTTGGCACAGCCCTACGTGTTCCCGGAACCTTCATAACGCCTACCCAACCACAAAGTATACCACTACACGAAGATTTCGTTCATAAACTTCAAGCAACTATCAGAAGCCTAACTCCAACCACAGACACTACACACGAGAATAATCTGAAGACATTTGTACATCACGACCTAGCAACATGTGAAAACGTATTCGTCAGAGTCGACGCCGTGAAGAAACCACTTCAGCCTCCCTACGAAGGAACCTACCCAATCCTGGAACGAAATGATAAATTCTTCAAAATTAAGCTGCCTGGAAGAGAAACCAACGTCTCTATCGACCGTCTGAAGCCCGCCTACGTCCTGAAGCTGTGCACTACGCCAACTCACCCTGCAGTTGGAAACCAGAAGGATGCCTTAAAAAAGGCAGTTGGCAGTAAAGATCGTTGCGGAAACATGGTTGCCTTGAAAAAGGCAGTGTGTGACGACCATACGGACGCCTTGAAAAAGGCAGTTGGCACAGAAAATTTTCACACCCGCAGTGGACGTCGAGTCAAACCACCGGTACGCTTCGCTTGAGGGGGAGCCCTGTAGCCGCAGACGTCCGATCGCCACGGCGGCCGCTCACAAACTGTTGCGGACAGAATCACTCCACTGACGTCACCCCCGTAAAGCCCGTGCGACCACGCCCCGCCTACCGCGGGGACATAGCTCGCTCCGTTAGCTGCTATGCGTCTGCATTTTTGTAGTACTTTAGTAAGCGCGGAGCGAGCCTACATCATGCATTCCTGAACTGCAATTCAAACACACAACATTGTTTTACTTCTACTTGAAGACCTCAAAATATCTATTATCGATTTTAATATGCCTATAACAACTCTCGCGGAGCAAGACAAGACTCTCATGAAAAATAATTGTGAAACTGGCAAGCAGGCTGGTGACTCATATAACGAAAAATGGTTACCGTCGCCTACATTAGTTTGCAATACCAGGCTGAGAAGTCAAAGCGTTACCAGCCTTTACAGTGGGTTAGAGGGGATGAGGTGTATGTTTCAAACTAAAAGAATGATATAGGAACGATAGAATAGAAGGGCAGGGAAGTAGGCCATCGGACTTAACCTGATTTACATTTGTTTATGTTAGAGATTATTTAAAATGCGAAACTAACGAGCCAAGCTCATATCATCGTTTGAAAAAAAATCCTACCTTGGTATTAAGTTGAAGACTAAGCAGATGTGATCTCTACTTAAGCTATCGGCCTTATCCCAGAGGAGGCCTAGCATAAAAGTTCAACAATGTTATTAAAAGTTTAGTTATTTGTTTATATAAGATTACGCGTGATAAGTACTTATGTAGAGTCGCAGAGCAGAATCACAATGAGCGAAGTTAAATTATCTGAGTTATCAGTTCTATCAATTGAGGATAGTTTCTGATGTTGGCTACAATATATATAATCTTGAAAAATTCAGTGAGGCTAAAATTGAAAAATTTGATCGTTTTATTTGTTTGTATTTATTATTTGTTTTGATGATATAATTTAAACTAATCTAAGAAAAATACAATTTGATACTAAAAATAAACAAAGTTATAAATAATTTAAAATAGACTAGGTAACAATTGCCTGCCAGAGGGAAGCGTGCCTGTGATAAGGCTGGTTACATTATTATGCTCTATAGCAATGCTGATTCGCGGACCAAGCTAACCACGATTGGCTTTTGTGATTGTATATGTAATCTTTGTCGATGTTTAACGATAACTCATACATCGATTGCATTCAATGTATTGTTTTCTTGCTGACTGGGAACTGAAAGAGGCCTCGCAAAGTTGATGTCGCCGACATCTATCTTTGGTCCAACACCGCCACTGTCTGTATAAATAGGATGAGCTTAAGATTTTATATTCATATCTACTCAACTCGGAAGATAACGTAATGGAAGATATATGCAAATTTAAGATATACTTTCCGCTTTTATATCGGGTTTCCTATATATTTTTTATTTATTTGCTTTGCTACTTATTAATGACTTGAACTCCATACAAGTTATATCAATTTTCTATGGTAAAATAATAGATGGTAGAAAAGAGAAACTTGACTTTTGTTGAATCAAAACAAATTTTTGCTATCATGAATATTAAGGGCACTTTCCCTTTAACAACGGTCTTGAATATCCACTTTGTAGAATAAAATGTAATAATACTTTATAGACAGCTCGTGTAAGTTATCAGCAAACTACTAGTCGCATGTCCAAACTTAAATATTAAAACATGAACTTCATTGAAGCCTTGTTTGCCACTCGGAACGATATGCAGCGCACTGAATGCGCTAACCGCCCCGGGACGCATACTTCTGTTAAGAAGTTGTTCTGTTTGACTATCGTGTTGGACTTGCAGTGCTCCTGCAGAATCGCCAACTTTGTTGCAAAATAATCGGTTCAAAACTTCGCCGAGAGTTTCTAACTTTAATTTCAGTCCTTTTATGTAAATTGCTATCCTTTCTTATCCAAGGTAGAAACGCTGCCTGTTTCAAGCGATGATTGGTAAGTGAATGTGATGGAAATATTCTCTTCAGATTTTCATAAATGTACAAGTTCGGATTTTCATGTAGGTGTACTCAAACATTTACAAGCCAATAGATGGCGCAAACCATTCCTGGCACGTACAATAATATATATATGTTACAGCCAAACTAATAAATTCGGATATTATATATGTCACAGCCAAAGTAATAAATCCGGATATTATTTATATTATTTAGCCATTATTTATAATGTCTAATCAATTTAGATAAAGTGATAATTAACAGTGATAACACAGAATTAATCACATTAAGCAATTTTATATAATATCTTCGAAGTCTTGGCTAATGTAATAAAACAAGCCGGTATAGTTAAAGGTTATAAAATTATAGGTGGGATACACGGCACATTTATTTAATATGCACAATCCGAACTTTTTTAATAGAGGTTAGAAGCGAAGCGTAGCAACCGCCTTAGCCTTCGTGGTTATTTTTTTTAATAACAACCCAAAATTAATTTTATATCTCGAGTAACAAATAAATGCCGTATATCTATACCGCACCCAAAGTTATATTTCCATTTGCTTTACACTTAAAATAACATTGTCATAGATAATAATTCTACGTTAATTAACATTGTTATAAAGTTATTTAACTTTAATTTATATGGTAAATTTAAAGCTCAGTAGCCATAAAACAAATTTTAAAAAAACACAGAGATCAATACAAGTATTTGGTATCACTCTTTAAATACTACAGTAATAAAATATTTAATTAATTACTTTGGCTATCTTAGACCCGCTATTATGAATAATATCCGGATAAAGTGATTAACATATCACATTGACTAGTCAATATTGCTATTATATATAATGACCAGTCATTATGTATAATAGCTATTTAATCACTATGACTGTAACATATTTACAAATTTCCACCAATAATAGTTGGATTTAAGCCTGCGAAGGCTGCGAGTCGACGGAAGATTTCCCTTTGAGACGAAAGGTCATTCCTTCTCGCTCCTCCACCGATTAGGGTCGTTCTTAAATAAGATATCTTATAGTTTCGGTTTCATTTAAGAAGCTGCATCATATGCTTGAAGGGTATATAGAAACCCGACTTAAGACAGTATTGTTATCAGTTCACACTGACTACAAAGTTCGGGCCAATATTTAATTATATAAATGGAGTAGGCGCGTATATGCGACGACCGAGTAATATCAGTTAATAGTCACGCGAAATTCAATATTATACATTCATAAATACGTAGTTTGGTACGTTTATGGAAATTGAATAAACTACAAAATGACATTGAACAATGTATCCTATTCATGACAAACCAAATACTTTAAACTGTTTCTTTTGTGGTGTTATATACCTCGCTATATATTCTTCTTAATTTTGTACCATAAATAGATATCCGTAGCATAATCACATATATGCAATTGTGTCAATTATATGTGTATGTTTAAAGTTAATCGTTCCTAAAGTAGAGGCAAATTCAGCAAAACAAATTACTTTAACTTAGGACAAATATGTGTTTTGCGGTGGCAACAAAAAGAGCGGAGAGCGACGCAAAGGCTAGACACGCTGGCGGCGGAGGCCGTCGTTCTTTGTGTTTGGTCTCAGTAACAGCGGGTAAACTGATTCTACCGAACAAAGAACAAAAGAGAGCGAGTTATTATTTACCATTTACTAGTTAGTGGTGAGACCTTATGATTTTAATTCAATTTATCAGAATCTTCTCTTCGATTCACACATAAAAAACAGACGTGAATTGGACTTAAGTATCTGTAACTTTAATAGCACTGAATTGAAAAATGACAATAAATTTATATTTTTTTTTTATTGCAGGAGGCAGACGGCCCACTTGATGTAAAGCGGTTACCATCGCCTATCGACATTTGCAACACCAAAGGTGCTACAAATGCGCTGCTGCTCTCTTAAGGGAGACTGGAACCTGGTCACTAATACCGGAACACAACTCAAAGTTGTTATGGCGACATACTTTAGACCAGGGGTGGTAGCCATCCACCTGGCTGTGGGTTGTTTTGTCGCCTCTTACGATAGGCCGTCCGGCCGCAGGAAATTGTATTATTTCTCCGTTCCTGCACGGATAAGTATATATAAAAATGAATGTTTGTTTGTATATCATTTATAGAAGAACCGTAAACTATACATTTGCTCAAGTGATGATCTTTAGCAAAGTTATTGTGATTGAGCCAAAAAAGGTTTCTGAGTTGGTTCACAATTGGACCCGGTTGGCGGCACTGCTGTCGGCATATCGATTGGAGCTTTTCCGGGCGGGACGACGTTTGCCGGGACAATTAGTTTAAAATAAAATAGAATTTGTTTAGATCGGTTACAAATAGGGTGTTTTTTGGGTGACTTCCAATACTAATCTAATATATTATTATAGGTAAAAAAAGGGAATTTTATTTTATTAATTAACATTGGCATACTTTTCAGCTGACTTTTAAGCAGCAACTCGAGGCAGAGCGGTTTTCATATATCATCTCGGTCTATGTGATACCACGCAACGTTTTTCATTTTATAACAACACGTATATCGATATAACTTTATTTTATTGCAAGAGTTCGGCAGACAGGGAGACAGGGCCCACCTGATGGTAAGCGGTTATAATCTTCTATGGATATTTGTAACAACAAAGGTGCAACCGATGTGCTGCAACTCTCTAAAGGGAGATTGGAACCTGACTACTAATGCCGGAAGACAATTCAAGGTTGTTATAACGGCATAATCTAGGCCAAGGATGGTAGCCATCCAAACAAGTAAATATCCTACCACTTGGCTGTGAGTTATTTTGTCGCCTTTTACGGCTGCAGGAAATTATATTCTATCTCCGTCTCTGTACGGATAAGCGTGTGACTAGAATATCTGCCTAAGCAGGGTAATCCAGGTAATTTTGACGAGACGCAAGAATCAAAGCTCAAATCATCGTGATATTTTTGGTTGGGCTTATAGAAGCGTACGAGTAAATTGGCTAATAGCGTATGATTGTTCCCCCGCTTTAAATCAAACCATACGCCATTCCAAACATTTTTTGCTGGGGCACTTATCGAATGGCTGGTATGCCTCAGATATACAATAGAAATACATATGCTAAATAACTTTTGTTTGTTTATTTCATACCGAAACGTTTTTTCTATTGTAACATTTTATGGACACATATTAACATAAAGGGCGTACAAACAATTCTAATGGGTATCTTGAGGGCTTGAATCTTGTACTACGTGTTTATCTTTTTTATTAGTACATCTAGAAATCAAAGGTCTCATTTTTAGAAATTTTTCCACTTCCACCCACCTGTTCCACACTTGCTCTTATCTTTGTGTTTACTGGGATCCGCGTGGTATCATCATTTGTTATACGTTATACGATTGTTTGTTTGCTAATATAAAGGCTAAGTAAGTGTCGACCATAAGAAACTATAAAAAGCATTCAATTGATAATACTTCAAATCTCAAAAAAATTAACGGATTTTCTGCTTCATATTTCGAAAGTTACAGTGATATAAAGATTTTATGACTTTGGGAGTTTATGTCCCGGTTTCTATATTTAACCAACCGCTCATTAGCCTAATTATCGGTTAATATTTGAGATAAGTTTCATACAAAAAAATCAAAATTAAAACGATGGTGGCCAAGTGAATACATTATTAAGATATAGGAACCGGCCATTAAATAACATAGTCATTAAGAAACATCGTATGTGAAATTCGTAGCAAATGGAGGTCACTGTATCTGTTCAACTTACGGGAAACAGGTGTGATAATATAAAATGTACCTGAAAGTTGGTGCAATATGTATATTATACAATTCTAAGCATGCCGTGTCTGTATATTGATGTTATTTTAAAATAAATGTGTGTATGTGCAGTTCACACCCAACAGAAGTAAAACAAAGTGCGACAAGGGGTGAAAGGAATTTTAAATTTCGTGGCGTCACATTTCATCTATACTAATATAATAAAGAGGAAATATTTGTATATTTGTAAAGAATAAACTCAAAAATTCTTTCACCATTTGTATGCTCCATTGTCCCTGATTAATATAAGCTATACAGGAACTCAGAACGAGAAAGGGAGAGAGGTGCGCATGAGTCTCGCGGGTACCGACGCAAGATCTCCTCCGGTAAATACCGCTGTGGCCCCTCCAGCATATAGGGAGCGTCTTCACCCCTGTTGACGAAGTGAGTTTGCACTGCTTCCCAGGGCATACGTACGTAATATGTCTCACGCTTTTCCTACTATGAGCGCGGGGCACATGAAAGGAGGGTGCTTTTAGTGGAGTATTGAGTATTTGAGTCTCCACACAAGCCGGCGATTGACTCTGGTAGCTGTCTCACTCTCATCTGGTAGCTATCTCGCTCACCCCTCATCGCTTTGGTCTAATCCCTAGTAAAGGACCCGGTAGAGCACGAAATGCATTTCCCCCGCCTTAAAAAAAAATGTATACAAGAATAGGGTTCCATAATAAAACTTCAATAACGTAACCCATCAATCTAAGCAAAATAATTTTCACCGGAATCGACTTAAATAAAATTTAATTTGTCCCGGGCTGGTTTAGATTCAGAATGACACCCTGTAGGTGGCGCTGAAATTGGGTTCTAGTTTTTTTTTTGGACAGGGCAAAGTCTATCGAGGCTGCTAGTAAATTATATCGTTATATGCTTTAAAACTTATTGTTGTTAAGTAATAACACTGATCTTGGTATATTTAAAAACGCTATCTCTAAATAATCAAATTATTCGAAGTGAAACTTCTTTATCGGCGTTGGAAAAAAATTTACCGTCAATTTTTTCGGTTACTCGCCATCTTGTTTTCTTGCCCCTACCACTGTGTGCCACGGTCGAATCGACCGTGGTAGGGGTTTTATTTACTTTACCAATTTCTGTAAAGTTGCATATAGTAGATCATTTTTCGAAAAATAAGGTCATAAAGAAGTTTACTTCTTCACGCACACATTTTTTTCAAATAATGTTTTCCACTGACAATGATACAATAGATTTAATTAGATAGGAGCGTATGAGTGTGTGTGTGTGTGTTCGCGTGCGTATGGGTGTATGTATATATACACATACGTGGTTACACCTGATCAGTTAAATGGTATTTTTTCCTGTCTTGTATTGCAATCCAGATTTGTTTTGTTACTAATTTAATATATTAATTTTTATAGTTGTAATTTGTTTTATGCATCAACATATTAAAAATAAAAAAACATGAAATTTGAAGTATTGACTAAAAGGTCTACCGTGACGTCGCCAAACGTCTGGTAGACGTCACACGTGACCAGAAGGCTGGCGTCTATTTTGCGCAAAGATTACGAATTGCCATACAACGTGGTAACGCCGCCAGCCTTTTGGGAACGTTCCCGGCAAGTAACCGGTTTAGGACTATTAACTCATCTTAAGACGTTTTTCCCTTTTTTATTTAGTTTTAGTTTTTATATAGTTTATAGTATAGTATGTAGTTTATATGCAAGTTTATATTTATAAGTAAATTTATTTTTAATTTTTGTTAAATGTGAAAATGTGAAAAGTTTACCTTGAAAAGGGGGCGAAATCTTATTAAGGATATATTTTAGGGTCGCTTGCACAAGGTAGCTTAAATTTATTTAAGAAAAAAATGTATTTGACACCCTTAAATACAATTAGCGTCTTGCACAATGCAAAATTTGCCGCTAATTACGTATAACGAACTGTCAATACGCTTTGTGTAAAACGTATTTAGGCAGCTTAATATTGTTACGAGTTGCAGGACTCGAATTAAAATGCCGTTAGAATTACTATAGAGTTTTATTAGAACTATACAAACACGTATAACACAAGTATAAATATTACTAAATACAACCAGTCTAAACGTAATGCATGATTCAAAAACAAGCGCAAAGTACGTCATTAGATTACCGAATGTACACAAGTCTTGCCCCGCTTGTGGATATCGCTCGACTGTCTCCTCTCTCAATTGGGGCATTGCTTTATACTGCACAGATTCCATATGTCTGCCCGACCGCGGGAACCGGACTTGTTAGAATCACACCTGGCTAATGACTACCATAAAAGATACAATACACAATGGGCTGTTTTTCTAATCACAACTTTTGAACACAAAGTAAACAAAAGAAGTCAAAATGCCGAAAATGTAATAAAATATCTGCAAGTATGCAGGTGTGAATTTGTCTTTTGTCGATTTTATTTTAAGGGCGATCGTTAGTGTAAGAAACTTCCATATTTGAAGATGTGTGTCTAATCTCTATGGCAACGAAAGCAAGTATATCCGAGAATTATGATAAAAATTGATATTCGTAGCGCAACACGATCCCGCGCGGTGCCTTGTACCGAATTCACGATCAAAATACGTCGAATTGTCTTGCTACAGAAAACGACGAAAGTTTTCATACAGTGCCTTATCTATACATACAATGAAACTGTAGAGGTCGAATTTCTGTAAAATGAAAAGAAATATACTAAAACAGGGTCAGGGAGATGTAAGAAGTGAAATAGAACTAATTTAGTATTTTTTCAAATTTTATGTTTTTTATTTGTCTGTCTGTTTGTACCGTGCTAATCTCAGAAACGACTGGACCGATTTAAATGAAATTTTTGTATGGTGGTAGCTTATATCCCTGGTCAACATATGGGTTACTTTTGATAGCGAATAATTAAAGAGTTCCCGTGGGATAGCTAAAAAAAACCGCATCACGCGTGTACGCTAGTAGCAGAATATATTTATTTAAATCTTGTTTTTAATTTCATAGCCTCGTAAATAGATCCCGTGGAACTGTTTTTTCAACAGTCCCACAGCCATTTTGTCAAATACGGAAATCTCTCTATCCGTTTTTATATACCACAGTCAGTTTTCTTGGAAATTATTTATTAGGTCTAACTATATGAAGAATAAATTAAGTTCTAAAGCTTTATAAGTACTTTAAACAAGAATAGGTGTGAACAAAATCCGTTGAGTAGTTTATGAGGTAAGAAAAATATACTATTCTTTTCACCCCACTACAAAGCACTCTATTATTTTATTTAAAACTTAAGAATTTTAATATTTTTTGTTTTGTAGCCATACAATTATAATGATAACATTATTCTAGCAACAGCTGAATCACTCAAGCGGCATATGCAACCCTCAGAGAGAGTTATATGTTTGTGCCGTTTGCTGTTGAGACGCTCGGACCGTAGGGTACTGAGGCTATGAGCCTCTACCAAAATTTATAAAAACAACTCATTGACTCTTCAAGTGGTGGCTGGTGCTTACCTCAGGTAATGGATCAATGTGGCGATCCAGCGAGGAAACGTAGTCAGCCTTCTGAGCACCTTACCCATAGAAGATGGTGATCTAGGCTCAGTATTCTGATTATAGCCTTGAAGGACTATGGCTGGAATACTATACCAATAAGTTAAGTTCTCTTTTATTGTATTAGATTATTGCTACTTATATAAGGTTTTAATAATGTATTACTTTAATAAAATATAAGATTAAAATTTTAAACAACCCCTATTTTATTATGATAAAATATTACCGATTTTCAAAATTCGTTCACTAGTATACAGCTACACTATTCTTAAGTGACGACGTCTATATTTAAATGTGGTTAATAATATTTTTCAATTTTATAATGGCGCCTAACGAAGTGGTTGCGGGTCAACTAGTCTTGAATAAGTTGACTGCATACCAATCATTGGGTAGGGCGCTAACAAAGGTATGGTTTAATCCATTACTATTAAATTCTTTTGTTTAATGATATGGTAGCTAAAATAAAGGAGTTATATTAAAAAAAAGGAAATATTGGGCGATATCGGAAGTCTAAATCCGACGGGCAGCCATTATGGGGAAGCCCTAATTTTGTCGAGAAACAGCTGCTGCTAGGGATGGGAAAATAAGCAAATATCCGAAAAGACTTTTAAATAACCGACACTTTGTTTTGGCATGTCCAAGTCAAATTGGATGTTGAAAAGACCTTTAAAATTACGATCAGGTACGAATTATACCTTTTTGTGACGAGGAGAAATACACTTCATATATGAAACACTAGTATATATAAACCTACAATAAGTTCCTTGTTATTATGTTATGTTATAATTCATTACAATTAAAAAGAAACTAAGATAAGATTGTAAAGACAGCAAAACATAAAGAAAAGTCGTAGTCAACCTGATATGATAAATGACATGTGCCAACCTGACAATCTATTTGTTATTGTATTACAGTGATGGTTGTCTGCATCACAATTCATTCATTCGCATTCATTAGTTTAAAAAAATATACGATCGCAAAGCCATCTTTTTCTCTATTTTCGTCTACCCCACAGAAATGACGTAATTTATCCGGATAAAATTTTTCCCAAACTATGCCCCGTGATATAATTATATATATAAACTTCATTTCGAATTTCATTTAAATTTCCTTAGTAATTTTTACGTAGCCCTCTTACAGACAAACAGACGACAATTCTTAAAATTGGATTTTCGGAATCTCCTAGTTCAAATTATCCGTGATTTTTATCACATTTTTAAACGCAATTTACAAACTCGAACAATTTAAAGATTTATTATAGTACAGATTATCATTAACTTGTTTATTCATTTTGACATCACAATCAGAAAGAAAGAAAGAAAAACTTTATTTGAAGAAATAGCGACGTAATTATATTCTTTATACATAGAGCATATTTTGAAAATTTGCATGCCGCAATTTTCAGCAAACAAGGTTTGCTCAGCATATAGCTGTGCCAGAATTATATCCGGCGCAACGCTGATTTTCAGTGCAAACCTTCATTTTGGCGTAAGACCAAAACGACCCAATTTCATTAATAGAGCCTTGACCGACATCTTGAAAGGCTCTCGCTTGGTACCTGGGTGAAGGGTCGGATGCAGAAGGCAGCCCTGCTGGACACGACCCGTATCGTGAGGAGGTTCCTATCTCTGGAACCTTAACCACCGATAGCTTGGACCCTAGGCCCTGCTGCCGGCGGACATCGGTTTTTTACAATTTTTTTTAAATATATGTTTTTTTTTATGTATGTGTAAAGAAAAATGTAAATAATTTGAAAACAAATAAATATGTGATAATAATAATTAATAAAACTTTTCTACCTATCGAATTAGTAAAATGAGATAAATAAATTTTAATAAAATCAACATAAAAATAAATACTCAACTTGGATCGAAACAATTTATTCGAATACAATTCGCTAGATAGCTTGCCGATTATTTACCATATTCTTTGTGCCATGTTCTTCCTGCCATAAGGACTCGGTAGTGTGCGAAACAAAATTTCCCCCACCTCAAAAAAATGTTTGTGCCACGTCACTGACATTTAAATTTTCTTGTATAATTAGACAGATGCAACAGTGGAGAAACACTTGAGTTTATATAAAGTCTAAAGCCTTGACGCTTAGTACTATGCTTTATATCTAGATCAAACAGCGAATGAAGTAGTTGCATCCTAACAAGCAAAGTGTGTATATGTGAAACCAATTTTAATATTTTCGGATTATCCGCATCGAGACTTCAATACGGCCGGCCTTATTCGGATAAGGTTAATTTCAACGTCTTACTGTCCTATTTGGTTCGGATACCGATCAGATAATCATCGTAGATATTACTTCGTGCATTTGAGTTACATCACCAATGGGATGTGGTTTTATATTCAAATTCGACGATTTTATTTAAAACTACAATGTGGCAGCGACTTCATACAGACTCGACTCGAAATTCCCGCGGGATACTCGGTGCACAAAACGCCGCAACATTAAAAAAAGGATGTAAGCTATCGTTTTAGTGGAAACTGTGAAACAACATCAAACCGCTCCTGAGAAAATTCCCGCGGGATTTCCGGCATAAAAAGTAGCACACATTTTATTACATTCAATTTGCTATAAATCAGTGAAAAATCTTATTTAAAATTATTATATTTTAATCGGGCCATTTTGAATCATCCCCAAAAATATTCCCGTGGGATTCCCTGGATAAAAAGTAGCGCAGATTTTAAATATAACCTTTTTTTATTGAATAACAAAAACCGCATCGAAATCGATCTACTAGTTTTTACGCGAATCCCGATCAAACAGACAAACACACAAGAAATGTAATAAGCTTTTTTAAAAATACAAGCTTTTGAGATCCTGGATATCATGTAGCAGCAGAGTGCTAGCCAAGACAAGTAAAATGAGCCCAGCCCAAACATGACGGGTCTATCTTGTTTAGTACAGAAGTTCCTATGGCCACCTTCGGACTCCATCATCAGATCAGATCCATGGGACCATATTATTGCATTGTCACGCGATATACATATGCGTGAAAAATTTCAGCTCAATCGGAAACCGGGAAGTTGGACAAATTTTACTTGCAAGATTCCACCCGAATGTATGTAAGATACATTATCCATTGTAAGTTAAATCAAAGTTTGTAAAAAAAATGAATCGTGTCCATCGTTTATACAGTCTATTCCAGTTGTTTTTTAGTAGCTTCAATGTACAGACATGGAACGTTTCGAATGTTATAATTATTATTATAGATTTCCAGTAGATGTAACCTGGTATATTTTCTGCAACTTTATTTGTATGATGTTCAGAACTAAAATTTTAAATCCACACCTGATTTACGTCTATAATATTTAGGAAGCGAATTCGCTATAGAAACTGGTAAGTTAAAAGTATGACGTATTTCTTCAGAGGTGTGTACTTAATCAATTTATTACTTAAGTGACAAATTACTGTCCAAACGATGATAAAGGCCAACCCGGCAGGTTGAGTAGTTAACTTGCTTCATAACTTTTTTATTGCAAAACTTCAGCAGTTTGTCAGTTGTCAGTCTATATGCAAAAACTCATGGGTATAATATGCCGCCTCTTACTGTCTGAGAGGCCGAATCTTTGCCAACAGTCAGAAATTTACGTTTAGAAAGCAGTATATGTCCCAAATAGCTGGCTGATTAATACAATATAATGCTAATACATTTATTATAATAACTTATGTATTTAGAACTATATTATTGTACATGTGTATATATAGATATATGTATGTATTTGTATATTTAATTATTAAATTAGTTTAAGTATTAATGCATCTATTACCTTTTTCTTGCAAAACCTACAACGCCAGATTAGTTAACTTTCTTTAATTTTGGTTGCCTGGCAGAGATCGCTTTGAGCGGTAAGGCTGCCCGTTGTATTGCCTAGAAAATATTGTAAATATGGTTTGTTTGTGTAATTGTATATCTTGGTGTGCAATAAAGTGTTTAAGTATATATATACATTTTTATCCGTGCAGGAACGGAGAAATAATTCAATTTCCTGCGGCCGAGCGGCCTGTTGTAAGAGGCGACAAAACAATCCACAGTGAGGTGGTAGGTTATTTGCCCGACTGGATAGCTACCACCCTTGGTCTAGAGTATGCCGCGATAACGACCTTGATTTGTGTTCCGGCATTAGTGACCAGGTGCCAGTCTCCAGAGTCCAGAGAGTCTCAGAATTTGTAGCACCTTTGGTGTTGCAAATGTCCATAGGCGATGGGAACCGCTTCCCTTTAAGTGGGACGTCTGCCTGTCTGCTGAACTCGTGCAATAAAAATAACAGATCTAATATAGAAAGAAGAATAAAGTATAAACGCAGAAAGGTAAGGTTCAGGTAGAGGCGGTAGACCTAAGAAAAACGATATCAAGACAGCAAGATATTTTCTGGCAGAAAAAGATCTCGAGAACCGCGCGAACTAAAAACACGGGACTCTAAAACAGACGCTCCGTAGGAAACCGAATGGTTACGCTGGAATGACGATGATTTTTTTTTAATTATTTATCATCTACTTGCGAAGACTGGCAAATATGGGTCAGCTAGTTAAATGCGAAATTTTATATTTAATTAAAATGAAAACTAAAATACACGTAAAATTAGTTAATATAGCGCCATAATTATTTTATTGTTATTCGCTCCCCTATTACAATATTATATTGCTACGACACGTATCTAATTAAAAGCAGACAGGAACGAGGCCTTACATATTTTTTAATGCAAGAGTTTAGCAGACAGGCAGAGGGCCCACGTGACGGAAAGCGGTTACCGTCGCCTATGGACATTTGTAACACCAAAGTTGCAGCCACTGAATGGTGCTGTTATTATGGCGGCATAGTTGAGACGAAGGGCGATAGCTATCAAGTCGGGCAAACACCACTTGGCTGTGGGTAATTTTGTCGTCTCTTGCGACAGGCCGCACGGACGCAGGATTGTATAATAATTGTATTCTTTCCCCGTTCCTGCATGAATAAAAATATAAATATAAAAAATACAAAAAGAATTTAGGCATGTGTAATATAATAAGCGACCACACCACATGATTGGCATGTTGACGGCGTCACGGCTACAGCGAGTGCACGGACGGCGTATGAAAATGCATCGCCGTCCTATGTTTAAACCACATGCCTGTAATCCTGTCACCGCTGGTGTCACTGCTTTGGAATATTCCCTCCAATACTACATTTGGTCATTGTATAGAGTATGTAGATTCCATTTGAGGCAATGAATATTTAACTCGAGTCGTATACAACTGGGAAAAAGCATTAAGTCCCTTGACAAGCGCAGCTTCTATACAAACTGTATCGTAGCAACTCAGTAATGCAAATAAGTTTGAATTGCTTTAGAGCTCGTCTTGCATGTATTTAAAGAGCTCGATCTACACTACAAGGAATAATTAGTAGTAATCCACAAATATATTCATACTAGCTGTCCCGGCAGACGTCGTCCTGCCCGGAAAAGCTTCAATCGATATGCCGACAGTATTAAAGTTTATAATTAACAAATAAAAAATAGGGATTGATAGGGGTAGAGGGTTGAAAATTTAGGATTGTATGTATTTTTAATGCTGTATCATAAAAAAATAAAAATAGTTTTATATCTAAAAATTTAAAAAAAGGTAGGGGTGGACTACCCTCAAAATTTAGGGGGTTGAAAATAGATGTTGTGCGATTCTCAGGCCTACGCAATATGTACACAAAATTTCATGAGAATCAGTCAAGCCGTTTCGGAGGAGTTTAAGTACAAACACCGCGATACGAGAATTTTATATATTAGACGTATATGATGCGATGATAATAACCTATTCAATCATTTAGGTCACTTATATAATATAATAATAGCTATCTATAGGTCACCTGGTTAAAAAAAAATGACAATTTATTTATAGAATTTTTGAAATAATACTTGCTCATCAAAGCATCCTCTATAAAAAATGAATTTTTCGTTTTTGCATATTCCTTCAAAAAACTTACTCAGCCGAGATCAAACCTGGGACCAGCTCCACGAGTACCTACGCAACTCGGCAGAATACACAACTTCAAACTAGCATTAGTTTAACCTAAAAAATAGTGTGTCAATAACACATTTGATAAAATTCGATCCTTTCAGTATATATATATATAAGAGATTTAGGGCCCCTTGCATAACGATCGCCTTTAAATAAAATTATTTAATCATCTAAAACTGTGGTCTAAATATGTTTTACACACAACGTATTGACAGTTCTCTAAACATATTTAGCGGCAAATTTTGCGTTATGCACGACGCTAATTGTATTTAAGGGTGTTAAATACGTTTTGTGTTCCTTAAATAAATTTAAGCAACTTCATGCAAGCGCACCTTAATATTTTAGTCAATTTATATTTCGTGATAAAAATGGAAAGGTATTCAGATGTCTAGTTATAAAGTCCGTGCTATTAACAGCCGCGATATGCAGACAAACAGGGATAAAACCATAATACTATTAACATTTATATCGGAATCCAAAAATTATTTTCAGACATATCAGGGCCAAGCGGCGCGACTTTCGAGCATTATCTACAATCATCTGTGTAGCGACGGTATACGTTTATTAATAGCTGTAGGTAAATAACTTTAAAGTTCAGTCTGTGGTTTCAAAATAGCTACCAACATTTTACTTAAAAATTCATAAATGACTGTTTTTGGAATTATTCTCTGCCAACCTGGCTAAATGTTTGTGTCGAATATGGATTTCAATTTGTTTGGGATCTAAACAGATTTATCTTGTGTGTTATGTTTCATTTGTATATCTTGCAAGGTACAGGAGATATAAATAAAAAATGCTAATCTTGTATAACTAGTAAGTATTTTAGAATGCAACTCTTACACAGTATTTTATACGACGTGAAGTATTAACGTCTTAGGATACGTTAAGACGGAGTGAAGTGTTACCGGATCGGATTTATACCGTGTACGATAGAACCGAACGCTCCATTCACACATTCGGCTTTTTGCAAAACAGAGCCTCCTCGTATCCCATGGTCCAGTGAGAGTAAGTTGAGCCGCTCCTTAGTCGTTGTCGCTCATCGTGTGCGTGCTGGACATATGCCGCTCAAGACTTTTGCTTTTCTCATGAAAAAGTCCAACAGCCCCAATTGTGAGACGTGTAATAAAAGAGAGGCCTATATCATATTCTTGTAGAATGCTCCAGAAATAATGATGAGAGACAGCGACTAAGGAGAGACATATGCTTAGACTTCCTGGACTTTGGAATTTTTCATTGTTTTTTAGCCGACCCCCTGTCTGTAAAAACAAAATTAGTGTTAGACTTTATTGTTAAAAGCATTAAGTAATAGTGATTATACATGTTCACACATGTAAAATGACTATTATTTTATGCTTACCTAATTATTATTATTAATGTGATTATAAGGTTTTTCTGTTTCCACGGACTGATATGGACGCTAGTCCAAAAGTCCTTAAAATAAATTTTAAAAAAAAGCTCAGTACCCACTACCATTCGGCAGCGGTGGACTTGAACCCTCTTGCTACTTTATACTGGTATTATCATCGTTTTTTTAATCACCTTCCTCCATCTTGAGGTATGATAGAGTGTTTGCTTTTTATTTCTCTTTTTTCATCTCTTACTTCTAATACAATGTTTTTGTATTTCCTTACTATCTATTTATTTTACTTTTTTTATATATAAACTTTATTATATTGTTACAACCTAGGCGCTGACAAAAACCAATTTCACGTACAGGTCTGTAGAAGCACATTTTGTTACCTGTCGGCATTTGAACTAATTATTGTAATTCTTTTAATGGTCGTCTTTTTTTATTCACTTATTTATTGGCATACGGTTCTAGTCATTGTGGAGAATAGCCTATTGTACTCGCTCATTAGCATCATTAGCCAGGCGTTGCGGATTCTTTTGCATTTGTGAAGTATAAAATGACGGCCTGATGGAGAGAAGAGGCAGTGAAGCTACGACTACGATACGTGCGTGACGTGTGTACATTCGGGAATCTCATAGTGACGAACTTTGAGCGTTTTGTTGAATTACGACCTTCTTTCTGTATTAAGTTTGGATTTGTTGTGTTTAGTTATATTTTGATCTGTGTTATACGTGTTTGTATAGTTCTTATAAACTCTATAGTAGATCTAACGGCATTTTAATTCGAGTCCTGCTAAACTCGTAACAATATTTACTACTTTTAAATATTACTACATATTCAATTATTCTCATCATTGTTAGAGGCCTCCTAGAAAGAGATTTTGATTAAACCCAATTGTGGAAAGGCGAACAAGAGTGGGTTCTTTTAAACTCTAATAGGCCAATTGAGAAAAGAGCAGAGAATGGAGAAATGTCAAAAAAAAAATTACAACCTTCTTGTTGTATCTAGTTTAATAATTCATTGAAATGTTACATGAGCTTTGCATTTGTTAGAGGACGCAATTTTATTTTTGGGACATGTGTGGGGGGTCAACAGAAGCTTAACCTCAAGTTTGTCGAGTCGCCACCCTTGTCCCCCGGCCGCCATCTTGGAAAAAGGGGTGAAAACACTTTTTTCGCGATATCTCAGAAACTATGCGTCTTACAAAAAAATTGTGAAATTATAATTTGTAGCAAATTGTTTTGCCTACAAATATGTTTATATAGCTTATTGCCCTTAACTAAAAATTAAAGAAGTTAGAAGCAAAAATTGAGAAATTTTTTATTCATTCCTAACTCTTTCCTTTACCATAGAACTTACCAAATTTAACTTATCGAATGTTAAGCAGGTAGAAAAGGTCCCCCGTTTTCCCCGCCACCTATGAGGTAGAAGTCCGAAAGCGCATTGTAGCCGCTAGATGTTTCAAAATCACGGGGTTTTGAAAACTAATTACACACAGATGACGTCACGGGCACAGGTAGATGTTAATAAAGGTCGATAATTATTTAAAAAATCACATACTCTAATATCTTGCTGTATAAACAAAATTTATTTTTGTAACAAGCAAACTTAAGCGCAATAACATTTTCCTTTGTAAGTGTTACTTCCCTTGAACGGATTCCCTGGACACTGAATAGAAATACTATCTCAGTTTTATTTTTTGTTATCCTCAGCAAGTGCAAACACTTCAATTTATTACATTTCACAGCAAATACGTATATTCCGCCTGAGTTGATTTTGAACGGAGCCAGCGAACAGGAACATACTTAACGAAATTTAATACGACATCAAAACACGTAAGATCGGCTTCAATTATATTTATATTGATAATCTATATGGCAATGATGTATTACAAATACAAAACACATTTCTAATTATTTTCGAAGGTCGTAACTTCCAGAAACAAACATTGGGGTATTTCAAAGAGCCGTTCTTGCGTATACAATACATGTCACACATTTACGGCCTTACTTATAATAATCTCGTTAAGAAACAATTAGGCATATCTTAAGTAAGAGAATCAGAATCAGTTTATAAGTGTAAAAAAGAGATATTCATTGATTAGTAATCAATGAATATCTCTTTTTTACACTTACAAACGTGTATTACCTGTTGTTTATCTAAGAGGAACACAAATAAATGAAATTTGAATGATTAATGTAGGTTGTACCCAAAATATTCGACTAAAGACGAGTTTATGGGTAAGATTTTCATAAATCAAATGCTGAGAAGTTTCTTTAAATTTAAGAAACGATTATAAGTAAGGCCTTTAATTTCTCGTGTGTTAGCAAAGTGGAAATAGAGACTGTTTCACAAACATTCCAGCCAACAAGTTTTATGACATGATAGGGCAAAGACCCACCCCTCTTTTTGAGCATTGCAAGAAAATTGAAGATCTTGTGTATATTGTTCTGGAATGTGGCCAAATCCAATCAATTAAAAGGACATTCTTTTGCATACCGGAGGAGTAAATATTATTCTAGGTAACCCTTTGAGTAAGGAAGCTGGGTTATTATTTCAGTTCTTCGCTAAAATATTTAAAGATATAGGTACTTATAGCCAAGCATACAATTATAAATAAGTATACTCAATATATAAAAATGTAAATTTTCCGTTACTCATGAGGCTGATGTGGTCACTAGTGGCAAAGTCTCGATGAAAATTTAAAATCAATTGTATGGTAAAGCGCAATCACAACGGGAGGGGTGTGTTGCAAACAGATTACCATGCTATTGCATAAGCTAAGTCACTTTACCTATAAGTTATTGCTCCCACTGGACTGGTCTCCAAGAATGAATGGAAAGAATCAAAGGGTGAAGAAACTATATTTAAGACATCCGCTATATATGGCTGGAAGGACAGACGGGGGGCTGATCTTTAGGCCTACAGTTGGCAATAGAGTATACAAGACATAAAGAGGCTTGTTCTCTTCTTGGAGCTCAAGAATCAGAAGAAGAGACTTTGAATTAAGAGAGTAAATTAGTGATGTATCAGATCAGGCCATAAATTATCATGGTGTATCGTAATACTTACTGTGCAAAAAATGAATTAATAATCCTCTAAGCACAACTACCATTCAAGTTATTATTGGATATTTATTTTGTTTGAGGGTGCCATATTTGTTTCAATTTTGACCCTTACCTGTTGATGCAATGTAGCCCACACCTAACTTAGTAATTGGCAGATGAATCGGAGTCTAAGTTTTGACACTAGTTGCGTACGACACGAGCTCCTGGCCTTGTCACGAAAAATAATTAACAAAGACCAATGGGACATCCGTAGCCTTGGCATTTCTCACATCTACGGAGAGCCTGCTGCTAGCTATGATGATAAGCACATAACAAGGACTTGGTGGAAGATGTGGTTAAGACGGGTAAGTCGAGGACTCAGTTCAGTTTGAAAGTCCATACTGTTCATAAAGGTCCACCATAGTTTCACATTGACAGCAAAAAACCTAAAAGCGGTATTTGAATCTGTGGTTTATCCATTACAAGGTTTTGAATAGTAGTATATAGCTGTCGCTTATACATCCGCTGGTACGCCTGCTACATCCTTATTGCATTCGTTGTAATATTTGTCTCATAGTCTCGCGTTTAGTCGTTTGAGCTATTTTAATTTTCGTTCTACTATCTATCAGTATGCTTTTAACGATATGCAGAACCTCAAAAATAAACCGCATACAAATTTATTGCTCTGTTACTAAGCCATTGTTAGTAATTTTATGTTATAAATGTTTGTTTCAGAATTCCTCAAACATTATTTAAACATACTGTTACGAGCTCGAATTAAAATAAATGCCGTTAGAATTACTATAGAGTTTATTAGAACTGTACAAACACGTAGAAAACAAGTAAAAAATAAAACTGGATACAACCAGTTCACACTGCACGATTCAATGCAATTCAACACGCGCAAAATCACGCTAATCGTATCGTAGTCGTCGATATAGTGCCCCACCCCTCCGTTCGGGCATTGTTTTATACTAAACTGTATAATACCGATAAAGGGGCCCCCGTTCACCCACATCTGGCAAGCTTCGCCGCAATGCAATAAAAACAAGGATTAAGTCATTCGACACTAATTACAGCCATAAAATAAATACGATAACAATAGATGTTTTTAAAGTTTAAACACGAAGTAGATAAAAAAATTCGTCTTTACAACATGCAGCTGTGTGGTTTTTGTCGGTATATAACAATACAATGAGGGCTTAATGATTCTTACAAATATTCCTGCTAATTGTAAAACAAGGGGTAACAATGATAATTTATGGCGCGGCTTCGAGTGTCCACGTTGCTGATCTATTCAGACCGTCACGCGACCACGAATGATTATCTGTTAATGTTTTACACGAAACGTATTTTTAAAATCGATAAAATAACGTAGGTAGTTAGATAGACAGACAACACTTTATTTTACACCATTTCAGAAAAGAAACTTTTAGCCTAAATTTTTTTTATCCGTGCACGAACGGAGAAAGAATACAATTTCCTGCGGTTAAGTGACCTGTCGTTAGAGGCGATAAAACAACCCACTGCCAGGTGGTAGGGCATTTGCTCGACTGGATGGCTACCACCCCTGGTCTAAAGTATGTCGCCATAACAACATTGAGTTGTGCTCCGGCATTAGTGATCAGGTTCCAGTCTCCCTTAAGAGAACAGCAGCGCATTTGGTGTTTAAAATGTCCATAGGCGATGGTAACCGCTTTTCATCAAGTGGGCCGTCTGCCTGTCTGTTGAATAAACTCTTGCAATAAAATAAAAATGTTGCAGTTACTTACATTATATTTTATTAATTAATAAACGTATAATTATGTTAAATATTATATAAGTAAGAATTATACTTAATAGACATATATAAATACTTATTAACTTTTCATACATATATGTAAATATATGTAAAAATATCAAAAATGTCTACGTTGCTTTTTTGTCATGTTCTTAAATCTAACAGTAACAGGTAGTGCATTCCAGAGTCAAATAGCTTTTACAGCAAAAGCATTATTGAACAAATATGAATAATATTTGGTAGTGTATATGCGTAAGCGCTTACAGGAACAGGAAGTTCATTAGAAATCCTGATTATATCCGAGAGAAACGTTTTAAAGACTTATTGCATAATTGAGAATAGTAGCTTAAGGAAATGAGGACGAACATTCTGCCAACGGCGAAGCGGTGCGATGGTGGAAATGAGGCATAGTCAACGGATGTAACACGGTAGAGGCGGCGTAATTGTTTCCCTAGACGAGTTGCATCGACGTGGGGGTAGGCTGTGCAACTAACTACCTGTGGACGGTCTCCATTCATAATAATGGGTTTTTATTATTAGCATAAACACACATAACAAACACGGAGTGTCAAATCAACTCAGTTACTATTTAGCATCATACAAAGCGTTGCAGTACCTACCATAGATTTAATTCGAGCGTAGTCACTTACGTCATGAGTTTGTATAAGTAAAAGCAGTCAAATTGTTAGACAGAAATAGACAAGTCTCCGTGCAGGAACGGAGAAAGGATATTGTTACGAGTGCGGGATTCGAATTAAAATGCCGTTGGAATTACTATAGAATTTATTAGAACTATACAAACTCGTATACACAGGTACAAATATAACTGGACACAACCAGTATAAACTGCACAATTCAATAACACGCGCAAAGTCCGTCACTATATAGCTTATAGAATGTACACGTCTTGTTCGTATCGTAATCCTCGCTTGACTGCCTCACCCCTCCGTTCGGGCATTGTTTTATACTAAACTAGATCATACAACAATCGACCCCGTGGACTGAATTTCTAAGAAAACGTAATGTGCACACCTGCGGCTATAAACGAGTACATACAGTAAAAATGGGATGTTTTCTTAATTAAAATTTTTAAACACAAAGTAAACAAAAGTCCAATGCGGTAATAAACTGCAGATGTGCATTCACTTTGTCGGCGTGTAACAATACGAATTCCTACGGCCGGGCGGCCTGTCGTAAGAGGCGATAAAACAACCCTCAGCCAGGTGTATTTGCCCGACTGGATTGCTACTACCCCCGATTCTAAAGTATACCGCCATAACAAGCTTGAGTCATTGAGCGATGCACCACTTGCCAGATTTTTGGAATTAAACAAAAGTGCATATTATATTAAGTTGCTAAATACAAACGAAAATATTCTTAGGAAAACTGTATATATTGTACTGGAGAATACGCCAAAAAATGGAAAGTCCAATATGTGAGATGTTAAGGACTATAAGAGAAATTCAGAGACATATTACTATAAATTCTATGATTATTTACACATAAATTACGAATCATTTAAGGGTCACTAAAATTATTTTTATTATCACGTTATCTCTATTCTTTCCTAAGTCTAGAAAAGTATTGACAACAAAGATATTTCACTGAACAATACAGTACAATACTTACAATCTAAAAATATCAATGTCTACAAAGTTACAAAGGACCGATCGTAAGTACTTTCTTAGAAAACCGTGTCGCGTTTATAAATTCAGTCATACGATCATAAGACCCGTCCAAGTATCTATTATGGTTTCGATAAAATCAATAACAAGGTAAATTTGTTATTTACACTAAATACAATATATGTTCATTATTGAACATAGATGCGCTACTAGCCGAAGGTTGCCGAACAGAGATTTGCAATGTGTTTGCTACTAAAGCAAATCTTCATTTCATAAAACCTCATTACATCAAAACATTATATTATTTAAAATCACTCATGTCACTCGCCTTACATACGTCTAAACATCAACAAATATTTATTGCTATTAAAACTAAAACTACATATAAAACTTGTAAAACCACAAATATATATATAAATTCGAAGCAGATTTTTCAATTTAATATATCATCAAAACACAATGTAATGAACTGTCCGTTTGTTACCATTTAATACTCATGGTCTTATTCATATTAATTTACATACGGTTTGTAGGCTTCTTTAAGGTGGCTACGAATATACTCTAACTCAATATGCATATAACCGTTAAATTCCAATACATAATCATTTTATTGATACGTGAAGCAAAAACTATATACCCTTTTTTTACGAAAATAGCACGGACGGAGGAGTAACAAAAATTTCGCACACATGTATTTTATATGGAGAAGAAGTGAAGAATGCAATTTTTTTTTAATTATGCATAAAAAATACATCTCTTATATATAAAAATGAATGTTTGTCTGTATGTCCTTTATAGAATCGTAAACTATACATTTGATCTTTAGCAAAATTGTTGTGCATGAGCCAAAGAAGGTTTCTGAGTTGGTTTACAATTGGACCCGGGAGGTGGCGCTGCTGTCGGCATATCGATTGAAGCTTATCCGGGCAGGACGACGTCTGCCGGGACAGCTAGTTAAGTCAATAAAAAAACAATACACACACTACCATGTATTCGACACACACACGCATATATTACTCTTTTGTTTATTGTTAAAGTAAAATCAACAGTGCAGTCTTGGCGAATTTTGTGTTTATAGAAGTATAAGTCTTTGACATCAGAACCCTAATAATTTTCAAATGTATAATTGTATGGTCGAATATAATTGTATGTGTATGGTCGAATTTCGACCACTGGGCGAACACTAGTTATTATAATATTAGCATATGGCAACGAAACTTCGTTCGTGTTACCATGACGATGACGTATTTGTTAGTGGCTTTCAACGGCGGCACTATAAACAAATATATATTCGTCATTATCCCACGTAAATGACGTAATGTATCGGGATAAAAACTATCCAAGTGTTATATCCTATCTTATTTTATTTTAAAGTGGATGGATGCAGAAGTCGCGGAAGGCCACGGCACACCTTCCATGATCATATTGATCATGTATAGCAGAAGGTGATGTCAGGAGCCTTAAGAACAGGCGAGCGTGCATGACAAGAGCTATGAATGTCAAAGAAGCAAGTGAGGTGTGTAAGAATAATCCTAAATGGCGCTCTGTTGTTCGTGCCTACCCCGCAAGAGACCTGGCGTGAAGTTATGTATGTATGTATTCTATTCTTACTATGACCCGAGATGTAAGCTAGCTCTATTTGAATTTCATTGAAATCCATTCAGTGGTTTTTACTTGATATCTACTCTAATAGACAGACAGACTTATTTTTAATAATTCTATATTTGAAAGCTGCCGATCCGAATAAGCCTTGGCTTTTTCTGATGTTACATCCACAGTAGGTACAAACTCGTCTCCTCTTCAAATTCAGTACATTGTAATAGACATATAGCTATCTATATAGAATTATAGATACATAATATGCATGGCAGCGTAATGGCTAGCGCACGCGTCTCAGACTCAAAGTGCGCGGGTTCTATCCTGACCGGAACGCATGCACCATCTAGTCGGGTTTCTGATCTAATGTGCATATTGTTACAATTACCACGTGCTAATAACGATGAAGGAAAACATGGTGATGCAACCTGCACATCGAGATAACCGATGTGTCAAACCTGCCAAGCCGCCTTGGACAAGCGTGGTGGATTCAGCTCAGTAGTGGGATATTTATGGGCTGATATATTTTTTTGCAGGAGTTCAGCAGACAGGCAGACGGCCCACTCGATGGAAAGCGGTTACCATCGCCTATGGACATCTGTAACACCAAAGGTGCTACAAATGTGCTGCTACTCTCTTAAGGGAGACTGGAACCTGGCCACTAATGCCGGAACACAACCCAAGGTTGTTATGGCGACATACTCTAGATCAAGGGTGGTAGCCATCCCGTCGGGCAAATGCCCTACCACTCGGCTGAGGGTTGTTTTGTCGCCTCTTATGACAGGCCACCCGGCCGCAGGAAATTATATTCTTTCTCCGTTCTTGCACCAATAATATATACACTGCAACAATTTTATAGAAAAGCTTTAGATAAAATAAAATATGAATATCAGTAATAAACTTAAATGCGAGATGTGATCTTAGATATACGGGGTGATGCTCTGTCAACACTGAACCGGCATAACAAGCACAGGTTCGTTCTCGTACATACGGATGTATACAATTCATCGTGTATGCACTCGAAGACGGCTAACGTAATACATGTTGCAAATCCGCTTGTAGGTAGCTCATGCAAATTGCAAGTGGAGCTCTATCAATCAATTTGTAGTCCAGACCTATATGTGCATAAGATATTAGATACTGAGTTATGACTGCTCACGAATCACAGTATATTACGATGTTTCAGAGAAAACAAAAGCGTTACTTTGTAGTTACCTAGAATTAAAAAAATTAAAAAATAGTATAGTTTCTATAAGTATGACTTCCTTTTTTTATTTAGTTCTAGTTTTTAATTTTAGGTTTATTTTTTATACTGTACTTTAGTTTTACTTTTTAATTGTATTTATTATCTCTTTATAATATTTTACTATGATGAATAAATAACAAGACGGTCAAGTGCGTGTACGTCCTTGCTTCATCGTTGTAACATGGTTATGTGATGAATATCCATTTGGAATTTTTAAAAAATCTAAATATACATACATACATAACTTCACGCCAGGTCCCTTGCGGGGTAGGCACGAACAACAGAGCGCAATTTAGGCTTATTTTTACACACCTCACTAGCTTCTTTGACATTCTAAATATATTATTTCATAATCTGCTGCTTCGGTTTACTTCTCATTATAAATTCATTTTACATAATCGATAATTCTTCAGGTTTAATATGATTATTTATATAGATTTTATTATGTATTTTGGGGATTGTTTTTACCTTAATTTTTCATTATTGTTTGCATTGTGTGTTACATGCGCGCGCGTCGCTGACAAAATGACACATAATAGTGATGTGTTAATTAATTGATATGCTGGCTAGTGATGTGCGTTAACAATAAAAATTATATTTAATTTCTAAAATCCGTGCAGGAACGGAGAAAGAATACAATTTCCTGCGGCCGGGCGGCCAGTCGTAAGAGGTAACATAACAACCCATAGCAAGGTGTATGGCCTACCACCGTAGGGCATTAGTCTGACTGGATGGATACCAGCCCAGGTCTAGAGTGTGTCGCCATAACAACCAGGTTCCAATCTCCTTTAAGAGAGCAGCAGCACATTTGTAGCACCTTTGGTGTTGCAAATGTCCATAGGCGATGGTAACAGCTTTTCATCAAGTGGGCTGGGCCTGTCTGCCAAACTCATGCAATAAAAAAAAATCCAGCAGTGTTCAGCTAATATGAATATAAATTGCAACTCCGGTAGAACGAAAGCGCGGCCATTGGTTTACCTTGCTTTTATATTGTAAGTGTATCGTAAATACAATTACGTTTGCAGCCGTTAACTGTCTACGTGCATCGTTATTGCCTTGAACACTGAGTCCCGGGGTGAAACATTTGATTGCGCGCCGTCCATTGTAATTGGTTTAAACGTAGGTACTAACCAGCGTAGTGCATTTACTTGTTAATGAACGAGCTTTACTCTTAGGAGGGCTGGAAGCTGACATTGATTTGATAGGGTTCCTTAGTTCTTATTTATTGTTATGTCAGTCCATCCATCTTGGTGATTTACAACAAAAATACACTTAATGTAGAGATAAAATTTGACACAAAGGTGCGGTCTATAGGTGACAGTGAAACTATTTTATACGGCGCTTTACAAGGATGTATTAAAACGACAAATTATGTATTGGTGCGGTTTCATCTGGGATAGTATTGTTATGATCTGATATGCTACGGGGCTCGAATTAAAATGCCTTTGGAATTACTATAGATTTTATTAAAAATATACAAACACGTATAAAACGTACAAATATAACTAAAGGCAACCAGTACAAACGTGATGCACGATTCAATAACACGCGCAAAGTCTGTCACTATATACCACCCATGTCTTGCTCGTATCGTAATCGTCGCTTGACTGCCTCACCCCTCCTTTCGGGAATTCTTTTATCCTGTACAAATACAATATGTCTCGACACAATACTTGACCGCATAATAATAATTTCCACGAATAACACCTGGTTAATGCCTACGATAAAGGATTACAATACACAATAGGCTGTTTTTCTAATTACTAAATTTTAAACACAAAGTAAATAAAAGAAGTTCAAATGCCGAAAAGATAATAAATTGCCGGTGTGCTTTCACTTTCGTCGGTGTGTAACAATATTAAAAGCCTGTTCACGCAGATGTGTCGATGCGTATAATAATTAATATTATCGATTGTGTATTTGTATACGAAATTCTGTCTTCATCGATATTAGTTTTTTAGTTTTCGAGCAGATGGCGTCAGTTGTAAAAGTCCAGTTGTTATAACACATATCTTATTGGTTTTATAATTTTCGATAGCTGGCTTAAGGAATAAAAGAAAATTGTAATTAATAAAAATTGATATATCTTCGTTTCTAAATGTGTCTAAAAATTACTGTCGATCAGCGAAAATAGCATCGAAATCGATCCAGTGGTATATACGGGAGTCCCCAACGAACAGAAAAAGATCTAAAAGAAATTATCGTGTCCTACATCGTTTATATAGTCTATTCCAGTTGTTTTTATAATAGCTTCAATTTACAGACAAGGTATGTTTGGAGTTTTATAATATTCTAGATAACACATCTAGAAATAAATTGAAATTACTATGTCAAAGCCAAAATCTGAGAGTGTGATAGATTCTTCGCACAGTGTATGATAAAATGCATAGATTGTAGGATAGTGTATATTTATTGCGTTGTATTACGTGCATGAGGCACATAAATTATACCTGCATAATTTATTACGCTTTGGTTTCACGAACATCAGTCAATATCAAAACAGAAAACGGATATCCTCGATAGAGTAGAGTTTATAGTAAATATAGTCCTTTGCATTAAATATGTTATTAGTCGCTGTTGACAGCGGCTTCGCTTTGTTCGTTGAGAAGTTTAAAAAAATTAAAAGGATCCCCCTCTATTTTACCCTCTTAAGAGTTGATTTTAAAAATACATGTGAACCTTTAGTTATAATCAGAAACAGGTATATGAGATGTGCTTCTTACTTGTTTTGACAATTACGGATGTTGATATAGTTTCATCCCCTATTCACTCCCTTAGGGCTTGCATTTCCAAAAACGCCCATGCATTTATAGATTATTTCAAACAAGAAGCAGATACATAAAATGTTGTGCTTCTTACTTTAAAAAGATACAAACTTTAATCCCCTTTTTCACTTTCTTCCCTTCCTTTCTCTCCCATGTAAACTGTACATACGATATCGTATGCAGAAGGGCGACAATCACCTGGTCACTTAATACTGACATTTCTGTGTAAACGAAATACAAAATACTGACCTCGAAAGGTAAATGACGCATTTAAAACTGTTTAAATTATTTTGTACGATATTCGCATAAACTTTACGAAATGTCATACGAGTTCCAATTCAGACAAGTCGAGAAATCATAGGCAAGTATGTCAATGCCATTTATGTCGTAGTGTAAACAAAACTTGATGATAACTACTGATTAAATCAAAACTAATAAGGAAGGGTAAAATTGTACTTCGAGAGATATTTTATTAAATATTTTAAATTTGCACCATTACATCGTAGGAAAATTTTCTATGTGAAAGTCAACAATCAATTGTTTGTTGGTATTGCCATCAACTACCTTACGATTATCGTATGACATAAATGTAGGCGAGTTTTTGATGTTTCATCAATATCGCATCTGTGGCGGATTGGTGCGATGAAGAAGGTAGGCCTTGTTTAAGTAAAATTATTTAATTTCTGGTTTTACAATAAAATACTGAAAATAATTTCGAGTAGCTATCAAAGATAAAGAACTCTGGGTATCAAAGGAATGACAATGTCAATAAAATGTAAAAATGTATAGAAAAATGAACGTGTAAAAAGGTTGTCCTACACATCTAATCTAAAAGAACTAACGTACTACACCCATCGCCACATCTGCGTGAAACATATCACAATAACATTATCTGAGGTGTGGCCCGAAATAGAAGGAAATGTCATACAAATTTTAGTGTTGTTTAAATGATAAGTTTGAAATGGGGAATTTTGACTCTTGTAATAATTTATTGAATATTACAAAACAGTCGTAATTTGCTGTTTCATGCATATATATATATGTAAATGCATGTAAATATTTTGGAACAAAACATCTGTTTTGTGTAACTTTTGCATGTTAATAACAGGGAAATACCGCCACCATAGATTGATTTATTAATTGTAATAATTTATATAAAAGCTAAATCTAATTAAATTCTTCTAAGAAATAAACATTATTTAGTACTCTCGGCACCCAGCACGAATTACGATAAAAGCAACATACATCAACTTCCGAAGACAGAAGAACAAAGAAGCCATATCCATAAAAGTGTTTAAAATGCCTAAGATGTTACAAAATATTAGCAAAATTAAGTATAAAATTGTCACAATATGAAACAAATATATATACATATATAAATACAAAATAACTGTAAATATTATTATATAAGACATTACTCATATAAAAATAAAAACATTAAAAAAATAACAAGTTACACAATGACACTTCCACGTAATCTATATCCTTGTTTCTTTTGCTTTCTTTGTGCTTTCTTTCTCGTTACATATTACAACTTAATTTTCAACAACTCATAAATGTTTTCAGAGTTTAAGTGAATTGAAAAAAATATTTTCAGAACCTTCTTTCTTTTAGCAGAACCTTTTAACCCAAAAATGTATGCAAATATTAATTCTTAATCCCGTAGCTAAATGTGAAACTTATTGGCCATTCGTCACCTTTATCAATTTCTAAAATGAACGTGATCCAACACGTACTTAGCTAATATTAAATGTTTTATATGTATCCAATGTAGAAATACATACACACCGCATGATCAGGGTAATAATAGGGTGCAATAATAATGCACATAGGGCCTTAATTATAAAAATCTCGTTAAGAAAGGATTAGCCATCTCTTAAATAAGAGACTCTTAAGCCTCTAAACAACGGCAATTTCAAATAAAACTTGCCATCTTGCCTCTTAGCAGTCACTTAAACTACCTCTCGGTGTTGGTAGATTTTGACAGTTATTTATTTTCGTTAATCAGTTGGTGAGCAGTTTCTTAAAATTTATCAAACGATTATAAGTAAAGCCACTAATGTATAAATAACAGGTGTCTTGTTTTGATTTTAATCTCCACAGTGGTACCTAGGATATTTTACTGAAATTACGCGAAGAAATTTTAGCTGAAAAAATCAGCCAGGCGTTTATAATGAAAATGTGTTGTGCATAGAGATTAAAATTATACAAAAAGCACTAGTAAAATGAGACACAGTAAAAGGATGCCAAATCCAACTCTCATTGTTCTCATAAAACTAAATTTATGGGTACATCTATTTAATGAACAGACAATATTATGTATAGAGACGGCATAATGATTTGGCATTACGCCATTGAGATTTGACAGCCAAGACATGAAGGCAACATGTTTATTGTTCTCATAATTTTTAGTAGGAGAGGCCAAGCGGGGATTTTAGGATTTATTCGAGCAAGTGGCAGAATGACACAAGGGGAGAAACCTTGGACCCTATTATGGAGCCCCACCATATATTAACCCTTCATACAGGGGTATTTTTTTGAAATTCCTCCACATAACTGTCAGATTATGGGTCAGCGCGACAAGTACAACAAGCTGAACTGTCTGTACATTAATCTGAGCGGTCAAGTAACTTATTTTTGCATTTTCAAAAATCGGCCATGGCTTTTGGTCGCGTCCAAATCGTCAGTCTTTTGACTAGGAGTTCCTTTAGTGTTTACTTAACATCCTATTTGAATATCTGACGCGCTCGAGTATTTCGTTGCTACTCTTTTTAAATAAAAAACCCGTAAACGCTCCCCTCACTAGTGAAAGAGCATACATCATATTTTTTTTTCTTTTTAGCATCTAATCTTCACAATCCAACAGGTCCCGCGACGCTCGAGTAACTCCACATTTAGCATCTTGGGCTCCCCTACTATTTATCCTAATGGCGATCAATTCGCGCGTGAACTGGAAGGTAAGAGTTAAAATATTTGTAATTGCTTAAGAAGTTTAGGATATACTTTTAGAAAACGGGAATTAATATATTGTTACAACTTAGGCTCCGAGAAAGACAAATTCCACGTGCAGATCTGTAAAAGCTCATTTTATTATCTGTCGGCATTTGAATTAATTGTAATTCTTTTATGATCGTCTTCGTTGGTTCACTTATTTATTGGCATACGTTTCTAGTGACTGTGGAGAACAGCCTATTGTCGTATTGTACTCGTTTACGGCCGCTCATTAGTCATGTGTTGCGGATTATAACTACAAGTTAATTCTATGAAATTATGTCGACCTTGCTGGGCGGCCACATTTGCATTTGTGCAGTATAAAACGATGACCTGATTGAGAAAGGGGGTCAGTTGATCTACAACTACGATCTAGGCGTGATGTGTGTACACTCGGGAAAATAATAGTGACCACATTTGCGCGTTTTATTGAATTACGACCTCCTGAATTACGCCTGGTTTCGTTGCGTTCGGTTATATTTGTACTTGTGTTATACATGTTTGTATATTTCAAATAAACTCTATAATCATTCTAACGGCATTTTAATTCGAGTCCCGAAAACTCGTAACAATACTTTTACACCACATTATACAATTTAAGTGGTATGTAAGCCCAATAGTACGCGAGAAAAACAACGAAGAAAGTTTTATAGCATATATCCAAGACTAATAAAATCAAAGTATCTATTTATGATTTCAAAATAAACACCAAATTTTAAGTAAGAACTGCTGTTTTGTTATATGGGACCCAATTACTGGAACGAAGTTACTTATTTTATGAAGGCTATGATAAAATTGCTTGTAAATATGTTTATTTCGATATATGGGAGTGATCAGAATATATACTTAAATATTAAGTCCCAAGTCTCCAGTGACTAAAATGATGATCGCAATTTGTATATAATAATATATAGTTACAAAAAAAATGAAATAATTTATAGAACAGACTTTATTCATTAGACTTAAATACTGTTGGTAGCTCCAACAAAGGACCATATTATGCACATACCTTTAGAATCCTTACGTCCTAGATATTTAAACCAACAACTTCCTTCTAAGTAAATGAAATCCTATGCAGACCATAATGCTATTACGTTGCAACATTGTAGTCTGGTATGAAACTAGGCAACTACATTAATTTCGCTATGAAAATCCCTAGGGAGCTGCCCGCCCTCAGACCTGCTTACGTCGTCACAAGTCGACCCGCGCTAAAGCTTAGAACGCACTATGATTAAACGCGAGCGGTTTGGGCATAATTAAAAACGCAAACACGCGTGCAAACGCACTCGGTGTTTGGCGTTTTTGCTTAATGCTATTTCATTACCACGATGGATCTGCCGGGCAGGGTGTGTTGCGGCTTTGATTTTAGATCACCGCGAACGAGTACTAGGTAGAGTTACTATAACTGATCGTAGAGCGCTTCCCAAAACAAGAGAAGACAGAATTGTATCGGGCCCAGAGCACACGTCATTGTCAAGTGTTAATATAAACTTATGATCTGAACCAATCTCGTATTGAAGTTCCCGTTCAGGTCTGAAACCGCTAGCCGTTATACGAAGGAGGCGTTCTGCGATTTTATTTAAACAAATTATTTTTCTTAATATATCACAACGACTAAGGAGGTTAGTCGTTACAGTGCATCCATTGACAGATCTAAGATATTTGAAAGAATAATTTTGCAAAAGGAACAATGTGAGACAGCATCCCGATCAGTTCTTTATGTACTACAGAACATCGTTTTTAACTATAAGTTTGAGAAATTATTACAAGCTCTGAGCCAATATGTAATTTCTATACTACAATCCTCTGCGGTCGGCCGGACGAAGTGGGTACATTGTAAACTCTATATAAGGACACCGAAGGGACTGTGCACTTTACGGCGTTATAAAGAGTTGTTGTTAAATGCAGAGAAGTCTGTTATTTTGGTCTGACGTCATTTACAGCACCAGTAATTCTTTTGTAAGGAAGTACTTAGAAATTTCGTAGTTTCTTAGAATTTTCGTTATTCACGTTACCGACAGTCGAGTTTATTACTGATTAGAATAATAAAGCGATAGAGCTAACACAACTACACAGTTTTTACTAATTTTGGCAACTTGAAAGGTACTTTTTATTACTTCATTTGTTGTCGTTATTGAGAGTAGATGTAATGTGTGAAAGTTGCGCCCGCGACTGAAAAATTGAGAGGAAGAATATTAAGTTGGTATGGTAATGAGGAGGGATGAAAGTCACGTGACAAAAAGAATGATAAACTACAAGATAGATGGATAGAAATGTAGTGGTAGACCAAAGACAGATAGATGGATTATGTGAAGGATGATATGATGATACGTGGTATGACAGAAGATGTATGTCAGAGTAGAGGAGTAAGGAAAGAAAAGACATTGTGCCAAACCCAAGTAATTGGGACATGGTAAAAGAAAAGAGAGAGTGATTGAGAGTAGGTGTAATGCTATATAAAATGTATCATTGTATGGAAGACAAGCTAAAGCCAACTGAAGCCAAGCCAAGCCAAGCCAAGCAATTTCGCCGTTTAAGGGAGTTTGTCGTTAAATTAAGTGACGTTACATGGAGTTTACACTGTATTTTCAAACCGATATCTAAATGTAACAAATTACATTTTTAAAATCAGTCACTGAAAAAGTCACTACCGTGTACAGACTATAGAGTTCTATAACTATATGTTACATTTTTCAATGTCTTAAAACCGCTCGCGGTTGGTCGCAGTACGTACTAAGCCTAAACCTGAAGGACTTATTTCTGTTGTTTGTTAATTGATAATTAAAGTTATAAACAGAATGGTTATTCATATCTTTACTTTACAGGGTTCATTCAAGCTGGGTTTCCAGGTTGAGTTTTGGAATTTAACCTATTTTAGTCGACATACAAATAGACGTTATTATTATTTGACTTAATAAAAATTTCACCCCAGATATAGCATTTTATACCAAAACTTTGTGATACCAGATAAAAGTTTTGGTGGATAAATCCCTCAATCTCTACCCTTAAAATCTCATATATTCTATATATGTTATATTTATTTACCTCAAACTCTTTCAATCTGCATAGATTAAATTCAGACGTGTATTGTGTATACCACTTCCCAGTGGTAAAGCGGCTGCCATACATTTCATTGAAAGGATGAAAAATTTCTTTCTATATACATAAACATGTAGACTATTAACAAATAACCGATCACGCGTGGTCGAAAGTCGACCATAATAGTTAATTTAAATTATAAGTTTGAACATTATTATTCCCTTGCCTACCCCGCAAGGGACCTGGCGTGAAGTTATGTATGTATGTATGTATTATTAAGGTTCTTTTGTCAAATACCATATCTAATATATAAAATTCTCGTGTCACAGTTTTCGTTGCCATACTCCTCCGAAACGGCTTAACCGATTTTGATAATTTTTTTTGTGCTTATCCGGTATCTATAAGAATCGGCCAACATCTATTTTTCAACCCCTAAATGTTAGGGGTAGTCCACCCCTAAATTTTTTATTTTATTTTTTAGACAAAATTTTTAATTTCTATTTTTTTATGATACAACATACAAAAATACATACAACCCTATATTTTCAATCCTCTACGATCAACCCCTATTTTTTACCGGGCAGGACGACGTCTGCCGGGACAGCTAGTACTTCTATAATCAAAGATTACGCCAAGGCTACACTGTTCATTTGACTTTAACAATGAACAATTATATAATTATATGCGTGTGTGTGTCAAATACATAGTAGTGTGTGTAATGTTTTTTAATATTGATTTAATGGGTTTTTGTGCGTAATTTTAAAAAAAATATTAGCATTTTGCACTCTTACATACTCCTCTGTTCGCGCAATTTCCGTAAAAAGGAGTAGGCATAATGTTTTTGCTGTGTTTTGGCTTCACGTATTAATATATAGATAACTTATAGGTCAAAAAAATTGTATTGACGTTTATAATGGTTTTTTTTATAAATGGAAATATTCATATTCCTTAAGTCGTAAAATATGGAGCAAAAATAATTAAATGAACATTTCCCATCATTGCAATATAACTTGGAAGATGCAAAAAAAAACAGTAATGTGACCTAATACATACGTGCAAATATTCAATACACATAAGTTTTTTTAGATTTAAAGTTTTTTTAACGACTTCAAAAAGGAGGAGTTTTTCAACTTGATAGTTTTTTTTTATATTTATGAACACCGATTACGCTGAGATTTATGATCCGATTTATTCTTCTTTAATTCGATGCGGAATAGTTGCCATTTGGTCCTCTTAAAATTTAACATATTTTGGACAAGTAGTTGTCATTTTATGAATTATTATAAAAAAATGTGGAAGATGATGTATTTGGTAAGACGTTTTTGAATCTCTCTAACATGAAGGGCGGTTTCAGACTAGTGTTATAAACGCGCGTGTAAGCTCGTTTTTGGAAGCCTGTGTAGGCGCGTATAGGCGCGCCTTTTGCCACAAGTGCATTTTTTCCGTGTCCATTTCTTGGGACCTATATTTTTTAAGGTACGCGGCACCTTTCGTAAGCCTCAAATGTCTAGACACTAAAAAGTAACAAATAAAAAAACTTCGTTTAAAAAACAACTGAAACTGAAAAGTATAAAATAACTTAATAATAAAAACCAAAAAATAAATATTTAACCGAATTCTTTCTACAACACCTTGAAGTCAGTGCTAACAATAAATTTACAAAATATAGGAAATATTTATGTTTTGGTTTTTAAACTTTTTAGTTTTACTGGAAGTCGAGTTTTTGTTTGTATGTCTGTTATTCGATTTCTCCGTCAATTGTATATCAATTTTGGAATCGAAATCGAATTGCCATCGAATCGAATCGCTTCGAGATTTTAAAAGATCTTACCTAATGAAAATTGATTGCAAACTTCTTGTGATATACAAAGCTTTCAAGGGAAATGATTGAAAATCAAATGGCTTCCTAAATGTAGGAGCACACAGTTGTTAATGAAATCCTAAACTTCGGTAAACTGTTATTTAACAACCTGCGCAGGTACGTCACGAAAACATAACCGCTCAAATTTCATGCTTCCATCAATGTACGCGAAACACAATTATCGAACACATATTTCGAAGCGTGTAGTTGCTAACTAAATTTGGACCTGTACTAAGAAGATGCATCCTGCATACATGTCGTTGCGGCATCGCCCTATACTTCATTAGCAAGTTAAACCACTAAAATACACTGTAGTTCGAAACAGTAATTACTCGGCGGCCTTCCACCCAACATCCTATCTAACGTCCTAACAATCAAGGTACAAAAGCATACAGGCTATATGACATGTTAAGGACACTATAGATTTCATATTTTACAAAAAACGCTCAGTTAAGTATTAAAAGGAAGACTTAAAAGCATGATCTGAACAAGTTAAGGAATATATCCGCAAACATTGAGAAATACTTCACTATCAAAAACTTAGCTACAATAAGGTAGCAAGACGGGTATTGTTACGACCGACAAAGACCAATTCACACCTGTACTTTTCGGCATTTGGACTTCTTTTGTTTACTTTGTGCTTATGATTTGTAATAAAAAACAGCAATCTTTTAGGGCCTATTGTTGTATTATGATCACTGCCAGATGTCTCGTATAAAAAATATAAGCTGATTCTAAGAAATTACCCACGCGGCCGGGCAGACATTTGAATCGGTACAGTATAAAGCAAGGTTCCAACAGAGAGATGAAGTACTCTAGCGATAACCACAAGCGAAGCAAGACATTCGTGACGGGCTTTGCGCGTGTGATTGAATCGTTCATGACGTTTGGACTGGTTGTGTACAGTTATATTTGTACCTGTGTTTGTGTGTACAGTTCTATTAAATTATATAATAATTGCAACGGCATTTTAATTCGAGTCCTGCACTCGTAACAGTCTTAATATTTTTCTACGATTGATGTTAAGAAAAATAATATATCATAATGGTATCAACGTAAATTAATTTATGAATTTCTAAATTGTTAAAAATTAGCCTAAGATAAGAAGTCTTAAACCCGTATATTCAAATAAAACTTATAAAAGTTTTTTTTCGAGTTTATATTAATCTTAGTTTGGATGGATATTTATGTATATTGGCTAAAATACCCCATACACATTTGTACTTAAAATACACTGTACTGGTGATTCTAGATAATTATTATAATAATTATAACAAAATAATCCTCAGAAAATTAGTTTGCATTAAAGAAAAGATCTTGCTTAATTTTCAATATAATACTGTTAACGCGAAACTCCTTATTATTACATAATAATTTTGTATGTCTTTCAATACGACGGGCCATAAAAATGGCCCGGACTTTTGGAAGGCTTGCGTGTGACAAGTTTAATCTAAATGTGGCGTGACACTGACCGGTGATTATCCCTGTCTACACCATATAATAATGCACCCAAGGACAAGCCCCGGCCAGTGTAGGACTATTGTGGGTAATGCGAAGAGAAAGTACCAGGCTATTGAGGTGAACTGTTAATGGTTAGCGGTCTGGGGATATAGGGCCTATGGCGTCTGCCCGTCGCAATGTTCAGGGAACATGGAAAAATGGGCAGACGGTTACTTGCCACTCCCTGCATGGGCCCCTAAAAATGCCATAGAAGGCAGGGGCAACATGGCAACATAATAATTATTATTAAAGACATAACTTTCAAGTAATGTGCGATAATGTTGTGATAAGTGTGAACCGCCCTTTTATAACCTGGCAATGGTTCTAATACGATTGCAAGAGCAATTTTGCGTTCACTGTTACCTCCAAGGGCTCTTATTTGACGTTCACAAGCGAGCTTAATGGAAAGCTGCACCAATGAAAACTGTGCAAACGTCACGCTGAAACACTCAGTTTGCAACCTTCGTTAGAAATCTGTGTGACCAAGGAAATTGGCCACCGCTTTGACGGCAATTCTCAAGTAACTGAAATAGCGCTAATTGAATTTTTATTCAATTTTCTTTTTCCCTTTTAGCGAGTACCACTCTCATTAGCTCCTTGGCAAAGTAAACGAGACTTGGTTTAGTCACATTATTTTCCAGCCATATTTACCAACTCTGTTTTAATTACCTCCCTTTAAATAACGTATAAAGTAAAGAATGTAATGTATATAGCACGTTTTTTGTGCAGGGTCCAGCCGAATAGCGCCGATGACTGTTTCAGCGTTACCGACTCCGCGGGAGCGCAGGTGTTTAGCCCGGACACAGCGCGCGCGGAAGCACCTCCTTACGGATTAAGCCGTAAAAGGCTAAACAAGCTCAGCCAACAGGCTGAAGTGATGCAAATGGGGATGATTTATGAACTGCGCGGGCGGAGTCTATTGCTACAACCGCTTCGCAACGTGCTTTAGCTAGTAGAGAAGAAGCGGCGGAAGAAACTTTCCAGCAACACGCCTAAGCTAGTCCTGTGTGGCGTGGCTACTTTATGTCTGTAATGAGTGTTTGTGAATGGAGCTCTCCAGCGTCTGTTCAGTCTGCGGCTCTTGCCAAGCTGATGTTCTGAGCCTCGAAGGATCCATTATTGCAAGGAGTTGGGTGATTTTGTCTGGCTCGTCAATTCGTCAATGTCAAGGACATTGCGAGGTCAACGTTGGCTCCTGGGAGCATTTGGTATGGGATGATAATTGCCATGATAAGTTCCAGTAATGGGGGGCTGTGTCAAAGAAGTTGCTAGAAAGGAAATGAGATAGTATTTGATTGAAGGAAGCTCCAAGTCTCGATGTAGATTGATACTCCGCAAATAGAGCGGAACTAGAGTCGACCGCAGTGCGCGTAAATATGTTGTGAACTTTTTGAAGTTTTCATATTTGTATTACTGGCATTGATGAAGACCACACTGGCGTTCGGCCTGAAGATGCAAGTACATAGCGGTACTAGTAGTTCAATACTATTATATTCACATGATAGTAATAGGTCAGAGTTTTTAGGGCTCTGCCCTTTCGCGGATTGGCAAAAAAACCCTTATATTATAAAATCGTCATGTCACAATAATTTTCCTCAAAAATTACTGGTCCTGTATGAAATCAATTTAAATTTAGTAGGAAGGTATATTCTATTTACCATAGAATGTAACAGCTAAATATAGACCAAATAAGAGATGGATAGATTTTGTGAGAGATGACATGATGATGATTTGTGGTATGAGAGAAGTATGCCAGAATAGGAAGAGGAGTATGGACCGAAAATGCATGTTGTGTCAACCTCAAATATTTGGGAGAAGATGAAGAAAAGACGAAAAGAAAGATGTACCTAGTGAATTTGAAAATTAAGTATGGTTGTTATACATCATTATAATTGAGGGACAAAATATTTTCTAATGTACTACATAAATATATACGCATGTGGGATATTGTTCGATAGGTCTTTTATATCGTAATAATGTTGCTAAACATTTTTTTTGAGTAAGTGAAAAAGTAAGTAAATTATAATATAAAGTACTTATGTGAGGAAATTCCGAAAGATTGTGACCCGTTTTTCATTAAGTGTTTTATTCAGGTATTTATGTAGTATGGAAAACGATAGCTAAAATAATGTTTGAATTAAAAGCCAACAAGAATTTGTACCAAACACACAGACTTCAAACACTTCATGATAAACTTTCTAACACTTCTTGGACTATAAGAACATAGATAGAAGATAATTTAAAACAATGCTACGGCACAATTGATTTCTTAGTATATATGAATTTAAGTCATCTGCATTATGTAACACTCTATCTATTCGATCAAATGAAACAAAGGAATACATAAATACCCGTCTACAATATTAATTTATAGTTCTCAATTACTCTATGAATTGTTAAAATCGAAACCTGAGTTGCTTTGACACATGTTAAGAACAAAAATAGACATAATGATATGAAATCACTATTTGTTTGATGTTTCCAGTTTTTGCTGCTTGCAATTCACAAAAGCGAGAGGGCTTTGCTTGTGGTTTATTTATTTTCGGCACTTGCTTTTTGGAATTAAACTCTAATATCGGTTATAGACTGTAAATTTATATTAATTATATTGAAAATAATTACAATAGCAGATTGTTACACGAGAGGTGTTTGTGAAAAAGTGGCCTATTTAGAAACGAGATAGTTTGGGGCACGATCGTAGCGAGGGCGCTAATAGGTTAAGTATCTAAATAGGCTCTTCACTAGAGGTTAAAACTCTGCTTTTCATTCCGAATATGCATGAGGTAAGTAAATGAAAACTCATTAGTCAAACAAACCACTAATACTCTAATGAAATAAGGCGTTAAAACTGATAAACTAACCCATTGTATACGTCACACATGAAACTAAGTATTATACGTTATGTATAAGTTTTTTAAGGCGCGCGGCATCTTTCTTAGACCTACCCATAGCTAGACATTACATAGTAACAAATAATAAAACTTCGTTTAAAAAAACCGACTTCGAAAACTAAAAAGTATAAAATTACTTATCTCTAAAGCAATTTTTAATTAGAATATCTTATTTTTAATATATATTATCTTGAAGTCGGTGAAAAGTAAAACACAAAAATTACTATATTTTGAAAATTACTAAGCACCGACTTTAAGATGTTTTAAATAATATATATTAAAAATAAGGTATTATAATTAAAAAAAGCTTCACAAATAAGTTATTTTATACCTTTTAGTTTTTGAAGTCGCTTTTTTTAAACGAAGTTTTCTTTTATTTTCTGTAGCATTGTACCAACCAGGGTTTATACTTATGATAGTATATAAGCTCAAAGTTGTGTTAAATAATAATATATAGTAAAAATAATTTATAAGTATAAATATAATGATGTTACAAAATTGTTGATAATTTTTTATTAAAATTTATGCCACGATTTACCATACAGACATTGTTCTGTATGCTTTGTATTGTTTATAAAACAATTGACAACGGGAAAAATCGTTTTGCCAGAGACGAAAAGCACTGTTTTCATCCCTGCTGATGTTGATCAGGCAACTCCAAACGGACTTTCAGAATTAGAGAAATGAAAAAAAAACCCACAAGTTGTGCAGAAAGTAAGAGGGAGAGAGTGGGAGAGAGAGCGAGAAAGAGCGAGAGAGCGAGAGAGATCACGTTGCCAGATGAGAGAGTAGAGTACAACAATCTACAATGTGCAAATCACATTGTAGATAATATATGGACTTAGTTTTATTGTTATTATTACATGTAAAAACTCGCAAACTAAGTGGATGGAAATTTTGAACCCATTTTTAGTTATAAATAACCATATTTTCAAAATAGATTATAACTGCCCAGTCTCTCATACATAAAAACTTTTTTCCGCAATACTTTCTCATTTGCCTGGTATATAAATATATACATACACATCATAAAATACTGACATTATATGGATCAACCAAACTAATTCAATTTTGTTAAAAGATGCAAAATGGAAAGGTCACGGCGGTGCCCAATGACATTTCATGATTCATGTTTATAAAGACCAAGTCGTCAACTAAATATTGTTCATTCATTCAAATTCAAAGACAGAAATCAACCGCTTAATATCTTTTTTATAATATAATAATAATAATAATATGGAGATCGCTAGAGCTAAGACTCAAGCTCCAGGGGTGGAAGTGATAAATGGCCTAACGTCGGAAGTAGCTTCGGTGAACCTGCAGCCCACCTCTCTACACCCCTTAGCCACTCACACCCATGTTGCCCCTGCCTTTTACGGCATTTTTAGGGGCCCATGCAGGGAGCGGCGAGTCATCGTCTGCCCATTTTTCCATGTTCCCTGAACATTGCGACGGGCAGACGCCATAGTCCCCATATTCCCAGACCGCTAGTACCACTAACAGTTCACCCCAATAGCCCGGTACTTTTTGTCCACATTTCCCACAATAGTCCTACACTGGCCGGGGCTTGTCCTTGGGTGCATTATTATATGGTGTAGACAGGGATAATCACCGGTCAGTGTCACGCCACATTTAGATTAAACTTGTCAAAGGGCCTCTGCGTGTTGGCCTCCCCATGGCCCCACGCAAGCCTTCCAAAAGTCCGGGCCATTTTTATGGCCCGTCGTATTGAAAGACATACAAATTCCAAAAGAAAAAATAATAATAAAAAATCTTTCTGTAGCCTGGATTGACTATAAAAAAGCCTATGATTCGGTGCCCCATACATGGCTGGAGAAAGTCCTAGAGCTGTATAAAGTAAATGCAACTCTCCGTGCTTTTCTCAGTTCATGTATGGGGCAGTGGTCCACGGTGCTTAGGCATCCAGGGGACAGAGGGAATCTTTCTTCTTTGCACGACCCAATAAGGATCAAGCGGGGCATTTTCCAGGGTGACAGTCTGAGTCCACTGTGGTTCTGTCTAGCTTTGAATCCACTAAGTACACTACTTAGGGAGTCAAAGTTAGGCTTTCAACTTCGGAGAGGGGGTGAGATTATATCACACCTTATGTACATGGATGATGTGAAACTATTTGCATCGAAAAAGCCAGATCTTTTGCAATTACTAAAGATTACTGAAAGCTTTAGCAACTCCATTAGTATGGAATTCGGTGTAGATAAGTGTGCCGTCATGCATGTACAACGAGGGAGAGTTGTAAATTCAGAAAATTTACAACTACCTGAAAATATATCCCTCAAGACCCTCTCTGAAGGTGAAACCTACAAGTATCTTGGTATATCAGAGTCGTTGGGTATTCCTGATGCTGATGTGAAGCAGGCGATGAAGGATCGTTTCTTTTCCCGCCTGAGAAAGGTCTTAACGAGCCTTCTCTCAGGTGGAAATAAGGTTCGAGCCTTCAACGCTTGGGTCATGCCAGCAATAGCATACTCCTTTGGCATACTAAGATAGACTCAAACTGAATTAGACGCCCTGGATAGACGGGTTCGTTGTTTACTGACAACACATAGGATGCACCACCCACGTTCGTCTGTGATGAGACTGTACATCCCACGGAAGTGTGGAGGTAGGGGGTTTTTAAATACCAAAGACTTCCACAACCGTGAGGTGTACAATCTCAGAGAATATTTTCTCAAAGTAGGCGAAACAGCGGGTATGCATTACGATATGGTGTCAGTAGACAAGGGGTTCACCCCGCTATCCCTAGCAAAACAGAACTGGCAGAAACCGTTGGTAATGAGAGCTTCTGATCGTATGGACGTATGGAAGAGCAAGGAGCTGCATGGCAGGTTCTATCAGGCTTTAACAGGGCCTGATGTGGACCTACCAGCCTCGGTGAACTGGCTACGTTTCGGTGACCTATTTGGGGAAACCGAAGGGTTTGTCTGTGCAATTATGGACGAGGTTATCAAGACGAACAACTACCGAAGGTACATTTTGAAGGACGGCACGCTTGACATATGTCGGGCGTGTCACCACCCTGGTGAGTCTCTCAGACATGTCACCTCCGGTTGTTCTCGTCTTGCTAACAGCGAGTACTAGCACAGGCATAACCCAGTAGCCAGGATCATCCATCAGCAACTTGCTCTTAAATACGGACTTGTCTCGTTGGAGGTACCTTATTACCAATACAAGCCCGAGCCAGTTCTTGACAATGGTCAATATCTGCTCTACTGGGACCGATCAGTTATTACAGATAGGACTACTGTCGCCAATAAGCCTGATATTGTGATAGTTGATCGGTCTGCGAGACGTGCTATAATTGTAGATGTCGCGATTCCCCATGATGGTAACCGCGTGAAAGCCGAGAAAGAAAAACAAATAAAGTATATTGATCTCGCTCACGAGGTTACTGCCATGTGGAACTTGGACTCTACAATCATAGTACCGATAGTTGTGTCAGTGAATGGATTAATAGCGAAGAGCCTTGACCGACATCTTGAAAGGCTCTCGCTTGGTACCTGGGTGAAGGGCCGGATGCAGAAGGCAGCCCTGCTGGACACGACCCGTATCGTGAGGAGGTTCCTATCTCTGGAACTTAACCACCGGTAGCTTGGACCCTAGGCCCTGCTGCCGGCGGACATCGGTTTTTTACAAATTTTTTTAAATATATGTTTTTTTATGTATGTATAAAGAAAAATGTAAATAATTTGAAAACAAATAAATATGTGATAATAATAATAATATCGACTTAATCTAAGCTGTGGTTATTTTATAACTTTGTCCTTGTATAAACAAAGTGATACTTGAAAAACACCGTTCGAGTGCAATGCTTTTAAAAAGATTGAATACTACACTTTCCACGCGACTTCATTTTTGTTTACGTCAGATCCGTATCCCGCGAGAACTAACCCATTTTGCGTATCGCAAAATATTGTACACTGCACATCATCGGCACCGAAGGTACTCTCGTATTTGCTATCTGCAATGTCAATTTGTTCAAATAGATTCGCTGAAGCGAACTTGTAATCGCTGTTCCATGTCAACTATCCTATTAATAGAATTTAGTTGTCACTTTGGCACAAGGGAATTCCTTTCTTAGTTACTTATTTATGATATTATATATTACTATAATAATTTTCATTTTTATTATAACCGTGCACGCCAATAAATTATATTTTATACGATCTTATCCTTCCAAAGATTGCAAAGGAAACATTTAATAATGCCGCCCATTGTACTGTCGAAGGCATAAATACACATACATACAAGATCATCGAAGGACGAAAAAAAAATAAAAACATTTTAACTAAAATATATTACGTACTAGATCACTGCCAACGAGGCGCTGCCCAGAAGGCTGGATGTATTGCCACGCTATATGGTAATACTTATTTGTGGTGCAAAATATGAGCCAGCCTTCTGATTACAGGCGGTGTCAAGGAGTTTCATACAGATGTCTTTAAACAAACTTTTTAATGACGGATCTCACGGGCCTAATGTTTCAACCCCAAACGGCACAAATATGTAACCTCTTCCTAAGGCTCCATATTTGCGCCGTTTGACGTCTTCAGCTGAAGCGACGGCGTTGCCAGCCCAGATTCAGACATCGGAAGCTGTGACGGGGCCAGTGTGTCAACACAGGTCGCATCCCTCACTAGCGTCAGCCCTATCGTCCAGGGGCGAGTGATATTCTGTCCGGTTTATTGCTATCGTCACGCACCAGGCCTTTCGGTTCTAGAATGGCCGATACGCCGACGCTAACAAGAGCTCGGCGGATAAAGTCATTGAAGCTGGCATGACGAGATCATCAAATACATAGGAATAACCAAAGTGATTATTAGTATCAATACGACCAAGGTCGTCTAATTGTTAAAGTATCCTTCTTCACCAAATATATCGGGACAAAAACGATCTCAAATACAATTTAAAAAAATCAATCACTGTCCAAAGATGAGGAACATTTTAGAAAAATGTACTTTAATCTCTATATGTTGAGAATCAAATCGAGTTGATTAAAAAAAAATATACACGGTACTCAAAAAGTATTTTATATTCAATCCTGTCATTGTCAGTGCTCACATCAAATCGTGATATTCAGCGCAAAAGTTGGATAAAAGCATTTTAAACCAATGTGCTCGTGTGAAAGGATTAAGGAAAGTAGATGAAGCGAAATGTATATGCCGAGATGGTAGTAGGTGAAAATCAATTTTCTCTTTATAAAGATTTGGGAAACAGACGTGATGATATTTATAATATTATAAAATTCTAACCATGCCATAATTATCTGCACAGTGGTACCACTTAAAAAAACAAGTGGAATAGACTATATAAACGATGGAGAACACGATGCATTTGTTTTAGATTTTTCCTGTTTGTCCGTAAGTCGGTTTGTCTGTTTGTTAGAGATTTATTTAAATTTAACTGGGCCGATTTCGATACGGGTTTCACAAGTCGACAGCATATTCCAAAATTTGTGCTATGTTTACCCTAGGGCCCCGCGAGAATTTTTCTGGAAATGATTTAAAATGGTCAGTTGAAAAACAAAAATTGAATTCTAATGCGATTTTTCACTGATCAATATTTTTATTCATTTAATTAAATGTGTGATACTTTTATCCCGGGAATCCAAGGGGAATTTCAATTCAAGCTAGGACGTAGTCACAGCCGCATCCACAGTACACAGTATAGGTATTTAATAACGTTTCTCTCATTCCTTCCCATTTCATTTAGGAACGAGTCACTACTTTTTCTTTAAAATTCATCTACTCAGATCAGATATTCCCTTTTTATCTGTGACTGGACTTTGAAAGCTTATTTCTAAGAAATTATGTCCTCGAAGAAGAAGGCACTCACTAGCAATCCTCTCTTTCTATCTCGCGCAACGAGAGGTCCAGCTGATCAAGGCCATTATGGAGTGTCACACACAGGGTCACTCTTCATCTCCCACGGGGCACTCCTCCAAAGTACGGTACGGTGTGTCTTCGGGCACACTACCCAATCCAACAATAATTCATTTTCAAAACATCAAGGTGGCTCTTGCATAATAATTAAAATATTCAAACAAACGCTTTGACCATAGGAAATCAGTTATCAAAACCACAGTATTGAAAAGCTCTGAGCAATGTCTTCAAAGAGCAATCTTTGAAATTAATTAAACTCTCGAACCTAAGATTCTTTTGAAAGAATGTCCACTGACTCGGAAATGTGCAAGAAAACTTCAGTTCATAATGTGGAGCCAAGTAGAAGTCAGCTTCACTTGGCATATTTAAAAGATACGGTTGTTCCCAAAACCTTATTGTTTCGTCAATGGTGCTTATTAAATGTACTAATACCTATTATAAATAGGAATGATTTATATTTTTGTATGTTTGTAACGAATTAACTCAAAAACTATTGATCCGATTTCAAAAATAATTTTACCATTAGAATGCTTCATTATTTCAAACTAATAAAGCCTATATATAATATTTGAAAAATTAGGGTTCCCTACTAACACTTCAATAATTTAACCCAAGGTGTAAAAAAAGTTGGATTTTTACACAATTAGGTCCGGTAGATGGCTCTGGAATCGGGTTATAGATTTTATTTTTTCATGGCATCATAACGTCTGTAGGAGCCGCTAGTGTATTGTAAATGTGAAACGAAGTCTATTTATTACCTATTTACGTCTAAACTAATTACTACAAATACAAATCTGACTTTGCAGTGACGATTTCATGCTTTATCTACGCAAGAGATTCCACGAAATTGTGCAAGCACGTTGTCAATACTATTGAGAAGTCTACCTGTCATCCAGAATAAAGTTTTATCCTGTGGGATAGACAAATATTGCCGAAAAGATGACGCTCCGATCACATTTACTACAAATACATTGGACAGGGCACCGACAGTGACAACGTAATTATAATGTGTTGTTCTTATGTTTAAATTCATCTGCGCCAGATGGTGTTACGGGTATGTTCAATTAAAAAGTAAGCTTAACATTTCTATGGAGATAATATTTTCTTAAGTTTTCGCGACTTGTATACATAATAAAACAACGTTTTAACGGTTTTGAGCGCGGTATTTTTTTTAAATAAATTGCCGCGCTTAGAACCGTTAAAACACAGTTATATTATTTCTAAGCAGATTTGAGATTGTCGAATTTCCACTCGACGGTCCTCCAATCTGTCTATAAAATTTACATAACTCCAAGCGGAGCCGCTGGCAAAAGATGATAGAAAATAACGGCCTGTCATTCGGTGTTCATCGAAACAACATAATAATAGAAGCTCAACAAGTTAGTATGAATGGCTTGTGAATGGAGTGATTTGAAATTATTATGATAATGATTTTGGTTTTTTACGATTTCACTCATCTTAAATATGTAGCTTATGTTTTTCAAAACTTTAGTGAAATTGTGTATTTGTATTTTTTTTAATCGGCAGACAAACACACACATTGTATATCCCCAAATTAAGCAAAGATACGCTTGTGTTATGGGTAATATACAACGCACCACTATGGGGCCGATCCCAGACACCCAGATCATGATAAATAACGGAGAAAATACGTTTCCGAAATTTACTATACCGGGAATCGAACCCCAAACCTCTGGGTTGCAGGGCGGTAGGCCACGTCACTAGTCACAAGCTTAGCTCGCTCAGCCACAGAGGCTGTCGTATGGTTAATTTAAATCATTTTCGACTTTAATATCTAACATTAAATGTTGCGTGAAAGTAGATTCATTAATTAAGAAGTAGGGTGTATGATGTACCAAAATTATCATCTAGAAGAAAAACAATGTACGCTGTATATATGTTGCGTATATTTATAGGTATAACAACATTCACATATTCATATATACACGCACATGTAGTCGTATATGTATTACATACACATGTTTGTGTGTACAAGTACACATCTGTGGATGCATGTGCGATAAAAATGGTTGGATGCGCTTGTGTGCATGTGCAGTAAGTATATTTTCATAGTTTTTATTTCAATAAGTGGTTCCATTGTTAATGACCGTTTTCTTTGTCACTCATACTTTAGTAAAAATCATTTGATAATTAAATATTGCAAAGACTAAACAAAATGAAAGTTCAAAAAATTAGGAAAAATAATGTGGGTTATATGCATAAGCCTTGATGATGTTTAAATTTTTCTATTAAGGACTTTGTGCAAAAGAATAAAAAATAAAATATAAAGAGAAAAGTTCTTAGAAATTGTATAGTGGAGCTTCCACTTATAAAAGTACTAAATGAACCGCGGAATTTGTGTTGGAATTTAATCTGTAATAGTTCCCTTTGAGGTAAGAGTTTATTTTCTTGACAGCGAATGTTATTTTAAAATATAAATTTTAATTAAAATGTAAAAGAAACATTATGACGGTCCAATGGCTAGGGCAGCCGCATTTCATTCTCATGATTTGGTTTAAGACCTTGCAGAAAAACTTGTAATGTTCAGGAATTTTTATAATTTAACAGCCGATAATTATCCCACTGCTGGGCTCGCGCCTCCCATTTTTGAGGAACGGACAGTATAATCGCCACGCTTTTCCGTCGCGGCTAGGCAGGCTTGCCACATCGGTTATATCGAAGTGCAGGTTGCAGCACGATATTAGCCTTCACCGTTGATAGCACGTGGTAAATTGTAATAATAAGCACACTAGGTCAGAAAGCTGCCTAAGTGGCGCACGCGTTCTGCTCAGGATCGAACCCGCGCCCTTTAATTTTGGGACGCGTGCGCTAGCCCCTATGCCACCTCGACTATTATCTCCGCAAATTGGTAATGCGCCTGGCCGCCATTTTGTTGAACACTCAGTACCGTAAGCATCACTGGCCGGCGAGTACGCGTACATATAGAGTTCCTGATGACGTCACGTGAATGTTTATTTGACATGGTTACAGCGCATTAGCAATTTGCGGGGATAATATAATGTGCTACGGTGGAGGAAACTAAGTGAGAAAAGCAATTAATACATGGATAGTTGATAAAGTCGTTTCAGAATCCATTGTGATTTTTTTTCTGTTTATATAGCTATTTAGTTAATAAGCATTATTTTTCTCTTCATTATTTTATATTAATAATTAATGTTATTTGAACTATTAATTCTAAAAGTCCAAGGTCTCCGTCATCCCAGACTTACGTGGTTTTAGGAAAGATGAAAGTTTTAGGATCGGTAGTTAAACATAAACTTAAAAAGGAATGGATACTCCGCTAAGTTGAAAGCGGGGGCGTTTTTCAGGTATCAGGTATCTAAGGTACAAAGAACCATGCTAACTTACTTCAAAGTAGCAAGGCTAGGTTTTACGTATGTCAGATATGATATTGTTATAAACAAGAATATATATAATAAAACTACGTTTTAAAGGTTTTAAGCGCGGTAATTTATTTGTTTTTGGTTTATCCGACGTTTCGGCCGTTTTTTTACTTTTCAGTGGCCGTGGTCACGGACTGAAAAGCGGCCCACTAACGTCCGACTAACCATCTAACGGGCCAAACATCCTCCCAGACTCGTTAAGAGTTCCGTTTTGCGAGGAAGCGTGAGAATATTAAACATAGTAACGCAAATGAACCTTTAGTAAGGTATACGAATCGGGCATAAATTGTTTTATTATCGCCACTAATTTGTCATTACTCGTATGGAGTTTATGTCAAATTTAAACCCATAGTAATGCAAATGAACCATTAGTAAGATAAAAGAACCGGACATTAATTGTTTTATCATTGCCACTAATTTGTCATTACTCTTATGGAGTTTGCGTCATATTTAAACTCATAGTGACGCAAATGAACTGTTAGTAAGATAAACGATTCGGGCATAAATTGTTTTATCATCAACACTGATTTGTCATTATTCTTATGGAGTTAATGACAAATTTAAACCCATGGTAACGCAAAGGAACCGTTATAAAGCTAAACGAACCGGGCATAAGTTGTTTCATCATCGGCGCTAATATGTCATTACTCATATGGAGTTTTTATGTGTAATTTAAACCCATAGTAACGCAAAGGAACTGTTAGTAAGATAAACCAACTGGGCATGAATTGTTTTACCGTAGGTAGAAATTTGACATGACTTAGATATGCAATATGCTTAGTCAAGCATTGTACTGACAGGGTAATTTTATTTGTGATGAAAAATGTAGGTGTTCATTTCAGCTCAACAATTTTAAAACTTAGCAAATGACATTTTTAAGTAACTGTTTAATATTGTTAAATGATTGTTTGTTCATTTATTGTTTTACTAGGCCTACTGTCATGCTTTTACCAATACCGTGATTGCTGAAACATATAAAGACGGTATCGAAATCTGATTTTGCTCTCAATAAGCTTAATAAACATATTAATGTTTTAAATGACATACTATTGAAGAATTTTATTGTGGTGTGGTTGAAATTGCGCCATTATTTTCAATATTATAAAGATCGACTAGTTTTACAGATATGAAAACATCGACTTTGACACATAATTGGTCACACTTATTTTTGTTTATTCTTTTAAGAGGTCGTTCGAAATTTTTCAAGCTTTAAAAAATCGTCAAGTACTGAACTATTTTATTCAAGGTTTTATCTCGTTACGGTATAATTATAAAGACCAAAAATAATAGCTAGATTAATAATCGATTTTTTCGAGTGAGTGATGAACTAGTAAATTTAAAAAAAATATAAAGGAACCTTTTTAAATTCAAACTTTGAACTGAAACTTTCCGAAACGTTTTATTTTATCGTCTATAAAATTATACTGTAAGGAGGAAAAAATGATTCTAAATCAATTTCATATTTTGGTGATTTTTGGAATCTTAAAAAATTTGGGGTGACCTCAAAAAAAATTTTGAGCTGTCCTCTGGAGAGAGTTCTTAAAACATCAAAAACTGAAAAATCCAGTCACTTCAATTTTTATACGCCTCCCTTATAAAGTTGATTGTAAATACTTAAAATAAAGTAAATTGTCAATAATACATGTGACTAAATATTGTATTTTATCTACATTGCCTACTTCCTTATACTTAGAGTTTATAAATAGCCAATGTATATAAAAAACACAATCTTTAATCGCTTTCATTTTTTTTTATTAATTACTTTTTTGTATTTAAAATCAAATATATTAACGTCGAAATAAATATCACTGTTAAATAAATAAAATATAAAAAACTTAATCTATTATCTATAAATATTTTTTCCAGCCTCTACAACTTTACTTTAGTATTTTATTGTATTTTCTTAAGTTATTTTAGTTTCCATGAAAAAATAACATGTTAGCATTAAATTTCAAAAAAACCTTATAATTTAATTGTACAAAATACTATATAATAGTACTGACAATGTATAACTGACGCTGCATTTCCAAAAATGTAATGATTTTACTTCATCAATTTAATATATAACTTATTATAATTATATATTTAAGAACTGGTTTAAAATTGTTATTTTTTAATTTCTTAGCTCTACAATTAATTTTTTTTTTTTTTTATAAAATATTTGTAAGTATCTACTAAAATTATTGATTTCAGCTGAAACAATTATTTTATGTTAATATTTTTCCATTATTATATCGTCGAAACCTTTTAGTGGCTTGACAGAAATTTAATTCCATAAAACCGCACGTACGCATCTAAATAACCATTTAACTAACAGGGCGACTGAAAAAAATAAACTAATTACATTAATTGATAACGTGTAAATATTAAAAGCTATACAAAAGTTCAACGAACCTCGAACATCTTGTTGATCATTTGTGATCGAGCTGCATTTTCCAAAATGGTACCAAGTAAAAAAAAAATGGAACTTAAAGTCTTGGCGAATAAACGAAGCTCGTGCGGATGGACTTCCAGGCGCTGACGTGCGAAATCCGAGGCGCGAGTTTGTTTACTGCGAGTTGTAGCTCCCGGTTTGTCAGAACCTGTGGGTTTCACGCATGCGCCGGGCATACGGGAATTGAGTCTACGTACAAGTAGTATATTAACCATCATACCTGTATTATGTAGATGTATTGCATTTGCATGCACAATATAAATAATGTATTTTTGTTATTCCGACGTATCGGCTACTTTTCAGTGGCGTGATTTAACAACACTCGCTAACACTTGACATCTTTGTCTTCCGCGATAACCGAAACGTCGAAAAAACAAAAATCAAATAAATTACCGCGCCTAAAACCGTTAAAACATAGTTTTATTATGTATATTAGTCGCGAAAACTTAAGAAGATATTATGTATTTAAGTAACTTACTGGCTCTTTTGTACAACATAATTTTAATTCTTTTTAAAGTCCCTTTGACATATTAATGCATTCATCATTTATATCCATTTGAAGTAGGTACGCAGAAGGCCACGACACCTTCCATGATCAAATTGATCGTGTATTAGCAGAAGGTGATGTCAGGAGCCTTAAGAACAGAGGAGCGTGCATGACAAGAGCTATGAATGTCAAAGAAGCGTGTGTAAGATTAAGACTAAATGGCGCTCTGTTGTTCGTGCCTACCCCGCAAGGGACTTCGCGTGAACTTATTTATGTATGTATTTACAAGATAAAAGAAAGATAAAATCAAAAGCGGGACCTGATCTGGACATGGATTCTAGGTCATTGTTGGTGAGGAGCATTACCTAAATCCTGGCTACATTTCCACGCTGTATCACAAAGCTAATACGTTGTCCGAAATACAGGCCAGGCTGTTGGTATAGCGAGACTTCTTTCAACCGTAAAGATAGGCCTTGATAGAGTTGATAAGCCTCGCGTCACTCGGTCCCAGAGTTTCAATACCGAAGGCTACAAATATTACCAATAGATGCATATTTGCGGCAGTTTGGTTTGGTTCCCCTGGGGTGTATTAGTGGCCACTATTGTTTGAGCGTGTAACAGGCCACCGCCTTAAATAACAAAATAGCAAGTAAAGTATAAAATGAAGTTATTATTGGAAAACAAATATGCGTACTTTCAAACTGACGCAATTAATGTTCGCAACTTGTTCTTTACACCGCTGCTTACTGATACCAAACACACACTTTAAAGTAAACAGTGGAAGTTAGTCAATTCTATGTATGTTGCGTGTGGCCAGTTAGTGTATTAAAATAGGCGCAAATATAGGCTACCTTTTATCTCGGAAAAATGAACGGATCCGTGGGATAATATTAACGCGAGCAAAACCACGGGAAGAACAAATATGATTTAAACTATTCTAATATAAATAATAAATATTCTAACATCAAATTGCGCAGGCTAATCTAAGACAAGACACAAGTGCTATTTGAATTTTAATTTACATTATTATAATAGGTTTATATTATATATTTATCCTTTTCTCATTTTGTTTTGCTCTGCACGTGATCGGTACAAGGATATTATATCTACATATTTATTCATTATTTATGATTATTTGTATTTTTAATGTGTTTTTCTTTCCTTTTTCCCAAAATGTTGTCTTGAAATACGTTATGGTTTTTTTCTTATCATTATTGAATAACATTGTACATTATATATTATTATGTGTGTTGTATTTATTGTCCCTCGTGACTCACTTGCTGGTCCCAGGCGGAAGAACAGCACTGATCTTAATTGGTCAGCATATGCTGAGACTGGGCTCAATTTTAGGACTTATTCTGTTTCTTTTGTTTATTGTTTGATAATAATTTATGTTGTATTTTTCCTAAATAAAACATGTCTTTCCTTCTTTCATTCTTCTAATAGTTTTGGAAGAGGATGGATTCTATTTATTATTAACATTAGAGCAATTCCAACATTCGCCGAGTAGACACTTGTAGTCAAGTCGTTAGCTAGAGGTACTAATATTATAAATAGCAAAAAGTTGTATTTTTTTTTTTTTTGTAACGAATAAACTTAAAAACTACTAGACCGGTTTCAAAAATTCTTTCAACATTATAATTCTACATTACCCGTGTTCAATAAAGGCTATCTAAAAATAAGGCAGTCCTAGTACATCTTCAATAATGTAACCCATTAATCTAAATAAAATACTTGGCGCTGGAATTGGGTTCTACGATTGTGATGAAATTGTATGTGTTTGAGTGGGTCCCGGGGTGGATTACAGTCCCAATAGGCCCGATAGGTGGCGCTGGAATCGGGTTTATATTTTTTTCAGGGCAAGTCAAAGTCTGCCGAGCTGTATACTTGAGTGGGTCCTGGGTTGGTTTAGATTCACGATTAGACCCGGTAGGTGAAGTACATACATACATAACTTCACGCCAGGTCCCTTGCGGGGTAGGCACGAACAACAGAGCACCATACAGGCTTATTCTTACACACCTCACTTGCTTCTTTGACATTTATAGTTCTTGTCATGCACGCTCGTCTGTTCTTACGGGTCCTGACATCACCTTCTGCTAACACATGATCAATTTGATCATGGAAGGTGTGTCGTGGCCTTCCGCGAATTCTGCATCCATTCACTTTTGCATTGTATATCTATTTAGTCATTCTTTCATCATTCATTCTTTCCACATCCCGAACCATCGGAGCATTCCTTTCCTTACCTTCACCCCGACACTCTCTTTCAGACCAACTCTCTTTCTTACTTCGGTATTACTAATGCGGTCCGCGAGTGTCACTCCGCAGATTTTGCGGAGTGCTCGCATCTCCACCGCGTTTACTCTGCTTTCATGCTCTCTATTCCATACCCAACTCTCGCTTCCATACGCTAGCGTAGGTACCAGCACCACGTTGTGTTTGGCAAGCTGAACTTTCTGGCTGAGGTTCTTAGCGCCTAGAAGCTTACCTAACGCTCCATTCACACTATTCCCCAAATTTACTCTTCTTTCTATGTCAGCGGTGTACCTTCCATCCCTGCTAAAAGCACATCCAAGATATACAAACTCATTCACTTGTTCCAGCATAACATCATCTACCATTATCCTTGCATTCGTTCTAGTTTCTTCTCTTTCAAACACCATAACCTTTGTTTTCTTCGCATTCAAATGTAAGCCTCTCGCCTGGCAGTCATATTTCATCATTGTGACTAGTGTTTGCAGTTCTGATGGCGATTCGGCTAAAAGTACGGCATCATCCGCATAAAGCAAAGTGTTAACAACTAGATCACCCATCCGCACCCCAACATGTGTGTTTGAGTGGGTCCCGGAGTCGATTCGATTCACAATGATACCCGGTAGGTGGCGCTGCAATCGAGTTCTGGATTTCTTTGGGCAGGACAACGTCTGCCAAGACCGCTAGTCTTGTAATAATTTGTATTTTCTTATTACGATTCCTAAAATATTTAATAACACTGTAACAATCGGATAATTCGAAATAATTGCTACTGTAATCCCTATTTTTCCCTATTAATATTATAAATGCGAAAGTAACTCTGTCTGTCTGTCTGTCTGTCTGTCTGTCTGTCTGTCTGTCTGTCTGTCTGTCTGTCTGTTCCGTTTTCACGTAAAAACTACTGGACCGATTTGGATGAAACTCAGTATATATATATTTTCGATACCGAGGATGAACATAGGATACTTTTTATCCCGAAAAATGGGATTGTTTCCGGGATAAAATGATATTTGTCTGTTTGTTTGTTATGCTTTTACGGAAAAACTACTGGACCGATTTGGCTAAAATTCGGCACGTATGTAAATTAAATACTGAGGATGGACAAGGGATAATTTTCATTTTGGCCTTTTTGGTAATTTTGGCCTATTTGGTCATTTTGGCCTATTTGGTCATTTTGGCTTATTCGGTCATTTTGGCCTATTCGGTCATTTTGGCCTATTTGGTCATTTTGGCCTTTTTGGTCATTTTGGCCTCTTTGGTCATTTTGGCCTCTTTGGTCATTTTGGCCTATTTGGTCATTTTGGCCTATATGGTCATTTTGGCCTCTTTGGTCATTTTGGCCTCTTTGGTCATTTTGACCTCTTTGGTCATTTTGGCCTATTTGGTCATTTTGGCCTCTTTGGTCATTTTGGCCTCTATGGTCATTTTGGCCTCTTTGGTCGTTTTGGCCATTTTGGCCTCTTTGGTCATTTTGGCCTTATTGATCATTTTGGCCTATTTGGTAATTTTGGCCTCTGGTCATTTTGGCCTATTTGGTCATTTTGGCCTATTTGGTCATTTTGGCCTATATGGTTATTTTGGCCTCTTTGGTCATTTTGGCCTCTTTGGTCATTTTGGCCTATATGGTCATTTTGGCCTCTTTTGTCATTTTGGCCTCTTTTGTCATTTTGGCCTCTTTGGTCATTTTGGCCTCTTTTGTCATTTTGGCCTATATGGTCATTTTGGCCTCTTTGGTCATTTTGGCCTCTTTGGTCATTTTGGCCTCTTTGGTCATTTTGGCCTATTTGATCATTTTGGCCTCTTTGGTCATTTTGGCCTCTGGTCATTTTGGCCTATTTGGTCATTTTGGCCTATTTGGTGATTTTGGCCTTTTTGGTCATTTTGGCCTCTTTGGTCATTTTGACCATTTTGATTATTTTGGCCTTTTTGGTCGTTTTTTCCTATTCCGTCATTTTAGCCATGTCGGTCACTGTGTTCTTTTGGTCATTTAGACCATTTTGGCCTTTTTGGTCAAGTTTTGTAATTTATTTTGTTGACAGATAGACGCGGGATAGTATATATAATTAGCGATATAGAATGAAGTGAATCTTCCGTGGGCAAATACATAAAAACATTGTGATATAATATAAGCTGTAGCACTTGCTCTTTAAACAAGAGACACGCACTAGAGGTTAACCCGCGGCGCAGCCGCGGGGTAAACTCTAGTAGTAAATAAATTCGTGCGCATTCAAGTTGAGATCAGAGATGCTATATGGTTAATATCCTTATTATGTACTTGTAGCTACAGAACCAATAAAAGCTCTTTGAGAAATAAAATAAATATCAATACTGTTCGCCAAGTTCCTGATAAAAAGCTTGCAAGCTAAAAAATTGTTGATGGAAAAATAGTGTAAATAAAACTTCATAAACTCGTTGGCGGTTGTAATGAAACTTCTATTTACACTATCTCTTGCAGTCTCCGAGAAACTTACGGTAGAGAAGTAAGTTAGTCAAAGAGCTCCAGTACTCATTTCCTTATTATGTTTACCTGATAGTTCGTTCATTAACTGGTTGCAGTTTGTACACCGTTGGTGCTAAATTAAACAGTTCTGAGTGTTTTAAAGTTTGTGTAGTCGTTTTAGTTGCGATGCCGTCTGCAATTCGTATGCTACAAGCATTTTATTTAAAAACTAGTACATGACCGCGACTTCGTCTTCGATATTCCCGCGATACAAAGTATCGCAGCATTTAAGCTATGCTATTATTTTAGTAAAGGTTCCGAATAGCTCAGTAACTTTATCCACCCGAAGAATAATAAAGCGGTCCCGAGAAAATCTCCGCGGGATTCTCAGGAAAAACAATATCACACATTTAGCTATGGACCAGTGTAAAAATCGCATTGGAATTGGATTATTTTTCAATTTCACCAAAAAATAAAAACTCCCTGGGGTTTTATAGGATAAAAAAACCGACTTCAAAAGCTAAAAAGTATAAAATAACTTCTTTCTAAAGCTATTATTATAAATATATAATATTATCTAAAACATCTTAAAGTCTTAAATAAGTTTTTTTTATTCATTTGTTACTTTTTAGTGTCTAGCTATGTGCTAGTGCGTACGCCTACGAAAGGCGCCGCGCGGAATAGAATTTTTTTCATAAAAAATGTTCATAAAATGAAAATTACTCGGTCAAACTATATCAAATTTTTAGGGGACTAAATGCCAGCTATTCTGCGTCGAACAAAAAAGAATCAAGTAAATCCGATCATAAATCTCGGAGTAATCGGTGAATATACATAAAAAAAGTATTCCGACAAATTGAGAACCTCCTCCTTGTTTTAAGTCGGTTAAAAAGTAACGCAGATTTCAAGTTTAAAAAGGAACGCAGATTTCAAGTCAATTTTCTGTCGATCAGCGAAAACTGCTTCGAAATCGATGATAAGTTACCGATAAGTGAAACAAAGGTATGGAAACAAACCTTAGAAGTCCGTACTTCTATCTATGAGAGTTCTTGTTCTGGTGGTACAAGAGAAAAAGTTTTTTTTAGAAATGAAGGGATAAAAAGAATAAGAGACACTACGCCAACATAATCTTTAATTATCTGTTTTAAGTCTGATCATACATTGAAACAAATATTGTAGTATAGAATAACGTGGCGCACCTTGTTTTGCTACCGTGTCTCGAGCGGTGCTGGGCGTCCAATAAGGCCCTGCCCCATAAGTAAAGCTGGCACTGGCGTCACGCCAAGCTTTTTTATTGCCAAAATCTAGCAAACAAGATTAGTGGTCTACGCCGTTTGTGGACCTTTGACACTTCTTTCAGTGTCGCATTGACACTCACTCGGGAAACGTCTAAGTGCTCGTCAGTTTTTCCTGTGCACTCTCTTTGACTGGTAAGATTTGTTAAAGAAATTAATTCATGTTAAAAACGCGAAGTCTTTAGCCTCCATAAGTTTTAACACGACACAACAGCCTTACTTTCGACATTTCGTACGGTACCTGAATGTATTTCTGTAGTAAAGCGGCTTAGTCTGACATTGGTCTGGCATGTTGACGCTTAATTAAAGTGCATGATTTTAGAGCTCTTACAATCCGTGATGGAAAATGGTTCTTTTGTATTAAGTAAGATGTCCTTAAAATATGGACATGACGCAAGTTCTGTAGATGTTATGAAGAATTGTTGGCATACAAGATAAATTCCGTAAAATGTAGTTTAAAGGAGTATGTATTATGAGCTAGTTTAAAAAAAATGGTGTTGACGTCTGGGTGTCTGGGACTGGCCCCAGAATAGTCCGTTGTATATCACCCATAAAAAAGTGTAACTTTTAAGCAAGTTGTTTGGGGTACAATATGTGTGGTGGGCTGGCAATTATTGTTTTTATCATTGTATGTCTTTGAAGACCACGGGCCATGAGAATGGCCCGGACATTTAAGGGCTTTCGTGGGACCATGGGAAGCCCAACACGTAGTGGCCCCTTGACAAATTTAATGTAAAAGTGGCGTGACACTGACCGGCGATTATCTTTGTCTACACCATATAATAATGCACCCAAGGATAAGCCCCGGCCAGTGTAGGACTATTGTGAGAAATGAGGACAAAAAATACCCGACTATTGGAGTGAACTGCTAGTGGTACTAGGGTTCTGGGAATATAAGGACTATGGCGTCTGCCCGTCACACTGTTCAGGGAATGTGGCTAAATGGGCAGACGGTGACTCGCCATTCCCTGCATGGGCCCCAAAAATGCCATAGAAGACAGGGGCAACATGGGTGCCAGGGGCTAAGGTTATTGTTATAAAAATAGTATTTTAACGCCTGCTCGTTTATATGCTCGTTGTTTAAGAATGAGTGAAATAAGTCAACTACCGGATTAGAACTGAAATACAGCTCTTTTTGGTATTAGTATTAAAATAAACATCCTTCGCCAACTAAAACAAAGTCATTAGCAAACCGTGGATTTCCAATGAGAATGGAAACCTATATGAGGATTTTCATCAAACATTCAAAAACTTGAATTGAATTGAAAATCCAATTTAGTTTTCATTAACTAAGCTCGTTGCTGACGTACCAAAATTGAAAAATCGGATACAGGAGTTTCGTACACTTTCAGTTATCGACGTTATGGAAATGTAAGAAATCGGGCGTGCTGGTAGTTCGCAATTCCATAGCGCATGAAAATTTTCGAATTTTATGCCGTCTAAAGCAGACTCAGTTGCATTAGTACGAGCTACATGATCAACAGTAAATCAATTGAGATATTTTTTTGCATCAACGTCGCAGCCGTCTAGATTTTCTTCCAGCAATTGAAATTGATGTCATAATTATAGAGTTAAATAGCGTACTAACTATTGTTTAAACATAAATTATATTATTACATCCAAGGCGCCGACAAAAACAATTCACAAGTGCATATCTGTAAAAACACATTTTTATTACCTGTCGGCCTTTATTAACTAACAACATTATTTTATAGTCGTTTTCTTTTGTTTACTTTTTGTTTAAAATTTGTGATTAAAAAACAGACCATTGTTGTATTGTAATCTTTTGCGGTAGTCATTAGCCAGGTGTGTCGAATCAAAATACGGGAACATTGCAGTTGCGCAGTATAAAACCATGACCTGATGGAGGGGAGGGAGGGGCAGTCGAGCGATAACCACGAGCGAAGCAAGACGTATTACAATCGGGAAAAAATGAGTGACGGATTTTGCGCGTTTTATGGAATTACACCTTTCTACATTACGTTTGGACTTATTGTGTTCGGTTATATTTGTACCTGTGTTTACGTATTTGTATAGTTCTAATAATCTCTATAGTAATTCTAACGACAGTTTAATTCGAGTCTCGAGACTCTTACCACTAAAATAAATATTTTATCTTCTAAATATCTTCTTTTTGGTTCCAAGCATCAACTCAATACTTTTCACCCATCAGCAGAAGTAATGCTCATGGGTAAACCAGTAGAACAAGTTTATGTAGCTCGGAACTTAGGGTTGTATGTAGATTGTGATTTAAAGTTTGAGAAACACATTGCTAAGTCAGTAAGAACTTGCTTCTATAAGTTAAAAAATTTATACCGTATAAGACCTTTTATAAATGAAGCATTACGCATTCAACTAGTGGAATCTCTTGTTTTATCACATCTAAATTACGCAGATATAATTTTTGGTCCTCGGCTTCTTGCTAAAACTAAGCGTCTCATTCAAAGAGTACAGAATGCTTGTGTACGGTTTTGTTTCAAAGTTTCCTTAAGAGGTCACGTTACACCATTCCTAAACAAGCATTCTATTTTAAAATGAGTCATCGTCAAAAGTTACATTTAGCTTGCTTATTGTTTGGTGTTATAAATAATAAAACACCTTTATATCTCTACGAAAAGCTTTCGTGGATGTCGACAAGAAGGTCACTCGGTTGTAGGCAAGGCTCGGTGCAGCTCGCTACTCAGCAGCATTGTTCGGCTGCCTTCAGGGGCAGTTTTCGTTACGCTGCATCAAAGTGCTGGAATAACATACCGCCGCCGATAAGGAACCTGCAATCTGTCTTTGGGTTTCGAACAAACTTAAAAAAATTCTTATTTGACCATCAATTTCGCCAGAGAGACCTTAAATAAGACACAAGTATTTTATAGTACCTATTATAATACTCGTATATCAATTAATATGCTGTATCTAACCTTTGCCAATTTATCATTTCTGCCTTGTTCGTCACTTCTGTCCGTTGTTTTTTTGTTTTCTATTAATTGTTATTATAAGAGTGTTCATATACTAATCATTTTGCATAATTTTATAACGAATGTTTATTGTTTTAATTTGCTTTATGAAGCCAAGCCTTGGCATCACTCGGAGGTACTTGCGGAAGATCAGCGCTAGTTGTGCAACTAGCATTATGCTGAGCAAGAGCCTTTTTAGGACATTACAAATAATTGTAATATAATTGTATTATCATGTATGACTTTCTGTATCTTGTCCTAAATAAATACTTTTTCTTCTTCTTCTTTCTTTCACTATTTATGTAACAAAACAAGTCGTGGTAGCGTAATAGCTAGCGCACTCGTCCCCAATTCAAAGGGTGCGGGTTAAATCCTGGCCAGAACGCATGCACCATTTAGGCAGTTTTCTTACCCAGTTTTACCAATTCTATTACAGTGCAAAAACTTGCGGATGTACTGTCCGTTCTCCATAATGGGAGACCCGAGCTCAGCAGTTGGACATTTATGGGCTGCTATTATTATAAAACCAGTCGCACCCTTAATAAAACAAACAAATAACTAAAAAATAACGAGTTTGGAGATTACTTTATAAAACAAAAGAATTTATCATAAGGAGAAGTTCGCTCCAACTGCCGTGCAACTTGTCCGTTGGTTGGCGAAATAAAAGAAGATTATTTTATACTAACTATTGCGATGAGTGTAGCAAACATATTGATTTAAAAAGAAAAATAAACTTCAATAAATCTCTTTATTAATAATTGATTTCTTTATCCCATTGTTTTATTTATGGAGGAGCTTGAGCGGTTTTTTAACTATCCCATGCACGGGAACTCTTTAATTTTTCGGGATCAAAGTATTCTATATTATTATATTGATCAGGGATATAAGTTACCTCTGTACAAAATTTCATTTAAATCGGTCCACTCGCGTCGGAGATTAGCCCCTACAAACAGAGAAACAAAAAATATATATCTAAATCAGTTCTAGTTCACTTCTTACATACCCCTGACTCGGTCTGCAAAAAATTCGCTATTGAAACTACATTTCAAAATTTCCTCCGTTTATTTCCAATATAGTATTATCTAAAATGTGTGGGAAATCCAACAGTATATCGAGTTTTCTTTTAAGTTTCCAATATCAGCCGTCAAACACAAGCTTAGTCCGGTCCGAACCAGATAAAGCCGGTCACAACTGGTTTCAACCGGATCATATTTCGCTGTATATTTCGACGTTCTATCGACGTCCCCCGTAGCGCAGCGAAACTTTTAAAAGCACGTTTTTCCAATAGCAAATAAAAAATAAAAGGGACGTGAAAAGCCCCGATAAAACACAGGCGATGCTATGAATATATTTTGTACCTTAATTTATATATTAATACGTAAAGCAAAAACACAGCCAAAGCTTTGTATCCCTTTTAAAGAAAATTGCGCGCACGGAGGAGTATGAAATATCGCAAAAATGCATTAAATAAATAAATCAAAACATTACAATCACTATCATACATTTGGCACAGACATATATACTCTTCTGTTTATTGTTAAACTCAAATTATGTATGTCAAGTCAAAAATGCAGCCTTGCTGAATAGTCTTTGACAACAGAACCTTTCTAATGTTCAGGCTTATAATTTAAATTAATTATTATGCTCAAATTTCGACCGCGGTCTACCACTAGTATAATAATAATGGCCTATAAACATCTCACTGCTGGGCTCGAGCCTCCCACTGTTGGGGAACGGACAGTATACCCGCCACGCTTGTTCAAAGTATCTTGGCGTCTTGACACATCGGTTATCTCAATGTGCAGATTTTATCACGATGTTTTGCTTCACCGTTGTTGCACTAGGTAATTTCAACAATACAGGTCATAAGACTGCCTAAGTGGTGCTAGCGTTCTGGGCAGGATCCGAACCCGCGTCCTTGGAGTTTAGGACGCGTGCGATAGACATTACGTTGCCATGACTTGTTAACTCATTCTGTAAAAATATAAAATAGGGTAAATAAACCAAATATTGGCACTCTACCAGTTATTGGCACTCATTCACTTAATCTAAAATATTAAGATTTCCTTTTTCCGAAGACAATACTGGTAGAAATTAAATTTTAGAAAAAATATTGTTTTATTAAATGGCAACACTCAATCTGTCATTTCACTTTCATTCTGTATGTAATCGGTACTTCAAAATTTGCTGTGCACAAAAAACGGTTTCTACAATTTTTTTGCTAAGGTGAGCCCGTTTTTAATCATATTAATATTCTTCATAAATTAGTTATAAACTCGATTATGATATTTTCACAGTGTTTTACGATGATTAAGGAAAGTGTGGTATCAATTTTTAAGTCCATATTTTTATTTTTCAGTAAATAACATGGGGTGCCAATGAATGGTTGTTGAGTAACTCACTTTCCTGTTATTGGCATGTGTGCCGATAATTGGTCATTTTAGGAAAAAAAGTATTTAATGATTTAATACGCTCATGTTATTTTACTTAGATTATAACTGCATTTACTCAATGGAAATAGCAAGTTCTTTTTTTATTTCCAATAATTGGCACTGTGCCAATAAGCTTTAAACCAATTGTGGTCACCAGTGCCAATATTTAGGTGACCTATGTGCCAATATATGGATTTTGCAGGAAAATGAAGACCAGGACTACTTCCAAGGAGAAAACCAAGGCGAAGACCAAGAAACCTATCAATGAGAGAAAAAAGTATAGCGTAGAAAACTTAAAGAAGGCCTTAGATGCAGTTCTGGGCGGAATGAGCAAAAAACTAGCAGCTAAACTGTTTCAGGTACCAAGATCAACAATACAGTTTCGGATAAATAACCCTGACAAAACAGATCCTCGCCCTGGCCCTTCCACAGTTCTAACATACCTGGAAGAAAACGCTCTTGTAAATTGGATAGTCGAAAGTTCTAAAAAAGGATTTCCTAGGCGAAAAGAGGACATACAGCATACCGTGTCTGATTTTATTAAAAAGGCTAATAGACCAAATCCTTTCAAAAATCATATCCCTGGAGCTAAATGGCTAAAGTTGTTTCTAAACAGACATCCTGAGATTAGTATTCGTACTCCTGAATCGGTCACAGCTGCAAGCTCGGTGGTGTCGGAAAATGATATTAGAGCATGGTTTAATGGTATTGAAACATATTTAAAAGACAATGATTTCTTTGATATTCTTTCGGACTCTAATAGGGTTCTTAACGGCGATGAAACAAATTTCTTACTGTGTCCAAAGACAGGAGTGGTATTAGCATTGAAAGGTGATAAGAATGTCTATGAAATTGACAGAGGGCAAGCAAAAGTTGCTATAACAGTGATGTTCACATTCTGCGCCAACGGAGACTTAACCCCCCCAATGGTAATTTTACCATATAAGCGTCTTCCTGGAGAAATAGCAGCCAAAATACCAAACGAATGGGGCATTGGATTAAGTGAAAATGGCTGGATGAAAGCAGATCTATTCTATGAGTACATTAAAAATGTACTGCATCCATATCTTATAAAACAAGGGAAGACATTTCCAGTAATATTATTTGTTGATGGACACAAAACCCATCTTACATTGCAAGTCAGTGAACTTTGCTCCGAGTTAAAAATTATACTCATAGCTCTCTACCCTAACTGCACCCGAATTTTACAGCCTGCAGATGTAGCAGCGTTTTTCCCTTTAAAGTGTGCATGGAAAAAAAGCGTCCTTCGATGGAGACGTGACCACCCAGGACAGGCATTGACAAAATTAGAATTTGTATCAATTCTTCAAACTGCTGTTACAGATTCTTTAAAGTCTGATACCATCAAAAATGGCTTTCGGGCTTGCGGTCTGCAACCATGGAATGCTGATGCATTGGATTATACCAAATGTTTAGGGGAGAAAAAAACAGGAAATTCAAAAGAAAAACAGACAGGAGATTCGCAAGCTATAAAACGAATAGATTCAAAAGGAACACAAACAGAGGATTACACAAAAAAAGAAATACACCATAAAAACCAAATGACTCAAGAAGCTTTTATTAACATTATTGGTAGAGAAAACTTAAATAAACTTACAAGAAAAGATCTAAACATGATACCCGATGCGTCTCAACTTCTTCAGAATATATGGGAATTTTTTGAGCGCTCATCAACAACAACAGGAAATTCAAAAACTCTTGATGTTTCGGAAGTCTCTTTAAAAGATCAACTGGATATTGAAAACATGCCGGTGATTTGGACAGATCATTCACCAAAATCTAATAATGAAACTTCTATTGCCACAGTTTCTAATGTTACCTCTTCAACAATAATTGAAACAGAAAATTCTGACACTCCTATTATTCCTAAAGACTCCTCAAATTATGCACTAGATATTCAAGACTTGTCGGTAATTTGGGCAGATAATGTAAAAAAAACTAATAATGAAAATCCTATTGCCACTGTTTCTCACGAAGTTGAGATTCATAGTAGTTATGAACCTGAGTTGCAATGCGTTCCAGGCATCTCTGGACAACAAACTGTTAATCAAACAAATATGCAAAAAACATCAGGTGCACAATCAGATCATGATCCAGTCAAAAATATAATAATCCCAAAAACTCCATGCAAGCTTAAATTAACACCAGTCAATATAAATGACATTCTTGTTTTGCCTAAGACACCAAAACGAAAGGGCACTAAAAATTCGGAAAAAACACCTTTTGTCTTAACTTCAGAAGAATGGCAAAGAATAAATACTCAAAAAAAAATGGCAAAAGAGCTGAAAGAAGAAGGTATCAAAAAGAGAAAATTCGAAAGGGAACAGAAAAAAATTGTACATGAAGACAAAAAACAATACACAGTAAAAGGTAAAGGGAAGGGAAAGGGGAAGGGAAAAGTGAAGATAGAAAGTGTAGAGAATGTTAAAAAGCTCTTATTTAGCAGGGAATTTTATTTGCCATCTCCTATAGACAATCAAGTATATGAAAAAGAAAATACAGTGAGACTAGACAATCAAGTACATCAAAAAGAAAATACACCACTTAAATTAGTAGATGTGGAGTCATTTTATGAAAAAGATCAAGATAAGGATGATGCCATTCCTTCTAGGACTTCAAAAAAGGGTTTCACATGTGACGAAATTTTTAAAATGCTGGCAGACTGAGTTAATTGACAAGTTTGGAACTTCTACTCTTATTTAAGTTAATAAGTATAGGTGTGTGTATTTAAGTTAATAAGTATAGGGTAAAGTGATGTAGAAATATATTAAAAACATGTTAAAATTATTTCTATAGTCTTATTTATTGTTTTATTGAGAGAATTTGCAAGAGTTTTTAATTTAATAAAGGTGTGCCAATAAATGGTATAACCGGTGCCAACAGCTGGGATCATTAGTGCCAGTGATTGGTTTTTCTAAAAAAATAAGTTAAAATATTATTCTTTATGTAATCTGACAACACTGAATCTTTTTTGGTTATAATAATAATAGTAGATCATAAGAAGACTATTATGTCAAAATGATACTGACATTTATTGGTTTCTATAGTACGAAAAACTAATTTACATCTCAATAGTGGCTTAAAGTGCCAATAATTGGGTCACTTACCCTATATGAATTTGTAATTTTGAACGCACTAATCTCTGGAAATGCAGAAAACGAACTTATTTATATCATATAAGTTCATGTTCCAGAGATTGGAAATCAAAATTTCATTTTATAAAAAGTAGCGCAGAGTTTAAGTTTACAAATGTTCTATGGATCAGTGAAAACTGCATCGAAATCGGCCCACTAGTTTTTACGTGAATCATGAACAAACAACCCAACAGAGAAGAAACGTAAATAAATTGAATTGTGTTCTTCGTCGTTCATATGGTGTATTTCAGTTTTTTTTAATAGGTTCAATGTACAGACAAAGTATGTTTAGAATTTTATAAAAGTACATATAAGGTGAGGTCCGTAAGGGTAAATGCTTACGGAGTGAGTTCTAGGATGACATGATAAATTGAAGGAGTATCATTACTTTACCATTTTTTTAATCGTAAGCAAAGTCGCGCCTACAGCTAATATTAGTGCCAGGGGTTATGCTATTGTTACGTGCGAGCGGGGGACGCGGGATTGGAAGAAAACACCAGTTTTTAATTTAAAAGTTTTTATTGACTTACACAACCGCACGTAGTATCTCTCTGCAGGGTTGTCCCTATACGCATGACCAACGATGCACAGTCCTGTCGATAAGTTGTCACAGACTCAATACCGTCGCCGACATTGCGCGGACCACCTCCAATATTATCGCGTGTAGCTCGCTTCCGATTAGTCTCTCGAACTACGCTACACACCTCCTTCACGTATCTGTCCACCAAACTTGTCACTAAATTCACCACTTAGTTCGTCTCTGTCCTCTATTAACCTTCTCTAAAAACTCTTTAGTGTCGCACTTGTCGTTTCACCGTCTTGTACTGAACTCAACCTTAAACTGCCCGGTAGGCGCGCCGTACGCTGTTTATATACCCGGGAGAATTTTCTAGAACCCCTCTATCTATCTCTGTCTCTTCCTTCCCGAACCTTCTGTTCGGGAACTTTCGTTTATACATCTATCCCTTTCTAACATCTATCTATCTTTTTTCGGTCATCTTCTATCCCTTTCTAACATCTATCTATCTCTTTCTTTCGTTTATCGTCACTCTCTTTCTAATTATATCCGTCCTTGTCCTTTCCTTCTAGATTGATCTAGTATTTTCCAAAAGTTCTAAAACTGTCTGGATGGTTCCACCATCATTTGCCACACTATCTAAAGTTGCAATATGCAATCATTTCAACATAGAACAAATATTAACTACATATTCATGCACGAATAAAATAGGAAATTTTCAGGTACAACTGAATTTTTTGGCTCCCTTTTCACGCTGCTCACAATATAGTAGATGCAGACATTTATTTTTGTCTGTAGTGTATTGAAACAGCGTTGAATGGGGCTTTTCAGTTTACCTTTAGATAAACCAATTCATATTAAATAAAATCAGCGAGTAGAGCGAGAGTAGGAACATGCCCATTGGGGCGTACTCTAGAGAGACTAATGTTCACTATTTTGAAACCTTAAAAAAATCGAAAATAGTCCATATCTCAAAAACGACTCGAAGTAATAATCTTTGTTTAAAATATCTTACATGATTTAACACTTTGATTTTTAAATTCATAGTTGGTAATATGATGCCTGATGTCGATGTATGATACATGGAGGCAGAAGAAACTACCACCCATGTCCTGCTTGAATGCGGAGAGGTGGCCCAATACAGGGCGAAATATCTGGACGCCCTAGGTAGCCTCTGAGAAGTCTTTAGCAACGTCAATAAGCTGGTAGAATTCCTGGAGGAGCTGGGCTGCATGGAGTAAATCCTCTTCAACCCTCGCACGCAAAATAGGCGCTTTGTCGTCAAGTTGCGGAAACCGCTCGCAGAAGAAGAAAAAGAAGAAATCTAGTTGAAAGTAACACAATGTCCAAGTCATTGGAGGCAATCTCGTCGCTCAAACCTTGATCAAAAAAATCTATCAGGTTAAATAAAAAGTCAATTAGAATCATAGTTATATTTCAAGATCTGACATTACAAAAATAAATTAACAAAGAGATATATTGTTACGTGCGAGCGGGGTACGTACTTAGGATTGGAAGAAAACACTAGTTTTTAACTAAACGCTTTTATTAACTTACACAGCCGTACGTGTTTCCTCTCCCCAGGGTTTCCTCTACACGCATAAGTAACGACGCACTGTCCCGATAATAAAACGTATCACTCACAATACCGTCGCCCATATTGCGTAGACCACCCCCTGCTACTGCAGTTTACACCTCCGAATTAACCGCGTGTAGCTCGCTTTTCCATCTTCTCTCAAAGTACGCAACACTCTTCCTTCACTGAACTGTCCACTAAACTTTTCACTTTATTCACCAATAAACTCGGCACTGTCTTCTATTAAACTTCTCTACCAACTCTTTCGTATCGCACTTGTTGCTGCCCGGTAGGCTCGCCTTACGCTGCTTATACATCCGGAAGAATCTTCTGGGACCCAGAATTTCTTCTTTTCGTTATTACTTTATTTGCTATCCAACCCTTTCTAAACATCTAGCTGTCTTTGTCTTTTCCTTCCCGAACCTTGTATTCCGGAACTTTCGCTCATCATCTATCCCTTCCCAACATCTATCTATCCTGAATTTTCTATTCTATAACTTTCGTTTATCGTCTATCCCTTTGTAAAATGTATTTGTCCTTGTCTTTTCTTTCCAGAATCTTCTACCTTTTTCTAAAAGTCTTGAGAGCGGCTTACTCTGCTAGAAAATTCTAACCTCGGTCGCCACAATATATACAGAAATAAAATAACTCTGTGTTTATATTCAAACAAAGTTACACTAAAACTATAATAAATATAAATTTAAAAATATACAACAATGCATACTATAAACTATATACAAACTAAAACTAAATAAAAAAAGGGGAAAATACCTAAAGATAAGTTATTGGTCCCAAACCACTGTCGTTCACCAGGAACGATCCCAAAAGGCTATTCGTGCAGGAACGGAAAAAGAAAACAATTTCCTGCGACCGGGCGGCTTATCGTAAGAGGTGACAAAACAACCTATAGCCAGGAGGTAGGGCATTTGCCTGACTGGATAGCTACCACCCTTGCTCTGAAGTATGTCGCCATAACAGCCTTGAGTTGTGTTCCGGCATTAGTGACCAGATTCCAGTCTCGCTTAAGAGAGCAGCAGCGCAATTGTAGCACCTTTGGTTTTGCAAATGTCCATAGTGATGGTAACCGCTTTCCGACAAGTGGGCCGTCTGCCTGTCTGCTTAACTCTTGCAATAAAAAATAAAAAAAGGCTAGCGGTATTACCATGTTGTATAGCAACGCTTAATCTTTGAGCAAAATAGACGCCAGCCTTCTGGTCGCATGTGACGTCTACTAAACGCTCGGCGACGTCACAGTAGATCTTTAGAGCGTTAAGACCCCACGGACCCAGAGTTTTCACCTCAAATGCCGCAAATGTTTAACCATTTCCAATGGCGGCATATTTGCGGCGCTTGAGGGCTTCCTGCTCACCTGCAGCAGAACCGGAGGTAGTGCTCATACTTGAAATATGGGACGCCGCCAGAGTGTCAACACAAATAGCATCCCACACTAAGGCGCGGCATATCTTCCAGGGAATCCTCAGTTATTTATATTGTATTGATACGCGTTTGATCGACATTGCATATTACGTCAAGTGGAAATACAGTCTAAGATGGAGCTTACTTATCTAGAAAATTACAGCAAAACCGATCCAATAGTCCTAATAAGTTTTCCGCGAAAGCTTAACAGACAGAGCGGGTTACTATTGTATTTTTTTTTGTAGATGACAATTTTTTATACGTGTAAACTTAAAAAATGATTGGTCAAACTTTCATCCTCTATTTTAATCTATTCTAGTTTTATTTATCAGTCCTTGTACATACATAAATGACAACAATGACAAAAATGATCAAAATGGTCGAAATGATCGAAATGACGAAATGAACGAAATGGGAGGAATGGTCGAAACAGATTCAGTACTTGCTGGTAAAAATGACTATGACACGAAAGATGGTCATAATGATTTTAATATCAATACAATATATAATACGAAATAATAAAATATTTTTATTGTGTTAGTACGTAACAACGAGTTGTGTCACCCAGTGATACTTTTGTTGCTAACAAAATAACTAAAGATGGTAAAGTTTCACCAAACATCTGCACCGTTTCACATTTATATGCGCCGATGTGCAACCACGAGAAATTTTCACCGCAGTTTTGAAATCGTAAAAATAGTTTTATGAGAATTTTGAAGAGAATTGTAAAACTTATAGAACCTTATTACTCGACGTAGAACAAGACCGGGATATAAATTGTACCCATAAAAAATATGAGCAGCTTTATTAAAGCTACTGCTTACAGAATACTAGGAATTCAAACTGCCTGGTAAAAAGCCCTAATTAATAAACGTTACTACAAGATTCAACCCAATTGAATGATGTTGATTGTAAGGCATAAAAATTAAAAGAAACGAATTATTCTATTTTATATTTACATGGATCACTTTGATTGCTTCATGGAGTATAAAAGACAAAAGTGATACACGTAGCGTGAGCGAGATTTTTTAAATAGTTTTTTTTAATGTTACTTTTTAAGACAACGTCTTCATTATTGGCATGTCATTCAATAATAAGGAAAATGTATGGAAAGGAGAAAATTCTCTAAAATTAGAAAATAATGTAGTTTTATATAATTATTTATATTACAAAAGTGAACAGTTGCTAATTATATTTTAAACTATTATTTTATTATAAAGGCCGCTTGCCTAACGATCGCCTTTAAATAAAATTAGTTCATCATATTAAACTGCCTAAATACGTTTTACACAAAACGTATTGTCAATTCTTTAAACATATTTTACGTTGTACAAGATGCTAATCGTATTTAATGGTGTTAAATGCGTTTAGTGCTTCTTAAATAAATTTAAGGAACGTTATGCAAGCGGCCCTCAATAATTTATGTATGTTAGAATAGACTAAGGACAAAATATTGAAAGACTTAGAACAAAATAATACTCTTCTGCTCGAGGCTCACTTATGCGGCTCCAGCGTGTGCACTGTGCTCGGCCACACGAAAATCTAAAATCCAGGCCTGACAAACTATAGCCCTACGAGTGTTTGTGTGTAGGAGCTGGTCGGTACTTCAGAAATGATATAACCGCCTATGATGTGGGCCTCTCTAGTATAGAGAAATTTGTGCCAACAACGGCAGCCACACGTCGCTCCACCAGATCGCCCCTCTACACGCGCGGCCAGCGAACCATGAACGCACTTGGTTGCTGATCTCATACGCTCGCCTGATCAGGCTGATGTTACGAAGTCGCGAGGATGGCTACCGAAAGTGTCAACGAATGGCCAATTAAGCCGCAGACGAAGCCAACGAGAGCCGTTGAGAGACCATCGTTATGAGGGCAGGCTCCAACGGCTCCAAACCCTGCTACCGACGGGCAATTGCCCGCCGAAGGCCGGGGCAAAAAGGTTCTTCTCAAGGCCTCAACCTTCTTGACACCTCAAATGGTTCCACCTCCACATATATGTTTGTATGTATAATAATAATACCTACTTGTTTACGTGTTTGCGTCAAAAATCTGTATTGTTTAACGAAATACATCTCCTTGAGCTTCCACGAAATCTCCGATGTTTGACGTCAATCAAAGTCTTACAATTTAGCTGGGCTTTTGTTACATGGGTCCATATTTCACCTTGCGCCTATTCGGTTGAATATTCGTGAACAATAGAATGATTGTCACTCGCTAGACACACAAGTATTGCCATTGCAATTGCATTGAATTACATTGTGGTCATTTTAAATCGTTCCCAGAAATATTCCAGCGGGATTCCCAGGACAAAAGTAGTGCAGATTTTAAGTCTAAGAATTTGCTGTCAATAAACGAAAACCACATCGAAATCGGCCCAGTAGTTTTTACGTGAGTCCCGATCAAATAAATAAACAAACAAGAAATCTAAAAAAAATACATCGTGTTCTCCATAGTTTATAGAGTCTATTCCAGTTGATTTTATTTTAATAGCTTCAATGTGCAGACACGTCATGTATAGAATTTTATATACTTAAAGATAATAAAGCAAATGTATAACTTTAAACACTCAGCAGACTTGTCTGGCAATAAATGTTTTTACACGATTGGCTATGGGTCCTTGCTCGAGTCAAGGTCTCTCCAATCTGCAATGCGGGCGCTGCGAGTCACGTCCTGGAGGATTACCATTACAGCAGCACTATCACTTATACTTAGATTTATAAATTACTAGCTCCTATGACGCGGCCTCATCCGTTTACGCGATATAAGAGTGGACTCTTGAATTTTGAATAAATATTGTGGAGAATGATGGTGGAACCACATAGTTAGTTTTAGAACTTTAAGAAAAAACTAGAACATTCTAGAAGGAAAAGACAAGGACGGATATATTTTAGAAAGGATAGATGATGAACGAAAGAAAGAGACATATAGATGTTAGAAAGGGATAGACGATGAACGAAAGACAGAGATAGATACATGTTAAAAAGGGATAGATATATAAACGAAAGTTCCCGAACAGAAGATTCGGGAAGGAAGAGACAGAGATAGATAGATGGATTCCAGAAAATTCTTCCGGGTATATAAACAGCGTAAGGCGCGCCTACCGGGCAGTTTAAAGGTAAGATCGATTCAAGAAGAGTTTAGTGGTGAGTTTAGTGAAAAGTTTAGAGGTCAGTAAGTGAAGGAAGAGTGTAGCGTAGTTCGAGAGACGAACCGGAAGCGAGCTGCACGCGGAAATATCGGAGGTGAGCACTGCAATAGCAGGAGGTGGTCTTTCCAATATCGGCGACGGCATTGCGAGCGAAACAGCTTGTCGTCGGGACTGTGTATCGTTAGTCATGAGTTTAGGAGCAGCCCTGCAAAAGGTATTGCGTGCGGCTGAGTAAGTCAATAAAAGCGTTTAGTTAAAGAACTGGTGTTTTCTTCCTGTCCATAGGTGCGTACCCCCGCTCGCACGTAACAATATCACGATTGTACGATACGATTAAGGGCCGTGGAAAACGTCCATCCGATACGGCAGATTGCTGACCTTTAGCATTAATAATCAAAACCATCTTTGCATTTGTCTTTGTTAGTTGCTGGGCAGCTAACCTAAAAGGCTGTTCCATTACCTCCCTGGATACAAAGTCTAAGTTTTTGGGCAAGGTAAACCCTAATCTTTCGGCCGCTTGTGGCCTCAACCAGGTGTTAAAAATAATAATAATAATGATTTGCAGATATATTAAAGAATAGCCAGGTATAAAACACTTATATATAATAAACGTTTATACATGATTATTTTGTTTAGTTGTTGTTTAGATTGAGATTAATGTAAGTAGGTGAAACAAAAGGTGTAAACAAGTGGAAATCCATACTCTCTGCCTACCTCAATGAGGAACAGTCGCGATTAAATTTATATGACTTTGCAATTCAATTTCAATCAGTCTTTACATGAAGTCCTACTTCAGGTATTAGATAGGTAAACACTTTTATAATTATTATTTGATGTTGCTTACCTACCTAATATCTACCTACTACCTACCTACTACCTAGGAAGATAATTAATGTAGTAGATAACAGCTAATTTTAAAATTATTTTAATTACTGTCCTAGTAACTTCCAATCGATTGAACGTATTACATGGTGGAAGAAGGGCTGACAATCGCGAAGTAAAATAGACCTCGTAACACTCTCTACAAACACAGTTGGTGCTCAAATAAACTTTACGTTATATTTAGCGTTTTTTAACCTTCTAAGTGCGATTCCGAGTCTCATACTACCAATAGTTTAACATAGAAAAAATAGCGACAAGATAAAGGAAATCTTATATGAAAAGTTTTGAACAAGAAAACTTCTTATATCGGATACGTTATCCAACCCGTGTACATATTCAAAGCGCAAGTTATTAGGTTACTTACTACGTACACATGCCTCTATAATTACTTACAGCAATATTATGTTGCGTTGAAACTATGTTGCTTGGTTGAAGTTTAAACTTACCTGAAAATAAAAACAAAATGTGAACAACATACTTCTTACATTTATAAACTTTTAACAACTATATTTCAGAAGGAAACAACGAGATAATAATACAGCGTGAATCTAGAAGTTTGGATGAATAATATAGCGAGTTATACTATATTTAGAAAGGATTTTGATGGAAGTTTACAATAACACAGCTTATTTTATATTAAAATTATGTATAGTAGTATTATATTTATAAAAACATTGTTTAAATTTAATTAAAAAAAAGACGGCGTGGTCTCGAGACGCCCGACAAAGTGATAACTTAAACTAGTCTAACGTGAGAGAAAGGGAAGCCAGATAGATTGGCGTCGTAACGCGTTACGTAACGAAGCAGTTTACCCTCCCATAAGAAGTTATCAATTCAAAAATATAATAGAAGTAACTAACATTACATTACAAATATAATAGAAGTAACTAACCTTACTTATTTGTATGGTATTCTACCCATAGTCCCTCAAGACTATAAGTAGAATATCGAGACTAGAATTACTCTAATAGAGCCTAGAAGAAGAAAGCTAATCATATAGTTGATTAAAAATGATAAACATAAATCACGTCATGAATAAAACTACCGGTATGTACTGCTATAAGTTTAATAGCTTATCATAAAACTATATTATCCTAACCATTATCATAAGAGAGCTTACAAGTTTCAGTAGTTCGTCCAAACAAGCGGTTGGTGTCTACCTCGGAGAAGTGATCAGTATAGCGAACCAGCGAGGAAACATAGTCAGCTTTTTGAGCACCTTACTCATAGAAGACGGTGACCTAGCCTCAGTGAATACTGAAGTAGAATAAGTTATAGTATGGAGGTATTATATGTAGAACACATTATCAGTAAGTTAAGTTTTCTTTACTGTATTAGTTTATAATGTCTTTATTCAACAAATTGCCTTGTTAGGATTTCTAATAAATTAGTTAGATTTGTATAGTTTCGTCATTCGACCACAGATGAAGTTGACCAATCCTATCGTATTACGCTATGATTTAATTTATGAAATGGGTAATAAATTACACGCAAAATTTTATGATAAGTTTTAAATTGAAAAATCAGTGCAGTGTTTCTGTTTAGTGGTTAGAATATAAGCAGCCTGTTTACTTCAATAGTGTGTTATCTTGAATATTGAAAATAACAAAAAAAGTAACCTAATTTCTGAAAATAATCGTATATTTTTTGACAATCAATATTGTATTTTAAAAGATACCACTTTTATCCCTGCTATACAATTATTTTTCAACGATCAAAAAAACCTGTTTCCAAAATTTTAATTTTCAAGACAAGCACATAAATGAATCAAAGAGACGTAAGAGTAGATTGAATACGTAAATAAAAATATAATAATTTTAAAATAATAATTATTATTTTTACTTGTTATCAATGTAATTATGACCATAACTAACCGATAATATATAATTTAACCGATTATAAACTGAGTATACCTTTATCAATATAATTCTAAGTAATTAATCGAAATGTCAAACTTAATAACACTTTTTGATGCTCGATGTTTTTTTAGTGAAGGGAGTTTTTGGTAACAGTCAAATGTGTCTTAAGCCTTAATGTTCGTTTCAATTTATAAAGAAATGAGACATAAATAATTAAAAAATAAAACTAATACAATATATTTAAAAATATATTTAAAAGTGACTTTTTACTACTTTTTCGTTGTCATATTTTTATTTTATTGTAAGAGGCTCCAAATTTTGCAATTTGTATTTCTATTAGTCAAATACAACAACATTTTATACTGTAAACACTAATTAATAATAATAGCACATTATAACTTTAAAATGGTAGAGTGAACTAATCCTGACTTATATTGTTTATACCTATAATCCCTTCCTAGAAGCGAAGCCACGTTTCCCCGGTGTATGGTCATGCTGATCCGTTGTCCGAGGTATGAACCAGTCCTCTGCTTTACTGAAGAGTCAATAAGTCGCCTCTAAAAGTCCGGGCCATTTTTTGGCCATTGGTCTTGAAACACTAATCTTATACTAATATATAAAGCCGAAGAGTTTGTTTCATTGAACGTGCCTATCTCAGGAACTAAGGGTCTGATTTGAATAATTCTTGCAGTGTTAGATAGCCCATTTATCGAGGAAGGCTATATATATCATCACGGGTATATATCATCATGCTAAGACCAATAGGGGAGCACCAATGAAGAATGTTTAAAAATCAGGGGTTTTGCAAACAAATTGCACGCGAACACCTTTTCGGGGTACCTACTGCTAGTTTACCGTATAAAATATACAATACATAAAATATATTACTGTACTTAAAATAACAAATAAAAAGGCACTTATGAAACCTTAGTTAAAATTTTACTTTATATTTTTTTAAGTTGACAGTCCTTATTTCCATAAAAATTTAAAGAACGAAATCAATTGTTTACTTTCAATATTCATTTAATCTGGTTTGACAGTGCATTTCGTTGCATCCAGTATACATATGTACGTTATTGTATGTATGTTTTGCAAAGTTGTCGAGTTGTGTAACATTTTCATTGAACACTCTGGTGGATATTCGACGCACTACGTGTTACTTGCGCCGCTATCGCTAGCGGGTTCTTTGCAAAACTATTCATCTAGGTTGCTTGCAGTTTCTAGGTCCAGGTTACAGATGGCGCTGAAAATCTAGGCAATGCACTACCTACAGACTGAATATAGTTTTGGTACGTATAAAAGATAGAACTGAAATTCAAATCTAAAATTTTGTGAAAACTACCCGGCTGGCACTGAAAGATATTAGACATAAAATATTTATAGTAGAACCTTTGTAAGTCGAACTTGAAGGGAGACGCCAAAAAAATTGAGTTATAGAGTTTTCGACTAAGCGAATTTTGCTAGGAAAAATTCGTCTTGTTGAGGTTAAGATTTATGCAAATAATCGAGTGGTAACGGTTTTTAAACCGAAATTTGTTATGTTCGAGATACAGGTCCAATTTTCGAGTTATAGAGGGCAAATAAGTACTGAATTTGCTCACAGGGAGTCAATAATTGTTTCGACTATAGATGATCCAGATTTCGAGCAACGAAGGTTTTGGGGTTGAAGGGAAGGGAAGGCATTTTTTTTGGAGTTTCGGAGGTTTTCCACTTATAGAGATCCTACTAAGATAAAAATCCTATTAATATTATAAATGCGAAAGTAAACTGTCTGTCTGTCTGTTCCGTTTTCACGTAAAAACTACTGGACCGATTTGGCTGAAACTCAGTATATATAATATGTTTTCGATGCCGAAAATGAACATAGAATACTTTTTATCCCGCAAAATGGGATCTGTTTGTTATGCTTTTACGGATGAACTAATAGACCGATTTGGCTGAAATTCGGTACGTATGTAAATTTAATACTGAGGGTGGACAAGGGAATCTTTTCATTTTGGCCTTTTTGGTCATTTTGGCCTTTTCAGTCGTTTTTGCCTATTCCGTGATTTTGTTCATGTCGGTCACTGTGGCCTTTTTGGTCATTTTGGACATGTCGGTCATTTTGTCTTTTTGGTCGTTTTTGATCTTTTTGCCTATTCCGTCATTTTGTTCATGTCGGTCACTGTGGTCTTTTGGGTCATTTTGGCCATGTCAGTCATTTTGGCCTATTTGGTCATTTTGGCTGTTTTGGTCATTTTTGCCTATTCCGTCATTTTATTCATGTCGGTCACTGTGGTCTTTTGGGTCATTTTGACCATGTCGGTCATTTTGGCCTTTTTGGTCATTTTGGCCTTTTCGGTCGTTTTTGCCTATTCCGTCATTTTGTTCATGTCGGTCACTGTGGCCTTTTTGGTCATTTTGGCCGCTTTGGTTGTTTTTGTCTATTCCGTCATTTATTTCATGTCGATCACTGTGGCCTTTTTGGTCACTGTGGCTTTTTAGGTCATTTTGGCCACGTCGGGAACTGTTGCCTTTTTGGTCATTTTAGCCTTTTTGATCGTTTTTGCCTATTCCGTTATTTTGGCCATGTCGGTCACTGTGGCTTTTTAGGTCATTTTGGCCTATTTGGTCATTTTGGCTGTTTTGGTCATTTTTGCCTATTCCATCATTTTATTCATGTCGGTCACTGTGGTCTATTGGGTCATTTTGACCATGTCGGTCATTTTGGCCTTTTTGGTCATTTTGGCCTTTTCGGTCGTTTTTGCCTATTCCGTCATTTTGTTCATGTCGGTCACTGTGGCCTTTTTGGTCATTTTGGCCGCTTTGGTTGTTTTTGTCTATTCCGTCATTTATTTCATGTCGATCACTGTGGCCTTTTTGGTCACTGTGGCTTTTTAGGTCATTTTGGCCACGTCGGGAACTGTTGCCTTTTTGGTCATTTTAGCCTTTTTGATCGTTTTTGCCTATTCCGTTATTTTGGCCATGTCGGTCACTGTGGCTTTTTAGGTCATTTTGGCCACGTCTGGTACTGTGGCCTTATTGATCAATTTGGCCATGTCGGTCATTTTGGCCTTTTTGGCATTTTGATGGTAATTAATTATCGCATTTTTAATTTATTTTATACCTGCCATATGATTAAACCTTCCCCACCCGTCCTATTCTCGCCGCATCAAAGTGATTTGTAAAATTATATTAAAAACGCACGACAAGAAATGCAACCCCCGTTTCCGTCTCAGTACATCGCTCGCACCACACGCATACATTTCACCGCTCCGTCGTTATAAAACAAAAACCGCTAATTAAGACTGTGCACACGTCTTGCGAAGTGACAATTTATAAATAAGTTAAAAACTCTTCGGACCTGTTGCTGATCTGGAGCAGAAGAAGAGAACCAACAGCAGCTGCATCCGGTCAGTTCCTTCCACCCCCATTGAACCAATCTACAGTCCACAAACACCTCAAAATCAAATGGTGATTTTATTTTCCCACCATTGATTATTTTGGCCTTTTTGCTCGTTTTTTCCTATTCCGTCATTTTGGCCATGTTGGTCACTGTGGCCTTTTAGTCATTTTGGCCATACAGGTCATTCCGGCCTTTTTGGTGAAGTTTTGTAATTTAAGTTGTTTACATATACCCGTCTATCAATCGGATGGTATAATTAGCGATATAAAATTTTCCCTGGGTAAATACGTAAAATTTTAATATAATATAAGCGCTTGCTCTATAAATAAGGCACACGCACAAGAGGTTAACCCGCGGCGCAGCCGCGGGGTAAACTCTAGTACAGATATAATTATAAGTCCCACTGCAATGTTTACTACTAATGATTTGTATCCGGAACTTGTTATTATTTTATACATTAAGAAAATTTTACTGACGAAACTGCTAGATGGTATTGTAATAATTAAAAATACACGTAACTTGAACCCAGTAGGTGAATAAAAATCCCGACTATCGTACATCTATATCACGAATATGACAATAGGCAATTTAACCACCTAACTTATTCCATCTTTGTTCCTATTAGTTAGAGAGCCAGCTTAAATCTGACAACACATTCTTTACGGTATCTGAAATTTCGTCCAGTGAGACTTCTATACCCAGTAAACAAGCAATGGGTACTAGCTAAGCCCGGCCGCGGTAGGTTTGGGGTCCCTCAGGTGAGTCAGGTATGAAAATTAAGTAAATTTTTAAAGTATTTTACGGCGTCTGCCGTTTTAATATGTCATAATATACCTCTAGAAAAATTGAAAAATAAATATGGCTGCTGATTTTGAAGGTTGCAACATCCTGGCAGCCACTTTTCAAAATTCGGAAAAAAAATTAAGTATTTTACGGCGTCAGCCATTTTAATATATTATTTATTGAACTATTTTAAGCTAATATTAAAAATGGCTGACATTTTTTCCGGTTGTAACTATCCGGTTTACAGCGAAACATTACCTGTAGTCCGTGCATATGTATGTCCACAGTTGTAATTTTCACATTCGTAAAATTTATATAACATTAAAATTATATTAGTCAGTGTATTTTTTTTTATAAATATACAATTAATCGAACACATCTACTACTTTAAATGTGCATAATAAAGAAAAAAAGGTTCATTATAAGGCTGTAACAAATATAAAATTATTATGAAGAGGTAAAAAAAATCAAACATTAATTAGATATATTCATTATTCATATCAGAATATATTTATGTTTGGAAATAATCTATAACGATGAAATGATCATGAAATATTTTATAATTAATTTTCATCTTCGGAATCGTCTCCAGAAAGTGACAAGTCATCTTCATCCACCAAGTCAGATTCTGTAAAAATAAAATACAATTTTTTAAATAAGCTTATGATAATTAAAATGCTGTTACAATAAATATAACAATGCTGTCATTACCTTCAGGATTTAGAATCAAGTCACTGCCAAAGCAAGGAAGTTGGTCTCCTTCGAACCACTTAAATACGTAACGGTTTTCCATCTCCATCCAGCCATATTCAAGGGGATTCAGTGATGTGGGCTCTTTCACATGAGCATTTTTCCAAATGCTGGAAATATAATGCGTCCTTAAAACTTGTTGTACAGTTCAGATTTATACGGAGGGATCAAACTTGCATCAAAGCTCCGGACTTTTTTTTAAATAAATTTTACGAATGTGAAAATTACAACTGTGGACATACATATGCACGGACTACAGGTAATGTTTCGCTGTAAACCGGATAGTTACAACCGGAAAAAATGACAGCCATTTTTAATATTATCTTAAAATAGTTCAATAAATAATATATTAAAATGGCTGACGCCGTAAAATACTTAATTTTTTTTCCGAATTTTGAAAAGTGGCTGCCAGGATGTTGCAACCTTCAAAATCAGCAGCCATATTTATTTTTCAATTTTTCTAGAGGTATATTATGACATATTAAAACGGCAGACGCCGTAAAATACTTTAAAAATTTACTTAATTTTCATACCTGACTCACCTGAGGGACCCCAAACCTACCGCGGCCGGGCTTAGCTAGTACCCATTGCTTGTTTACTGGGTATAGAAGTCTCACTGGACGAAATTTCAGATACCGTAAAGAATGTGTTGTCAGATTTAAGCTGGCTCTCTAACTATATCAAACAGTATATCTACCGACACACGTTTTAATTTCTCAATGCGATTTTCCAAATTTAGGTGTTTTAAGGCGCTATATTTAAAGTTTGAAATATAGTTCGTGCAATGCACAAAGTCGATTGCTGTTTAGATGTAGTAAACATGTGTTTGTGTAGCGTAGTGTGTGTGTAGTTGTAGGATCAAAAGTAGATATAATTAGACGGCACGCCTACAACTGATCGTTCCGTCAGATGCGCATATCACAAATGCGTGTACAGTCGCGGTATGAAAAGATTCGTCACCCTAAATTAGAGTACAAGAAACAGTACTGCCAACATTTTAACAAATGATACGTTTAGAAAACATAGACAATGACAGACACTGAGATTGACAATAAGACACAAACAGGATATAATCACTACGCTTATCATAAATATTATACATACATACATAAAATCACGCCTGTTTCTCATGGGGGTAGGCAGAGACTATGGATCTCCACTTGCGACGATCCTGACAAACAACTTTCAATTCACCTACTTTCATTAACCTCTTCATACATGCGCGTTTATTTGAAATGCTTTTTACCTGACCTTTTTTTTACAGTTCTGATATTTGTTCATGGTATGTTCGTCTCGGTCTACCAGCAACAGCTCTACCATTGACAATACTGTCATATACCTGTTTTGTGATTCTATTTTCATCCATCCTCTCTACATGCCCAAACCACCTTAACATTCCTTTTTCAACTCTTGTTATTACATCTTCTTTCAAACCACATCGTTCCCTTAGCACACTGTTTCTTATCCTATCATTCAAGCTAACCGCACATATACTTCTCAAAGCTCTCATTTTAACTGCGTTTATCCTACTTTCATGCTTCTTCTGCCATACCCAACTTTCACTACCATACATCAGGGTCGGCACCAACACTCCTTTATGGACAGACAAGCGTGCCTTTGCAGACACTTTCTGGCTATTCATAAAAGAATTTAGCGATACATTCACCCTATTACCTGCCATAACTCTCCTTGCAATATCCCTTTCATGCTTTCCGTCTCTGGTAAACATGCAGCCTAAGTAAACAAATTCACTACCTTGCTCTAACTTTTGATTTCCTATCTGTATATTACAACTTGTCATTCTTTCATCTTTTTCAAACACCAGAACTTTCGTCTTGTTCACATTAATTTTCATACCCTTTCTCTCAAAAAACTCATTCATAATTGTTACCGTCTCCTGTAACTCCGTTTCCGATGACGCAAGTAAATATTACAACTAATAAAAAGGTTTACATTCCTAAACAATCTTCTTATATAAGACTAGCTGACTCGGCAAACTTTATTTGCCATATAAACGATAACTTCTACCCACGCCTTTGCCCGCGTGGTGCGGTTTTTTAACTATCCCACTGGAACTCTTTAATTTTTCGGGATCAAAAGCATCCTATATGTTGATCAGGGATATAAGCTACCACCATACAAAATTTCATGTAAATCGGTCCAGTCGTTTCGGAGATTAGCCGGTACAAACAAACAGACAAATCGACAAACAAAAATTTAAAAAAAAAATCAAAATTACTTCTATTTCACTTCTTACATCCCCCTAACTCGGTTTTTAACATTTTTTTTCATTGTAGAGAAATTCGACCTCTACAGTTTTATTATCTTCTTATATAAGATAGAAAAAGAAAACAGCTTTGATCTTAGTCCTTTTAAAGTTTATTGTCAAACAGTTAAACATCATTTTCTGTGTAGTAATCTGTTCTATGACTTAGTTTGAAAAGGTAACATGTGCTCGTGGAACATTACATGAATCAATTTGAAAACTAGCGAAGCTTTTCGTACCACGACTGTACATTGTATACGTTCAATCAGTTCAGTGAAGCCTACTCACATTCATAAATTCAAGACGACACACTTTTGGTTCGGATGTGTAAATAAAAAATTAAAATTGGCCAAGTGCGTGTAGGCTTACCAATTTATCCGTGCAGGAACGGAGAAAGAATACAATTTCCCGCGGATGGGCGGCCTGTCGTAAGAGGCGAAAAAACAAACCGCATCCAGGTGGTAGGGCATTAGCCCGACTGGATGGCTACCACCCCTGGTCTAAAGTATTTCACCATAACAACCTTGAGTTGTGTTCCGTCCATTGGTCCATTAGTGACCAGGGTCCAGTCTCCCGTAAGAGAACAGCAGCGCATTTGTAGCACTTTTGGTGTTGCAAATGTCCATAGGCGAGGCTTTCCATCAAGTGGGCCGTCTGCCTGTCTGCTGTACTCCCGCAATAAAAAATAACAAAGGCGTACTGTCACTAAAATGTAATGTGATAGAACTTAAAAATATTTTACCGATAATTAATTTAAATAAAACCGGTTGAATAGTTACTAAGAAGTAGAATATTTTCGATTAAACTTCTGAAACAGCATTCTATATAGGCACGTTCTAAAGACACTTCTGGAATGGGGAAAAAGCACTGTAACCGTCACGTTCAGATACGAATCATGCTTCTCACGTGCAGTCCTACGGCTGTAATTTTTTATAGTTTGTTCCCCAAATAATATAAACGATGACAGTTCCTCGTCTCTTACAGCGAGGGCACGCGATGCGTTGCGGCGGCAGTGCGACACCGGAGCGGTGTCACTGCGTCATTTTACTTAGAAATATCTGTGGCATGCACACGATGCGCTGCGGCGCTGCACCGGATTCGCAACCACCGAGACGAGGCGGGGAGGGGTGAATGCGTTGCGACGTCGAAGCGGCACCGCTCAGTTATTTATGCGTCACACGCACAGGCACATAGTAGAGCCAACAACAGACGTCTTTTACGATCCACGGCGCCGCTGCGACATGACAACGTTGCGGCGACGCATCGATCGTGTGCCCGCCGATACGGCGTAATCTTTGCGGTGCGGCGCTGCAACGCATCGTGTACCCCCGCTCTTAGTTATATATTATTATGTATATATACGTATACATATTAGTCACATCAGTTTATTTGTAATGTCATTTATTTATTTTGCTACAAAATATACCTTCTCACGGATATTCGACTTTCTCCTGTCTACAACAGACAGAACTGGGTCAAACGCTAGTGAAAATTACACCAGAAATAACTATAAGTCCTTTTAGTCCAGTGAGCCAAGCAGCAAACGGCGTAGAGGTCAACTATATATAATACTTATGTTCTCTACCACCTCATAAAACAGTTTAATGCTTAGAACTTCATTAAAGACCGCCACCGACTTAATTAATGTCATAATGGCTCATTAGGTCTCAACGTATTTCTAATTATAGGGCTTATTTATTTTTGGTGTTTTTAATTATCTTGTTATACGAAATTCTCGACATGCCGATTAAATGGAAAGTATTTTGAATGAAAACTAGCGTGATAGATGACTTATTTAAAAAAATTGAGAAATCCGCATAAATATGATTTACATTTATACTGGCATAAATGATCCAATTAATAAGGTACTAATTTCAACTTTTATACTCACATTAGATTAATCTAAATTAATTAATTACCTAGTTAATTATAAAAACGAAAACCTAAAGGTACTTCACGATATTCGTCTCTTTATTTGTCCATCTACATATCTTATATTAATATATAAAGCTGAAGAGTTTGTGTGTTTGCTTGAACACGCTAATCTCAGGAACTAGTGATCTGATTTGAAAAATTCTTTCAATATTACATAGCCCATTTATCGAGGATGGCTACAAGCTATAACATCTCGCTAAGGCCAGTAGGAGCGAAACACCAATGAAGAATGTTTCAAAATCGGGGTTTTTTAATTTACTTTTTAACCCACTTCAAAAAAAGGAGGAGGTTCTCAATTCGTCGGGAACTTTTTTTTTATGTATGTTCACCGATTATTCTGACATTTATGATTCGATTTACGCGATTCTTTTTTATTCGACGCGGAATAGCTGCCATTTGGTCCCCTAAAAATTTTACATAGTTTGGCCCAGTACTTTTCATTTCCTTTTTTTGTTCCCGTTTCTTGAGATCTATGTTTTTTTAAGAAGCGTGGCACCATTCATAGGGCCACCCATACATAGCTAGACACTAAATAGTAGCAAATAAAAAATAAAAACTTCTTTTAAAAAACCCGACTTCAAAAACTAAAAAGTATAAAATAACTCATTTCTAAAGCTATTATTATTAATATATATTATCTGTATATTATATATATGTATATATATATATATATATATATATATATATCTATATGTGTATATATATACAATGCAGAAGTCGCGGAAGGCCACGACACACCTTCCATGATCAAATTGATCATGTATTACCAGAAGGTGATGTCAGGATCCTTAAGAACAGACGAGCATGCATGACAAGAGCTATGATTGTCAAAGAAGCAAGTGAGGTGTGTAAGAATGGGCCTGTGTGGCGCTCTGTTGTTCGTGCCTACCTCGCAAGGGACCTGGCGTGAAATAATGTATGTATGTATGTATATATTATCTGAAACATCTTAAAGTCGGTGCAAAGTAAAACATAAAAATTAGTTTATTTTGAAAATTACTAAGCACCGACTTTAAGATGTTTTAGATGATATATATTAATAACAATAGATTTAAAAATAAGTTTTTTACACTTTTTAATTTTTGAAGTCGGGTTTTTTAAACGAATTTTTATTTTTTTAATATTCCACGCGGACGAAGTTTCGGGCAGATGCTAGTGTGTCTATATGTATAGCATAAATGTTCTAATGGTTTCTATTATGTACATAATAATCAATTCAATTACAATACGTTATTAATCTTTATTGTACACCAAAATGATAACTACAGACATACACATAATTGTTTTTAATACTATAATCATTTTTTTTATTGCAGGAGTTCAGCAGACAGGCAGACGGCCCACTTGATGGAAAGCCTCGCCTATGGACATTTGCAACACCAAAGGTGCTACAAAAGCGCTGCTGCTCTCTTAAGGGAGATTGGGACCTAGTCACTAATGCCGGAACACAACTCAAGGTTGTTATGGCGACATACTTTAGGCCAGGGGTGGTAGCCATCCAGTCGGGCAAATGCCCTACCACCTGGCTGTGGGTTGTTTTATCGCCTCTTACGACAGGCCGCCCGGCCGCAGGAAATTGTGTCGTCTTATTGCTTAATACAATCTCTCCCAGATAACCTTCGAATGGATAAGAATTATAATTAGTAAGGACGGTGTTCACTGTGAACTGATGTAGTTCTTTACCCATGTATTACGAACAGTTTAAAAAACATTTTTTGCACAAGGCGTGAGGAGTGGACAATCTAATAAAGCATAATGACCTTTTGAAATATTAATGAATTTTTTAAGGCTTGCTTTGTGAATGTATCGACCCGACCTTAACCAGTTTTACTTGGTATTACCTAAAATTACTAACCATGACCAACTGCAATCTGAATAAGTTGTATCGTAATACAATTTGCAACGAGTAATCTTATTAAACCAATAGCGTGCACTTCTCCTGCTTCACTGCAATCTTGTATAATTCAATATAATTTTTCCATGCTACAGACTACTAGGAGACAGAAAGTATGGCATGGGACTCGTGGCGCCTGCCGGATATGCACATGTCAAAGAAATGAACTTGGAGAAACATTGCTTCTCCATTATTTTTTAAATGACAAACAAACGCATTCTGTTTACGCGTTTGCTCATGGGCTTAAAATCAAGATATTGTTACATGCTGGGTGGCATGTTGGGTTGGCGATTTTGATGGTGATTTTTCCTCGAAAGCACACCTAACAACGAGACGATGCTGAAACTTTGAGCCCGATATGTACAAACGCGGCCGCTGGACAATTGTTTGAATTTTTATAATAGTCGATTTTTCAAATATTTGTATTTTAGCCTCTATATAACTTAAAGACTGCCTAGCGCTATTTTTCTTAGTAAGTCTTCTACTTTTGTGGAAAAAAGACTAAATTTATATCGGGTTTAGCTAATAACTTCCAACTAAGCAACTGTTTTGGTTAAAATTTACCTATTTATATAACACTATAATATGTACCGTATTTGAAGTTGAGAGTCCACCATCAGCTAATATCTTTTATCTTGATATATCTTAATGGAATCTACCCAGATTTTGCTTAATAGCTCGGATTTTCTAAAGTTATAGATATTTAAAACCAATCAAGTTTAAAAAAATCGCCGTTTTTAAATAGCTAGAACTTGTTCTCCGAACTTCGATTTGTTTCAAACTTTCAGGAAAGTTGCATTATTTTGTCCCCAAAAAGCCCTGAAAGTTTGAACTAGCGAATCGAGCTTATATTTGAGGTATATTTTTTTAATATTGTCCAAATTGCATTGAACCAGATAAGGAATTCCTTAACAGTCACCACTTTAGCACATAAAATAATATTTGTATCTGTGTTATACGTGTGAGGTAAGTGTATAATGTGAGGTCTGTAAGAATAAGCCTGTATGGCACTCTGTTGTTCGTGCCTACCCCGCAAGGGACCTGGCGTGAAGTTATGTATGTATGTATGTATGTATGTTATACGTGTTTGTATAATTCTAAATAAACTCTATAATAATTCCAACGGCATTTTCAATTCGAGTCCCGTAACTCGTAACAATACAATGTAATTAGTTGCAGGGCAAATATCTCCACACCGCAATGCATTGGAATGAATGGAACTTCACTGGTTTATTTCATCATTAATTCAACGTAGCCACGTGTCAGTGTGAGCCCCTGTAATGCAAAATTGCATTGCATTCCCAAGCGAATGGGAAAACGGATAATGCTGCAACATTGTTGTGTCGGTTTGTGGAATACCAGAACATGGATAGCCCTTAGTCTATAGAAGCTAAAGCTCGTCCCTTTGGAATGTGCACAATGTTGTGTGACATTTCTAGATAATCTAACCAGTGGTATCTACATAATTGTACCCATGGAATTTATAGAAATCTTAGTAGATTGGAATTGAGATTGGAAGCGGTTTCGCTCGCATTAATGTCTATAGTTTCAGTGTCCCTCAGGTAGAGTACATATTTTCAAGATGCAAGTTATATATCACCACAAACATGTTCCTATGGCAACCTGTGACTAGATTACTTCTATTTTTGAAATTATCCAATAGGTTACCATGACAACATAATTATTTATCGTAATTACAATAGCAGCGTCAAAAAGAAAGCGACTGCAGCGTTATTTATTCAGCTTTATTTTGTATCGGAAAGAATACTTTTTCTGAAAGTTATCATATCAGCCATCTTTTTTTGAAAAATACTGTATACATATAGTAAGTTTTTGAAAATTTAGGACAAAAATAGTTGATATTTATTTTTCATCATTTATTTTATTATGGAATTCTCAATGTATATATATTACTACTTTTTGGTTTTGGCATGCAAAAATTTATTATATAATTTAAAAAATAATGATAAGGATCTCAACAAAATACGCCTTAAGAACAGACGAGCGTGCATGACAAGATATATTAATGTCAAAGAAGCAATTGAGGTGTGTAAGAATAAGCCTGAATGTGCTCTCTGCTGAACTCTGTTGTTCGTGCCTACCCCGCAAGTGACCTGGCGTGAAGTTATGTATTACTATTTTTTTTTCTATAATATATAGTACAATTGTATAAAATATAGTACGATATTATATATGGATTATATATAGTACGTGTGGGAACTCTAGTCATACGTCCTTATCTGTACCGCTGAAAATTTGTATTTAGAATGGGATTTACTATTGCAAAATTTCATAGTGATCCATCGAGTAACAAACATACAAATGAACCAACAAAGAAACTCGAATGCGCATTTATAATATTAGTTAGAATGTTATCATAGAAAATGAATAAGAATGACTAGGAGTAGTCTAACCGGAACGATGTGCATTGAAAGAAGATGTAATAACAAAAATTGGGAAATGAATGTTGAAGACATGGGTGACAAAAGGCTTACAAAACAAGAGTTTGAGTAAAAGAGTGGGTGCTGGTAGACCCCTGCTGGATGCTGAATGATCAAACTGCAAGTCTCTAGAAAGGTAAGATAAAAAGCACCTCAAACAAACGCTCATGTATGAAGTTTACATTAATGACAGTAGATAAAGCGAAAGTTACTTGTCAGCGTCGTCAGAAGTGGAAGTCCAGCGTCTCTGCCTACATCCTTGGGAAATGGGCTTGATAATATTTATGGTATTATATCGATCGGCACAACTGATTTATGACCCACTTTCCTAATAATTCCTTTAAAACCGTCAAATTAGTAAGGTTTATTGTGTGTGTTGCACTTAGGACGTTATAAACATTAATAAAAATGCGTCACTAGCCTTAGAACTATGCAATTTTAAACTTTGTTATCATTGTACTAGATATGTTTTAGATAAAACAGTAATGATTTGAAATAATTTGAATCTCGAACTGAAATCTGCCTTATAATTCTAACTCTTTTCATTATAGAAAAATTATTATAATTTTAAAAATAAAATGTCATTCTGAAAGTATATCAGAAGTCAAGTAAAGTCAATGAGAAAAAATTTGAACTCAATATCTAAAAATTAAATTGTATAATGGGTAGTCTCGCAGAACAAAGAGCTCGGATTGTAGTGCTCAGTGAGGAAGGCTATGGCATTCGAGAAATATCACGAGTGTTAAATATAAGTCGGAACACAGTGAGTACATGGATCAGACGGCACGCTGAAGAGGGCATTCTTGAAGATAGACGAAAACATAATCATGGCGTTCGACGAATAACAAACCAACAAACAAAGTACAGATATGCAGCATCATTATGAAGAACATCCTTTTTCTCGTACCCAAGATTTCGCGGCACGTTACGACGTTTGTTTACAACCCATAAGAAATCATTTACACCGAATTGGACTGCATTACCGGCATTATGCTAAGAAAGTACACTTAACGAATGCACACAAAACTGCAAGATTAAATTTTGCACGTAATTATTTAGACTTTGACTGGACTAATACCATATTTTCAGATGAAAAATCATTTAGATCTTCTCAACATGGTCGCTTAACTTTGTGGCGTTATAACAATACGTGATACACAGAGGATCACGTAGTACCCAATCAATTATCTGGTCGAATTTCAGCTAACATGTGGGCCTGGATGGGTACCGGGGGTATAGGTGAACTTGTCCAAATTTCTCCTCGTCAAAACGCATTAAACTATGTCGATTTGTTGGAAGAATCAATGTTACCGACAGTGCGAATACTGTACCCACTTGAAGAAGTCCCTGTATTCTCCTACGTTCACAACAATTGTCGAGTACATACCGCCAGAATTGTCTGGAACTGTTTACCCAGCATGAAGATGAAATTACTCTAATTCCATGACCATCTAGGTCACCGGACCTCAACCTAATAGAAAATTTATGGGGTTTGATCGTTCAAATGTGGGATAACAGAAACGAGAGGACCAAGGAAGCAATTGAGCAGCACTGTAATGAAATTTGGAATTACATGAGGGGAACCGACATCTGTAATCGTCTAATCGGGTCGATGCGTAATCGACTATTAGACGTCATTGAAAACAATGGTGCTTATACCCGGTTTTAGGTTTAAGTAAAGTAAAATGAGTGCCATTTCTAACTATGAAATACTACAACCAACTAATAAAATTAACAAACAATTTTTTTTTTCTTCCACATTAATGTTGTTAATGTTTTATTTTCTTCTGTATTTTTGCTACCTAACGTATAACGATAACCCTAATATCTAATGTTGTATATACAAAAGGTTTGGCTTGTGTCACCTTTGGCTTGTCGATTTATGACCGATTCCGATATCTCACTATTCACTCCACTTCACTTCCCCTGCTTTACCGTAGGTTGAATTTTGACATTGCTTGTATAGAGATTACTTCAAATTTTTATCGTTAGTAAGGCAAATAAACGGTCGGTAAGATATAGGAAACGGCACTTAATCCAACATACTTAATGACAGAGATAGTAATAGCACGTAATAGCATTTGTCAGATGTTACACGAGTATAGACGAGTCTCTCCGATCTGTTTAATACAACGTAGTCAGTAACTGTCAATGTCTAATAACATGATAACAAGTTCGTTACCAAGGAAATGTATGTTCAGGCGAATCTCAACCTAATTGTATTTCACGACTGTAAGAAAATGACCTTATGGTGGGTCATGATTCAATTTGTTTGATTGTATCTATTTCATAAAAAAATCTAAACATTTTATTACAATTTTTTAAAGTTTTCTATGGGACTCTACCGAGGCCTTTCAGTGCAATTATAACACATCAGCGTTGTCATACAACGTGGAAAAACGGCCAGCATTTTAGGAACTCTCCCCACTGACAGCGACCTGGACTATAATATTTTTACCTGTAAATGTCTTTTTTGTTTTATTTTATAGTGCAGTTTAATTTCTAAGATTGTTTACTTATTAATTATATTTTTGATATTGAACAAAATATGTTAAGTAATTTATTGTATGTCTCCAAAAATATAGATATTTTTTTTTGATCAAATTAGGCGTTCAATTTGATAAATTTCAGTAGCTTTGGATTCATTTATGAGGTCTTGTGAAGGAATACTTTGTATGAACATGTTTTGACCTTGGCTTCAAGCCAAAACAGGCCGCTTTATTGACCTTGCAACAGCGATTGCTTGAACATTTCACATGAAACTTTAATTTTTATCTTGTTCATCTTGGAATACGGGTAATATCGTGTTTTACAGTTCCGATACCTAAAAATAAAATGGGCTAAGTGCGTTACCACCACGCACACTGGAGGGTTATATACATGCAATTAATGTATCATATTTTTTCGTTTGACGATGAAATATTAAACGCTAGTAGCACTAAGGAGGAATACAAGTGGTTAATAGCTGAAAGAAAGATTGTAGGAAAGACCGCGGGTCCAATACGATAATGTAAGGTATAATTTTACAGTAAATTATAAAAAAACTTTTCCATGTAAAACAGTGGACACTCAAATTCCCGACGATTGTTTTACTTTTAATACATATAGCTAGAAATGCTCATATTAAATTCTTCATACACAAAACTAAGTTTTAACATTTTCAAGTAAAGTAAGCGATCTGACTATATAATATTTTCTTAAGTTTTCGCGGCTTTTATACATAATAAAACTATGTTTTAGCGGTTTTAAGCGTGGTAATTTATTTGATTTGATTATTCCAGCGTTGCGGCCGCTTTTCAGTGACCGTGGTCAGGACGACAAAGATGACAATTGTCCAAAAAGTATTGTTAAAGTTTTATTTAGCCCACCGCCAACTTGTTCATTTTAATTATTCAGTTTTAATTTTGTTTATGTTTATTATTTACTGTATGGGAGCCTAATCTAATTTACCACCGCTTCACAACATGCTGTGGCTTGAAGAGAAAAAACGGCGCAAGAAACTCTTCAGCAAACATGCCTAGCTCTAAAATTTTTACATAATACTAGCTGACCCTGCGAACTTCGTACCGCCATATTTTCTGAATTCCTAAAAGACTTAGTTTCATGACACAAAAACAAAATCGAATTATAGGCCTATAGCAATAACCTCTTTGCTCTCAAATGTGATGGAGCGTATTATCAACGCGCAGTTTTTGGGTTACCTGGAAGATTACCAGCTGCTAATTGATCGGCAATACGGCATCCGCCACGGTCGCTCAGCTGGGGATCTCTTGGTTTACCTAACCCACTGTTGGGCTGAAGCCACTGAGAGCAAAGGGGAAGCACTGGCAGTCAGTCTAGATATTGAGGCCTTCGACCGGGTCTGGCACAGAGCTCTTCTATCGAAACTGCCATCGTAGGGATACCTGAGGGACTTTGCACCTGGCTATCCAGCTTTCTTGATGGGCGCAGCATTCAAGTCGTTGTCGACGGTTGCTGCTCTAGTATCAAGCCCATCAACGCTGGTGTGCCCCAGGGTTGTGTGCTATCGATAACGTTGTTCATCTTGCATATCAATGATATGTTGTCTATTCGCAACATTCATCGCTATGCGGATAACAGCACTGGCGATGCGCAGTACTCTAGTCGTGCAAACGTCCCTCGATCATTTGTGGAGGAAAGTCGGGTTAGACTTGTGTCTGAAGTTGAGCATTCTTTGGAGAGAGTCTCAGAATGGGGGAGATAGAACCTTATCTATTTCAATCTCAAGAAGACACAGGTCTACGTATTTTCTGCCAAAAAAACTGCATTTGAGCAAGCGCTTCAGTTCCAAGGAACTCCCCTTACCACCTCCAAAGTATTGGGATTCTCGGTGTTGATATCGCGAACGATGTACAGTTCAGGGGCCATCATGAAAGCAAGGCAAAATTTGCCTCCAAGAAGTTGGGAGTGCTAAACCGGTCCAAGCAGTACTTCACACCGCGGCAACGCCTTGTGCTTTAAAAGCCAAGGTGAGGCCGCATATAGAGTACTGCTCACACCTTTGGGCTGGAGCACCTGCCTACCAACTTAATCCCCTGGACTGTATTCAACGTCGAGCCGTTCGAGTTGTTGTTTGCTGTACTCCAGCTATAAAAATAAAAAATATGCGCTTACCAACACATTTTGCGATTCGTTTTTACATATAAGATTAGCTTCTGCCCGCGACTTCGTTCGCGTGGAAAGGAAGGTAATCAACACCCGCGATTTTGAAACATTCTTTATTGGTGCTCCGCTCCTATTGCTCTTAGCGTGATGGTTTATAGTCTGTAACCTTCCTCAATAAATGGGCTATCTAACACTGAAAAAAAAAATCAAATCACACCAGCAGATCCTGAGATTAGCGCGTTCAAGCAAACAAACAAAGAAACAAACTTATCTGCTTTATATATTATATATAAAGATAAAACACTTTCACTGATACCACACCCTGTCAAATTATCCGCTCCTATTATGATACGTTGCAAAGAAATTACTTTTAGTCTGTTATAAGCTGTTTAATTAATTAAAGCTTTTTAGCTATCCCACGGGAACTATTTAATTTTTCGGAATCAAAAGTATCCTATACGTTGACCAGGGATATAAGCTATCACCATACAAAATTTCATGTAAACCGGTCGAGTCGTTTCGGAGATTAGCCGGTACAAACAGACAGACAAACCGACAAACAGATCAACAAAAAATTTGAAAAAAATCCAAATTAGTTCTATTTCACTTCTTACATCGCCCTGATCCGGTTTTTAGCATTTTTTTAATTGCACATAAATTCCTCTACAATGTTATTATAAGTATAGATTAAAATGGGTGGAATAATCAAAATCAAATAAATTACCGCGCTTAAAACCGTTAAAACGTAGATCTGACTATAACATTAGGCTCATATAGAGTAAACAATAACAATGAATAGAAATTAAAATTAAATAAATGAACAAGTTGAGGGTAGGGAAATAATGATTTTAACATTACTCGTTGACACTTGATATAACTGTCTTTCGTGATCACGGCAAGTGAGAAGTGGCCAAAGCGTTAAAATAAAAATGAATTAAAATGCAACGCTTACAACAGTTAATGTGGTTTTAGTTAAAATATAACATAGATAGATAGATAACTCTTTATTGTACACCGATACAAACGGGAACTTAAGACTAAAATTATATCTAGTTACGTACAAAGGGCGGTCTTATCGCTAAAAAGCGATCTCTTCCAGACAACCCCAGAAGTTATTCACTATTTGTACAATGATCAGTACTACCCTACACATTTATAGTACTTTCAATGAAAATATATTGAACAGTTTATGTTGAGTACTTTTTAAGATATGGGGTCTTTACGATAAAATGTTTTTTAGTTCTGTAGGCATGTTGCGAAAACCAGTCGTTTCTTACCTTTATGGAATTTGTATGTAGTTTGTTTTACACCATGGAGTGGAGCACTGGTGAACTGTAATACAGATCTGCATAGATCTAGAATGGGCACCAGTCTCACACAACAGGTCCAATATCACTCGTAAGTCATTGTGTGAGAAAATAAAATAAAGTTTCTTTCAATTAGATCTAGAAGAAGTTACGAGCATGAGTCAGTGCATGAATATATTGTATGGTAATTATCTATGAAGGTTTTATAAGAAACTGGTCCCTAGTTTTACCGGTATTCTATTTTCAAAGCTAGCAGCACCACAGGTTACATAATACACAATACAGTATTTTTTTATCTAGGCGCTATTAGTCCTGCGTAAATTTCGTTCTTTCCCACGAAAAACAAAAAGAGTACCTTATATCCAGTCTCGGTTTTAAGCCTACATATATATACCAAAATCGGTGACATTGGTTTTTCCCTGAAAGCACAGATCTACTTTCGCATTCATAATATTGTTACAACTTAGGTCCCGACAAAAAAAACATATTTTATTACTTGCTGGCATTTGAACTTATTATAATTCTTTTATGATGGTCTTCTTTCGTTTACTAATTTATTGGTATACATTTCTAGAACAGCCTATTGTGTATTGTAATTGTTTACGGGCGCTTGCGGCCCAATCAATAGCCAGGTGTGCGGAGTACGTCAACTACGATACGGGCAGATTTGTATTTGTGAGGTATAAAACGATGGCCTGTTGGGTGTGAGATGGTAGTTTAGCGTCAACTACGATCAAGGCGTGACCTGTGTACAGTCGGAAATCTAATAGTGACAGACTCTGTGCGTTTTATTGAATTACGACCTTCTGCATTACTTTTGGATTTGTTGTGTTCGGTTTTATTTGTACCTGTGTTATGCGTGTTAGTATAGTTCTAATAAATTCTATAAATTCCAACGTCATTTAATTCGAGTTTTCCAACTCGTAACACTTTGTATTGCACAGTACGGATGAAGTTTTCTTTTATTGCAGACTTTCAGCAGATAGGCAGACGGCCCACTTAATGTAAATCAGTTACCATCGCCTATTGACATTTGCAACACCAAAGGTACTACAAGTGCGCTGCTGCTCTCTTAAGGGCGACTGAAACCCGGTCCCTCATGCCGGAACACAACTCAAGGCTATTATGGCGACATGCTGTAGACCAGGGGTGGTAGCCATCCAGTCGGGCAAATGCCCTACCACCTGGCTGTGGGTTGTTTTGTCGCCTCTTACGACAGGCCGCGCGGCCGCAGGAATTAGTAATCTTTCTCCGTTCCTGCACAGATAAAGTTTCAGAAGTACTTTTGATCTAATAATATAGTTACATAATAAAATCCACTGTAACTTCTTATACTACATTATCGGTATAGATATCCATAACATCTTTTCTTCATTGTTCAGATCTAATATAAGTTCTCGGCCGTCTGTTTGGCAGGTGCACGCTCCATCGATATTATCATTTTATTACGTCTCCAGCATTGTTTGTTTCCGGACCACTGGTTGTTATATTTGTCTTCATTTCCTAAATATCTACATAAAAAGACTTCAGATCAGTCTTACAAAAAAATCTTTTCCAGAAACAGTATTTATCGTTGTATATACCATTCAAATCTATTTGTGTAGTAAACGAGTGTGTTATGAATTTAAAATAGGAAATAAAATCCGGAGTCTAATTTGGAACATCGGATAAAGCAAGTTATAATTTCTTTTTCGTTCTAGCATTTCGTGAAATCTCCTGATGTACTAGTGATACCTCAGTTACAAGGCGTTCGCTCCTAATCTTCATTTTTTTGGAATTTCGCTACATATTTTCCCGGAATAAAAGTAGCCAATGTGAGAAATTTGATTCCGTTCTGGCTTGATTGAGCGAGATCCATTGCAACTTTCGCTTTTATAATATTACTAGCTGTCCCGGCAGACATCGTCCTGCCCGGAAAAGCTTCAATCGATATGCCGACAGCATTAAAGTTTATAATAAAGAAACAAAAAATAGGGTTTAATCGTAGAGGGTTGAAAATTTAGGGTTGTATGTATTTTTTAAGGCTGTATCATAAAAAAAGTTCAAAAAATTTAAAAAAAAAATTAGGGGTGGTCTACTTAAAATTTAAGGGGATGAAAAATAGATATTGTCCAATTCTCAGACCTACATGATCACAAAATTTCATGAGAATCGGTCAACTCGTTTCAGAGGAGTTTAACTACATACACCGCGACACGAGAATTTTATATATTAGATATATACAGTATATATTTTCGTACCAAATTACATTCGTATAGTCCTAGTACTGTCTGAGATAAATAACTCTTACACACAAAGACGGACGGACCGGATAAACAAACACAAACAAATAGGGAGCACCGTCGGAAGACATGACGATTGCATATTTGCCGAAACGTTTACAGAATCACAAACATTATAAAGTTATATGGTATACGTAATTACATTCCTATAGTCCAAGTATTGTCTGAGAGATAAATAACTCTTACATACAAAGACGGACGGACTAGACAAATAAACACAAACAAATAGGGAGCATCGCCGGAAGACTTGACGATTGCATTTTTGCCGAAACGTTTACAGAACCACAAAACACTGCAAAGTTATATGGTAGCTATTTAAAATTAGGTAGACCGTTTGCCCGCTGGAACCCTTTGTGAAATTCTCAAAGAGACCTAAATAGAGTGCTCGTTTCTCTACAAAAAGTGACTGAGAACCGTCGAGTGTTTAAGCTCAAAAGACTTCTCACGGGTAAACAAAGGGCCACTGTAGCTTGCAATCTCCTCTGTAGTTGGGACTTTGCGTCAGCTGAACTCTGTAAACACCTGCTGCGTCTCTGCCAATGAGCAAAGCATGTGTTCATAACGAACAATAAGTAAGTATACTTTGTTATTTCTTTGAGTTAATTTGGTTATCAAAATTTTAGTTAAATATTGCCAATCAAACAGTGTTGCCTCAAAATATAATTTAGAAACTATTGTACATACTGGGTTCAATTGTAAATCTTAACCATCGGGGAACCCACTCGAACATACACAAAAAAAAACATCAAGATCGGTCCAGGGATTTAAGAGAATTTCGGTGACATACACAATAACATTAAAATTTTATTTATACAGATATCTGTGTAGGATATCTTGAAATTTGCTCCCATCAGAATTAAAGTTACAGATAATCTCTTAATGGCCTTATCCCTGTATGGCCAAGTCAAAAATAAGTAAACATTACGTGGTATAAATTGCTCTAGCGCTAGATATACCAGAACAAGAAAAAGGTAGAGGCCGCTCGCCATAGACCTGGTGATCAAACATTAAACAATTGAGAGACCTCAAGAAAACCTATTTTCCCGAAACGACAACCCAAGACCGCATGGCTTAGTGAAGGAAAGCGAAGAGACCCGACGAAATAATAGGATAAGAAATGGCAGAAGAGGGAAGCTAAACAGACGATTTGTTAAAATAAATATCCTGGGGAGGCCGCAACCAATAGAACCACCCCATACCATTCTGATGAGATTGAAAAAGGACTTGTTTGATCTCTTGTGACTTTTATTAGACTTAGTTTGTGAGAGCCCGGACAGCTTTAGGCATAGGTTGTCTGCGCTTGAGGTGATATCATCCTCCAGTGCACGCCGTTGCCAATGAGAAGGTCTGACGGGAGCTCAGAGGTACTTCGAGCGGAGTGCTAGAAGAACAGCAGACACTACGCGGTGCAACAAGCGTCAGTCAGTCAGTCAGTTTGTTGTGCCTTAAGCCGATACGTTTAAGAATTTTACTTGTAAGAGAGAGAATGTATTTTTTTGAGAATTATGAAACCGAACACGCTATTCTTACTTTCCACTGAACATTTTCGATGAAAACGAGATACGCCCTGAGTATCTAAATTATGACGTAAAGATACGAAAGAAGAACACGACCTTGAGTTGTATTATATATAATTATAATATAATTGTTTAATAAAGTTATAATTTTATAGGTAATTGAGATGTTGACATTTGACATGTAATTATTTCCATAAGGAAAATAATTGACGTGGTATTCCACGTATTAATAAAAGTTTCGTAGAAACAAAAAAGCGTATTCGTCATTTGAACAAGAAACCATACAATCATAAATTTTAACGAAAATAGCTCGTTTCTTAAAAACTTCTTACAACAACTTCTTTTTGTTGAAAGTATTTCTATGTTTTCCCACTTTGTTAGAACTTTCCTATAATAGACAGCCTGAGTTTTGAACTCTGTAAAGGTTAAGAGGCCTATTTTGGGATAGGAAACCATACTAGGTTTTACCACGATATTTATATTACTTTGAAAAGAGTATTTCTCAACAAGTTTTTTGTAATTAGTCAAAAAGTAAATATACTCCATTGAAATCTTACATGAGCATCATTGTTAGATGATGCAATTTTATTTTTGGGACATGTGTGGGGGTCAATAGAAGCTTTTCATCCGTGCAGGAACGGAGAAAGAATACAATTTCCTGCGGCCCGGCGGCCTGTCGTAAGAGGCGACAAAACAACCCACAGCCAGGTGGTAGGGCATTTGCCCAACTGGATGGCTACCACCCCTGGTCTAGAGTATGTCGCCATAACAACCTTGTGTTGTGTTCCGGCATTAGTGACCAGGTTCCAGGCTCCCTAAAGAGAGCAGCAGCGCATTCGTAGCACCTTTGGTGTTGCAAATGTCCATAGGCGATGGTAACCGCTGTCCATCAAGTGGGCCGTCTGCCTGTCTGCTGATCTCCTGCAATAAAAAAAAAAAGCTTAACCTCAAGTTTGTGGGGTAGCCACCCTTGTCCCCCGGCCGCCATCTTGGAAAACACTTTTTTCGCGATATCTTGGAAACTGTCCGTCTTACAAGAAATTTGTATAGTCATAATTTGTAGCAAATTGTTTAGTCTACAAATATGTCGTATAACTTTTTCCTGATAATTAAAAATTAAAGAAGTTATAAGCAAAAAAGTGAGAATTTTTTTATGCATTCCTAACTCTTTTCTTTACCATAAAACTTACCAAAATTTAACTTATCGAATGTTAAGCAGGTAGAAAAGGTCCCCCGTTTTCCCAAAAATAAAATTGCGTCCTCTTACAAATGCAATACTCGGCCCTTAAATTTTAAAATTTCAATGGATTACTCCATTGAAATCTTAAAATATGCCAATAATCTTATGTTGAAATTTTATTTTTACACATTATTCGTTTCTTAGATTTTGTAGATAATATAACGCAACTTTATAAAACATGAGTAAACAGACAAACACGTCGTCATAGTAACACGAGCGAAGTTCCGCTGACATAGCTACTGCAAGTATAAACATGCGTATAAAAGTTAAATTTGCGAATTATAAGTACCATAAATGATAATTCAATCCGCTTCTATAGAATTGATTTATCGAATTTTGAACGAACAAACAAATTAACAATCAACTAAAGTTCTTAAAAAAAAATTGTATTCTCCACGATCATAATCTATCGTGAGTGGTTTACAGACACCGTACTTTGAAGATTTGGTATTATAACCCGAAAGGTTTTATGCGATTATCGTCGGGCGTATAGCAGCAACTCAATATAACTTTCATCGCGTAGGGTATAAAGCTTATTCTTGTTTGAAAAATGAGATCGTTGAAAAAATTCTTTAGACGCGCCCAAGCCTTTGTCGGTCAAAGTTAAACGCCGTTATTATTCATTGGAAGCGCTTTGTGCTGCAACGCTTTTTGAAGATGCTTACTCGCTAAGTCGGACTTCGGAAAGTAAATAGAACAGTTTTATAATAAAACTACGTTGTAACGGTTTGAAGCGCGGTAATTTCATTGATTTTGGTTATTCCGACGTTTCGGTCGCTTTTCAGTTGCCATGATCACGGAAGACAAAGATGACAATTGTCAACGAGTATTAAAGTTTTATTTAGCCTACCACCAACTTGTTCATTTTAATTATTTAGTTTTAATTTTGTGTATGGTTATTATTTACCCTGTGGGAGCCTAATCTAATTTATCACCGCTTCACAATATGTTATGGCTTGAAAAGAAGAAGCGGCGCAAGAAACTCTTCAACAAAAATGCCTACCTCTAAAAAATTATATAATTATATAAAATACACGGCAACTGAAAAGCGGCTTAAAACCGTTAAAACGTAGTTTTATTATGTATACAAGTCGCGAAAAGTAAAGAAAAAACAGAATAATTTTGTTTGAATATTCATTTTATGGAATTGATTACAAACTGTTTAGGCGCTTCCTGGATCCAAAATCTACTATTAAAATCGTTTATCAATGATTGTTCACTGGCGTTATACTGGCAGCACAACAGTCGCTTTTGCATATTCTGTAACATACTTCTGTATAAGACTTGTTAAAAAAAGAACTTGAGATATAAATAGAATAATAGATTTTTTAGCTAGACGTGTTGCTGGGTAGTTTCTTGCCGCTTCTTCTCCTTAACAGTAATAACACGTTGCGAAGCGGTGTACATAGACTAGGAAGTAAAATTAAATTTTAACCTGCATATATGACCTTCAAAAATTGTTCTCGAGTGGAACTTATATGAATAAAAACTTTTGAATTTGAATTTTAATACCAATGGTTCCATTATGAAGCTAGTGAAAACAAGTTATAATTAAAAAAACTAAAGAAAGACGCTTTTAGAAATGCTCGGACTAAAAAAATAGAAAATATTTTTTAATTATAAGGATCACAAAAATAAATTATTATGAGATACGTGGGGTGCTTGACATCAAACACTGCGAATATTCAACCTTTAGCAATTTATAAAATTAGAGTTATTATGAACATACAGTAACGCACGCAGTAACCCACGCTTTCCAAGAAGAAGTCTCGCGTGACCAAAGGGCTGGCCTAAATTTGGCAACGGATAAGCGTTGCCATATAACGCAGGAGTGCGGAAAGCATATTGGGAACGCTTTCCAACGACAGCGATCTGGACTACATATTTTACATGTTTTTAATAGTATTAAAGTTTTTTTTGTAGTTTGATTTATTTATAATATTTAGTTTATTTTTAAGTATTTAGATTAATTTATAATTTACTTTTATTTTAATTACTATGAAATTTTATTTTAAGTTCGAGTTTTATTAAAGCGTGTTTTTTTTTTTTTTTAACCGACTTCGAAAAAAGGAGGAGGATCTTAATTCGTCGGGTTCTTTTTTTGTTTTTTTTATGTATGTTCACCGATTACTCCGTGATTTATGATCCGATTTACGTGATTCTTTTTTGTTCGACGCGGAATAGCTGCCATGTAGTCCCCTAAAAATTTGACATAGTTTGGCCCAGTAGTTTTCATTTTACGAACATTTTTTTGTTCCCGTTTCTTGGGACCTATATTTTTTAAGAAGCGCGACACCATTTGTAAGTCCACACATACATAGTTAGACACTAAAATGTATAAAATAACTTATTTCTAAAGCTATTATTATTAATATATTTTATCTACAACATCTTGAAGTCGGTGCAAAGTAAAAAATAAAAATTACTATATTTTGAAAATTACTAATTATACATTTCAGTTTTTGAAGTCGGTTTTTTTTAAATTACAAATTTTATATTATCATTTTTTAAGTCTCGAAACAAACTCTCTCTTTTCTTTCACCATATCCCCATTGATTGCGGTCGGCACAATATGACTTCTCCTTCCATACTTCTCTATTCTGACGTACATCCTCTGTCACCACATATCATCATATCGTCCTTCACATAATACATCCATCTTTTTTGGTCTACCTTTGTACCTATCTCTCTTGTTGTTTAACATTCTCGAAACAAATTAAAAGTACTTTATTATAATAAAAAAACTCGACTGGTTAATATATCATATGTGTGATAAAAGATCTAAAATGTGGCACTTTCACTTTGTGGATAGTTTATAGTTACTCTGTTTCATCCTTTGATCCGGGCAGGGAATTGGGGGGGGGGGGGGATAAAGAAACTGGTGAAAATTACTTTGTAAAAATCATTTAAAAATAGTGCGCAGAAGACGGTTACGATTGGAACCGGGGCTTGTCTAAGTGGTACTAAGAACTAGAAGACCGCGGGTCGCGGTTGTGGGAGGCGGGAGGGGTTGTCATCGGCAAACCTTCTGCGCACGATTTAAACATACCGACATTCATACATACAGGTCAAGCTAATAAAAACGTTTTAAAATACTTTCACCAATTTTTTTTAGGTATATCCGATGAGTAATTTATCGACATATGGGATAGATCAGATTGAATGGTTTTATAGTTCCTTAGCCAAATAACAAAAAACATAACGATGTCACCTCTACGGAATCCTCCGCTGTTCGGGCTACCACCCAATTTATTTAGATTTGAATTCCATACGAACTGAACAATAAAACTAATCATTTCATTGTCAAAATGATCAACAGAAGTATCGCCAGTAATAAAAAGAAACCTGTTTAAGGAAAAACGGAAATGACGCGACAGGAATTGTGTCGGAAGTAAGGTGCCCAACTCAATTTATAGCCTGTTAAGCGTGAAATTGATAGATATTTGACAGCACTATACGCTACTTTGTTATGTATATATTTTTAATGGACACCGTATGAGAGTACAGCGCTCCAGATTATTGGAGAGGTTTTGTGAGGCAGTGAATGAATCATGATGGTGGGAACTTTGACTAATAATATTGTAGCAGCGTAGGTAAAGGTTCTATTTCTATTATGTTTATGGCGATTTGGTTTCAACGTTACAGGCGCTGATTCGACCAATGTCACAGTAACAGAGAATGTCAGCTGTGGGTTAGTGGCAATTACAGCTCAAAAAAATTGTTCGGTTTTTTTCCAGTTGTAACTTCTGTGAAGCTAGGGACATAAACAACATAAAAAGTTAATCTTACAATACCTTATAGATAAATGTTATTTAATATTATAAACTTACTTAATATATTAACAATTTTTTTATTGGCCAGTACTAAAAGAAAATTTAAGTTGACAGGGCGCGGGAAAACTCCTGGTAAAATATCATAAAGTGGAGTAATAATTTTTTGGGCAGTGAAAAAAGACGTGATCCAAAGGGACTCTAATTCTCGCCAAGAAAACCGGTGGGCAGATATGCCCAATCCTGAGACGAATTATGGTAGAAACCACTTTTTTAAGGAGCAAGGTAGTGATTAAATAATACTTCAGATGGCAGAGAGTATTCACTGTCGAGTCCTGATGTGAACTGATTTATTTTGGAAACGGTAACCTTAAGTACAAATGTTAACAAGTCGTAGTGTTAGTACAATGTATAGCACAAGGTGTGGGTGGGACGGATGGTGTGCGAGCGAGATAGAGCAACAATTAATATCTGTTCTAGTCAGTAGTTTGTTGTCCGCTGCGATGACTAGGTGTATGCTGCTCCCATAGTATACAAGATGGCACAAATTATAACTATAGAACTTGAACAGCTTGTACACGATATTCAAAACTGCTGTTTCAATAATGATAAAGTAAATATTTGGGTACTGACTACAGACAGAGCCTTATCTACACTAATATTTTAAAGAGACAAAGTTTGTGATGTTGTAGGGGGTAATCTCCAAAACAACAAAACCGATTTAAAAAATTATTTCCCTGTTGGCAAGCGACTTATCCCCATTTGACATAGGCTATATTATATTTTCAATGAAATTAGTGACCCTTACTAAACCTCCAATAGTATATGCAACCCAAGGTTTAAAAAATTACCTAATATCTCGTGCGCTGCGAAAACTATTGATGATAAAATTAAATAATGTAGTACGACTTTGCAGAATACATGATTGTTTACAAAAAGTGTCGCGACAGCATACGTCTAACTATTGTAGTTTTTAAAAAATAATTGAAATCCCGTCAATAGGAAAGGCTCTTTATTTGTATCTTGGTATTCATCCTTATCAAAATAAATTTATATTCAAGACTGCTTCAGTAGTAGCATAGTGCTTAAATGCGGATACACCCACTTGCCAGAATTTCATTTACAATATTTCATCTGCTATGATCAACAGACAATATTGTTTCTCATAATTTTATATGTCATACTCATTGTTTACTATATTAGTCACGTGCTAGAAACTTTGTTTCCCATAAAGACAATTTCAATAATATCATTTGTCATAATTATATGGCCTAATTATCATATACCATAACATCATTTGCCATCGAAATTGCTTCTAGAAAAAAATCATAAAATCGGTTTAAAATAATCGATCAATAATAGGTTTAGGTTTGGTTAGGTTAGGTTAGAACATGAACTCGCCGCGGCCAAGCCAGCGTGCAGAGTCGACCGTCAGGAGTCCCACACACCCCTCGGATCACCCCTTCTCCAGGGGCCCGAGGCAGTGTCGCAAGAAGAGACATTCCCCCTGGGTTACCAAAAAAAAAGGTTAGAACATAAAAAACAATGCACGAGCCGAGTGAGCGAAGTGAGCGTGTCGCGGCAGCGGCCGGCGAAGTGCTAGAAAGCCAATCGCTTTTTAGGATAAAGGCGTTGCGGTAATTTTCTACGGTGAAATTAATTTAGTATGGTATTGAAATATTCTGTTAAATAATATTATTGCAATTAATAATATGGATAACAATGCGTATAGCACTCGTGTCATTATCAAATGTAGTGTACGGGCAAACAAGAGTATGTCAAATAACTGTTATGGTAAACAATTCGGGCTACATGGCATATGAGTATTATTGCTTATATTTTTCGGGCAAACAATGGACAACCGCTTAAATTATTAGATATAATGTATCCTATCTCATTCTCTCGCATACTTAGTCAGGCAAGCTGTGGTAGGGTTTAATCGAGTTTCAAAACAAAGTTTCTAAAGAATTGTCACTTCAAAAGTCCGATACGATCGTTTAAGTTGTAATCCAGTAAAAACATGAGGCCAAAAGGTCCATAAGCTTTATTATTTTTAACGTTCTTGTCTATATTAATCGGTACAACGTAGGCGGTGCCATCAAGGCGAAATTTATTGATGTTGAAAAAGCTCGACACTCCCTTCTAAAAGTTTTCCTCCTTAAACATTAGTGATTCCCTACTGAAACACTACACTCCATTAGCGAACTTATTTAAGTTCAAATGCTACAAAATGTTAAAGTAAGCAAAATTTATCAATTTTCTCAATGTGTTTACAGTTATATGTTTATTCTCAGACATATCGTGTTAGTGCAGAACCTTGTAACATTTTATGATGATAATAAACTACGTTTTAACGGTTTGAAGCGCGGTGATTTATTTGATTTTTATTATTCCGAAGTTTTGGCCACTTTTACCTTTTACTAATTTGGTTTATTATTATTATTTACTCTATGAGAACCTAATCTAATTTACCACCGCTTCACAACATGTTGTGGCTTGAAGAAAAAGAGGCGCAAGAAAGTCTTCTCTTTAAGCCACAACATTTAGCGAAGCGGTGGTAAATAAAATTAGAATCCCATAAAGTAAATATTAACCATAAACAAAATTAAAAGTAAATAATTAAAATGAACAAGTATACGGCAAGCTAAATAAAACTTTAACAATACTAAGTAAGAAAAGTAGCAGAAACGTCAGAATAATAAAAATCAAATAAGTTACAAAAATGAGTAGTTTTATTATGTACGTTAGTCGCGAAAATTTAAGTCGATATTATTTTCTGATGACATTATTTTGAAGTGAAACTTTTTTACGGTCGCTGTGATTTGAAACTCGATGGAAGAAAAAGCGACACTAAAAAGAGATAAACACAAAAATTTATAGGACTACGCCTTCGGGAAAATGGGATAGAATACACGCAAAAATATACACGGATATAGCTACCAATGCACACACGTACATAATATTAGCTCTTAAAAGTCCCACTACTGGGTTCAAGTGATCCAATTTTAGGAATAATCTGAGTATACTTGCTAGCGTGGCGAGTTCGGGTCGGGTTTGGGTTCAAGTCGGATTGGCTTATTTCAAATATAGGCTATCTTACGACCTCTATGGTTGAGCAGGCGTCTGAGCTCACTGGAATTCAGAGGCTCCTGGTTAGATTCCTAGAATGGTGAATTCGCAAAAACGAACTTCCTGTTTTTTACTGTGGTCTGGGTGTCTGGGATCGGCCCTAGAGTGGCCCGTTGTTAGGTTGCTTAGCTTGGGAATATACAATGTGTATATCGGCCTGTCGTAAGAGGCGGCTACCTAAGATGGCTACCATCCTCGGTATCGACCATAGAGTATGCCGCCATAACAACTTTGATTTGTGTTCCGGTATTAATGACTAAGTCCCAGTCTCCCTTAAGAGAGCAGCAGCGTATTTGTAGCACCTTTGGTGTTGCAAACATCAAAGGCGATGGTAACCGCTTTCCGTCAAGTTGGCCGTCTGTCTGTTTGCTGAACTCCTAATTTAAAAAAAAACAGTACCTAAATTGGATTATTTACTTCAGTATAAATATTAATCATATTTATGTGGTTTAAAAATATCAAAAAAATAAATAAACCTTACTCTAGTGATGCTTAAATTAGAAATACGTCTCAAGACCTGATTAGCCAGCTTTCCATCAAGCGGGCTGTCTGCCTGTCTACTGTACTTATGCAATAAAAAAATCTGTCAATTTATTATTATTTCTTTATTATCTTTATATACATATTTCTCAAAATATTTTCAAATACCGTAACCCAGAGTGTAAAGTTGCTTCAACTGTGAATTTGTTGGTCAGAATTTAAATCTGCGTCATTGAAAAAAATAAATAAATATAGGTACTTAAATTTAATGACTATAGTAGAATTATTTTCTCCGTGCAGTTTGAGTCATAAATCAAACTTGGCCTCAGTCCGGCTAGGGCGGTGAGCGTGTTGCGCGGGCGCAACGCCATTGTCGATAAAAACTCATTCTTATCAAAGAAAGATTATCATTCTTATAAAAATCATTATTATCATGATTTTTAAAAGATAATAATTATATAAAATATTATTATCTTTTTTGTTGTTAATTTTAAACTTGGATATAAGTATTTATATTTATTTTTAATATAACTTGTTACATTCTGAACTTTTGTACTTATAGTTTTTTAATACATAGATACCGAATTAATAATTTATTTAAAATTATTATTATTCTTATTTTAATAAATACGTTGTTTTATCTATTTTTTTTCTTTCATTTATATCACTAACCCACAAAATGACACAACTAAATACACTATCAATAACGCTTATCGACAACAGTAATGCGTATCACTATACCCGCCCATAAGGCCCGTGAGTGGAAGAGAGAGCGAAATACTCGCTTCACTGCTCCGATTACTTATGACCCAAACTGCACGGAGAAAATAATTCTACTATAAGCAACAATGATTTTATATTAAGCACATATAAACACTTACGTTATGCATTGAAGAAAATTGCTACATGGTTTGTAAGTACCCTCTAGAGATAAACACTTAAAGATAGGCCTTACTCATAATCATTTCTTAAATTTAAAGAAACTGCTCTGCAATTGATTACTGAAAATCTTACCAATAAACTCCTCTTTATTCGAATATTTTGGGTACAACTTACGTTAATCATTCAAATTTCTTTCATCTGTGCTCCTCTTAGGTAAAAAACAGGTAATACACGTTTATAGGTGAAAAGATATTAATTGATTAGGGACTGATTCTGATTCTCTTATTAGAGATGCTTAATCGTTTCTTTACGAGATTATTATAAGTAAGGCCGTTAAAGATTAAAAGACACATTTAACGATGCCTTCCCCGGCGTCTTTATGAATATCGATAGCATTAGTAAAATAGGTTAGTATAAGCCGTAGCCGAGTAGTCTCGTTGACCATTTAGGGTTGCTACATGTAACGCACTTTATGTGCGAAGACATAAACTATAATTGTCCCCTGAAGGGAGGGAGCAAAAACTGTATCCAAATAAAATTTGTTACTAGTTACCTAAATCTAGTTCGATATACGCTTGCGCTATACGACATTTTCATATATATAAATTTACTTTAATGTATTGTTCCAACTCAGGTCCCAACAAAAACAAAATCCGCCTGCATATCTGAAACAAAGCACATTATCACCCGTCGGCATTTGAACTAATAACATTGGAATTTTTTTATGATAATCTTCTTTTGGTTACTTATTGGCATACGGTCTATTATTGTATTGTAATCATTTGCTAGGTGTTAAGGATTTTAAAACAAAAGCTGATTCTAGGAAATTCAGTCCACGCGGCCGGGCGGACATGTTGCACCTGTGCAGTAAACAGTAGTCGAACGATAACCACGAGCGAATCGAAGCGCGTGTACTGCAATCGGGAATCTAATAAGTGACGGACTTTGCGCGTTTTATCTAAATTACGGCCTTCTACATTACGTTCGGACTTGATGTGTTCGGTTATATTTGTACCTGTGTTATACGTGTTCGTACAGTTCTCATAAACTCTATAGTAATTCTAACTGCATTTTAATTCGAATCTCGCACTCATAACAGTATATACATTTTATTTCAGGCATTTAATTAACAACCTAAATTATGAGCTGTAAAGGTTTTTTTAGATCATTTCAAGGTATCAATTTCTTTAATATGATTGTAATTGCTCGTTTTCAAACTAGCAAAATCAAACTAAAGATGTTACGTCAGTCAATTTTATGTTAAATCGCTATGAGCCCGAGCCGAGTATTTTTATAGATTCATTTACACATTTAAATTAATCAAAAACTGTATATATAATAGTAACTTAAACGTAAAATCTTCTGTCGTATGTCTAAGGCCTACGAGTATTGATAAGTATTAAAGCAGCTACGCCGTGGCACGCGTAGCCACGTAGTCTCGTAGTTGCTTACTTTGCTAAGGGTATGAGAGCACGTTACGCAAGCGATTGCGTAAGACGCCCTCTGTTGACTTTGCGGACTTTTCTTTTTATTAACTAAAAACAATTGGACACAATTATTGTAATTATATATAATCTATATTATTACATAATTAGTTTTAAAACTACCAAGTTTGATACTTCAATGTCATATTATAAAATTGTATTTGTGATTATTATTTTAATGAATGATTGTTTTATTTGAGGTAGTGCTACGGTTGTTAAGTAGCATCTTTTCGTGTTTCTTTTTAAAGTTAGTTATTAATTTTGTTATGTACCCTCTTATTTATAAACTATACAATCGGCCATTTTCTTAATTGAATAATAATGTTATATTTTTATTTATTCTATGATTAGCGCCTGTTTTGTATAGAGTAGTTCTCCATTATTTACCTCCATTTTGTATAATAATTATCTTTAATATGATTTGGTAATTATGCAGATTATAATTTAAAATCTTTCAATTGTATATATACGGTATTTACATGCTATTTTCAGGTTGACAGACGCGATGGACTTATACTGTGTTCAGTTTATTTTATTATATGTAAATGTTTGAGTATAATATCTTATATAAAATATTATCTAGAATTTCCTAACAATAATGTGTTAATTTCTTTGCATTCATAACCCTTTAGTTAAAATAGTTTATCAATGACTTCAAACCGCTATCGGTTGTGCCAGTTTTATATACTGTAAAATTGTTGCAGGGTTGGCGAGGTGATTCTAAAATGCTTGTAAAGTGTGAAGAGTTAGTGTATTTAATGTGTTAGAACCGTAAGGTTCTCTGATTATAAATAAATGACTTGTTGCTGTTCTTCTATTATCATAAACCCTCCCGAGTTGTTGCAAGTATTACATTAGGTTCACCAAACCCGAATCTAATGTGCAATATAATTTATGTTCATTAATTGGTTAAGTGCGTCTGAGTCATTGAAAGCTTTCGTCCAAGTGAAGTACGTCCACTACCTTTTTATTTGGCTTTTTTAAGACTTTGGGAGATAATATTTTCCAACTATTAATCCAATATCATTTCGGCAGAGGCTTCATTCTTAAACGCCTGTCGTTGTTCGTTTTCGTCCGATCAGGACAAGAGTCAATCAGATTTTAGATATAAGATAGAAAGCAAAAGATTTCTTCAAAATTTAACATACCCGGAAAACGGAGTTTAATACAAAAAAGCAATGAATGTTCTAAAACGGAAACGAACGAGGAAAGCAGTTCGATAATAAGCCCCCAGGAACGGGGCAAGAATACTAATACCTGCGGTCGGGCGGCCTATCGTAAGAAGGGACAAAACAACAAACAACCAGCTTTTTTTCGTTATGCCGGAGAGTGGCGTATTAGGGTCACCAGCGGCATGTGTCCAGATAGTAAAGGTGTTCCCGATATACTAGCACTCCACTAAACCTGAACCTGCTTTCCATGTGCCCGCGCTTGTGGTAGGAAGAGCATGAGACTTAGAAAGTAGTTATGCCCATGCTCTGAGATACTCAGAGGGCTCCGTGAAGAAGTGCAAACTCATTTAATTACGGGTGCAGATTTACGCATTTGGAAAACCGAACCAGCTATGGCCGCCCTTGGTGGTTATACTGCCATACCTTGAGTTGTGTTCCGGGATTAGTAGCCCGGTCCAAATACTCCCTTCGAGACCAGAAGCACATCGGTAGTATCTTTATTGTTTCGAATGTCTATAGGTGATGTTAACTGCTCTCCATCAGGTGGTTGGTGACGGGCTATCAGCTTATATGCTGAACTCAGGCAACAAAAATAAACTAAATAAAATAATACATAAGAAATACTAAAGACCTATTAAAGAATACTATAAAAACATATTATGTAACCATGGGATACGGCGTTCATTCCTATTGTGTAATTACTATTTTCATTGATGCAATACAGTGTAGCCAAATTAACGGGAAGATGCTGAGGTGAGGCCGAAGTTATAAGACTTCTTTCTTAGTTCTGTTTTAAGCTGGCCGCATACGCTAGGTTTCCTGATCAGCAATTCAGACTCGGAATTCCGTAAGACTAGCGCAAACATTATGTACATTAGGTCAGAAAACTGCCTAAGTGGCGCATGCATTCCGGTCAGGATCGAACCTGCGCCCTTTGAGCATGGGACGCGTGCGGTAGCCATTACGCTACTACGACTTATATTGTAAATAAAGTTAAAGTTTAATAAAAGTGTATTACAATGAGCTAAAGTCACGGTGCCACCGAACCATTATTTACTTCTGCCCTTGGTGGTGGATAATCGATTGATGATCTGTTAACTTTGCTTTGTACTTTATATTCCGAAAAATATACGCATTTACATTCTCATACATATAAATTACTATTTACTTTTTTTTTTTAATACTGTAATATATACATTACATACTATTGAATACAATGTAAGAAAACTTAACTTATTTGTATTGTATTCTACCCATAGTCCCTCAAGACTATAAGTAGAATACTGAGCCCAGATCACCGTCTTCTATGGGTAAGGTGCCTAGAAGGCTGGCTACGTTTCCTCGCTGGATCGCCATACTGATCCGTTGGCCGAGGTAGGCACCAGCCCTCTGATCACCTGAAGAGTTGATGAGTCGTTTTGATAAATTTTGGTAGAGGCTCATGGCCTCAGGACCCCACAGTCCAAGCGTCTCGACAGCAAACAGCACAAACATATAACTCTCACTGAGGGTTGCATATTTCCACCGCTTGAGTGATTCCGCTGTTTCCGCCGCCGAACCGGCCGATCTAGAAGTGTTTGGTAAATGGGATGCGGCCAACGTGTCTACGCAAGTCGCATTCCACACCAAAGGCTTGCCACGCTGCCAAGGAATTAGAGTCATTCCGTCAGGGCGCCTGCAATCATCACGTGCAATACCGTTCGGCTCCAATAGCGCCGGCACGTTAGATTTACTTATCTTTAATCATTTAAGTGTATTGTAGCCACCCATAACCTTAATTTTTTGCAATTTCATTATTCTATTATCTAGTGAAATCTCGGAGTCTATAGTAATAATAATTTCCCCAAATAAACTTCCACAGTAAAAAAATTACAGTAGCGCGCGTCAGAGTACTGTTACACGCAAACAAAGTGAATGCACTCCTGCAGTTTATTACCTTTCCCGCATTTGGACTTCTTTTATTTACTTGTGTTTAAATTTTGTAATTAAGAACAACATCCTATTGTTACTGTACTCGTATATGGCCCCAGGTGTACAGATTACGTTATCGCGGTCGATCGTTGTATTGAGTAGGTTAGTATAAAACAATGCCCGAACGGAGGGGTGAGGCAGTCAAGCAAGGATTACGATACGAGCAACACGTGTACATTCGATAAGCTATATACGGACGGACTTTGCGCGTGTTATTGAATCGTGCAGTTTGTACTGTTTGTGTCCAGTTACATTTGTACTTGTGTTATACGTGTTTGTATAGTCTAATACATTCTATAGTAATCCCAACGGCATTTGAATTCGAGTCCCGCGTATATACGAATACGAAAATACGAATCTTGTTAGCGGAACAGAGCTAATAAAGCATAGCCAGCAACACTCTGTAATTTCCGCTTGCGAATACAATTCAATAATTATACTAAATCTATTACCAGTGCGAACGATATCATGGGCGTAGCTACTAAGTATAAATTAGACATCTATCAGTAAACTAGCTATCCATAAAACCGAAACGAGGCAGTAAATAAAATGTTTGCGATATCGAATGAGTTGTCAGTCGCGGATAATGCCGTCCGGATACGATCACAATCGTCGTCTCTACTTGTCTGCATTTATTTATAGAAATTTTAGCTTTGATTTTGAATGGATTTTGTTGCTTCAACTTATAGCTTTTACTATCTTTCTCTTTAAATCAAATTCATTTATTCAATAGATGGTTATCATGGTATATATAATTTCAGTGTGGTAGGGTAGTTAATGAAAATTAAGTACATTAACTCATTTTTATTACAACACACATGCATAATGCAATATTTTTTAAATATCAGTTATATGTCCTCTTTAACATGAAAATATTGTTATGACCTAAACGCCGACAAAAAAAACAAATTCACACCTGCATACCTGTTAAAACACATTTTATTACCTTTCGGCATTTGGACTTCTTTTGTTTACTTTGTGTTTAAAATTTGTGGTTAGAAAACAGCCCATTGTGTATTGTAATCTTATATGGCAGTAATTAGCGAGGTGTGTCCGGATTTAAAGTACAAACTGATTCTAGGAAATTCGGTCCATGCGGCCGGGCAGACATATTGCATCGGTGCGGTATAAAGCAATGCCCCAATGGAGAGAGGGCATTCAAGCAATTACCACCAGCGAAGCAAGACTTGTATACATTCGGTAATTTATTTAGTGATGTACTTTGTGCGTGTTATTGAATAACGATCTTCTGCATTACGTTGGGACTTGTTGTGTTCGGTTATATTTATACCTGTGTTATACGTGTTTGTATAGTTCTAATAAAATCTATAATAATTCCAACGGCATTTTAATTCGAGTCCTGCACCTCCTAACAAAATTTAAAGACTAAGTACTTATAAATACTATACAATGTAATATTTCAAGTATATAAATATCGTGATCTTCTGACACAATTTCAAATTTAAAAGTTTTATTCAAAATTAGTTCCACTGGAGAATACTTTTTGAAGGTCATACATATAAGTTAAATTTAATTTTACTTCCTATTGTACGCCGCTTCGCAACGTGTTATTGACTTTAAGGAGAAGAAACGGCAAGAAACTCTCCAGCAACACGTCTAGCCAAAAATTGTTTTTCTTTATGTTTCTTATTCTATTTATATCTCAATTTCTTTTTTTAAAGTTTTATAAAGAAATGTGTTACAGAATTACTTTTAGAAGAATTCATTCGCAGTAAAACAAAGACACAGTAAGACGAAAGAAAAATATTGTTTATGTGATAATCAGGCCTTTTTTGTCACTTCTTTTTTGGGCGCACGCTAATTATTGAAAGTTGTAAGTCTATAATTAGTTTGTAGCTCACTCCAAAAACCTGTTTAAAAATTCTTTTTTTTTTGTAAAGGTTATCAAAATTGTTTTATTTTTAATTTTTTAATTGTTTCATTTTTCAGTCTTTATGATAATTTTTCGATATTTTAGAAATTTCCTTTATTATATGAGATAATGACGAGTCGTAATAAATTTTCTACTACAAAATATCTCCATAAATTCCTTACATGTTTGGGAAAAATTAAAACGTTATACAGACGGTCGTATAAGAGGCTGGAGCTATAGAGAGGGAGTTTTATAATTTAAATATTCTTCAATAATATAATATTTATTTTTATGAAAGATACTTTTCTAATTGGTTTGAAATTTAGTGAAAGGCAGGTCTAACATTCCATTATTGAAGAAGCGTATACCAACCCTCAAGAAAAAAGACAACACTTTTTGTAATCTGAAACATGGCAATATCAGTCTATTACAATGCATGGTGTTGAAATTGTGTGTATGTGTTTTATTTTCCGTATATTTGGCCGTCTGAATGGGTATCACCCCTAGCCTAGAGTATGCCGCCATAAAAACCTTGAGTTATGTTCCGGCATTAGTGGCCAGATTCCAGTCTCCCTTTGGAGAGCAGCAGCGCATTATTATTCAATAAAAAAATGCTTTATCGGTTCAGCAATTGAAGCGTGAAAGTATAACAAAAAAACACACGCACATATAATGTAAGCTAGTATTAGTAGGATCAATATTATAAATATGTTTATAAAGAAATACGTCGTTAAAATTTAGTACGTTAAAAACTAAATTCGGTTAAGTAATCGCATAGTTTAAACCTTATAAAATATAAGTATTTATTAAATAAAAACCATATTAACCATATTAGATATTAATATAATTCCGTGATAAGCAAAAGCTTTATAGTTTTAGTAGGCACGCGGCAATATAATAAAAATATAGGCTAGCGTTACACGAAACCGTAATAATATGCGTAATGAACTCTCTTTGTCCTTTTGTGCCAACGTGTGCAAGGCCTAAGGTCAAGGTCGAGTGCCACAGCGTGGTCGGCTGTTAATTACATTAGCATTGCGAGTCACCAGTTCAAATCCTGATAAGGGACGATAAGAAATGAAATATTACGAACGTGTTGTAAGAGCACGTATTCGTTATTCAGAAAAATCTACAGGTTTGAAAACAAGCAAAAAAACATTCTAGACATCAATGGAAAATATTTTTTTAAATATGCATAACGCGACGGCGCTGGATTTCATGACAAGTGGACTGTGTTAAATTATAAGAAAAGAAGTATGGGACAATTTCGAAGGGAAGTATAGAAGGAAAAACACGAACATATGGTTGATAGGTATGAGTGACACGCTACTTCTCAGCTCCCTACTTTGTTTGTTAGATCACATATGTTACATTTTTCATATTCTAATTTATATTAATTTATTAGAGATATTTACAGTATAGAGACTTTTATTTGTGTGAATCTTTATTTAACACTACATTATGTTGCTACAAGTTGCAGGACTCGAATTAAAATTCTGTTGGAATTATTATAGAATTTATTACAACTATACAAACACGTATAACACAGGTACAAATATAACTGTAAACAACCAGTCCAAACGTAATGCTAGATTCAAACACACGCGCAAAGTCCGGCACTAACGTTTTGCTTCGCCTGTAGCTATTGCTAGACTGCTCCCCCCTCCCCCCCTAGGGCATTGCTTTATACTGTACAAATACAATATGTCTGCTCGACCGCGTGGACTGAATTTCCAAGAATCACACCTAGCTAATAATTACTACCATAAAATATTACAACAATGCACTGTTTTTCTAATCACAAAGTTTAAACACAAATCAAACAAAAGACGTCCAAATGCCGAGTATGTAATATAATGCAGCTGTGAATTTGTCTTTTGCCGGCACCTAGGTCGTAACAATATCATGTAAGGACAATAATTTTTGTGTCCATGCGTTCTGTCTAACTGCATATTATGCTACACTTACTGGCCTGGTTTCACCGTGTCGCCAGTTTATAGAAAAATGTTGCTAATACGAAAGTGGTGGTGTACAAATATGACCGCCACAAGCATATTCGGCAAATAAGCAGTACGGTGCGAAGTGATATTAACTGTTATTTCATAGTATTGTTACACGCCGACAAAGTAAATGCACACCTGGTTTATTACCTTTCTCGCATTAGGACTTCTTTTGTATACTTTGTGTTTAAAATTTGAAATTAAGAAAAACACTCTATTGTTATTGTACTTGTTTGTGGCCGCAGGTGTGCAGATTACGGTTTCTCAGAAACTTCAGTCCACGCGGTTGATTGTTGTATTGTTCAGTTTAGTATAAAACAATGCCCGAAAGTGGGGGGGGCGTGAGGTAGACAAGCGACAATTACGATACGAACAAGACGTAAACGTGTACATTGATAAACTACATAGTGACGGACTTTGCGCGTATTATTGAATCATGCAGTTTGTACCGGTCGCGAAGTAAAAACTGCAACCAATGATGTCGGAACAGCTTACAGTTGTTATGGCGGCATATTCCAGACCAGGGGTGGTAGCCATCCAGTCGGGTAAATACCTTAACAACTGGGTGTGGGTTGTTTTGTCGCTTCTTACGACAGCCTGCCAATATTACTCATACGACAGATATATAATATTAGCACTGATGGGTCAATATATCCGAAGTTTTGTATACCAGAATCGATTGTTCTATCAAACATGAAAGCTCGGTGCGATGACATGATTTAAAATTCACATCTCCAATACGTCAGGCACATGTTGCTGGGTCATCACTCGTGTAGGCGGAAACACGGGTTGACATGACCGACAGATCGACCTTAGACCGCGGCCGCACAGGCAAGGCGATAGCGATTTTAATAGAAAAACGCACCTATAGGAACAAAACGATTATCGTAGCATTTATTTATTAGTTTCTTATTTCTACAATTTTGTAAATTTTCGTTAGACTAATTATTTAATTACATAATCATGTTATAAAATTGTTATTTTCTCAGAAGCTTCTAGGTAAATAAGGAAGAAATTTAACAGGAAGGTATATCATATTACATGCTGCTACACAATTGTATAATAAAAGTGTAATAAATCGTTATCAGAAGTGGCTGCCATGTATATGAGAGACGACTTTAGAGTATCATTAAGTAATATTAATATAGTTTGTAAGTTATTGTAGTCTTAAAAATAGGACCCTGTGCATCCTAACATTAACATAACAGTAATTTAACTATGAAGTGAAAAATGCCAAATAAATTCTTGGTTAAGGTTTAAAATGTAACGACAATTAGTTAGGATAAGATCCATTGAGTAGTTTTTGAGATGTGACCTCACATCTTTTCACTCATTTTCGATTAAATGTTTTTTTATGATTCTAAATCATAAAAAAAATATCCGTTACTTGCCTAGTGCCATATGCGTTGTTCAGACAAAATCTTTAGCTCGTCCGCCTTATAAATGGGACTGTGACCTAAGAGTCTGATTTACACCCATGCAGTTGTTGGCGCCAGTCTCGCAGGCACTCGTACTGTGTAAACACTTTCTGGTGCCAGTCTAGTATTGGCGGCAAGCATTAGAACGGAATAGAGACTGCGGTTATTTTTTATACGGCATTGGGCTCGCTATCTGCCAGACCGGCGCTGACATGACGGCGACTGGCGCCAAGGTCTGGATACATGTATATTATCCACATGTCTACAGTTCAATAACACATACATAACTTCACGCCAGGTCCCTTGCGGGGTAGGCACGAAAAACAGAGCGCCATACAGGCTTATTCTTACACACCTCACTTGCTTCTCTCTCTCTGTCTCTCTCAGTTCAATAATAATAAAGTCAAATCAATTGTTACAATTTTACAAAATGTCGTAGCCTCAGAATTTTCATGAACATACCAACTTATGTTGTCATATTAGATGATCAGCATCATCATCATCTAAGCGTTAAATCCCAGCTGCGTTCGGAGCGTTCACTCCGACGCCCAGAGCCCACTTTCCTACTTGCCACTTGGCGCGCTTCAGCATTTGAGACCATTATTACGTTTGTCATCCTTCACAACGTCAAGCCAACATTTCTTGGGCCCTTCCCTTCGACCGGTACCTGGCGGAGGCGGCATGGATAGACATTTGTTCCCCACATATAACCGGCCGTAAAACGTTACCGTACCAGTATAAGCGACGACAGTATGTTATCATATTAGTTGGATCATTCAAATTTTATCTCATTGTAATACACAGAACTGACTGAGTGACAATTAATAATTCAAGTTTATGTTTATACTAGCTTTTGCCTGCGGTTTGGTTCTCGTTAATGTTATCCCACGGGAACTACATTTCCCGGGATAAAAAGCAGCGTATGAGCTACACATCATAGTATTGTATATTCTGTTTACTGACCTAGAAACCTCGGTCGTCCTTAAAACACCCCACCAGAGTTTCATCACAATCTGATCAATGGTTTAGGTACACATAGAAGGCAAATATACATACACACACACACGCACGCGCACATATATACACACTCACACACTTATAGGTCTTTGCGTTTAACTGTCAGCGACTAAGTCTCGCCATATCGCCTAGGTTTTTTTAGGCTATGTGGCCAAAACACTTCAGTATCCCTTGTGGACATACTATTGATAACCTCTAGTGATTACAAATATAGAGATGTAGTATGGAGGCATTTGTTCGGCAAAATGTCTACATACTTCTTAGCACTCGATGCCAACACTAAGTTATAACACAGGTCTTTAAGGGTTGAAAAAAGGAAAAAAACTTTTTGGTTTTTGTGGTGTTTTCGTCCATCTGTCTATCTTGTCTTTATATATTTCTTCCCTTTCAGAATCTACTAAGTCCATAATGACGAAATTTGTCAGGGAGGGTGCAGTCTATAATGAAGGTGCGCTACACAATGGTGTAGTAAAACCGCGAAACAACAAAAAATTGGTGATGACTGCCATAAATGTGATTGAGGGTTGAAACTAATTTTTCAATAGAGAAGTTGTTCAGTGTGGTGATGTTAGTTAGATTTCAAAAAGTCAACAGGAATTCGTTTTACACTGCGAGTGTAAAACGAAATCTGTTATCTCTTTTTCCTCACCGTAGTCCCATTAGTCTTCGAGTGAAACAGTAATTCATACAGACAGTGATAATGTTATTAATTGAATACGGAGCCCTGAAAAGTGATACTTGACCGGTTTGTAATCGTAGAGATCTTTAACCTGACGTAACCCTCGACCATTACAACCCTATATAGCCATAAAATAAAGTTTCGCAGCGTTGCGGCAACCGTTTGCTTCATGAAAGTCGTATTGCGTGTACCTCCCACATATATTTAAGTAGAACTGAGTGACCATGACCGTTCCAGAGGTGCAAGACATTCCTTAACCAAAACTTAAGCCCAGGATGGTAAGAAGTTTGTTATTCGAGAGACGAAAGTGATCTATTCAAGCATGAGGTCGGTTGGCGCACGAGCGTTGCGACGGCGCTAATAGTTCGAGTGCCTAAATAAGCTTTTCATCCCAGGTTAACATTCTGCTTTACATTTTATCTACGAAGAAAGTAGATAAAAACTGATTAGTTAAACAAACAACCATTTCTCTTATGAAATGAGGCGTTCGATTCATAAATCTAAATCTAAAGAACTCATTTAACACGTCACCCATGAAACGCTAGATAAATTTATTTTTGTTTGGCTTTCTACCAGCCTACCTACATACCAGTACTTTTTAGTCGCCAATTTTTCAACGTCTCCTCTTATTGCGAGCAAGTCAACTTGTTAAGGAGGAAGTGGAGCGGCAGCGTAAGCGAATACTCTTGCTCCGCTCCCACCAAAGGCGAACGCATTGGCGCCAAGGGGAAAGCCCGCAGTGAGCGGGTGGCGTGGGTGGATTCCTGGAGAAAGGGTTACAATTTTCTGTTATGTCATCGAGATGGCAATATGCCGTGTTCCGTGCGCGTTCAACTCTCCTCCCGTGGGGCGCGTAACATATGCACGCAATAAGAGACTGAAGAAGCCGGGACGTAGTTCTCCCAGCAACGGATGAAGCCGTTGGGCCACCGCATGCCAGGGCCTACGGAGGGATTAGGCCATGTACTCTTGTCTCTAGCATAAGGGCGAAGGATGGAACACAGAGGAGTTTTAATGGGTATCTATGTCCCTGGTGTGGCCATAGCACTCCCGCTTCCGGTACTAGTGCCACCTCGACTTCCGACTCCGAATCCCAGTTAGTTGGATTAATATAAAAAAGCTGTTTCGTGTTGTGTATATGGCAAAACAAGCGCCGAGGACATGGTTTGAGAAATTCCTCAATGCCCTCCTCTAGGCCAAAGGCTCGGCACGCCCATCCATCTAACGTTTGAAAATGGCCATCATTTTGGGTAGTTCTCAATAGACATCGATCTGGCACAAACATTTTATTTCCTAGTTTTTTTTAACAACTGTATAGATAGGTATATCCTAACTAATATTATAAATGTGAATGTAAGTTTGTTTGTTACGCTTTCACGCGAAAACTACTCAACGATCATCATGCAACTTTGTACACATATTCTTGGAGATATTAGAAGTAACATAGGATACTTTTTATGAAAAAAAATCCACGCGGACGAAGTCGCGGCCAGAAGCTAGTATTGTTTATATTTAACAAAGTAGCTCCGTTGGCTCAGCGACCCAAAGTGAGTCCTGGCTTTCGAACCGAGTTCACACCACTTTCCTCTGTCCTGCGCAGTGTCTTGCCAGTTGTATGCTTGTAGTGCGTTCAGATCAGCTTTCACTCTATCCTTCCAGCGACACTTGGGATGATCAACAGATTGCCGACCGACTGATCGCTGCAAGTATGCTTTCTTCACTCTCCGATCCTCCCCCATGCGTTGTCGTGACCGAGCCAGCGGAGACGGTGACATTTTATCTCCCCAATTATGTTGAGTTCGGCCATGCCGTCTCCTGTTTTGGAGTTGGTTCCGACCTTCCAGATGGCATCTCCTCTTATCCGATTTACAAATAAAAAGGGCTGTACATTTATTATTTTTGTACCTGTTCGCGAGTTATGCGTTCGGCTCTGTATATCTCCAAGGTGCCCCAATTTAATTTCATTGGCATGGAATTTTAGACTCCGAAGTTACAGAATTAAACTCTTGAATTAAAAACATCACGAACGTGTAAATTGAGCCATTGCGAGTATTATGTCAATAATATTACGTTACTTTAGAAACAATTCTCTCGTTCATAATTCTATTAATATTTCTGATTTATACTCCTAAATATTTATCGGGCATAACTTTCTTGTATGCTTTATTCATTATTTTTGCGTTGGTTTCAATATAGCTCCAAGGTAGTCACAAAAAATGTCATTATATTAATATGTGAAGCAAAAACTCTGTACCTTTTTTTATGAAAATTGCGCGGACGGAGGAGTATGAAATTTCGCACACACACACACACATAATCGATCAATCATTTATTTGCTCAAAAACATGGTGTATATACATGGATCATATTATGTTACTTTTAGGTTTCACATGTTTTTGCCGGTCAGGCATGCAAATGCACACACACACACACATATTTTATAGTTAATATAGAGAAGGAGTGCAAATGCTTATATTTTTTTTTAATTATGCATAAAAATACATTTAAAAAAGAACGATGCTAGCTTATAAGCAATCTCCGTTTAGAGTTTTATTTAAGTCCGTTCAGCAGTTTTCACGTGATGCCTAACAGACAGACAGACAAACAAAAATGGTAAAGATTGTATTTTCGGAATCTCTTGGTTTGATTGTATGTTGTGTGCATGCGTGTGGGTGAACATGCATGCGTGCGCGCGTGTGATTATATTCATATTGCCATGTTACAAAATCATGCTGGTTTTCTAATATAACTTCTTAATTTAATGTTTAGTATCTATATATATACATATAAATCAATTGCTGTTCGTTAGTCTCGCTAAAACCCGAGAACGGCTGCTAATGCTAATGCTAATGCGGCTAATTTTGGTTTTGAATTATTTGTGGAAGTCCAGGGAAGGTTTAAAAGGTGAGTTAATATGAAAAAAAAGCTTTGAATATAGTAAAAACAACAAATTCGCTTTCCCTTAGAAACTATTCCTACCTATCAAACATTTAATGTTCGTCCGGTCATTCAGAAATCAAATTAAATTTAAAAGAATATACGAAAGTACGGACGGTACGAAGTTGGCCGGGTCAGATAATTTCTAGACGATAATCTCCAATATTTTTTTCTACTTTGTATCTGAACAAAAACGAAATTTAATCAGGATAATGAATTACGATCAAATTTCGACCGCCTGGCTGATCGCTACTAAATATCAATAGCCGTGAAACAAGAACGACCACCCCTCACTTTCCGTTGAAACATTAAGAATGATAAGGATTTATCCAAAAAGCAATAAAATTATTTCTACAACCTAGAGAAAAGTTACCGAATGAAATACACATTTTTCGCTTTGCGTGCACGAAATTGCCCGCCTTTGAGTAACTTATTTTTGCCACCAATTTGGTTCTGCGGGTGTAATGACATTGAACTGAATGGCCTTGTAGGGCATGTTTAGTAAGCATAAGGTCTGCCGCATAGACCTTCTATCACAATTTTTGTTCGTTTGATAAAATAAATATATATTTCTCCAACTAATGTGGCAACTGGAAAATTGAGAAAGAAGACTAGGGTGTCATATATAGACATGTAATGAGAAGAGATGAGAATACGTAACAAAAAGAATGTTACATTGGAAGATTGATAGATATAATCGTAAAGGTAGAACAAAAAAGAGATAAATATGGAAGGAAAAGTCATATTGTGTCGACGGAAAATAAATGTCAAAAGTTTTATGGTTATTCTTCTATTTTCCAAAACCAGATTCTTAGCCTTTTTTATTTTATTGTAGTATAAGTTTATTTGACCACAATCTTGTCCTATGTGGAGCAAAGATGTGGTCTAGGATGTAGCACGCTTACCTATAGTACCTTATTATTATATTCACACGAGACTTGAAGACACCCAGGTCATAAGTATCGGGAAAGACAGAATCCGGCAATGAGTTCCATTCCTCTGCGGTGCGTATGATGAAGCCGGATGCAAAGCGCTTCGTTTTTATAGGCGAAATATTCTTTTTGACATTTTCTACCGTAACGACAGTTGAAGACCGCCCGGAACGCAGGTTATATTTACAGCTTGATCTACCTTTTTTCAATACATCCAGTAAGTAACCGTAGAATAGGGTATATACATTATACAGCATCAACCCCCCCTAATGTCTCCTGAATGTCCAAAAAAAATCATTCCTAGACTTTTCCAAACAGAGATATCTTATTACCGCAAGTAACTCACTATTATCCATAATTTTGCGTTTTTAGCAACGCGTTGCAAAACAACCTCTCACTTCTTAGCACTTGGTAATTGTAACAAAACTGACTAGGTGGTGCATGCGTTCCGGTCAGGATCGAAGCCGCAATTAATTATTATAATATATTATTGAATTACGAATTACTTATTAAGAATAAGCCTAAATGGCGCTCTGTTGTTCGTGCCTACCCCGCAAGGGACCTGGCGTGAAGTTATGTATGTATGTATGTATTATAGAATTATCGAAGGGCGATTTAGAGGCGCGTGCTCTAGCCATTACGCTACCACCACTTTATATCATATATGTTTATTATATTTTATATTTGCGATATGGATCGGGTTAATTATAATTACACATATATACATTTGTAATATGTTGCAGTGGCGACATATTTTGTTATTTTATAATATTTACAAAGCGGACCGATTTGAATGGATTTCATTTGATGACATGACAATGAATGACAAACGTGGGTGCGAAAGGGCAACGCGACGTCAGGGTTGAAGGAAGAATTAAAATATTGTCAAGATAGGATCGAATAGGTCGGAAGAAGATTACATAGCGGTACGACTCGGGATTAAAAAATATCACACATTTTATTGCATAAAATTTGCGATCAGTGAAAAAAATCGCATAGTAATTCGATTTTTTTTCAATCTGGTCTAAATGTAGCACAGATTTGAAGTCTAAGAATTAGCTGTCGACCACTGAAAACTGCATTGTAATAGGCCCAGTACTTTTGACTTTAATCCCGAAGAAACATACAAACAAACAAAAAAGCAATCTACCAAAAAAATGCATCGTTCCGCCCTTTATATATTCTATTATAGTTGTTCTTTTAATATATATATATATATTTTATTGTAGTATAGGTTCGCGTTTGACCACAATCTTGCCCTATGTGGAGCAAAGATGTGGTCTACGATGTAGCACGCTTACCTAGAAGGTACCTATTCACACGGGACTTGAAGACACCCAGGTTATAAGTATCGGGAAAGACAGACTCCGGCAATGAGTTCCATTCTTTTGCGGTGCGTATGATGAAGCTGGATTCGAAGCGCTTCGTTCTTATAGGTGGAATATCCACCATATATCGAAGCCGCACGCCGGTGCGTCTGGTTGTCCGATGATGGAGGGGAGATGGCGGGATCAGAGCGAAGAGCTCAGCTGCACACTCTCCAAACTGAATCCGATAGAAGACTGATAAGCTGGCAACCCTACGTCGATGTTCGAGACTTTGCGTTTTGTCATCGAAAAATTGGTCGTTGCCCACCAGCCTCCTGGCTTTCCGCTCAATCTCAATCAATATCTTCTATGTACAGACACGGATGTATAGAATTCCATAATATGAAGAGACTTTATTTTACCGGCTGTTCTTTTATAACTGTGAAAATATATATATTTTTTTACAATTAGTCTTTTCCTCCATCGTGAGTCAAGATAGCAGTTGTTTATTTTCTTTTTTTATTTATTTTCTTACAATTATAGTTCAACACGTGGAAAAGGGTTCGTTATTTTTATATCCTTTTTACTTTTCAAAAACTTATCAACTATGACGTTTTTACTAAGCTAGTTTTACACTTTTTTTATAATTAATACAATTACTATCTATTTCTTTGATGAACTAGCTGTGAAAATATTAGAATTTATCGGAACAAATGTCCGCATTCCTATTCAGCAGTTTTTTGGTTTTTCTAGTAACAGGACGTTAGAAGTGAGGAGGTTAAAGTAGATGTGCCAACATAGTAATGCGGTCCTAGTGACATTGACCCAGATGGCCTTGGCAGACGTTTTGGTGAGCAGGCCTGCCGCACCGACCTCCCGAACACAACGATCGATCCTGAAGTTTATGCTCACTTTTACGAGCACCTGGAGCTTCTACGAATACTTGTTTCGGAGGCTAAAACTTTATATGCATTCAGCTATACATGTCGCACCTTTAATGACATACCGTTATTATATAATATGTGTTTTTTTTTTCAAAAACTACGTTACTAAAGCTATCATTACAATTAGGTAGAAGGAGATGCGTTTAAAATGTTTTTGAAGTTCCGATAAAAAGGGAGGTGGCGTTAAAATTATCAGTTACTCTAAAAGTATTAATGAAATTTCTACATACAATATTGTATGTAGGAATTCCTGATATAACATGTAATAATACCTAGTGGTCTCCCGTGGTAGAAATTCGACCATAATGATTACTGTCAAAGACTATACTTCTATAATCACCTAATATATGCTTATGTGTGTCAAATGGTACTGTGTATAAAGATTTTTATTAATTTAATGAAAAAAATCATTTAAAAAATATTAATAGCATTCGTCGCTCCTTCTCTATATAAACTATAACTGTACGAAATTTCATACTTCTGCGTCCGCGCAATTGTCGTAAAAAGGGGTACATAGTTTTTGCTTCACGTATTAATATACCTTTTTTTTACGAGGTTTAATCCATCATGGACACCCTACTCCTCGGGGACAATAGTAGGGTAGTGTTGGACTCCCGATGGCATGCTCGGACCTACCAACTAAACCACCTCTTTAGTCCATCTCGACGCCCTATGTCAGGACCTTGGGAACCAAAGACACATCCAATGGTCCTGACGGCGACGGCTCAAAGAGCCCCTTACAATTTTGTAATGGTCCACCACCATTATTAGTAAGTTGCGTGTGCAAGCACAGCGCAGCGCCATCTCAAGACCAGTTTCTGAACGATAAGTATCCCCCACCTTATCGTTCATGGCCATTGTTAGGGCGGAAGGGATTGGTGATAGTCCCTTTTTCGACGCAACGTATTAATATACCTAGTCCAGCTATAAGTTCTGTTACAAATGAAAATGCATATTTTTTAATGAAGTAATGTAACATTATTAAAATGTATACCTACATATTTATTGAAGTCTCAGCAAAAAATAAAAATATTCTATTCGAAATGGCTGCCTTTGGCTTTTATACAGGCCTTTAATCTATTTGGCCACGAATCTATGGATTTAAGCACTGTTTCCAAGGAAAATTTCGCCACTGCTTGCTCCAAGGATTATATTATATTATATTATATTTTCTCGCGATAAGATTTTGTGTTTCCTAATAGGGTTTCGACAAATTCTGGCTTTAACAGCATTAACAGCCTTTGTAGTTTTAGCAGCACAGGGCCGCCCCGATCTTTTCTGGTCTTGGACAGTCGAAGTGTTCTTGTGTCTGTTTATAGTACGACTAGCTGTCCCGGCAGACGTCGTCCTGCCCGGTAAAAAGAGGGGTTTATCGTAGAAGGGCGAAAATTTAGGATTGTATGTATTTTTGTATGTTGTATCATAAAAAAATAGAAATTAAAAATTTTGTCTAAAAAATAAAATAAAAAATTTAGGGGTGGACTACCCCTAACATTTAGGGGGATGAAAAATAGATGTTGGCCGATTCTCAGACCTACCCAATATGCATGCAAAATTTCATGAGAATCGGTCAAGCCGTTTCGGAGGAGTATGGCAACGAAAACTGTGACACGAGAATTTTATATATTAGATATACAAACATACGACTGATACCAAGCTTTTGAAGTGTCTGGAATATGACCGAAGGCTCCATACCCACTTTGTGCAAGGCGATCACTGCAATCCTATTTTCCTTAACACCCCATTCCATATTGTAATTTGATAATGAACACGACAAGTTAGGTGAAATGGCCCAAAATAGAAAGAAGTTTTTAAAGTAATATACGTGTTCCAAATTCAAAATAATTAAAAAGTTGAAAAGAAGAAAAGTTTCTATGTAACAGTATTTATGTCCAGACTAGACTACGATAGAGTTCTACGATTTTGATGATATAGTAATAGTAGAAGAAGTGGGCCCCTGAACATACCGACCGATTTACGAAAACAATGAGCCCGAGCACGTAATTTACTTTTTTGTCCTGCTAAAAAAGTCCCCATTGGTGAAATTGCTGATATAACTTTGTTCGAGCCAGCCAAGAGCCTTGTAACTTTCTCCGGAACTATTTCCCGACAGCTCTATGCGAATGCGTTGGGAATAAATTGAATCAAACATTATTGGTTTCGTAATAAAGCTTCTCTATTTCGTACAAATTCGCGTCAAACCGCTCGGAACAATGTTGTAAGCTAATCCGTGGTCTTAAAACAGTACCTTTGCTACAATAGCATTGTATAACTGGCGCGTATCTAGATATACTGGTGGGCTTAGTGTATTGCTTAGGATTTTATATTACTGACGATCCTTGTCAGATTAGTAACATGATACTTCTAAATTGGCCGTTTAACCCTGCCACTCACCCTGGTTCTATATCTTATTAGTTACTACTCATTAATCATTTGTCTTAATACTGATTAAAATTTGACATACGCTTCAATATTATTATTTCCACATTACAATAATTTCATAATAAATTATGTATTTATATTATATTGTTCAAAATATTGTTACAACTTAGCCCCCCGACAAAGACAAAGTCTTCTTTTTTCTTCTTCTTTTATGATCGCCTTCTTTTGCTTAATTATTTATTGGCGTACGTTTCTAGAGAACAGCCCATTGTTTTATTGCGCTCGTTTATGGCCGCTTGCGGCTGAATCATTAGCCATATGTTGCGGATTACGTCGACTACGATACGGGCACATTGCATTTGTGCAGTATAAAATGATGGCCTCATTGAGGGAGGGTGACAGTCAAGCGACGATTACGATACGGGCGTGACTTGTGTACATTAAGAGAATCTAATAGTGACGGACTTAACGCGTTTCATTGAATTACGACCTTCTGCATTATGTTTGGATTTGTTGTGTTCGGTTATATATATAGGTATCTGTGTTATACGTGTTTGTATAGTCTTAGCTCTATAATAATTCCAACGGCATATTAATTCGAGTCCCGCTAAACTTGTAACAATATATATGTTGTGTTAATTGTTTGTTTGCTGTTACGCAATTATTATTATTTTGAATTTTTCTTCCATGAATGTGATGTCACTGTTTGGCGCTAACGGAAGACCAGCGTTGGTTATTTATAACCCAGCAGTTGCTTAGTTAGGGCCCGATAAGAGTTAATTAACCTTTGGCTTTTATTAAACTATTTATATACAATTTCCAATTTAAATCTGTAAATAAATAGTTATAAGTTACAATCATCCTAGCGTTAAATCCTAGTTGCGTTTGGAGCACCCGCTTTGCACTCCGATGTCCGGTTTCCTATTGATTCTTTGCGAATAGCTATCTCTTCCGCATTTCTTATTCTAACATCATTGGTATGCGGTAAATATGATTGTCCGTTATTTATATATATATATATATATATATATATATATATATATATATATATATATATATATATATATATATATATATATATATATATATATATATATATATATATATATAAAATACTAGCGGCCCCGTTTTTTTATTTGTTTTTTTATTGCATGAGTTATGCAGCTCACTTGATGGGAAGCTTTTGCCATCGCCTATGGACATTTGCAACACAAAAGGTGCTCCAAATGCGCTTCTGCTCTCTTAAGGGAGACTGGAACCTGGTCACTAATGTCGGAACACAATTCAAGGTTGTTATGGCGACATACTCTAGACCAGGGTTGGTAGCCATCCAGTCAGGCAAATACCCTACCACCTGGCTGTGGGTTGTTTTGTCGCCTCTTACGACAGGCCGCTCGGCCGCAGGATATTGTATTATTTCGCCGTTCCTGCATGAATAATTTTTTTATAGACAACATAGTAAAAATGGATCTCGGTCTACTACTACTTGTATAAAAATAGACCGACATTCGTTCCTGAAATTAGCATATTTTTGTAACTAATTCAGACAAACGGATAAAAATCCTAAGCAGTTATTTTGCGTTTTGTATCAATCATATATCTAAATAGAACAAAATATATGTATAAGTCGTCTCAAGTGTTTCCTTCTTTAATTGTTTGTACACGTGTATGTACACACAAGTCACCGATACAATTTTACAATATTATAGATAGATAACAAACACACAACAGAAACACAAATGGAAAACAATGCTCAAATATCAAATATGATAAATAATATTGTTTGTGAAGAATTTGGGACCTAAAGCTCATCGGTGAATCCGATAAGTGTCATTTACGTGCACCCGAGATCTTGTCAAAATGTTGATAAACAGCGAGAAAAACGGTAGACGGTGACATAATCTCTTTTATATATCCGCAAAAGTCACAATGCAAAGTGATAACAACATTTTTGGTCTCGAATGGTTTGTGAAAATATAGGAGCCCGATATCAGATAGCTGGCCTAATGCTTTTTGTCAGAATTATAAGATATAAACCAACAGAAGCGTCATAATGAATTTTTGCAATAATATTTATGTCAGCTGGCTCCCTAGTAGTTCGTACGGTCGCTGCGTTGCCTAGTATTTAATACAATTCATACGATGGTGATGGACTGACCTCTTCCTGGGCTTCCTCCTGGGTCGGCGGCGTTCGCCCTCGAGTTCATTCTCGAGCCCCCGGCGCCGGGGGCCGGCGGCAGGCCGGCGTCGCTCCAGTTTGCGCTCTTGCTGAGCCTCCCGGACCGCCTCAACTACCGCCACTCGTGGCACGCACTCATCTTCCTCGATTGGTTTTGGTGTCTGCGGTGCGCCCATCCGAAGATGGCGTTGACGCCACCACAGCACCCACGAGCTGATATTGTCGCGAATCTTGCTGGCGAACCGGCCGACCCGGGCGACAACGTCCGCGCGGCGATCTGATCACATAGGGACGAAACGGTGACAACGTGCACACGAGCTCAACTCGGGACTCGGGACTAGCGAAGCGTTCGCAAAGCGATGGGCGGCTGATGTCGAAACAGCAATATCGCCGGACGCGGCCCCGGGTAAGCAAGCCGCGGAAACATGTCGTGTGTGTACTTAAAAACTATTCGTAAATGGCAGGAATGTGTCGACGGTTTTAGTTGGTTGGTGGCGCGAGTGCGTGCCGCGGTCAGCAGGGCCGATGGTCAGCGGTAGCCATGGCGACTGGCGGCTGGGTGGCGAGCGTGCAAGCGTGCCGGAGCTGTGCCCGTGCTCAACAGATGTCGGCTCGAAATGTCCGTTACGTAATGTCGTCGCGTGGAGCGGGCGCGGCGTGGAAGCGCGGCGGCTGCAGACGCGCGAGTGCCACCGGCTGGAGGCTTCGCCGCCATCGCGCGCCCCCACGGCCTTCCATTTGCCCCTCGGCCGCCTCGACCCCCGGCCCCCCAAATCCCCCACGCGCCGCCGTTACCACCCTATTCCACCCGCGCCCTACCTGTGTACACCACACCGTACACGCTATTCCCCACATTTTTTATTATATCAATATTTAAACCCTTTTTTTGTAAACAAAAATATCAATTCAAAAAATATCAAACAAAAATGTCCAAAAAGAAAAAAAACTTCAATATGGAATCTATTAATAAGTTAATTTTATAAATGACTAGCTGTCCCGGCAGACGTCGTCCTGCCCGGTAAAAAATAGGGGTTGATGGTAGAGGGTTGAAAATTTAGGGTTGTATGTATCTTTTAATGTTGTATCATAAAAAAATAGAAATTAAAAATTTTGTCTAAAAAATAAAAATAAAAATTTAGGGGTGGACTACCCCTAACATTTAGGGGGATGAAAAATAGATGTTGGCCGATTCTCAGACCTACCCAATATGCATACAAAATTTCATGAGAAGCGGTCAAGCCGTTTCGGAGGAGTATGGCAACGAAAACTGTGACACGAGAATTTTATATATTAGATAAAGTTAGTACAGATCATTTCAATCTTACCTAATTCGTTGGATTTTCTCGTTTAGAGAAATGTTTATAATGCCAAGCTTTTGTATTGCCATTAGAAGATTTACCGTAATGACTTGTTTTTCAAACTGGTTTTTTTTGCTATATTTCAATGTTTTGTTCATAAGCCTTTAATAAAAAAAAAAATTAAATAACTTGATATAGTTTTGAAAATATTAAAAAGGTTTTGAAAATTTAGCAATAAATAAATAAGTATATATTACGTACTAATAAATATTTTTTTTTTGCATGTATGCATTTTTGAAATTTCTATTTGTCTAAAAATTTATATTACGAAACGTCTGAAACAGGTCAACGCATTTCAATTAAAATTTCAAGTATCATAACAAAAATCTCATCTTAATTTGTATCCATGCCTCATAACCATATGTTGCAGGGTTTAGATAATATAAATATCGTGTGCCGCGCAAATGAAGTCACGCGAACACTTAGTTAGTAATATAATTAAAAAAGAAACAATTATAGAAGAAACAAGAAGTACATTTATAGTTATGAAATTTATTATTGATAATTGATAATTGTAAGAATCTAGTACATAATTATATGCTTCTATATAATTGTTGAGCCTGTTATGGAAAAAGATAATGACCCGCAGAACTTAGGTATTTGTAAGCTAAAATAATTTAGATCATACAAAGACCCTCAGGCTTGTATTACCTGCGACTATGGCAAAATTATGAATATACTACAAATCGGACATCTATCAGTAATGTATTGAAAATAACTAGTATTGTAGCTCTATTATAAAGATGTATATTCCGCTTAAGGTCTTCTATAAAGGGCTCGATATGTGGGAGACATAATAAATAATCATCAATGAATTACCCCAAAATACTACGACGAATAATCGTGGGGTTAAAATACGTAGGAAGGGGTATATGCTGTAATAGCGTGAGGTCGGTCAGACAGGCCTCAAGGTCGGCGGGCGAGTTTACATCAATTGACTTTACGAGTTCTTAAAAGCCAGACGCCTGTATCGGTACGCAATGCGTAACATTAATAATATCGGCTCAAATGTCCCACTGCTGGGCTTGGGCCTTCCCATTAATAAGGGGGAATGGACAATACAACGCTTGTTTAGTTTGTTGGTTTGATACATCTGTCATCTCGCAGGTTTCATCACGATGTTTTCTTCAGCACGTGTTGTGACAATATGTTCAGTTCAGTTCAAAACAGGCAGACGGCTAAGCTTATAGAAAGTGGTAACCGTAGCCTATGTGCGCTTACAACACCATAGGTGAAGCCAACGCGCAACAGCCTTTAGAATGGGATAAAAAGGATAAAATAGGGGGTTAGATATAGGGATCAGAGAAGAGAAATGTGGAAGAAGGAATTTACGGGTTAAAGAAGGTTGAATATCGGAAAGGACGCCGTCTTCTCCTTTGTGTGATGTGATGAATGTCATTGTCATGCTTGCAAAGGAAAAAGCGGAATGGAAGTTTGAGTGAATCCTTGCTCCGCTCTCGTCAAAGGAGGACACGCCAGCGCCGGAGGCCTAGCTTGGACCTTCGGCCACCGTAAGCGGGCGACGTGGGTGGTTCCCTGGGGAGAGGGTTCCCAACCGCAGTATGTCGTCCAGATTGAATCATTGGATCGCGACGTCACGCGCGCTTACCTCTCGTCTCGCTGGGCATGTTACAGACCGATCCACGCAAGAAGAGTATGAAGATGTCGGGGGACAAAAGAAGTTACCAGGCAGCGGATGATAGCCGTAGGGCTACCGTCTGCCAAAGCCAGCGGAAAGGCTAGGCTATATACTCGTGGCCCTAGCATTAAGGGCTGATGATAGAATACCGAGGGGTTTTAGTGGGTATCCCTAACTATGGTGTGCCAATAGCCGAATGCCGATTTTGAGACGTGAGTGCGTTAGTTACTAAGCTGTCAGGGTTATTAATGCGTAATTTTACTGATACCATGAGGAAAAATACAAAAGAATTACATAATTGTCATAAGAAAACATAACTCAGAAATCAAATCAAATCAAATCACTTTAATCAACGTAACTTATTCTTAAATTTAAATCGGTTATACATTAAAACTCCTAATAAGTTTCTTTAGGGTTATCTATATTTATAAACTAGTATAATAAAGAAAACTTATATTACATTCTACTTAGAATCCTTTAAGACTAAGATGTTGTAGAAGTTGAAGTTAAGTATTGAGGCTTGGTCCTCATCTCATTGAAGTCAATGAGTTAGGCTCCCAAAAGACTGACTACGTCTCTCGCTGGATCGCCAGATCCGTTGTCCAAGGTCGGCACTGTCATGTGGTCACCTAAAGAGTCGATTATACAGTTTATTTATTCTTTTCAACTTGACGAATAAAATTATTGATGAACGTCTGTTAACCACTTCTTTAAATATTAATTTGTTGTGAACTGTAATTATTTTAATTATAAAAGACAACTGCACGTGCATGGAATAATGATGATTTTAATAATAATGCAGGGAAAAAACAGATAAAAAAACAAAAGAATATATATGTTCTAAATTTAAACATATAGTATGTTTGGTGGCCAGTACTATGCCACGCCAAATTAATAACTTTTTGTTGGAGATTCCAACAAGATCACTTCAGTTTCATATTTAATAATGTCGCTCTATTTATTATACTTCTTTATATTACCAGAGTTGTGCCAGAGGAACTTTGTTGGGGTTGCCATAACTAATGTATTTGTTAGTAAATTGTAACAGTGGCTCCAAAAATCGGGACACTCCATCTTTTCCTCTATGTGGCGTGACACTGACCGGCGATTATCCTTGTCTACACCATATAGTACTGCACGCAAGTACAAGTCCCGGCCAGCGTAGAACTACTGTGGGAAATGAGAACAAAATGTACCAGGCTATTGGAGTGAACTACTAGTCATACTAGGGGTCTGGGAATACGGGGACTACGATGTCTACCCGTCGCAATGTTCGGGGAACATCGAAAAGTGGGCAGACGGTGACTCGCCACGCCTTGCATGGGCCCCAAAAAATGCAATAGAAGACAGAGTCAACATGGCTGTGAGTGGCTAAAGGATGTCGAGAGGTGTGCTGCGGGTTCACCGAAGCTACTTCCTACGTTAGCCCATTTATCACTTTCACCTCTGGAGATTGAGTCTTAGCTCTAACGATCTCCAGTCCGTGCCGGTTGTTAAAGGCAAGCATGAAGGCGGGGCTTTCCCTTTGGCCCCTGGAGTCAGGCATGAGGTCTCGCTACTCGACTAAGGCTTCGCCACAAAACCCTTCTGCGGGTCGATTAATATTACTATTAACTTTATGTCCTTTAATGTACTCCTCATTACATGCAAGTTGTCAGAAGGATCGGTCGATTAATTAAGACGTGAAAGGGTAACAAACAAAATTCATTCGCATTTATAATATTAGGAACCGTTATGGTTCCTCTTCCACTTAAATTGTAAATGCAATTTAAATATTTGTTTTTCCCTTAGGCTTCGTGCCAACTGCGAGCGCAAAAGGATTAATAGTTGGATATTGAAGAGAACTCCTTGTTTTCGATAAAACTCTGCGCATACAGCAATAGGTACTTATACATGTATGTTCAGATACATAAATTCGGCCATGTAAGTAAGTCTTTGCATGATGAAATGATGATACCGTAGTGATACAATATTTCTACTTGATCTGTCCTTGGAAAGAAACATTGATGCTTTCGACCCGAAATATAGGTTTGAGATTATTGCATAACCAGGCGTTTATCCTTTTTGAAGTGAAAAATCTATATAAAAATTCTAATACTCCCGGTATTTGAATTTTTTCTGTTACGAAAAAGCGTTACGGCAGCATAAAGGCGATAGAAGGTATATGTCATGTAAAGTAAGAGACGGCATAATTTTAAAGTAGACTATGCATTTTTTTGGTACCAGATCGAATTCAGTTTTTTTGTTTAATGAAATAAAATATGGTTATTATTATTTTTTTATCAAAATGCACCGGACTTAACCAAATCATAATTTGCAGTAAGCATTTGAAGTGAAATCGCAACAGACAAGTGGAAAACTAATGGCAACGGATAAGTGGGAAAACTAATCGTAATGGACAAGTGGAAAAACGAATGGCAACGGTCAAGTAGCAAAATTAATTGCAACAAAATTTTAACTTGAAGTTTTCCGTGCAAATTGTTAATGTACTTGTCCAATTTAAAAAAAACTTGAAGTTAATTTTATTGCGATTCGTTTTACCACTTGTCCTTTGCCATTCGTTTTTCCACTTGTCCTTTGAAATTCGTTTTTCCACTTATCCGTTGCCATTCATTTTTCCACTTTTCCCTTGCGGTTCGTGTTTCCACTTGTCCGTTGAAGTTTCACTTCTACTATATGTCCCTAGCACACATTTCGCATTTTCTTTGGCGAAGGAATATCCACTATATCACTATTCGTCGTGGGAGAAGCCATAATATTAAAGTATGATTATGTATATAAATATTTTTTCGGTTTTAATATAGATAATTTCCATTACTTATTATTACATTTTGATTATTGCATCGTTAACTTTATTCTGTTTCTTGTACGTAATATTCGTTCTTTGTATAATACTTACACGTTGTTTGTAATTAATATTTCTTTTATTTTGCACGGGTCGCATGATTTAGGGGTGGACACTGAAAATCAGCACTGTGTAGCACAACAACACTGAGTGTAAACCTTAGTTCCAAATTGCGGCATACAGTTTTTTTGTCTACTAATGTTGTCTCGAATACTATCCCATTTTTCGGGATAAAAAGTTGAAGTACAAATTGGAATCGTAATTGAACCTGAACCTGAATATGAACCTGAACGGAAGCGAAAACTGATGCTGAAACTCAAATTAAAACTGAACCTGAAATTAGAGTCGTGAGTAAAAAAGAAGGTGAAATTGTAACAGAAATTACAACTTAAACTGAAATTGAATCTCCAACTGATTCTGGCACAGAAATCGAAACAGGCAATGAAACTGAAATTGAATCTCCAACTGATTCTGGCATAGAAATCGAAACAGGCAATTAAACTGAAATTTAATCTCCAACTGATTCTGGCACAGAAATCGAAACAGGCAATGAAACTGAAATTGAAGTTTACATTGAAGAACTAAAGTTGAAACTGAAACTGACTCTGTAAAAGAAACTGCCACTGACAATTTAAACTGAAACTGAAATCGTAACCAAAATCGCAATTCAAATAAAAATAATTGAATTCACCATTTGGCTTCTTAGAATATCATACAAATTCTCCATGCAAGAGACCATCCCGCGCACAGCAACTTGTTTGTAATCTGTTGTTCCTAGCTACAGTATTAACTATATATTTAAGCCATTAACATCTTGGTATTTGTAACCCAAAGTGATCCCTTAATCAAAGTTACGTGTAATTTGGTTGCCATTGTGAAGGTAACGAAATAATAACATTTGCTAAACTTAAATTCAACTATGACTCAGCTTTATAAGATTGAATTTCTGTTGTGCAGTTCGTATGGTGATAGTAAGCTAATATTAATTAGTTAGTTACGTACATTCGCGGGTTGACAGATGTCATTTTAAACAGTATTCTGCCTGTTTTCACGGCAGCAAGTAGGAAATTGGATGGGCAGCGTCATTGTGTTTTTTTAAATGCAAAAATTCAGCAAATAGGCAGATGGCCCTCCTAATTGAAAGTGGGGACATTTATGATAACCAGATTCCGAGGAAAACAAATTCCACTCCTAATCTGTAAAACCACATTTTATTACCTGTCGGCATTTGAACTAATTGGAATTATTTTGTGATCGTCTTCTTTTATTTACTTATTTATTAGCATACGTTTCTAGAGAACAGCCTATTATTCTACTGTACGCGTTTAAGGCTCGTTGAGGCTGAATGATTAGCCAGGTGTTGCGGATGACGTAGACTACGATACGGGCGTACTTGTATTTGTGAGGTATAAAACGACGACCTGATGGAGAGAGGGGGCAGTTCAGCAACAACTACGATCCAGTCTTTACGTGTGTACAATCGGGAATCTAATAGTGACGGACTGTGCGCGTTTTATTGAATTACGACCTTCTGCGTTACACTTGGTTATATTTGTACCTGTGTTATACGTGTTTGTATAGTTCTAATAAACTCTATAATCATTCCAACGGCATTTTAATTCGAGTCTCACAACTCGTAACAATACCAAAGGTGCTACCAATGTGCTGCTGTTCTTTAAAAGGAGACTAGAAGCATGCCACTATCCCGGAACAAAACTCAACGTTGTTATGGCGGCATACTCTAGATCAGGGGTGGTAGCACCATCCAGAGAGGCAAATTTACCACCACATACTTATAGGTTATTTTGTCTCCTATTTCGAAATGCCGCTCGTCTGCAGGAAATTGTAGTCTTTCTCCGTTCCTTTCATTTCTATACAAATTAGAAAACATATGATCAAGTCTCATTTCCACTTTATGGAAGCGGCAACTTAGTGCCTAAGGCGTCCCGAACTTGGATTTCAGTTGACATGAATTGTAATCCTGACCGAGAAGCATTCACTACTTAGGCAGTTTCAAGACCTAGTGTGCATATCACTGCATTTAACACGTGCTGACGGTGGAAAATAAAACATCGTAAAAACTTTATATAGTTATAACCAACGTGTCAGACCCATCCTGCCCTTCCCAACTTCCCTATAAAAACCTCAAGCTTAAAACTGGCCTGTTATTAGTTGTTTTATAATAATCATAACCCCTAGAGTATGTTATTGTTGCGAGTGCGGGACTTGAGTTGAAATGCCGTTGGAATCAAACAAACACGTTTAACACAGGTACAAATATTCCTGGACACAACCAGTACAAACTGCGCGATTCAATTACAAGCGCAAAGTCCGTCACTATATAGCTTATCGAATGAACACGACTTTCTCGTATCGTAATCGTCGCTTACTGCCTCACCCCTCCGTTCGAGCAATGTTTTTTATACTAAACTATACAATACAACAATCGACCTCGTGGACTGAATTTTCCGAGAAAATGTAATCTGCACACCTGCGGCCATAAACGAGTACATTAACAATAGGATGATTTTCTTAATATCAAATTTTAAACATAAAGTAAACAAAAGAAGTCCAAATGCAGGAAAGGTAATAAAATGCATGTCTGCATTCACGTTGTCGGCGTGTAACATTATACTAACTATAAATCTGGATACCGATTATAAGTCTATATATACACCGTTAAGGGTTGGTGAAAAATTTCAATATTCCATTTATTTTCTGATTTGGCAAGGGATTAATTAAAAAGCATTTAATTGTAATGTGATTTATTTCAAAAAAATCTCTGCGGATTTTATTTGAACCATTTTTTTGTTGAAAGAATTTCTGAAGCTTTTTACATCCGCTATGTGGAATAATTTATTCCAACATAATTTGCAACGTTAAAACTTCGAGCAGTCCACGAACGTGACCAAATACATCAATACACAAAAAAGATATTACCATAAGAAATGTGGAAGACAAATATTTGACCTTGCAATTAAATGTTCTCATCTCACGAACGTAATATGCTCTATATATTTTTGCAATAATATCGTGTTATGCAATTTAAAAGCCAACAAGTTATTTTTTTTTAATGTTTAGTTACGTTATTATTTGTTTTATAATAAAAGTAACCTATATGTAGGGTATATTATTGTTACGAGTGCGGGACTCGAATCAAAATGACGTTAGAATTAATATGGAATTTATTATAACTATACAAACACGTATAACACAGGTACAAATATAACTGGACACAACCAGTTTAAGCTGCACAATACAATAACACGCGCAAAGTTCGTCACTATACAGCTTGTCGAATGTACACACGTCTTTCTAGTATCGTAATCGTCGCTTGACTGCCGATCTCTCCCTTGGGTCATTGCTGAACCGATACAATATGGCTGCCAGGCCGCATCGATCGCATTTCTTAGAATCAGTTGGACAAACCATGACTGCCATAAAAGATAACAATACACAATGGAATGTTTATCTTAATTACAAATTTTAAACACCAAGTAAACAAAAGAAGTCCAAATGCGGGAAAGGTAATAAACCAGGTGAGTCTTTGCTTTGTCGGCATGTAACAATACTATAACTATTACTTGTACAGTGTAGGGTACATGCCTTGTATTGTATTCTACCTATAATCCGTTAAGTAGATTAATAAGTAGAACGCTAAGCCAAGTCGGCGAAGTCAATGGGTAAGGTTCTTAGAAGGCTGGCTACGTTACCTCGCTGGAACACTATACTGATCTGTTGTCCAGGGTAGGAACCAGCCCTCTGATATTCGAATATCTTTGTATATTCTCATAGCCTCAGAAACCCATGGTGTTGCCTAAAGTGGTGACAAATTATCATTGAAAAAGCTAATTAAAAATCATATTAATCAATGTCTTAAGTTTATTCCTAAATAAAAGAAAAAAATTACTCGGAGAGAATAAAGAGTTATAGTATTATTTTGTATTCTGCAGACCAGATATAGAACTTGGCACCCACAGCTCTGGCTTTCGCCAGTGGTACGCCACCCTGTAGGCATATCTTGCCTTAGACGGGCCCTTTATCAAGATATGTCCAACGACAATTTTTTTTATAAAAGAAGAAAAATGCTCGAATTCAATTAAAATAATTATGTATTATTATAAATTATTAAATAAAGGGAAGCTAAGTTATACAAACAATTCGAATCAAACATACACTTTTCTCGACTTTTCTTCGGCAAGCTTATTTATTAAATCATCCATAGCTGAAGACGATTTCAGTTGTTCTAGATTTTCTGCCTCTATAGACAATGATGACAAGTCTGATAGCTATTCCTGTTGTATCACTTACACTGGTGATACGGCGGTAGCTGCGTCCCTGCTATGGAATGCGACAATATCATCACGTAGTGTGCTACGGGATAACCAACATTATCACTCCGTACACTATGATGGGATTATTAACTTGATAACAGTTCTTAGACATTCTTAAAAATATATGAAAATAATATAAAATAGTAAGTCGTGGTAGAGTAATGGCAGGCGCACGAATACCAAACGCGAAGGACGTGGGTTCGAGCCTAGCCTGAACGCTTGCACTAATTAGGCAGTTTTCTGATCTAATGTGCATATTCTTACCATTACAACGTGCTAACAACGGTGAAGGAAAACATCGTGATGCAACCTGCAAATCGAGATAACCGATGTGTCAAAACTGCCAAGACGCCTTGCACAATCGTAGCGGGTATGTCCGTTCACCCTATAATGGGAGGTCTGAACTCAGCAGTGGGACTTTTATGGGCTGATATTATTTGTATAATATAAAATTGTTTTAGAAAGAAGAAAAACATGTAAAACTTGTGGACGTGTACTGGAATTAAAATCCAGAATTTGTACGTAGCTCGCGAACGGAACGCATTGCGCTTGCAGCGAACCAAGGGCGACCCTTTACTCATTTTGTAATTGTAACCGCTAAAAGTTACTCTATCACATCACAGTGGGCACGAGGCTTGCGATCTCAACGCGCGTGGCTCGCAACTTGCCGATGTATGTTGGTTTGTTTGTTAGTTTTGTACGCTCGCTGTACGTACATACAGACTAAAACATTGTCACTGTATCTATGCGGTTACAGTACTTACAGTTGTGGCTTACTAATAAGTAGGCGGGATAAGAAGGCCCGTTGGACGTCGCGAGCGAAAATCATTTCCCAAAGCTCGTTACTGAGGGCTTACTCTTAAACGTTTTTCATCGTTCGCTTTCGTTTTAGAACTTTATTTGCTTTTTTTATATTTAAGTACATTTTCCATTCATTGTACAATTTATTTTTGTATTATGTAGACTATATCGCTGTACTTTTATGTTCTTTCTTTCTATTATATAAAACTTCGTTGCCCTTTCGCATAGATCGAGCGAAAACAAAAGACGAAAGGCGTTTAATAGTAAGGCCTCTTTATCTGCCCAGTTACAACAACGGATTGTTGATGAGTACTCGCCTTATAAATCGGTAGATAGGGATATATGTTGAATAAAAGCACTAAAATGCAGTAACTACGTGTTTGCTGTTTCCACGGCTATCAACGTAACGGTCATTACGATTATCGCGACTATTATTCAATATCTAATTACAAATAATGTAATGTAATGCATCATTTAATGATATAATCCGTCGGGCTCTTGTCACCGCCGGTGAACGGCTTGTGCCACGACGATGGCAAGAAACCCGATCGTAAGTCATTGGTGCCCTGGAGGATAGGCCACCCTTTAGTATGTGGCAAGTCTTGCATCGATACTCTGGCGGCGTCCCATCTTTCAGCCTCTAGAATGTCTGCTGGTACAGCTGCTGAACAACAAGAAGCCTTAAAATGCAATGTTCCCATCCGTCATCGGAAATGGTTACATATTTTCGGCTTTCGGGGTACCGAGGCCCTGAGACCATGGGGGCCTGAGGCGCACAAACTTCATCGAGACATAACGAAAAGCCTGGTAGACGTCTCATATGATCAAAAGATTGGTCTGTACCTTGGACAACGCATTAGCGTTACAATACAGCAAGGTAATGTGGCTAGTCTTTTGGGCACATTTCCAACTGACAGCGGTCTGGCACTAGATTTTATAGTATAACTAAATTTGTATATATATAATTTAGTTTAGTTTTTATTAAATATTCCATATTAAACAAAAAAAAATTTATTACAAAAGAAAGAAATTGAAATGTGTGCTGGGACACATATTAGAAATGAAACTTCAACGGAGTGTGGAAAAACGAATCGCAAGGGACAAGTGGAAAATCTTCAACTGACAAATGTCAAAATGAATCGCAACAAAATTAGAAACTTGAACTGTTACGGGCAGATTGTTAATGTACTTGTCCAATTTGAAAACCTGTCCGTAACCTGATAGATAATCAAAACAGTGACAATAAAACAGATCTCCTAAAATAACAAAGGCACCGCCCTTGTACAAAGTGGTTCACAATCATGTTTTTTTTAAATAAAAAATCAGTTTTTCAGATATTTTTATACTGTTGTTTTTGTTTTCTTTAGTTACCTTCGCCTCTGGTATTTATTTATTTATCTTGCTTCTAAAAACTTCTCGAGTGACTTATTATTTGTTTTTCGTTACTTATCTATAAATTATTTATTCCCTTACATTCCAATACATTTTACTTGTTTATCAAAGTCATGTTAAGTACGTATTTTAAAATTCAAATCAAAGGGTTGTTATCCAAAAGATTTTATCGCATAAGCCTTGATTTTAATAGTCGAGGCCGATACAGCATGGCCTTGAAACAGGCGATTCGAACCGCTGGAAAACTAGGGTGGTTACGTGTGTTTGTTATTTAATGCTGAACAATGATTTTCGAATCACGGTATCATCAATTACTTGTTCGAACTTCAGTACTCATTTTTGATAGATACATATTTCCTTCTATTTTGTATACTGGTATATATATATCGAACTCTGCCCCCCAACTATGGCTTACTTCTAGAAGATGCCGCCATTGTATTATCAGATTTTTGGCATGTGCAGTTGGTGTACTTTTATTAAATGGCAGCCGCCCTGAAAAATACTAAAATTGGTGAGAGTCATTGATTACTTGTACTTCAGATGCCAAAGGCGGATATTGTATTTGCACATGAGTTTTGAGTGAGCCTATCTAATTTCTCTACTTTATTATCTTAATTAGACTCCTTTGAGTGTTTTTTGTTATTTCCTATAGTGAAGAATTTAGCCCTTAAAGTCGCCCTAAAAGATGAAATATTCTCTTGTGTATAATAGGATAAATAAATAGATCATAAAATTTATACTAAATTTATTTACTTTATCTATTATTCTATAGCAAATATCATAAAAATTGAATTTTAATTTATTAATTTGGAGTTGTTGCAACATAAAGAAATTTCATTCGTTTTGATTTTATATATTGAAATTTGACTTTATTTTCACACATAATTATTATTAGTTATTTTTTCGTAATTTTAGCATAAATATGAATACAGTAGTAAATTAAAATTTAATTTATTAACAGATATTTCCAGAAAATTTTTAAGGTCTAGCAACAGCCGTACTTTGCTGTGTCAGCGGTTTACGCCGATAGGTGCGTTTTAACATATTTAAATCAGTACTCATTTAGCACCGGTTAGTCGGCAAAACAGCCACTGATCTTAGCCTAATCATAAGCACCATCATTGTCATTATCAAATTTAGCAACAAACAATTAACTTTGTAAAACATCTATCGTTAACATCCTATGTAAGAAAACCCCCTACACATATTTGATCCGGCTCGAAGGATCAATTGAGTTAACATGCAAGTGTCGGCGTAAACCGCTGACACGGCAATGCACGGCTGTTGCTAGCCCATACACAAATTTTCTTTTATATTATGTATTTAAAGGCCTGCCTTACTAAAAAGGTAACCAGTAAACGTCATAGCTTATCGTAAGTCGTCACTAACCCGCTGCCGCAGTGGCCCGACCTTGACGTTCGGCCGTGTCCCACTTAAGGCAGCTGTTGCATCTACAATCGTTATAGACCACAATTTTGGCAATAAACAAACCAAATAACATTTATTTTTCTTCCTTTTTGTCTAACGCAAATACGAATTGTTAGTATCGAAAATTCACCAGTTTTGGCACTAAAATCGTTTGAGTATCTGCCTTTAATAATACGTTACAAGTTCACTAGTGTTCCGTAGTTAATGTGCTCAACACGGTACATTTAGGAAATCGTAATAACCGACCGTCCACTTGTATTTAGTTCCATGGCCATTTTTCTTAAGAACTGCTATGTACAGTCGTGGTATGAGAATGTTCGCCAGTTTTCAAATTGATTTATTTAACGTTCCGCAAGTACATGTTTCTTTTTCAAACTAAATCACAGAGCAGACTGGTTCACAAAAAAAAAATGTTTAACTATTTGACAGTAAAGTTTATAATTATTTAGATCAACGTTGTTTGATTTTGGGAGATTTAAAACCTTTTTAATGGTTGTCATATTTGTGATAAGCGTAGTGATTCCTATTTGTACATATTTATTATTCGCACATCCTTTCGCACCTTCTCAGATATTTTGGTAGTTTATACACAGTTAATAAATAACCGTCCCCAAAATCTTCGTCTATTTTGTTTGTCATCTACCAGCTGTCGAGAAAAATTTACAATCAACAAATGTGTTTTCAGTCTTCAAATGGCAAAGAAGTATTCAAATATTTGAAGCTGTATCTACCACTGGATTTATGTTTAGAATTCTTCGTGTATGTCACTGTACTCCTAAACTCCAGGACCGATTATGATGATTTTTTGTGGATATTTGACTAGATCCCTGGATGTTTTAGATTCACAATTAGACCCGTTCGGCAGAACTGGAACTGTGTTCTAGATTTTTTTTCAGGACAGGACTAAATATATGCAATACTGTCAAAAAAATAATTGTTGTGGGTAGTATACTTATATATATCTTATAATTAAAGGTCCATATACAGTCTCTTCCCGGAATGACCGGAATCTTTTATGTTTGGCAAAAGGCCTTTCGGCAAAACCCGAAATAAATACTCCTTTCAGCCTTTGATTAAAATAATTTTAGTAAACCTAGAAGTGCCCAACTTTTTAGTCAAACGTCGGACGTAAAATAATCTGTTTTTACTGCGTTGCCTCAGCTACCCAAGGTGAATCTTGGCGTCCGAAATAAGACCACCATTTTTTACTGTCCTATGCAGTTTTTGGCCCAAGTTTTAACTATCATTTACCAGTGCCAAAATAACAAATTCACAGACTGGCTAAAATAGGCTTGGATTTCAAAATTGTTTCGTTGACCCTCAGCTCCGGGGATAAAAGACTCCAATGTTCGTAATTAAGTATGTATGAGATTCTGCATGTGTTGGTCATCAGTGTCAAAGATTAAAAGGCCTAGATATATCATTTGACACTGCCTAAATATCTTTATAAAATAAACTAGGATATGTCCGCGATTTTCTCCACGCTTGATTTGATATTCCCGCGGAATTCTCGGGATGAAAAGTAACGCAGATATTAAGTCTTTGTTATGGATCAGCAGACAAAGCAGCAGCAAACAGACGAGAAATCTAAAAAAAATGCATCATAGTCTCCGTAATTTTATAATGTATTCCAGTTGTTGTTTTTTTATAAGCTTCAATGTACCGACACGGCATTTTAAGAACTGTATAATATTATAGATATACGAAAATATTGAATACTGATGATTGTGTTATGGGGGTTGAAATAAGTTGTGTGGTACGTCTATGTTGGTTACCCCATTAGATGGATGAATCAACACTGCTGAAAGCCTAAGTATGGCGCAATCGCACAAAATAAGACTACGAGGTGTTGTACTCTTCCAGTATATTAATTTCATCATTTTCCGTAAAAACGTAATAGACAAACAGCGTAACTTTCTCATTTATAATTATGTGTATTATTACAAGAACGGATAAGGTGAGAAATTAGTGTTTATAGAGTCCTTGAAAGTTGCAACCGAAGCTGAAAAACTAAAGGAAGAAAATTATGTACATATGTAATGAGGAGAGATGAAAGTCATATGCCAAAAACGTTAATCTGGAAGATCGATGCATGAAGTGTAAAAGTAGATAAAAAAAGAGATGTATGCATTGTATTAAGAATTACATGACGATAATTTATATTGTAATGGCGGACATCTGTCATAATAGAAAAGTATGAAAGGCAGAGCCATATTGTAACGACCACATTAATTGCCATAGCGGGGCAGGAAAGTTAAAATTAACACAATTAACTAGCAATAAGAAGAGTCTTAGAACGTCTTTTGTCAAGATTGTAGCTTTTTTTATTGCAGGAGTTCAGAAGACCAGCTGACTTGCTGGAAAGCAGTTACCATCGCCTATGGACATTTGCAATACCAAAGGTGCTACAAATGCTGCTCTCTTAAGGGACTGGAACCTGGTCACTAATGCCCAAACACAACACAAGGTTGTTATGGCGGCATACTCTAGACCAGGGGTGGTCGCCATCCAGTTGAGCAAATACCCTACCACTTGGCTGTTTGTTGTTTTGTCGCCTCTTACGACAGGCCGCCCGACGCAGGAAATTGTATTCTTTCTCCGTTCCTGCACGGGTAAAGCTATCAAATACTTTATATCTCGAAATATATATGTCACAGAACGGCCTCGTTCTCACGACATCTCCTTTAGTTATTGCAGGTTTAGTGGGCGTCATCAGTATAAAATGCGAGGATAAAACATAAGGACCACGGTTTATACACTTTTAATTTAGATTCGATCAACATTTTTACATAGATTAGACTGAGCAGCGGCTCATACTTCTTAACTTAACACTTTCTTTAAAATACTCCATGGTCCAACTCGACCTATTGCCATCAACCAAATGTGTCACAAAATCTCCTCCGTCTACCGAAGTATACTACTCAAGTATAGAGGGCGTCCTTGACCCCGCTCCGCCATATGCTCTGCTCTGATTGGTCGTTTATTAAATTACAATATTCATAACTTTTATTAGGTTAGAACGATCTTTTAGGTGTAGAAACATTTAAGACATCAAACGAAATTAAATTAACAATTTTAGAAGCAATTAAAATGTAAACAAATAATATTGTGCGTTATAAATCCAATCAACAATTATCCGATTTATATATTCCCTCCAACATATATATAATATAATATGAAGTTGTTAAGGCGAAGACTCAATAAGTCGAAGTTTTTTGCCTTTTCCTTGAAATTCGGGAAATTGAGACGGTACTGTATTAGTAACGTTATCATCAAATATAGCTCATTTAATCATCTTATAACAGTTCAGTGAATGATTAGTATTCAAGACTTTTATCAACCAGAACGAATCTAGAGACCCAACAGCACCCTCTGATTGTTAGTGTATGACACTAACGCCGTATGGGACAGCATTTAATTGACGTGGCATAATACGCCTTAAATATTTAAATATGCGGGCGAGATCTAATTTTATAAATACATTTGCATCACAGCCGTGTCTGCTTTCAACCTTTTCATAATAAAGAGGCAGTAAAAATTAGATCGTCATACTTATATACCTACATCAATGGGGAGATAATTATATACTGAGTGTGACCAGAAAAATTAAGTAACAAATAATATAAAGAATAACACATTAAAAAATACAATTAGAAGTTAACAGAAGTTGTTATACAATCATTGTTACCGTCGCGTTAATGATATACTAAAAATTCATACTGCGACATATCTCCTTCTTATATAATATATCTCTTTCCTATATAGATTCCTTATATGTCGTGCAAAATATGAACGTTATATAGAAGATAATAATAATAAATGAAAGAAAGAAAATAATTTTATTTAGGACAAATTATAACACACACAGTATAATAGCTTAAAAATTAAAACGAGAATAATATAATTTTGTCCCAAAAGGGGCATCAGACTCAGCATAATGCCGGTGGGTTAAAACCAGCGCTGATCTTCCGCTGTTCCCTTAAGGCATCGTCACGGTAGACATTACATCATTGTGATGAATAAAATTAGAATACTTAACTATATATTATATCCACACATAAATACAAATGCAGTTTTGTCATTTTAATAATCTTCAATAGTGTAGTATCCCTTTTTAAGCAAGGTAATTTTAAATTCGGAATTTTATCTAAGTTTTCCGAAAGTTATCCCATTATCTCTGTATTGCAACTAAACACCTACGAATTTTCGGCAACAACTTTCTATAGCTTTTCTGTGAAAGCATAGCAGACAGAGTAACTTTCGCAACTGTAAAATTAATATGGATGTTAGTAAAATATACTTTTGATAGAAGTAATTTAAAAATGCAATCAGAATCATGCAATTTAAACGCAGCCATTTTAGGTCGCTCGGGACGAGGTCGCCGACGGCACGACAACATCGATATGTTGGAAACTATACAAATATCGAGGAAATGCGCCTTTGTGGACAACCTGAACGCGGACCGTGACGTTAGAGTTCAATTAGCGCGGTCTGCGAAAAGACTTCCTCCTATTTGTAACTATTTTAGGGTTCCCTATCAATTTTGGCATATAAAAGCCAATATGTTTTCGTTATATCCGTCCGTCTATCAATTGTCTTTACAATTATCAAAATTTATAACCCAGTTAATAATTTACTATAAATATATTCTTTTACTTTGAGTATGTTTATTTTTAAAGTTATTTCAATAATTAAACTAGACTATAAAATAGAAAACTAAAATTAAATACAAAAACTAAATAAAAAAGAGAGCAAAATTCTAGATCAATATATATTAATATATATATATATTGGTCCCAAACCACTGTCACTTACCGGGAACGTTCCCAAAAGGCTGGCGGCGTTATCATGCTGAATAGAGCAATGCTCACCCTTTAGCAAAATAGACGCCAGCCTTTTGGTCGCGTGAGAGGCCTATTAGGCGTTCGGCGACATCTCGATAAAGTTTAAGAGCGTTAGGACCCCACGGACCCAGAGTTTCCACCCCAAACGCCGCAAATGTGTAACTATTGCCGATGGCGGCGTACTTTCTTTTACTCATCGCGAAAGTAAATTATAATTATTCAACTGACTAATAGAACTCCCTTATTACGACGCTGAGAATTTACTAAACTACATCAGTCTAATAAGTCTGTAATCACACACTCACTCATTCTCTTGTACACATATCACACACATACACACCACAAACATGTATACATACATACATATACACACCCATTCACACATCTATGCAGTTCCACATACATTACAAGTATTAACACAAAAATTTACAAATGTAAACTTTAAAATTATTTCTTCTTTAAATTGTATAACAAACCAGTTGTCTGGAAGTGGGAGCTACAATTGCAACACAGTATCATACTACAGGAGTTTTTTGCGATACCAAATTTTTTCTGTACACTATGTTAATAGTTTCGAGTAAATTCTTTTTTTGAAGTGAAAGTTCTTGGCGTTAGAAAAAAACTTACGGTCACTTAGTTCGGTTCCGCACCATCTTGTTTTTTTACTGTGTACCGTGTACCACGGTATACGACCGTGGTAGGGGCTTTTATTTATTTATTTTCTTTAAAGTGGCATATAGTAGATCATTTTTCGAAAAATAAGGTCATAAAGAAGTTTCACTTCTTACTTGTGTACACTAGTACACGTAGACATTTTTTCTTAATAGTCTTTCTATGCATGCGACAGTAATTTTTTAATTACTGATTCTACGAGTATCTTGGCAGGTGCCATAAGTTACCAGCAGTACCCATGGTAAGGGAGAGCAAAACATCATTCAAACGGTTTTTATTCTTCGAGCATATATGTTGCTGAACATAACTGTAAAAATAAGAAGGCAATTGTTTATACTAATGTCACTGAATTGACCGGCAGCACATAAACACCTTATACATTAACTTACTTATAATAATCTCGTTAAGAAAGTATTAGCTATCTCTTAAATAAGAGACTCTTTCTCTTTCAAATAAAACTTACCATCTTGCCTCTTAGCAGTCAGTTAAACTACCTCTCGATATTGATTATTTTTGACAGTTAGTTATAAGTTACTTTACCACCACCTCTTATACTTAAGAGGAGTTTATGGGTAAGATTTTCGTTAATCAGTTGCTGAGCAGTTTCTTAAAATTTAACAAATGTTTATAAGTAAGGCCATAAGTTGCGCATAGGGAAACAATTTGCAAAACCTTTGCCGGTATTTGTGTGGAAAATTCACTCATTTATTAGAAGATAAACTAAAAAAAGACATGTTTGTTGGGCCTGATATGGGATGTAAATTTATCTTCGATTCCAACTTGAAAAAAAGGCGTATGATATTAATACGAGCTACAGCTCGTATTAATATCATACTATTATATACTATTATAATGCCGTTGAAATTACTATAAAATTTATTACAACTATACAAACACGTATAACACAGGTACAAATATAACTGGACGCAACCAGTACAAACTACACAGTTCAATAACACACGCAAAGTCCGTCACTATATAGCTTATCGAATGTACGTCTTGCTCGTATCGTATTCCTCGCTTGACTGCCTCTCCACTCTGTATGGGCATTCCTTTTATCCTGTACAAACAAATATGATATGCCTCGACGAAAAACATTAATTTCTAATAATTAGTTCGACACACCTGTCTAATGGCCGCCATAAAAGATCACAATACTCAATAGATTTTTCTTAATTACAATTTTTAAACACAAAGTAAATAAAAGAAGTTGAAATGTGGGAAGGTAATAAACTGTTTTTTATGGCAGACAGGTTTGCGTTTGCTTTTGTTGACATGTTACTTAAAGTAATTGTGAAAGTTTCTGGCAATATAAAAGCTAGTAACTATAAACTTATCGTAGGTAATATGATAAACAATTTTAAAACTCTAGGTTATTTGATGAGTCTTACAGTCTACTTCTTGGGCAACCATCTTAATTTTTTTCCTGAAACTTACCTAGGTAATGTAAGTGAAGAGGAAGGAGAATAATTTCATCAGGACATAAAAAAATGAAAAAATGGAACGGTGGAATACCACACGATGGGTAATTACTGTTGGTAACTGCATAGGAAAAACAAAATAACATCAGCGAAAAAGCTATGCAAGAAACTTTAAAAAGTAAAAAATATTAAATTTTTACAAGAATTTATTTCACTTGCAATGGATTTATGTGTGTGTGTGTGTAATTAAGTTCAGGTGGAATATTGCAAGTTAAATGTGACAAGTTGGTCGGTTTCCGATTGAGCTAAAATTTTGCATGGATATGTATATCGCGTGACAGTGCAATAATATGGTACCGTGGATCTGATCTGACGATGGAGTCGGAAGGTGGCTCTTGTACTAATCAAGATAGACCCGTTGTGTTTGGGCTCGTTTCACTTGTCATGGCTAGCACTCTGCTGCTACATGATATTCAGGATCTCAAAAGCTTGTATTCAAAAACCTTTTTAATAAAGCTTATTATAATGAATATTGTAACCTAAAAACTATTTGTTATAATTGTAATTGTGTTGATACTTTGGCGGTTTCCCATCTCCCAGTCACAGCCGTGACTGTCGGGGCCGCTGCCACAAACCAGGAGGCCCTGAAACGCCGCAAACATGTGTCCATTGGTAATTCGTACATATTTGTGGCTTCCGGGGTTGAAACCCTGGGGCCGTGGTGGGCTGGAGCTCATCACCTCTACCGAGACCTCTCAACGCGTCTAATTGAGATCTCGTGTGACCAAAAGGCTGGCTTGCACTTAGGGCAACGCATCAGCGTTGCCATCCAACGTGGAAATGCGGCCAGCATTTTGGACACTCTCCCCGCCGACAGCGACCTGGAGTCTATTTTTTACTTATAGGTCGTATTTTTTTTAAGTCTTGTTGTATTTATATTTCAGTTTAATTTTATTTAATATTTATTTAAAACTAGTTTTATTTAACTTAGTTTATTTCTTGTCAAACTATATGAATATTTTCCAATGTATCGTATTAAAATGAAAATAAAATTACACTGTTCCTATTTGTTTCAAATTTATAATTGATGTCATATTGTGGGTGATAAAAAACTAATATCGAATACGTTTCAGTACCCAAAAATTTATAAAAATGTAGGTAAATAAGTCAAAGAAGTTTTAATTTTTTTTTAATAAATCCTTTGAGATAATTTACATGACTTTAACTGTATATGTGTGATAGATGACGTGTCTGAATTGTTGATGTTAATAGACCTGCCACTAGTCGAAAGAAGCCTTTATCCGTCACACAGCTTGCCAAGTAGGTACGACAGAAAGGACGCAGTGCGGTGGACGCATGCCGCGTACCCCGAAACCGGGGATGAAGTCCCAATTGGGTAATGACACGTGGTTAAAATAAATTTAAAAATAATATACATAAAAACAGCATGCCTGTACAATAGTTACTATCAACTTACTTTTAAAATTCCTCATAGAAATGATTTTCATTAATGTTTATACAATATTTTTATTTAATTAATACTACTAGTGGTCGAAATTCGACCATAATTAATTTAAGTTATAATCTTGAACATTATTAAAGTTCTGTTGTCAAAAACTGCACTTCTATAAAGACCGATTTCGCCAAGATATACCGTTAATTTGTCAAGTACATGGTATTGTGTGTAATGTTTTTTATTGATTCAATGTATTTTTTATGCATAATTTGAAAAAATATTAGCATTCTGCACTCCTATATATACTACTAGATAGAGAATATAAAGTATAAGTGTGCGAAATTTCATGCTCTTTCTTCCACGCAATTTTCGTAAAAAGGGGTATAACATTTTTGCTTCAGGTATTAATAAAATATTTTTCTTAAGTTTTAGCTACTAATACACACAGCAACATGTTTATTTTGCGAGGATTCATAGTTTATCGAATATGACGTAAGTACCTAGTAGTCAGGTTCTTCCAGTGTCGAAATAGAAATCAAATAAAATATCGCGCTAAAAAACGTTAAAACGTAGTTTTATTATAACAATGAATCAGTCATTTAACTCTTTAAAATTATCACGCCATAACATGCTGATATGCAGTTTGCAAGGTGTACAACAGACGTCAAAAGAACACTTTGATGCATATTGCTAGACATTTTACACTTGCAGCCTGTGGGTAGTCTATACCCAGAGGGCATATAACCTTCTGCGTGGGCAGTATAATAACACGTTTAGGATGCTGCTGGGGTTGCCGCTCTATTGTAGTGCCTCAGGGATGTTTGCGAAAGAACGCATGGATGACTTTCATGCTATAATGCGTAAACGGATCGCATACCTAGGCTGAGCATAGTCCAGACCGTGGCGGTGTGGGTTTATAGACGGCATCAAGTTACGTTGCATGTGCTGCCGTCAAACCAAGCCGCCAAATAAGTGTATGTTTTACTTTTATATATTACTTTACGTAAAAAATATTTTTTTGATGACGCAAATCTGAGAGAAATAAAATTAATACTAAACGTCAGAATAACCAAAATCAAATATATTACTGCGTTTAAGACCGTTAAAACGTAGTTTCATTATTACATTTCAAACCGCCCTCGAGAAAATATCCGCGGGATTCAGGGGATAAAAAGTATCACACATTTAATTACATAAACTTTACTATCGATCAGTAGTAAAAAGACCGTATTGGAATAAGAATGTTCTTTTTTCAATCTGACCATTTGAAGTAATTCCTAGAATATCCTGAGGGATTAACAGGAGAAAACTAACGCAGATTTTAAGTCTGCTGTCATTCAGCGAAAACCGCATCAAAATTAGCCCAGCAGTTTTTACGAGCATTGTGCAAGAAACAAATAAACCGACAAAGAGATAAACAGACAAGAAATATGCTTCGTATTCTCGATCTATTATAATATATAGTTTAGTCCAGTTGTCTTTAAGCTCTTAAAGCTTCAATGTACAGATACGGCATGTTTAGAATTTTATAATAATATAGATTATAACGCAGTACATCAATATAAAATAAAGAAGGCTGTGATGTTTGATGTGATGATAAAAAGTACCTCTATTGACTAGGCTATTAAGCAATTGCACTTGCTTGAGTTTCGACCTTGGCACCAATAGGGGAGCTAACAGGCAAATTCCCAGTTCCGTATATTTTGCACGAGCATACCAACTGATATTCTTTATAAATTATATTAAATTACAATCAACTGGTAGCGTATTTGCCCGACTGGATGACTACCACCCTGGTCTAGAATATGCCGCCATAACAAGCTTGAGTTGTGTACCGGAATTAGTGACCAGCTTCCAGTCTCCCTTAACAGAGCAGCAGCACATTTGTAGCACCTTAGGTGTTGCAAATGTTCATACGCGATGATAACCACTTTCCATTAAGTGGGCCATATGTCTGTCTGCTGAAACCTGAAATAAAAAAATGGGAGGCCCATGCCTAGCAATGGATCTTTATAGGTTGTTATTATTATTGTCGAAAAAACAAGACAGTAAGATAAAAGTAGTTAGTGATATGATAAGAGACAGCACTATAAAGGAAAGTTGTGGGCTGAAAGATGATGTAGAGGACACGAGTTGAAAAATGAATATTAAGGTGGTTTGGGTATGTAGAGAGAATGAATGAAAGCAGAATCACAAAACGACTATATGAGCGCCGTGTGAGTGGTAGAGTAGGTGCCGGTTAACAGTGGCGTACCCACCATGATCTAACTGAAGACATTTTGAAGGAAGGTCGAGTGAAAAGCACTTTCAATAAGCGTGTATGTATGTAGAAATTAATGAAAGTTGATGAAGGGAATAGTGTTTGTCAGAATCGTAGCAGGTGGAAATTCATCATCTGTGGCTATCCCAACTTCAATGGGAAACAGGTGTGACAATGTATATCTATTATTATTATATATAATTATTTAACTATAATACTTACTTGTCATAAATTTGCAGCGAAGTGATTTAACGCAATAATTATTCTTTGAGCAGTAATTAATATTATTATTATTTCTATCTTGGTAATATAAAAGTGAGATAACAAAATCTTATTTTAACGCCTTTTATTTTACAAATAGTAAAAAAACTAGTACCGAATTATACTGACATGTACCTAAACCACCGAACCTAAACCATTCAGGGGCCACCCACTCAAAACATATACAAAAATATACATAAGTACACACGCACAGAAGAATTATATTATATACTAGATGACCCTTGCCTCCTTCACTGGGCGTTATTAAAAAATATATTAATCACAATCAAATATGTGCCTATGTCACTAAGAAATAATGTTACTTTCTACTGGTGATAGAATTTTCAAAATCAGTTTAGAACCTCAAGAGATTACTTCCTACAAACAAACTTTCGCTTTTTAAAATATAGTACAGTTATAAAGGTAATATTAGACATTATCATGTACAACTGAACATGTGTAACACTTATTCAAACACTTCGTCGCAGTACTCGCTGTTCTACAGTCGGTAGAGCATGCATAAAAAACCAACGAGTTTTCTATAGCTAAGTAAGAGGCTCTAGATTTCCGAGTAATATAATCCATATATGACAAACATAAAAACAAAACATGCAATTTCCCAGGACATTGATGATCGCGTCAATTGGATTGAGAAAGAAGACTGAACCCAGTATAAGAAGTGATTTAAAATTGCCAGGTTTAAAGAAATAGAGTAGGTATAGTTAATAAAAGCACTGCATTAATTAAAAACCAAGTCTGGTTTAATTAGTGTACGTTTGCATATAGCATGGGTCATAAATGACCCATTACAGACCAGGTCAGGCCATGTGTGTCAGGGATGGCCCGCCCTGTCGATGTTGCCGGAACGAGGTCACCTTTACATGCAATCATGGCTTTACAAATACTTTCCAATTATAAGTGCTAAAATAGCTCGTAATCCGAGCAACCGTAACACTGGCTTCTGTTTTAATACATATTCATTAAGTCCTCGCTACTTCAATCGTACAGGGCTTTATATATAATAAATAGTCAAATATAGTGTAAGCTAAGAAATTCTTTATCTCCCTAAGATCGAAAATCATTTGCACCTTGTGTGAGGTACATAAATTAATTTATTATTCCTGCATAACTAGCAAGGGTAATACTTTGTTAAGTAATCCACGAAAGTGATAAAATCTGCAAAAAAATATAAAATAAACAAAACCTTCGGATGATGCAGATCACGAACAAGTACAGTTTCTAGGTTTTAAAATACAATCACGTACGACTTAAGATTTTGTATAGGTACTTATATAGTCTTAAGTTTAATTAATAAAGCAACCAAATATATCGAGAGCACAACAGCCTTGGTATTATTGTATACTCCCCTCAAGAGTGGTTCAGTCCAGCTCCCACATCTGACCAGATAAGTTGTGTGGTGTTTCGGTGATAGTTACCCCATTGGATGGGATGACACACCACTGTTAAAGTGTCGAAAACAAGTAGACATTTTTTATGGATACATTTTTTATACATTTTTTATGTCAGGTTTTCCCAAAGTGTGCGTCGCGGTGCCCTGGTGCGCCATAGAGAGTAAAGAGAATTCTCCGGAAACTAAACTTAGGCATTCCCCGGTTACAAAATGTTTGGAGATCACCAAGCTCATACGTCACATTGACTAAGTTACATTGTATTTTATTAATGTATGTCTTTCAAGACCACGGGCCATAAAAATGGTGCGGACTTTTGGAGGGCTTCCGCGGGGCCATGGAAAGGCCAACACGTAGAGGCCTTTAGACAAATTTAAGGTAAATGTGGCGTGACACTGACCGGCGATTATCCCTGTCTACACCATATAATAATGCACCGAGGGACAAGCCCCGGCCAGTGTAGGACTATTGTGGAAAATGAGGACAAAAAGTACCGGGCTATTGGGGTGAACTACTAGTGGTACTGGGGTTCTGGAAATACAGGGACTATGGCGTCTGCCCGTCGCAATGTTCGGGGAACATGGAAAAATGGGCAGTGACTCGCCACTCCCTGCATGGGCCCCAAAAAATGCCATAAAAGGCAGGGGCAACATGGGTATAAGTGGCTAAGGGGTGTAGAGAGGTGGGTTGCAGGTTCACCGAAGCTACTTCTGACGTTAGGCCATTTATCACTTCCACCCCTGGAGCTTGAGTCTTAGCTCTAGCGATCTCCACTCCGTGCCGGCTGGTTAAGGCAAGCACGGAGGCGGAGACCTTGCCTTGGCCTCCGGAGTCAGGTACGAGGTGTCGCTACTCACCTAAGGCTTCGCCACAAAGCCCCCCTGCGGGATATATTTTATTTATTATTGTTATTATTTGTATTTGTTGTTATTATATTTCTATATATATTCTTGTATATGGATATAAAAACTCAGCTACTTATTGTGGGTGTTTCAATTTTTGAGCCTATCTACTTAGTATCATTATTCTCTATTTCAACTGTCTAGGTCGCCGTGACAAGTATTAAACCTGTTAGTGCGGCGCAAACTGAAAAAGTTTGGGAGCCCCTGGTATAGGTGATGTGCATACCTATTTTGTAATCATTATTAAATATAATAGCTATTATAGGATTATGAGATAGGATATATTTAATTGTATTCACAAATACAGTCTTCTCGGTAGCTCTAACACCGATATCTATTAATCTGTATTCAAATAATGCACGTTCAATCATTGACTATATATTTTCAATGTACACCTTAAATAACATGAAGCGTGACACAGGAGACCCTTAGTAAAAATATCTACCCTTAACAAAAAAAAAAATATCACACTTTATTGCTCAAATAAACAATTACACTAATAATAGTAATTATTATTTATTTACTCTCACACTAAAAATAATTAAATAAGGACCAAAAGGCTGGCATGTATATAGGGCAACGGATTAGCGTTGCCATCCAACGCGGAAATGCGGGCAGCATTTTGGGCACGCTCCACGCCGATAGCGATTTAGAGTAAATTTTTTATTTGTAGATTTATGTTATTTGTGAATATAGCTTTATTTATAGTATAGTTTAGTTTATTAAAATAATAAGAATTATTATGTATTTCATAATTAAGTCGTCAACGTATAGGCAAATACGAAATAATCTAAATAAATTAGTTTAAGATTTCTAGTTAGTTTATTTATATTTAAGGTATTAAATAAGTAAGATATTTTCTTATAAAGTGAAATGGGGAGAGCCTTGTGTTGGTAAAAGAAATAAACTGATGTAACTGATCACCACCAACTGTTATTATGTGTATGTTATTGTGTATAATAGATGTAGAATAATAATACGTGTTTATAAAATAAGAATTACATAAAAGTAAGATCAGCCTACGTTTTTGGGATACGACTAATTGTATACTTATAATAAAATTGTAGAGATCGAATTTCTGTACAATTAAAAAAAAAGCTAAAAATCGAGTCAGGGGGATGTAAGAAGTAAGATAGAACTAATTTAGATTTTTTTAGAATTTCTTGTTTCTCTGTTTGTACCGGCTAATCTCCGAAGCAACTGGACCGATTTACAGGAAATTTTGTATGGTGATAGCTTATATCCCTGGTCAACATATAGGATACTTTTTAAATAGTTCCTGTGGGATAGTTAAAAAGCTTTAATTACTTAAACAGCTTATAACAGACTAAAAGTCATTTCTCTGCAACGTAACATAATAGGAGCGGATAATTTGACAGGGTGTGGTGTCAGTGAGAGAGTTTTATCTCAAAACCTCGGCCGGGAGCTCATTCCAAATCCCCACGGTACGTAAGAGAAACGTTCTACAGAACCATTGCGTACATGAGCGAAGTGGCTCGAGGAAGTGGGGGTGAACTCCCAACCGATGGCGAGCAGTGCGATGGCAGAAAGAGGACGAAGGCACCATTCTAAACAGTTCTTCGGAACACTCCCCGTTATACAGTCGGTAGAATACGCAGAGAGAAGCAAAGTCTCTCCTAAGGCCAAGCATATCTAAGCCGTCTGTGAGTATGAGATCATCAACAACGCGAACGACTCGACGTTGAATACAGTCCAGGGGATTAAGTTGGTAGGCAGGTGCTCCAGCCCAAAGGTGTGAGCAGTACTCCATATGCGGCCTCACCTGGGCTTTTAAAGCACAAGGCGTTGCCGCGGTGTAAAGTACTGCTTGGACCGGTTTAGCACTCCCAACTTCTTGGAGGCAAGTTTTGCCTTGCCTTCAAGATGGCCCCTGAACTGTACATCGTTCGCAATGTCAACACCGAGAATCCCAATACTTTGGAGGTGGTAAGGGGAGTTCCTTGGAACTGAAGCGCTTGCTCGAATGGAGTTTTTTTGGCAGAGAATACGCAGACCTGTGTCTTCTTGAGGTTGAAATGGACAAGGTTCTGTCTTCCCCATTCTGAGACTCTCTCCAAAGTATGCTCAACTTCAGACACAAGTCTAACCCGACTTTCCTCCACAAATGATCGAGGGACGTTTGCACGACCAGAGTACTGCGCATCGCCGTTGCTGTCATCCGCATAGCGATGAATGTTGCGAATAGACAACATATCATTGATATGCAAGATGAACAACGTTAGCGATAGTACACAACCCTGGGGCACACCAGCGTTGATGGGCTTGATACTAGAGCAGCAACCGTCGACAACGACTTGAATGCTGCGCCCATCAAGAAAGCTGGATAGCCAGGTGCAAAGTCCCTCAGGTATCCCTACGATGGCAGTTTCGATAGAAGAGCTCTGTGCCAGACCCGGTCGAAGGCCTCAATATCTAGACTGACTGCCAGTGCTTCCCCTTTGCTCTCAATGGCTTCAGCCCAACGGTGGGTTAGGTAAACCAAGAGATCCCCAGCTGAGCGACCGTGGCGGAAGCCGTATTGCCGATCATTTAGCAGCTGGGAATCTTCCAGGTAACCCAGAAGCTGCGCGTTGATAATACGCTCCATCACCTTTGAGAGCAAAGAGGTTATTGATATAGGCCTATAATTCGATTTTGTTTTTGTAATATGAAACAAACTCTTTTAGGAATTCAGAAAAAATGGCGGTATGAAGTTCGCCGGGTCAGCTAGTAAAAAATAAGTAGTAATATTTATATATTTGTTTACACCAACAGCACACACATTGTTGTTACATTACAAATCATTCAATTTAAAAGTCCTGATGTGTGGACCCATTAAAGGAGTGCACAGCATTTACAATTCGAATGTAATTTCTAGTAATTTCATTAATTAATGTCAATATTATATATGCATATGTCCAGTACAAATATAGAAAAAACTTAATGAATGAAAAATGTTGTCAAAATTAATAAGGATACCAAAAATGCAAAAAGAATTAAATAAAAATAAATATATAACTAAGTACAAATGCAAACATGAACGGCCTATCAGTTATTTTATAGTCGCAGCTGATGTCAACACTTAATTTTTGAACCAATTATATGTTTTGTGAAAAATATTAAGATCATCTAATTTTGAGTTTAGACGGTTGTATGTAATGCAATGTGCATTGCATTACATACAACAGCACAACATTGTAGTGCTTGTGACAGGGCGGCTGCGGCCCAGGTTGGTTTTAACCGGAAGAATGTAGAAGACTTTCGTAATAGCATGTCGAGGAATCAGACGAAGCACAATTATTTTTACGTCTTAGATAAGATTTATACACATTATGCTATTGTTTTATTAATGATGGAAGAATGACTAAACAGATATACAATGCAAAAGTGGATAGATGCAGAAGTCGCGGAAGGCCACGACACACCTTCCATGATCAAATTGATCGTGTACTAGCAGAAGGTGATGTCAGGAGCCTTAAGAACAGACCTGCATGCATGACAAGAGCTATGAATGTCAAAGAAGCAGGTAAGGTGTGTAAGAATAAGCCTGAAAGGCGCTCTGTTGTTCGTGCCTACCCCGCAAGAGACCTGGCGTGAAGTTATGTATGTATGTATGCTATTGTTAACGAGTTTATGCAAAACACAAACATCGAACATTATACGGCGATTGCTAAGCGTCTGCATTCTAAAATGTGATAACCGCATAAAGTAGGGGCAAAGGTGTGAGATTTTTTTTTATTAAATAGGTGTGCGTTTGACCACGATCACGTCCAATGCCGGACGATGATGCGGTCGAAGATGGAGCACACTTACCTAGATAGTACCTATTCACACAAGACTTGAAGATGCCCGGATTGTACTTTTCGGTAAACACGGACTCTGGTAGTGCATTCCAAAAATCTGCGGGGTAGCGAAACGTTTAGTACGCTCTGGCAGCGTTTGCACCGTTAACGATGGCGTAGACCAGAGCCCTTGTGGTCCGAAGATGGAATGGTGCAGGGGAAATCAAGTCGACCAGTTCCGCACACTCTGCGGAAGGAATCCTGTAAAAAACTGATGGACTAACAACCTGGCGTCGATGTTCTAGGCTTTGAAGCTTTGTCACGACAAGCTGGTCGCTACCAATCAACCTCTTGGCGCTTCTCTAAATTGACTCTAGCGCTTCAACCTGGTATTTGGCAGAGCCGTCCCAAAGGTGAGAACAGTACTCCATGCAAGATCTTACTTGAGCACATTAAATATTAAGCAGTTGCTCTGCTGTGAAGTACCGTTTCACTTTTGAAAGTATACTCAGCTTTTTAGTAGCCAGCTGAGCAACACTTTCAATATACGAGCCGAAATTGAGAGTAGATGTTAAAGGAATGCCAAGAAGTTGAAGATCCCAGACGAGATGTAATTATATATTAGGAATATATTAGGTATATTAGGAAATTATATTTAGGCTAAGTATTTAGGTAACTAAGACTGACAATGTTTCAATAGAGTCATAATCGAGTTTTAAAAGCCAGTCAGTGTTTTCTTACATTTGGATTTAGTTGAGGGGTATATATCTATTTGCTTATTCATATTGTTGTATAAATAACTGCCTAATTATACTAAAACTAAAATGTACAATTACAATACTGTCTTGGTAAAAACGACATTTAAAAACATTAGCAACATATAAAATGATCTGTCTAATTTGTCGTCTAAATTCACTAAAACAATGTTTAAAAGTAAAGCTTTTGTAGCAGTCTATTACGTAGAACAACGTTACTTGTTGCTGGTATTTATGAACGGAACCCTCGAGACAAAGGGGTGCTCGAGCACATTTCCCGTCCCGGAAAATGCCGCGATGACTCGTCTGGCAATTGAAGGGTTGACTGGCTTGTTTACAAGCGAATGAGGACGCTAAAGTTCTGAAAATAGTGACGTCGCGAATATTCGAATATTGAAATCGTAAAAAATCCTAAATATTACTCAAAAATGTTCAAATTTCAATCACAAATTATTGAAAGTTAAACTGCGTTTGAAAATAATAAAAGTAATGATTTTTATTATTACGACGTGCTTGCCACTATGGGAAACAGCATGATAATATATATGTATAATATATATGTATATGTATATATATATATATATATATATATATATATAAATATATATATATATATATATATATATATATATATATATATATATATAAATATATATATATTAGGGTGATCCAAAAAAAAAAATGTTTTTTTCCAAGCAGGCTCAAGTTTCTTTTGGGTGTAAAAAAAAAATCTGTGAAAAGATGAGCCCTTAATATTAATATTAAGATTGTCCTCATCGCACTTTTTTTATTCCTATAAGAATAACACAGGAATTTTTTTTATCTTAATAACTACTATTTAAATTACATTTTTACGGTTTTAAGCGCAGCATTTTATTTGATTTCGATCAGTTTCAGTAGACGTGATCACGGACGACAAAGATGTCTAGTGTCAATGAGTAATGTTAAAGTAATGATTTAATATACCCCCAACTCGTTCATTTGAATAACCCCCCCCCCCCCATTAAAAATACATACACACATACATAAAATCACGCCTGTTTCCCATGGGGGTAGGCACTTGCGACGATCCTGACAAACAACTTTCGCTTCACCTACTTTCATTAACCTCTTCATACATGCGCGTTTATTTGAAATGCTTTTTACCTGACCTTTTTTTAACAGTTCTGATATTTGTTGTATACTACTATTTAAATTACATTTTTACGGTTTTAAGCGCAGCATTTTATTTGATTTCGATCAGTTTCAGTAGACGTGATCACGGACGACAAAGATGTCTAGTGTCAATGAGTAATGTTAAAGTAATGATTTAATATACCCCCAACTCGTTCATTTGAATAACCCCCCCCCCCCATTAAAAATACATACACACATACATAAAATCACGCCTGTTTCCCATGGGGGTAGGCACTTGCGACGATCCTGACAAACAACTTTCGCTTCACCTACTTTCATTAACCTCTTCATACATGCGCGTTTATTTGAAATGCTTTTTACCTGACCTTTTTTTAACAGTTCTGATATTTGTTGTATACTACTATTTAAATTACATTTTTACGGTTTTAAGCGCAGCATTTTATTTGATTTCGATCAGTTTCAGTAGACGTGATCACGGACGACAAAGATGTCTAGTGTCAATGAGTAATGTTAAAGTAATGATTTAATATACCCCCAACTCGTTCATTTGAATAACCCCCCCCCCCCATTAAAAATACATACACACATACATAAAATCACGCCTGTTTCCCATGGGGGTAGGCACTTGCGACGATCCTGACAAACAACTTTCGCTTCACCTACTTTCATTAACCTCTTCATACATGCGCGTTTATTTGAAATGCTTTTTACCTGACCTTTTTTTAACAGTTCTGATATTTGTTGTATACTACTATTTAAATTACATTTTTACGGTTTTAAGCGCAGCATTTTATTTGATTTCGATCAGTTTCAGTAGACGTGATCACGGACGACAAAGATGTCTAGTGTCAATGAGTAATGTTAAAGTAATGATTTAATATACCCCCAACTCGTTCATTTGAATAACCCCCCCTATAAAAATATACAGTCAATTCTTACACACCTCACTTGCTTCTTTGACATTCATGGCTCTGGTCATGCACGCTCGTCTGTTCTTGAGGCTCCTGATATCACCTTCTGCTACTTCAGCATCCTTCCACTTTTGCATTATATCTTTTCAGTCATTCTTTCATCATAAGAAGTTGTCACTTCCAAATTTTTCCAATGAGCCAGACGAATCTGACGGGCTAAACATCTTCCCTACCTCGTTAAAAGTTCCGCTATGTGAGCATAAAAGCATAGTTAGGATTGTTCATTTCCACCTTTCATACCTGTTACCTTAAAAACAGCACCGCTTTCAGCTTAGCGAGTATCCATTTCTTTCTAAGTTTATGTTAAACTACCGATTCTAAAAATTTCTTCTTTCCTAAAATAGAACTATGAAAAGACTCAACCAGGCTTTAGAAAATGTTACATTTCAAAGCGCTCAGTGGAATCCGATTAAATTCATTGTGAGACTAGTTTCCTTTATGCATACACTTATTCAAACATGCAAGGATTTATGGAGATACGACGTATGTATGACTAATACTATAAAGCTGAAGAGTTTGTTTGAACGCGCTAATCTCAGGAACAGCGCGTCCGATTTGAAAACTTCTTTCATTGTTGGATAGTATATTTATCGAGGAAGGCTATGGGCTATGTATTATCACGCTAAGACCAATAGGAGCGGAGCAGCAACGAAGAATGTCTCAAAAGCGGGGCGTTTTGAAAGCTAATTCCACGCGGACGACGTCGCAGGCGCCGCTCGTGTATGATGTATATGCTAGTAGACGACGACGTACTTACCACAATCAAATCGCAATTAATTTCTTAAAGAGTTACACAGTAAAAACAGGTATAATAAACGTGTATATATGACAACATGTTATACCTCAACGATGAAAAGATTAATGGATGAAAATGAAGCAAAACATGTATCTTAAGATAGTAGCAAGTGGAAATCAATCGTTTTACACCTGCCCTTATAGTAAACAGCATGATAAGGCATGGTGTGTATATATATGTGTGTAAGACGGTTCTTTATATGATTTGTAAACATAGACCATTTTTAAATCCTAATTACTACTATAAAAACTACGTTTTTACGGTTTCAAGTGCAGCATTTTATTTGATTTAATTTTGACGTCCCGGTCAGCTTCAGTGGCCCTGATCACGGACGACAAAGACGTCTAGTGTCAATGACTAACGTTAAAGTCATGATTTAATCTATCACCCCCCCCCCCCTCACCCTCAAGGATACACAGTCAATAACTATATATAACATATCATAGCCCGAGCATAAGATGTGGTTACAGGATGTTACATATTAAAATTACTTTTCAATATACCGCATTGCTTTTCTTTATGTAGCCATAACAAGCCTGTAGTTCAGCGAAACATTAATATACATTGTAAAGAATTTGTGCAGTAGTTTGATTACAATTACCGCAGTACGAAGCTTTAATATCACGAACTGAACGAACGATATATTAGGCATGTAAAAGGTAACCGGAAGCCACTATTAACGTTGATGGCATTATTGATTTTAATTGGATCACAGTATGATTATATAATTAATACCTCATAGTTAAGACAAACTGATTAAATAGATATACAATGCAAAAGTGAATTGATGCAGAAGTCGCAGAAGGTCACAACACATCTTCCATAATCAAATGGTCGTGTATTAACAGAAGGTGATGTCAGGAGCCTTAAGAACAGACGAGCATGCATGACAAGAGCTATGAATGTCAAAGAAGCAAGTGAGGTGTGTAAGAATAAGACTAAATGGCGCTCTGTTGTTCGTGCCTACCCCGCAAGGGACCTGGCGTGAAGTTATGTATGTACCTCATAGTTATAGTTTATTAACATTTGTATATTCCTCTGCTAATGTTCGCTCTAGGAAATTACTACTGTTACGAGTTGCAGGACTCGAATTCAAATGTCGTTGGAATTACCGTAGAAGTTTTTAAAACCATATAAATACGTCTAACACTTTTGCAAACACACGCAAAGTCCGTTACTATATAGATTATCGAATGTATATACGTCTTGCCTCGCTTGCTGTTATTGCTTGACTGCCTCACCCCTCTGTTAAGGCATTGCTTTATACTGTACAAATACAATATGTCTGTAGACAGAATTTCTAAGAATCAAGAAGAAGAAGAACACCTGGCTAATGACTACTATAAAGATTACAATACACAATGGACTACTTTTCCAATCGCAAGTTTTAAACACAAAGTAAACAGAGGAAGACTCATAAAAGCGCTTCAATGTTATTATCTGAAACACCGACGGGTAATAAATGTGCTTTGCTTACAAATATGCAGGGGGCCCACTATACGCGTCATAGTAGGTGGAACACTACTATGACGCGCACAGTTTACCGACGGCATTATCAGAACTTCAAAAGAAAGAAAGAGAGACTTTATTTGAAGAAATAGTGACGTAATTACATGGCTTATGTATAATTATACACTGAGCATATTTTGAGCATTTGAACGCCGCATTTTCAGCAAACAAGGTTTGCACTCAGCATATATCTGTGTCGGAATTATTTCCGGCACAACGCTGATTTTCAGTGCAAACCGTTTGGCGTAAGACCATAACAAACATATTTTTTTTAAATAATAAATGAAGTTATTAAGTTAAGTAAGTTGGGAGACAGTGACTTAGGGCCGAGTTTTCAATCACCAAATAAATGTTATTTTATATAATAAAACACAATATGGGAAAATAAAAAATAACATAGTTCATTGAAATATTACATGAGCTTTGCATTTGTTAGAGGATGCAATTTTATTTTTGGGACATGTTTGGGGGTTCAATAGAAGCTTAACCTCAACTATGTAGGGTCGCCACTCTTGGCCCCCGGCCGGCATCTTGGAAAAAGTGGTGAAAACACTTTTTTCGCGATATCTCGGAAACTATGCGTCTCACAAAAAATTTGTGAATTCATAATTAGTAGCAAATTGTTTTGCCTACAAATTTGTTTATGTAACTTTTTGCTCTAAATTAAAATTAAAGAAGTTATAAGCAAAAAATGAGAAAAATTTTATTCATTCCCCTCTTTTCTTTACCATAGAACTTACCAAATTTTACTTATCGAATGTTAAACAGGTAGAAAAGATCCCCCGTTTTCCCCGCCACATATGAGGTAGAGTCCGTAGGCGCGCCTATTTCGTAACAGTGTAGCATCGTTAAGTTAGTTAAATTTTATATACATTTTGATTTGTCTTTTTAACTACCTTAGATCTCTATATGTATAAGAATGTATGATGAAAGAATGACTAAACAGGTATGCAAAGTATGCAAAAGTAGATGGATGCAGAAGTCGCGGAAGGCCACGACACACCTTCCATGATCAAATTGATCATGTGTTAGCAGAAGGTGATGTTAGGAGCCTTAAGAACAGACGAGCGTGCATGACAAGAGCTATGAATGTCAAAGAAGCAAGTGAGGTGTGTAAGAATGGGCCTGTGTGGCGCTCTGTTGTTCGTGCCTACCCCGCAAGGGACCTGGCGTGAAGTTATGTATGTATGTATGTGTGTAGATCTCTATAGTTTTCTTTTTATTATTGTTTCTTGGTCTATCTATTCCTTTTCTTACTATTCTATAATTTGTGGAGATTTATTGAAACTTATTTGTGAATAGCTTCTCTTTACACGATATCTAATTTAGTTATTACTGTTTTAGCTGTTAGCTGTTATTAGTATGTAAGATGACAGAGCAATCGATAAAATTAATATAGCATTCAAAACGTTGATAGGCTCTCCTGTAATATTGTTATTTGTGATTTATGATCTTTTTGCATCGAAGTGCCGAGGAAGGTGGAAGTGGTTATGGAGGCTAAAGTGGGAGTGAGCAGGACACATCTCGCTTTGGACGGACCAGAGTGAGACAAAGATAGTGACGCCTGACGGCATCATGCAGGCCAGTGCACGGCAAGCGTCGCGCGTAGTCGCGTGGGACGCCCGCTCAAGCGCTGGGGCAACCCGGCGACGTCGGTGCGTACCGCATCGACAGGGCTCGCGGTAGCTTACTGTCCCGACACCTCTTCGAAGCCTGTATTCGCGCAGGTAGGTTCCCGTCGCAATGGAAAGAGGGGCGTCTGTGCCTTCTTCCCAAGGGAGGTCGTAAACCTCCCGACGATCCGTCCGCCTACAGGCCCATAGTGCTGCTGAACGAGGTCGCCAAGGTCTTCGAGAAGATCTTGGCGGAGCGGCTCGTGAAGCATCTAGACACCGTGGAGCCGGGGCTATCAGATACGCAGTTCGGGTTTCGGAGGAGGCGGTCCACGATGGACGCCTTCGAGACGCTGCGAACGGTGACGGACGAAGCTGTCCAAGCGAAGGACGTCGTTCTTGCGGTGTCGCTAGACATAGCGAACGCCTTTAACAGCCTCCCTCATGAGACGATCAGGGAGGGGCTCCGTGCACACGGAGTCCCCCCGTACCTCACGAGGCTGTTAGGCGAGTACCTGCGGGATCGACACATCCTTTGGGAGGGCGGTGAGTCCGTCAATCACGAGTTAGGTCGGCGACGTGTCGCGTGCGGCGTTCCACAGGGGTCGGTCCTCGGGCCGATCCTTTGGAACGTAGGCTATGACTGGATCCTTCGGGTGACGGTCAGGCCCGGGGTAGGGCTGATCTGCTTTGCGGACGACACCCTACTCACGGCACGCGCCGCGTCATTCGCGGAGTCCGTGGACGTCGCCAACGACGGGTTGGCGATAGTCGTAGACAGAATAGCTAGGCTGGGCTTGAGGGTCTCCCCCGCGAAAACGGAGGCCATCATGTTCCATAGGAAGTTTCGTAATCCACCCCCGGATCTGTCCGTTACAGTCCAGGGGGTGGCGATCAGAGTAGGGCCCACGATGAAATATCTTGGGCTAGTCTTAGACGGGAAATGGCTGTTCAAAGCGCATTTTGAGCAGTTAGTTCCCAAACTCGTGAGTTCCGCGGGCGCACTCTCAAGGCTTCTTCCCAACGTGGGGGGGCCGGGGGGTGCGACGCGGAAACTATATTCTGGCATCCTGAGGAGTATGGCCCTTTACGGTGCCCCCGTCTGGTTCGAGTCGCTTCACCGCCACAATCGAACCCTGCTGCACCGGGCGCAGCGGGTTCTGGCCGTGAGAACCATACGTGGGTATCGTACAGTGTCTTGGACGGCGGCGACACTCTTGGCAGGCGAGCTGCCCTGGCCTCTCCAGGCAGACGTCCTGTCCAGGGTTCGTCGTACCCAGCAGGATGCCCTAGCTAGAGGACTGACCTTCTGTCAAGTCGAGATAGAGACGGTCAGGAAGCGGGAAACCGCTTCCTGCCTCGTCGACTGGTCTCGTGACCTCGAACACCCTGCGGCCGGCGGCTTTACGGTGGACGCAATCAGGCCACAACTGGAGGAATGGGTTAACCGCACTAGCGGCACCCTCACCTTCAGGACGACGCAGATACTGACCGGACACGGTTGTTTCGATCAGTATCTGTTTCGCATTGTGGGCTGCTTGCCTTCTCCGGATTGCCGACAGTGTGGCGCGCCCGATACGGCGTTTCATACGCTTGTCGAGTGCGCTGCCTGGGCGCCTCAGCGTTTCGAGCTCGAGACAAAGTTAGGAGCCGTCGGATCGCTCGGCGACTTGGTAACGGCCATGTTGCAGAGCGACGACGCCTGGGATGCTGCGGTTTCTTTTTGTGAGGCAGTTATGTCTCTGAAAGAGGCCGCAGAAAGGGATAGGGAGCGAAGTCCTAGGGCGCGTGCTACGGTCTCTTCTCGAGGTCGCCGGCCTTCAGCCGGCACCCGGAGAGGCAGGTACGCGCATTACTTCCCTCCCTGAGTTAGGATCCGGAACGATGGGGGCCCTTAGCTACTAGGTCAGCAAGGGACTTTACAACTACCCCCGTTCCGTAGTGGAGTGTGTTCTCCCGGGGCACACTTCAGCACTTTATGCGCTGGATCGACTGCTGAGTAACTATGTTCTACATCTCAGTCTTTCCTTCACATCAAAGCGCAGGGCCGCGAAGGGAGGAGGGGTTTTTTAGTGGGTATTGAGGTTGCTCGCCCGTGCGGCATCGCTCGGAGTCTCCACACTCCTCTGTGTAATCCATAGCGGACGAAGCGCAAGTAGAGCATACAATTGCTAGCGTTATCGCCCCCCGTGGATTCGTGCCGTTTCCTAGTGACGGCCCAGAGAGTGCGTAAATCGGTTAGTCATTTTTCCCCGCCTCAAAAAAAAAAAAAAAAAAAAAAAAAAAAAAAAAAAAAAAAAAAAAAAAAAAGCTTACTGTCCCGACGCTGCACACCTGGAGCACTGGGCGCATCTAAGCTTGGTGCGTATTCATTTTACAAGCACTTAAAAACGCGTTTTTGTTACGGTTTTTATTAAATATTGGGATATACTCGCGACTTCATCCACTAGACTTCCCGCGCGAGTCTCGATGCACAAATATTTGTAAGGTGTCATTCAAAATGGAATTAGACTTTTTTAATCTGGAAAATTCTTGGAATAAAAACTAGGGCAGTTTTTAAGTTTAAGGATTTTCTCTCGATCAGCGAAAACTGCATCGAGATCGGCCTAGTAGTTTTTACGTGATTTACGAACAAACACACAAGAATCTAAAATTATTGCATAATTTTATCCATTGTTTATATATTGTATTCCTGTTGTTTTTTTAAAAAAAGTTTCTATGTACAGACAGTATTTTTAGAATTGTATGATATTATAGACAAAAATTCTGATGCCGAAAATGGATTGTCCATTTCTGTTTTTCAATTTTGATAAAAGTAAGAGATTATCAAATTGAAAAAAATATACGAACTTAATTTAATATGTTTTGCGACATTTCACTGTACTGTATTTGATTTTTATTATTCCGACGTTTCGGCACTTTTCAGTAGCCGTGATCACGGAAGACAAAGATCTCAAGTGTCAATGAGTCTTGTTATGGTTTTATGTAGCCTGCCGCCTACTTGTCCATTTTAATTATTTAGTTTTAATTTTGTTTATGGTTATTATTGACTCTATGGGAACCTAATTTAATTTACCACCGCTTCGCAACATATTGTTGCTTGAAGAGAAGTAGCAGCGCAAGAAACTCTTCAGCATCACAGCATACCTAGCTGTAATAATTTTATATAATATTAAAAGGGATGGGAGGTACAATAAAAAGATTTTGTCAATCAAGGCGGTTTCTGTTACAGAAACAGAAAACACGCAGAAAGAGTGCATTATGAACTAAAATGTTCAAAAAACATAAATATGTAACTTTGTAACTGATTATCTGCTTATTTATTGGTGTTTCTCGGTTCATAGAGTATTGTAAAGGAGGAATTGTTGTTTAAAGTATAAACAAGTATTTAGTAAATGTATATTTAATTGTTATAAACTTAAAACATATAGTTAAATACTAAAACTAAATTTACTTCTAAATATAAACCCATATATAAACTACAAACCATATTATGAACTAAATAAATAAAAACTAAAACTAAATAAAAAAGGGAAAAACGTCTAAAGATGAGTTAATGATGGTCCCAAGCCGACTGTCATTTACCGGGAACGTTCCCAAAAGGCTGGCGGCGGTACCACGTTGTATAGCAATACCTAGTCTTTGCGCAAAATAGACGCCAGCCTTCTGGTCGTGTGTGACGTCTAGAAAAAAGTATTGTGTTTAAATAACTTATAGAAATACAATAAACAAAAAGCTGTTAAACAAGATACATATAAAACTTTAAATAACAATTAACATCGGTTTGTTTGAGATATTATGTTCCGCCATTAGTGGCCAGGTTCCAGTCTCCTTTAAGAGGCAAACAGCCCATTTGTAGCACGTGTGGTGTTGTAAATGCGCATAGGCGATGGTAACCGCTTTCCATCAAGTAGACCGTCTGTATGTCTGCAGAACTACTGCAATAAAAATAATAATTGGAAGCAACAAAATAAACTCGTTCAATTTCAACTTAAGACGGGTTTTCAGTGAGCGTAGGTATATTACACGCTGCCAAACAAAAGGCTGGTCAAGCTCGTAGACGCGATCTTTAGAATTGATAGTTTTAATATATACATACGTAGTTTAGTTTAGATTCTTTTATTGCATTAGTTCAGCAGTCCAACAGGCGGCCTACCTGATAGAAAGCGGCTACCATAGCCTACGGATGTTTTGGTGTTACAAATGTGCCACCGCTCTCTAAAGGGAGACGGTAACCTGGCTACTAATGCCGATACATAGTTCTCAAGTAGAGGCTTTAACCTTCCGGACAGGCAAATACCCTTACCCACCTGGCTGTGAATTGTTCTCGCCTCCTACGACAGGCTGCGGGAAATTTTATTCTTTCTCCGTTCTTGCGCGGATAATACGGCAAGAAATGTTAACGTAGCTTTCGGACAGTAAAAGAATTTTAAAAACGGTTTAGTAGATTCAGAGATTACCCCTACAACGTCACAAACTTTACCTCTTTATGATATTAGTACATACAATAACAGCCCATAAATGTCCCACTGCTGGGCTCAAGCCTCCCACTGTAGGGGAATGGACAGTATACCCGCCACGCTTGTCCAAAGCGGCTTGGCAAGTTTGACACATCGGTTATCTCGATGTGTAGTGCATCACGATGTATTCTTTCACCGTTGGTAGCACGTGGTAATTGTAAAAATATGCATATTAAGTCAGGAAACAGCCTAAGTGTTGCATGCGATCCCGTCAGGATCGCACCCGCGACCTTTGAGTCTAGGATGCGTGCGCTAGCCATTACGCTATCACGACTTATTTATAATTTCGTTTGTTTTTAAGTATTTAATTTATAATTTAGTTTTATTTTCTAATGCTAGTACGATTAAAAATACTAGCTACTCATTAGTATTAAAGTAATCTGTAAGGTTTCAATTTTAACCTATATGTATTATAACTTTCAAAAATTGTATCCCAAACGGAGGTATATACTCAAAGAGTATACCACATATATACCGACTTAAGTTAATTTGGCATAAAGAAAATACAAACCAGTCAGTCTTTTTCACTAGGCTGTTGGGCTATATTATGTTTCAGGACTTAGGACTCTTAATGTACCAATTTTCATACATTTGTACATACATGACGGTAAGGTTGAGATGAAGAAAACTAAGACGGTATGGGCATATAAAGAGGTGAAAGTCACTTGACAAAATAATGTTAAATTGCAGTGCGTAGTAATAGTGCGCTAGCTATTACGCTACCACGACTTCGACACGAGTTCACGAATATTAGTATAGATAATAAACACTCCCTAATTATTCGGATAAGTACCCTAAGTATAGCGAGTACCTAACGACACACCTGTGGAACGTGCCGCATGGAAAGTTCGGCGACTGAGGGGTCGGCGCTAATCTTCATGTGGAGTAACTAGCTAATCATTTCGCGGATATGACATGGGTTATTTAAAAAACTTGCCGCCGACGAATGTTCCGCAGGTGTATCTTTAGGCTCATTCAATATGAAAAAGTTTACAATAAACCTCTTATTCATGGTAAACATTTGTTGATCAACGTTGTTGATGAACAGCGAGAATGTTGTTGGAAACTTTGTTTAAATCAATATGGGTTGTCGACACACGCCAGTCTGCGTTAAAATGATGCCCGAGGAAGTAGTGTTGTTCTGTTCTCTGTATCGGATGTATAAGATTGCTAATTTAAAAAAAATGGTGGGTGCGAAACTATCTCCTGCAAAGAGAAAATTTGATGAGTTATCTCAGAATATTGCCAACACGTCCACAAGCGTCAACGTTTGTTGATATACTGATGTTTTGCGCTCGCCGGGCGTCAATTCTGTCAACATGGCGTGATCATCTCCGCAACACAAATGTTGTCCGCAATATGTTGACAGCAACTGGGCAACATGTTAATGCAACCATGTTGCTAAACAAATGTTTACCATGAATACGAGGCTTAAAGAATATAAGAAATTAGTAGATTCGTTGCCCATTTGCGATTAATGCCCGTCAGGGTTACTTCATGTGTCTAGTTCCCGACACGTATCTTGAACGGTCGGGGGAATAGTAAGGATCGCTTAGTGCATTGAGCGTAACCAATATAGGTTTGTTTATCCACATATCGACAATATTATGCTTTCGTACCTTTACTTGAAAGGGGCAATACCTCATACTTTGAAAACGATACGGAAAATCCCTTGTGCGTGGGCCGATGTTACCGCTCGAGAATCTTGCAGGGATTATACAAACAAATCCGGAACCCGCGCTTTAAACGTGTTTTACGCTCATCATCTGAACATAACCTTACGCGGCTTGGGGTTCCAAATAACAATGAAGTATTACCTATACTTAATATCATAAAGAGGTATTGTGACGTTGTAGGTGGTAATCTCTGGATATACTCGTCTGATTTGAAAAATTCTTTCAGTGTTAGTTAGCCTATTTATCGAGGAAGGTTATAGGCTATATATCATTACGGTAAGATCAATAGGAGCGGAGCACCAAGTCGCGGGCAAAAGATAGTTATTAATAAACAAGAGGTATTTATTAATAAACGATTTCTTAAATAGTTATAGATTGGCCCTAAATAAATGTACCCCTAAACTTAAAACAACATTAAATTAAGGTAATGAGTATAATAGAAAACCCTGTTTTTTTATTATAAACCCCGCAAACACTCAAATGGAAAGTGTTTATCGTCGCTGGTAAACGTTTGCGACTCCTGATGTTAAGCCAATGCCTTATCAGCCTTTTAGGATAAGGTAGAGGGGATAAGATAAGATAAGAGTGGAAGGATATAAGGGATAGAATAGAGAGCTGAAACAGGAGGAATTGGATAGAGAAATGATAGAACACGCACTGGTGGGGACGCGCGGGGGCGATGGGCCACACCAAGACCACGGCTGGTCAAAGTCCACAAATGCCATGGCACCACTGTGATCTCCGAACACTCGCCCGCATAATGGCTAGTTTGACGGACCTATGCTGTTATAAATTGAATCCAGAACTTCAAATAAACCAGCTTCAGGATATATACAGTACAGTCCATAATTATTTAACTATCTTATCAATGTGTCTACTAGTCTGCTAGAAAACCATACTTTTTCAGAGGATACAAATCTCAATCATCACATGAAATACGATTAATTCAAGGCTAATCGTTTCACACCGATATTCTGTGAGAGTGTGGTAATTACACCGATTGCACCCCCCGTCGAAGCATCGACGTTCAATGTACGTTATTGTAACTGCATTAGGTGTAAACTCTTTAACCCCGTGTTTCAATATGATATTAACTTGATTCCCTAAAACTTAGAACATGTTTCATCTAAATTTTCAGATATTACCGAAAAATGAACAAAACTATAACTATAACGGTAAATAGCACCAATTTACATAAGAATTATACCTTAAGAGAAACTCTTCTCAAGAACATAAAAATAGTTTCTCAAGACGCAGAAGGAAATTTAAGGACCGTATACGCCGGACCCAGTAAAGTAATCATATTTGATAAGAAAGAAGAAATCGCCACACCATCGATTACGTCCACAACAGATGATTCATATGTTGAAACTGATATTACACAAAATGGAAATAATTCTGGCGTCTCTACAATTCCTCTAGAAGAAATTGCAACAAACAATGTAACTATACAGGAATACAACTCTGATACAACACAAAATATGTTTGAGTGCAATAATACGACTTATTTTCCTGACCAATATTATGGTGGATTTAAAAATTCTTCAAGATATCAAAATGTTAGTGTATCTGGAAATCCAATAAGAGTTGATACATATAACGAAAAAGAAATTGAATGTGGGATATTCTTGGCACAACTTCGGGCGAGGAAGGAACAAGTTGTTAAGGACACGAGAAGGGTTATAAACGCAAGGATGTTGAACCAGACATCGGTGATGTCGACCAATGTGGCGTCAAAACACCAGATTTCTACATTTATGGGTGATGCTTCAGAAATTTCGTATACGGCGAAGGGCAGCGCTTTTTATGTTGCGGATCTCCAATTTAATGACGATTTAGGGTCCGAGGTTGTTATTGGTAAGTTCTATTTTGTTTATTTCAGAATGTTCTACTTCAACGACATAATAATAATTTATAATAATAAACCCGCAGGGGGGCTTTGTGGCGAAGCTTAAGGTGAGTAGCGATACCTCGTATCTGACTCCGGGGGCCAAGGCAAGGCCCCCGCCTCCGTGCTTGCCTTGACCAGCCGGCACAGAGTGTAGATCGCTAGAGCTAAGGCACAAGCTCCAGGGGTGGAAGTGATAAACGGCTTCACGTCAGAAGTAGCTTCGTTGAACCTGCAGCCCACCTCTCTACACCCCTTAACTACTCACACCCATGTTGCCCTTGTTTTCTTGCCCTCTTATTTTTTGGGGCCCATGCAGGGAGTGGCCAGTCACCGTCTGCCCATTTTTCCATGTTTTCTGAATATTGCGACGGGCAGACGTCATAGTCCCCATATTCCTAGACCTTAGTACCACTAGCAGTTCATCCCAATAGCCCGGTACTTTTTGAATCTACTCATTTTCAACGATAGTCCTACACTGGCTGGGCCTTGTCCCTGGGTGCATTATTCTGGCTGGGTGTCAGTGTCACGCCACATTTACATTAAATTTGTCAGGGGCCTCTGCGTGTTCACCTTCTCATGCTCCCCCCCCGACCCCCCCACGCAAGCTCTCCAAATGTCCGGGCTATTTTTATGGCCCGTGGTCTTGAAAGACATACAGATATATTAATAATAATAATATGATTCCCGTCGAAAATACTATTGTATTTTTTTACAGTTATATATTATTTTACCAATAAAATGTTATTGATATAATCGTCTAACATCAGAACAACCGAATATAATAATAACCTATAAAAACATTAAAATATATAATCTTTTTTCATAATTCTACTACACGTTTGAATACTGACATAATTTTATGTTTATAATTTATTCTGTACGTGTGTCACTAAACTACTCCTAAACCGCTATATCGATTTTGCTAAAACTTATTGTGTGTTTGAGTGGATTCCTAGATGATTTAGATTCACCATTAGACCCTGTTGGTGGCGCAGTAAGTGGTTTCTAGATTTATTATATATATATATATATATATATATATATATATATATATATATATATATATATATATATATATATATATATCACTGTAAATTTTCATCCACATAGACCTAATAAACGATTATGACATAACAAAGATGAATAGATATATGTAAAGATTTAAGAGAAGAAAAGGAATCCTAATTTAAAAATAATCTATAATTAACATTTCTAAGCCGTTTAATATCTTAGCTGTATTTCCCAACAGAACCCTCAACGAGGGAGTGGACTCGTACAAACAAATTACATTACGTTTTCGTTTTACTTAAATTTCAGACGGAAGAGAAACAGACAACCATTCAGAATTATATCAAACCAACGACGATATGTGTCTAAGCGGATTGTCTTTGTATCACCGGGTTATTATACGTAACAACGGGAAAAACAAGTCCATTTTTCTAGGAAAGTATTTTTTGAAGCCAAAGCCCAAATTGGTTTTTAATCAAGACAATAAGCGCAATGGGTATTATGTGTGTCCTGGATGCAGCAAACTCTTGAAGGTATTTTTGACTTCTATACTCTGTATAATAATAACAACAGCCCATAAGTCTCTTATTTATAGGAGAACGATATAAGTGCTTGGCCAGACTGAACAGGCAGGCGCGGTGGCGGCGCGGCTGCGGGAACGCGCGCGGCGCACTTGTCCGTAGTGACGCTCGCGGCTCGTCCTATTGGTGTCGTGTCCAGTGTTTGCCAAATACAATATGGATGGAGAGGACTTATCTTTATTAGAAAATTTTTTCTTAAAATGGCAAAAAAATTGAAAAATTCCTTAACTGCGGCCAATTGTATGAATGTGCTATGGCTTGAATTGCCAGCGCGCTCAACGCGCCATTCCGCCCGCGCCGCTCGCCGCGCCCGCGCGCCCACTACGGACACTCAAATAAGGTTTCATATGTTTAAGTACGCCGCGCCGCGACCGCCCCACGCCCGCGGGTTCAGTCTGGCCCAGCACTAAATATTCTGTGTTAATATTAAGATACGTTTCTTATATATTGTACGAGTCGCCAGACTCAAATCTAAACGCCGTTAGAATTATATATAGGGTTTATTAGAACTATAGAAACACGTATAACACAGGTACAAATATAACCGAACACAACAAGTCCAAACGTAATGCAGAAGGTCATAATTCAATAAAACGCGCAAAGTCCGTCACTTATTAGATTCTCGATTGTAGTACACACGTCTCGCTTCGCTCATGGTTCTCGCTCGACTGCCTCCCCCTCCATCAGGTCATCGTTTTATACTGCACAAATGCACTGTCCCCGTATCTAAGTTGACTTAATACGCCGCACCTGGCTAATGACTGCCATAAAAGAGTACAATAAAACAAATGGCTGTTTTCTAATCACAAATTTTAAACACAAAGTAAACAAAAGAAGACGATCCTGTGATCGTCTATAATAGGTTACAATTAGTTTAAATGCCGGCAGGTAACAAATGTGTTTTGTTTCAGATATGCAGGTGGATTTTGTTTTTGTCGGGGTTTGAGTTGTAACAATACATACAAATAAATAAAATGTAAGTGTCTGTTTATAATGTCGAAATAACCGCTTTTTACTAGATGTAATATCAAGTATCTACGGCACATATAAAAAAAAAAACATTTTTAAAAATTGTATCTCTGTGTTTGTCTGTTCCTGCTAGTCTCTGAAAGGGCTAGACCGATTTTGATGGGAATTTCACTGCAGATAGCTAATGTCATAAGGAGTAACTTAGGCAATTATTTTAGAAAAAAACAAAAAGCTTACAATGCAAATTAAATTATGTTTCATATGGGCGAAGTTGCGGGTAACAGCTAGTTTTACATAAAGCTTTAACTTTTGTTTCTCATCAGTTCAATTATTTTTGTTTATACTCATCTTTAGTTTCTGTATTATATATTTTACATAATTATATCTTGCTTATATTAATTTGAATGACGTCGTTTCCGTGAGATAGACAAATATTATCAAAGCAATGGTAATGCTAATTTTAAATAGGCTTTATTATTTCAGAGAAAGGAACAAATGAAAACACATATCAGGCACCATGGTGACCCAAATTTCGAATGTCTGCTATGCGATATAGTGTACGCCACCAAACAAGCTCTTATACGTCACCTGAGTACTCACAACAGGGTATTCGTTTGTGCGCAGTGCCACAAGTAAGTCATTTGAGTTCTTTAGTCAAGCCACAGAAACAGTATTTACCATACGGAACCCTATTAGGCTTGTGGCGGCACTATGTGCACGGCAATAGTTGCTCGACACAACACTAACCAAAAATAAAAAAAACAATTTCATAGAGACGACTGATAGACATAAAGTACTTCTTAAATTATCCAATTACAAATTATTGTATTTTAATGTGTTCTTTTGTGAAGCTCTGCCAGTAGAATTAAAGTATCAACTAACCATGTGTTCTGGATGTCTATTTATCCAATGTCGACCCGGAGGTGTCTAGAACCTCCACAGCCTTTAGTTAGACGTGTTCCGTGCCATGAGTGAGCGATCTTATGGTCCACTTCTTTCCCCCTGCCCATATCCAATTTCATACCTCTATTCCAATCCCACAGTCCATTCCTCCTGTCTGATCCCCCAATCTCAGCCTCCTATCTCTTTACCCCAACCTTAATGCTGGCAACGCGTAGGCTTCGTCATTGGTGTTGCAGACATCTATAGAAGCGGTAACCACTTTCTATGAGGTGGGCCGTCTGCCTGTTTGTCAGCTTCGCGATAAAAAAGGAAACTTTTCGTCGTCGTCATTTCGTAGAAAAGCGGACCCTCGCTTTCCTACGAAAAAGAAAAAGATTTCCCAACAAAATACAAATGACATTATACTTTAAAGTAGTTTTATTTAAGACTCAAAATCTCAAGTAATGCCCTAGTAAATGAAAAAAAAATGAGCGACCTTTTAAAATTCAAATTTTGAACTGAAACGGCGATTTTGGTAATTTTTGAAATATTAAAAAAAATCTTTTTTGCTGTCCTTTGATGGGAGTTCTTAAAACATCAAAAACTAACATTGTTTGACACGAGACTCAAAAACAAAACAGAGTCGGTTTTTTTCGCCACCCTAATATATACTCAGTAACTTAAACAGGTTTTACCCAAAATACCTAAAATATTTTGTCTTTTCCAGAATATATGGCACGAGGCGGGGGTTAACCAAACATATCAAGAAAATACATTTTCCTAATAGCAAATGTATATGTTTTCACTAATCTTTATAGCCAACATCATCATCGGTTGCGCTCGTAGCACCTGCAGGCTCCACTTTTGAAATTTGTGCTCTTCATTTCGTGCAATCTTCAGCAATTATTGTTGTGAGAACGTTGATACGATGTTATCTCTAACGGCGTCACGGCTGCATTGCTTCCATCTACCCCTTGTAAAGGGACCTAGCGGAGGCGACGTGATTTTTTAATGCCAATATATCCTGGCAATATATAATATATGTGTATGTTATAAGTGTCTAATACTTTTATATTTAAATAGAGTGTCAAGCAAATAATTTGTCTTTAATTGGTCCTGTAACATCCTTTGCCTAGGCGTCTTTCCTCTCGCTTTTTTACTTTTTATTACTTAAAACACATTTCTTAGAATAAATTACTCAAGGTTCAATTTGCATTTGTTTATTTTTAAAGATTAATGAATGATACAACTAAACACTTTATAACGGTATGTGGAATTCACTTCGTAAAAGTGCATCTATGCAGGTCCAGTATTTTCTGAAAATTAAACATGGAAGAGAAATAGCTCTTCTTCGAGCTTCTTTTTATTTCTTAAATGTTTGAATTACATGAAATTAAAAGGTTGGTATTGCAATCAGGATTTTTAATTCATGGGTGATTTAATTTAAAAAAAAATGGTGTAAATAATAAGACTTTAATAGAAAGTTAAAATTGTGATTTTTTATAAAAAAATAACAACTACGGACTGTTGCCGGCAACTGTGATTGTAGAATGCAAGTAGAATGTCCTTACTTGAGGTATATTTTTTGACTGTTATTCCTTATTAATCTTCTTTTATGACAAACACTGAATAATGATCAAGTAAAATTCACCTTTAATTAATATACATGTAAAGATGTAAAGATTAATGAAATTAGATGAAGCACTTATCTGCCGACATCTATGGGACAGGCGTGACATCTATTATGTATGTAAATTATTGTGACATACAGAGATAGATACACAAATGGTTTGACATGATGAACATTTAACAAGAGTTCCCCTTTCTCCAGCTTATTGTGGAAACCTAAAAAGGAACTCTTGTAGAAACTGGTAACTTTTCAATGCCTGTATGTCATAAGAATCACAGCTAATTATTTCAAAAATTACAAATGTCATGTAACGAAGAGAGTGAAAGTAATAATCAAGACACTTTTGACTGGAAACGTGATTCCTAATGAAATATTGGTTCTTCATGACGGAACCCAGTTTTAAAATTTACTTAATAAAATAACCACGTGACAGATGGTGCTTTTAATAATAGCAAACAAGATAAAACCTAACGGCACTGAAAATTGGTAAGGGCATCTGTGCAGTGGCAGTTTGAACCACCACCGGATTAAAGTCGTCTGAACAAAAATTTCACCAAAGAAGACAGATGGCGCTTTAAACCTTATGGAATATATGTTACGTCAAGAGAGGGCCTGGTATGCGCACTACGCAAAGGATAAAATGAAACCATAAGTTAAAAAAGAGTAAATATTTTCCAGTGTTTGAGGTTAGGTAGATGGCGTTTTAAGTCAACCATGTTAGCGTAACTGAGTCTAAAGGAAAATACTTTTATCAGAACCACTACACAGTCTACTTGACGGAAAATTTAAACCAGTGATTTTGACTTTATATCAAATGATACCTGCTAGATGGCGCTTTTAATAATAGCAAATAAAATAAAACCTAACGGCGCTGTAAAATGGTAAGGGCATGTGTGCAGTGGCAGTTTGAACCACCACCGGATCAAAGTCGTCTGAACAAAAATTTCACCATACAAGACAGATGGCGCTTTAAACCTTATGGAATATATGTTACGTCAAGCACAAGATAGAGGGCCTGGTATGCGCACTACGCAAAGGATAAAATGTAACCATAAGTTAAAAAAGAGTAAATATTTTCCAGTGTTTCAGGTTAGGTAGATGGCGTTTTAAGTCAACCATGTTAGCGTAACTGAGTCTAAAAGAAAATACTTTTATCAGAACCACTACACAGTCTACTTGACGGAAAATTTAAACCAGTGATTTTGACTTTATATAAACTAATACCTGCTAGATGGCGCTTTTAATAATACCAATCCAGATAAGTTACATATACTAGGTGCGTTGGAATATTAGTAAAGTTTGGTTATAGTTTTAACCACCACCTGTTTAAAGTAAGCTGAAAAAAATCACCATATGTAGGAGCAACTAGATAGTATGGTACTCCCATAACATAGAATGTACGTTATGTTAAGTACGAGATAGAGAGAGTAGTATGTTTGTATATGACATTAATAACATCAAACCATAAAAACTAGTTGAAAAATTGGGCAGACTTTCGTTGCAGTGTAAAGAAATTTCATCAACATTAGAATACATTTAGATGCAATACACAGAATCTAGTTTATAAAAAACATTAACCAGCTACTTTAAATCAACCACCACTAACTAACTGACGTTTTAAGGTACTTTTTATTAACTAGTACACTAGCAAAATAGTGTCAACTAAGGTAAAATTAATACACTTAACATTTTTTTTCATTACTGGGAATAGGAGGAAAGTTCGAAAAAAATATTAGAGATTGTAGCAGTTTAAATGTTGCTTCGATGTTTAATTTCATTTTAGATTTAAAAACGATTCAATTCGGGTACTTGTTTATTTTGACCTTAACAACACCTTATAAAACTGAGATAGATATATGTGGTCGGGTATACTACGAACGTGAAAATTTCATAATAGTTACATGTCTAAGAAACTGAATATAGAACCGCAATGAGAACTACAAAATTTCCAATTTTTATTCATTAAATAGACTTTTCAAATTGTCATTTCTAATATTCTGCTTTCATGAGTATGTTAAATTGTAAGCAGAACATACTCCATCTGTTACAGGATAACTTAAACTGTTGCAATTAGAAACTTCAGAACATACCCTCTCTGCTAGATGGCACTGTAAACCGTTTCAGTTAGAAATTTCAGAACTTACCCTTCTACTAGAGGGCACATTAGAGCGTTTCAATTTGTAACTTCAGTACTTACCCTTCTGCTAGAGGTCATTGTAAACCGTTGCAGTATAAAACGTCACATCAGAGATGGCGTTCCTAGTTGAACCTCATTGCTTTATAAAAACTGCGAGTGTACAACAAAATAAACACTCAAAATTATTGTTATAGGTAGGTAATCTTGAATTAATAAAATATTAAAAAGAGAGAAAAGGATTCCACTACAGCATTGAAATATACAATGGAATTAAAGTATAAAATATTGTAACTTTTGTGTTCTGAGTTACATAGTTCTTTAACTATAAATAATGACAATTGAATTTCTGACTTTACTCTTTCATCATGGTCTCGTAGCCATTTCAGTAAACTTTCTTATGAACTCGTCATATTCGTTCGTTCATCACTCTTTGAACGACATAGTCACTTTTCTGGGTTTATTTATAGATTATTCAGAAGCAATGTAACTAAACAGTGACACTACAAAGAAATGAAGATTACGGATGGCTGAAATTAATTTATGTAAATCAAAATCAAATAAATACTTAAGTGTTACTTTTGTATTATTTCAATGTACCATTCTCGTTGATAATCATACCTTTACTTTTATGATCCCGGTAGTCCTTTTCTATGTTTTTGCAACTAATACACATATGAACTTTCGATATGGTCGATGTGGTTGATGTGGTCGATGTAGGTAGATGATGTACATTAAGTAGGTTTAATACCGAAAAATTATGATAGATATTTTTCATCCGGGAGATGGGATAGTTTGCCATATAAAATGAAGTGAAACTTCCGGAGCAAATAGCAGTAACATAAGAATTTAATAAAATTTAGCCTGTGTTGTAAACTTTTTAAATAAGAGGCATGCACTGGAGGTTGACCCTCAGCACAGCCGCGGCGTAAACTCTACTAATGCTATAAAACCTTCAAAAGTATCAATTTGGAAATTTCACTGTTGGTCTAAAAATATTATTATCAGTTTTATTCCGATCCAAATCGGACCTATGTTTAATAGGTCTCTCTAATCTGTGATGCACAATGTAATAATTAGGGTAGTAACGGAGGCCTTCTTAGCGGAGGCGGAGACGGATGCGGAGGCGACGGGTTTCACCTCCACGGATGCGGAGGTTAACAGAGGCTGAGGTGGAAGCGAAAAAAATTGTAGTTTATGGTTTATTAAAACTATCAACAGTACAAAATATCTATTTATTTTATTTGTTATTAATTAAAATATTTATTTAATTAATTTAAGACAGGTTGATTCCTGTCCTCCTGTGTGTATTTAACCATGTTTTGAACTAATAAATTTGATTTGATACAAGATATAATTTCAAGTGGTACTTCATCAGTCAACTTAAAAGACAGCCACGCATTTAACAAGTACCTACATACAAAGAGTTTGTATCTATTACCTTAGTATTGGCAGAAATGACATTACTGGCATGGAGTTTCTGACAAATTTCAACAAATGTATCGATTGTAAAATTAATTAATCCAGCATAAACTCATCCGTCAGTTTACTTTGAATGCTAATTGCAATTTGCGATCGCTTTGATGCACTATCCAATAAGCCTTAAAAATCGGCTCATAATATCAATATATTTCCCAATGTTAATACAAATATCAAATACAGGAAATCAACCACACGTTCTGTTAAAGCCTTTACTGTATGTTTACATCAAATGTTTTATTAAGCTTTACTTTTAACATACAGTGTTGACCGACGAACGTGCAAATTCAACCGTGAACTATCAAACTGGTAAGTTTCATTTGTATTAGCTGACTGTTACGGGTAATCCTTTATACGTGAGTTTGACTAGTACACAGGTATTTGTTTCATGATCTGGCAACTGGCTATAAATTCACGATTTCGAGTTTAATTCACCTGAATAGACTATGTTATTGAATTAAAACAAATTCAAAAATTCTCTCACATAAAATAATTGTCAAGAGAAATAATAGAAAGAGACGTAGAGATCATTTGAAGCTTTATCGATTTTTTTATTTTATTGTTTATTGCAGGAGTTTAGCAGCCACGCAGACGGCCCACTTGATAAAAAGCGGATACCATCGCCGATGGACATTTGCAACACTACAGGTGCTACAAATGCGCTGCTGCTCTCTTAAGGGAGACTGCATGCGACCTGGTCACTAATGACGAACAACTCAAGGTTGTTGCGGCAAATACTTTAGACCAAGGGTGGCAGCCATCCAGTCGGGAAAATGCCCTACCACTTGGCTGTAGGTTGTTTAGTCGCCTCTTACGACAGGCCACCCGACTGCAGGAAATTGATTGCTATTTCCGTTCCTACACGGCTAAAAATAACAATAATTTAAACATTGTATCAATATTCTCATACGTTGTCATGTAAGCTCTCACTAAAGACACCTTGTTAAAAGTTACGAGTTCATAAGTGCTTGAAAGTTATAAATAATACTGTCGCTAAAATGCGTTAGTAATAAAATACATATACAATTTTAAAATTTTCTCTAGAAATGCGATCTCGGAAGTATCTCTACTTTTTTTAAGATTTAACTTATTTTCTTTACATAGTTATAAAACAAAGTCGTTTTCCGCGTCTGTCTAACTGTACATATCTACTAGCTCGTCTTATAAAACGTCAAGTTTTTAAGCTGTTTTCACCAAGACCTGATTATTTTTTTTGTAAGTAATATAGAAATACTTGGGTTGGAGGTGCTGGAATCAATTGCGAAAAGAGCCAGGAAGCTGGTCGGCAATAATCGTCTTTTTGCTCGTCATCAGAGTCTAGAGTCGCGGGGCTAACTGTCTTCTATCGGATACATTCCTCAATCCGCATTTTACCATCGAACTACCAGACGCACCAATGTGCGCCATTGCTACATGGTGGAAACAGCACAGTCAGAACCAAGCGTTTCACTTCATCTTTTCTGGTGCGCATTGTGCAAGAGTGGAATAATTTGCCGGAGTCCGTTTTTCCTAACAATTTTGTTCTTGAAATGTTAAAGGCACATGCGAATAGGTATCTTCTAGGTAAGCGTACTCCAGCCTAGACTGCGTCATCACTCAATATAAGGTGAGACAGTGGACACACGCAAACCTATACTTCCATAAAAAAACTTCCTGGGGGTTTTCTAGACCAAATCTAGTTATAATAAGATTTAAGTTACAACCTATTTTGTACTAAGTCACTCCGTTCAACCGCTTCGCAATATAAAATCCAAGTAAGTATGTACTCTCTTGAATTTTATATTCATATCTTTTGAACCATGCATAATAACGAAATGACGCTATTAGAATATTGCGGCGAGCGGTGGTGGAACGATGTAGTTGGTTTTAGGAGTTTCAGAAAAATATAGAAGAAAAATCGAGAAGTAAAAGACAAGAACAGATACATTTTAGAAAGGGATGAACAACTCTATACCGCCATAAGAAATCATTAATCACTAACAAACATGTTGTTACGTCCATGTCATGTTTAATATATCAAACCAATTTGATATCGACAAAATAATATTGGTGTGAAATTTAATAGCGATGTTTTCATGTCAGCGTAACTTCAAAATATTGTAGATGTATTTGCAGTGAAACTTGTTTATCGACGTTGGTAAAAAAATTACCCTCACATTTTTCGGTTACGCGTCACATTTCTTCCGTTGCGCGCCGTCTTTTTCTTGCCCCTACCACGGTCGATTCGAACGAAGCGTAATTATAAGGTAAAATGAATTCATTTCATGAATGAAGTTTCACTTCTTACGTGTGTACACTAGTACATGCAGACATTTGTTTTATTGCTGGAGTACAATAGACAGGCTGACAGCCTGACTGTGATGGAAAGCGGTTACCGTCGCCTATGGACATTTGCAACACTAAAGGTTCTACCACTGCGCTGCCGGACTCGTGGATGAGACTAAGACCTGGTCATCAATACCGGAACACAACTTAACAACTTAAGGTGGTTATGGCGGCATGCTCTAGACCACGACTGGTAGTTATCCAGACAGGCAAATGCTCTGCCACCTGGCTATTAGTTGTTTTATCACCTCTTACGACAGGCCGCCTGGCCGCAGGATTAGCATTCTTTCTCCGTTCTTGCTGAGTTGATGACTGATTACCATTAGAGTCATCCCATCCTCGTCGCCAGTTGGGATGACTCTAATAAAACAATACGGCAGCGGTATTGAGAATGCTAATAAGCTATGTAGATAATATACAACTACCCACAATTTATATACATTACAAAGCTCCTGTTTTTTAAACATATTTAATGACAATATATAGATATATTTTACAGGTCGTATTATACTATATACATAAATCAATTTCTGTTCGTCAGTCTCGCTAAAACTAGAGAACGCCTGGACTGATTTGAATAGTTTTGGTTTTGAATTATTTGTGGGAGTCCAGGGAAGATTTAAAAGGTGAGTAAATACGAAAACAATGCTTGGAATACAGTAAAACAACCAATTCGCTTTCCCTTAGAAACTATTCCTACCTGTCCAAAATTTAATGTTCGTCCCGTTGTTTAGAAATCGATTAAATTTACAGTCGTTCAGAAATCAAATTAAATTTAAAAGTGAAGTTTTATTTACTTTAAGTTAGGTTTATTTATAGGATCATCTTACTTAGTTTTTTATTATTATTTTAGTTATTTTATTATTTAATCTCATTTTAAGTTAGTTAAGCTTTTTTGCTCTATCTGTTTATTTACCAAATAAAATAAAGTTTTATTTTTCGTTTTTTTGGTTTTGAATGTCAAACGTTTGCTATTCGTCCCATCGTTCAGAAATAAACGTTTTTATTTATTGATTCTGAGGCGGTACTTAGTTTGCCGGGTCAGTTAGTATTATTGTATTACATACACATACACAACTTCACGCCAGGTTCCTTGCGGGATAGGTACGAACATTTGTAGTATTGTATTATATTACTGAAATCATAATAGGGATTTTGTAGAGACAATAAAAATAAAATTCGGACACATTACACACATTCATCTCATATTTTCTTCTCTTCTTAAAATTAATAATTAATTGCTGTTCATTAGTTTGGCAAAATCTCAAACCCAGCTTAACCAATTTGAATACTTATGGTACATGTTTGAGTTGGTCGGAGATGGTTTACCTTCATTGAATTCGGTAGGTGTCGTTGAAATCGGGTTTCAGGATTTTGATGAAATTTTTTCTGCGTAACTAACGTCTTTATACTAAGGTTTGCACCGACTTTTAACCGATGGTTAAAATAAATTAATCGCTAAAAATGTATGCATAAGCAGTGATTTTTTTGCAATTCTTTGTCTTTTAATGAATAAGGTAATAATAAGGTAAAGTAACTTATTTATTCCATATTATATTGCCCCAATGATATCCAGCATTCAATTCTCGATCTTTCGAAATCCCACATGCTTTATCTAAAATTAAACTATCAGTATGTGTTGATAATATTGCAGTGATGTGACGTCGCAGGTATAATTTTGCAATAGATACTGTCTTGAGCCAATAATTTGTTCCAGATACACGTTAGTGGGTCAATCATTTGTACGAGTATAATAAGTACGCACTACAATTTTTAAACTAATACAATCATTTCATTTATTCTAACTACACCGGCACGGGACACTGCTAATTGACTGTAACACTAGGGACACAAACACTCACACATGCACACACTCTCATACGCGCGCTCACTCTCACACTTTTCACGTAATATTAAATCAATAAATAATTCCGCTATACTATTATAATAAAATTGTGTTGGTGGCTGCAATACTGACCTAAATTAGACCCAGTTATCCGTAAGCTAGGAAGGACGTGTACATTAGATAAGCAATAATATAATGATGGACTTTGCGAGTGTTATTGAATCGTGCATGTACCTGTGTTATACGTGTTTGTATAGTAATATATTAAATAGTAATTCCAACAGCATTTTTAATTCGTGCCCTGCGACTCGTAGCAATCCAATAATTATTTTGTACAATATTGTTCTGTTTAAAATATTTATTATAAAGACTTATAATAATACAATAAAATATAATGTAATACAAGAAACTTACATTATATGTTCTATTCTACCCATAGCACCCTCAAGACTATAATATGTAGAATACTGAGCCCAGGTCACTGCCTTGTATGGGTAAGGTGCCCATTGTACCTACCTACATTATTAAATACAATAGGTACCAATCTGAACGTTTTTGTACAGTTGTGGTATGAAAAAGTTCACCAGTTTTCAAACTAAGTCACAGAACAGACTGATACACAGAAAATATAAATAAATGAATAAATACAGTTAAGTATTTATTTAACTAAAAACAGTTTACTGTTTCACAATAAATTTTAGAATGATTAAAATTAAAGTTGTAAGTTTTTCTTATTGTCTAAAAATATTGTTTAGAGATGTAAAACCTTTTTATTGGATTTAATATTTATGAAAAGCGTAGTAATTATATATCCTCTTTTTTACTGATGATTAAAAGTATTGTTAAGCTCAGTGTCAGTCATTGTCAACTTTTTTTTATTTCATTACAGGAGTTAAGCAGACAGGCCGACGGCCCAATTGATAAAAGACGGTTCCCATTGCCTATATATGAACATTTGCAACACCAAAGGTGCTACAAATGCGCTGTTGCTCTCTAAAGGGAGATTTGAACTTGGTCACTAATGCCGGAACACAACTCAAGGTTGCTATGGCGACATGCTTCAGGGGTGGTAGCCATCCAGTCTGGCAAATGCCCTACCACCTGGCTGTGGGTTGTATTGTCGCCTTTAACGACAGGCCGCCCGGCCGCAGGAAATTGTATTATTTCTCCGTCCCTGCCCGGATAAGTCAATTTTCTTTAGTCTTTAGTTAAGTACACCATCAAAAATAGTTTGTTGTAATTTTCTTTAAAATCTCCTTAGATACTGGGTTGCCTGGAAGAGGTCACTATAGGCGATAAGGCAAGTGAAAAAGCATTATTATCAATTGTCTAGATTTAAGATTATGGTGAGCAATAAAGAGTTTTCATTCATTTATAGAATGGGGGCCTCAAAGAAACGCAACTGCATTGTCATCTATGTATCTTTATTCTTCTATTCCCCGGTAGATGGGTATACTAATGTCATTTTCTATTTTCACTTTTTTTTATAACAACTCTACGGACTCTAATTTCGTACCCTTTTTTACAACTAAATTTCTAGATTTACTTTTTTTTTAGAATTAACACGCTTAATAGTTATTTTGGTACATGTGACCTTAATTTAGTTATTTTTGTGTTGAGGTGTATGTATCTTACGAATAACTTATTATATTAATTTATTATATTTTTAATACTTAACCTATACTAATGTATAGTGTATCTGTTACATGCTGGTGGCTATTTTCCCTTTATGTCTACTCACAACGTGTCTGCAAAAATTCGTAATAATACATTTAGTAGTTAAGGCGTAAAGTCTGCATGTTATTTATAAGTCACTAGCGGACACGGCAGACGTTGTCCTTTTCTAAAAAATTGAAACGTAGGACTCGATCTCAGCACCACCTACCGATTCTAATTGTGAATCTAAACCATCTGGAAGCCCACTCAAACACACAAAAACAAAATAGGAGAATTCTAGAACCTGAACTCAGAGCCACCTACCGGTTCTAACGGGATAAAAAGTATCCTATGTCCGTCTTCTGGTTCAAAGCTTCCTACCAATTTTCAGCCAAATCGGTACAGCCGTTCTTGAGTTATAAATAGTGTAACTAAGACGACTTTCTTTTATATATATAAGATTAATTCGTCATGTGTATGTAGCTCCAGGTTTTTCATGAATATTAATATTTTATTTGATTTCTCGTATACCGGACATTCATATGTATGTCTATCGATTTACCATTCGGGGAACACCTTGTTTATTTTGAGAGCAAACATTCATACAGGTTGCATTGCATTGAATTTTTACCTAGGCAATATTCGAGCCGTAGTATTTTGATTCGTACGACGAAAACTATTCGATTATCGGGTACTAAAACGTATGCTACATCCGTTTCAAGTTTAGCGATACCTACAACTTAGTTTTTTCTGTAAAAGCATACAAGCAGAGTTTACTGTCCCATTTACACATGTGTGTAATAAAGTGGACATTTTACTAGATAAAAGGCACTATTTCTTCTTCTTCTTAGATATAGAAATGAATGTTTGTCTGTATGTGCTTTATAGAATCGTAAACTATACATTTGACAATGTGATGATCTTTAGCAAAGTTTTGTGCATGAGCCAGAGAAGGTTGCTGAGCTGGTGCACAATTGGACCCGGCAGGTGACGCTGCTGTCGGCATATCGATTGAAACTTTTCCGGGCAGGATGACGTCTACCGGGACAGCTAGTGGACAATAAAAACAACAAGATGGAAAGATCCAATGGAAAAACGCAAAGTGGTAAGACCTGTAAAACGGTGGGTTGATGGCATTTTAGAAACAGCAGGCAAGGACTGGATTACCTTAAGCAAAAATAAAAAAATCTGGAAGAAGATGGAGGAATCCTTCACCCGAAGAGGGGTACAATATCCAGATTAACATAATACTAACTTAATTAACTATCTAATATCTATGAAGACTAGCAAACCACTAACAAGATATATGTATATAAATTATTGTGATGGTATCAAAAATTCATATTCTACTAAATCGACAATATCTTCTCGATATTGTCGCGGCGGGCTTGTAAGAGCTGTGAATTACGTGTACTTCAAATCGAGTTTGAAATAATTCCAACGACATTTTAAATTTAAATCCCGCAAATTCATAACAATAGTATAGTTTTATAAATATACCGCTGTAAAGGTCATCGACCGTCCTTGAGTACTGGTTACGTGGGCCATTAACGTGGCTCAACGATGCTCATTGAAAAATCATCTAACAACCATCATTACCTAACCATGACTATTACTAACAATTTAAATAGTTCAAGACCAAGTATACTCGCATGTCAGTATCTCGACGTTTCCGCTGTATAGTCTGTCAACTAATTACTTTAGGTATTAACTAAGTTACAGGTCTCGAATTAAAATGCCATTGGAATGACTATAGACTTAATTAGAACTATACAAACACGTATAAAACAGGTACAAATATAACTGGATACAACTAGTACAAACTGCACGATTCAATAACATGCGCAAAGTCCGTCCCTATATCACTTATTGAATGTACTCGGCTTGCTTTGATCGTGGTTCTCGTTAAACCCCGTTTACAATTTCCGTGCGTCGTATTTTTTTTATATTATTAATATTCTGAGGTAACAACTGTATTCCTGTACACATCGGGTGGGTGCGGTGGGGAGAAGCAAACTAAAGGCACGTTCATCACAATACAGCGCTCGAAATCGTGCAAAATTGCATGTGATCTCGGATAACTCGAAACGTCGTCATAATATTAAGTGTGATATAGAATAGAATTGAATGTACCTTATCTATTTACATCTAAATACATACAATAAAATTTTAGAAGTAGAATTTCTGTACAATGAAAAGAAATGCTAAAAATCGAGTCAGGGGGATGTAAGAAGTGAAATAGAACTAATTTAGATCTTTTCGAATTTTTTCTTTCTCTGTTTGTCTCAAACAGACGTTTGTACCTGCTAATTTCTGAAATGACTGGACCGATTTAAATGAAATTATGTATGGTGGTAGCTTATATAGGTATACATGGTTAACATGTAGACAGATACTTTTTAACCGACTTCGAAAAAAGGAGGAGGTTCTCAATTCGTCGGAATCTTTTTTTTTATGTATGTTCACCGATTACTCCGTGATTTATGATCCGATTTACGTGATTCTTTTTTTGTTCGACGAGGAATAGCTTCCAATTACTCCCCTAAAAATTTTACATAGTTTAGACCAGTAGTTTTCATTTTATGAACATTTTTTATGAAAAAATTTCCTTTTCGTTCCCATATGTGTAGATTACTCTGAGATTTATGATTTGATTTACGTGATTTTTTTTTGTTCGAAGCGGAATAGCTGCCATGTAGTCCTTTAAAAATTTGACATAGTTTGGTCCAGTAGTTTTCATTTTACGAAAAAAAAATTGTTCCCGTTTCTTGGGACCTATATTTTTAAGAAGCGCGGCACCATTCGTAGGTCCACCCATACATAGACACTAAAAAGTAACAAATAATGAATAATAATAGTTTAGAAAAAAACACGCTTTCATAAAACATCCAACTAAAAAACTGAAAATAAAATGTAATAAATTTGGTTTCTGATGAATGGGGTCTTAAAAAAAAGCGTGGGGTGTATTCAACGCGCTTTTTAAGATATTAAAGAAGAAGTCAAAGCGCTTTGAATGCATCCCACGCTTTTTTTTCCTCTTATACCTCTAGGAAATAACTCTATTTTACTTATATACTTAATTAGGTTTATGTATATAAATATATTTATAAATATAAATAATATGTGAATCTATAGCAATTTTTTTTATTTCTAATAATGCTACACCTACCTAACATTGTGACTATTGACATATGACATATGAAAGACAATACACTTTTTTATAGAAAGAAAGCCTTATTTGAAGAAATAGTGACGTAATTAAATTCCCTGTACATTATTATACACACAACATATTTTAATAAATTTCAGCGCACAAGGTTTGCATTCAGTGTATTGCTGTGCCGCGTGTACACGTGGTGCGCGTTGCTAAGTCACTCGGTGTTTGCCACCACCATTTTTTCTTTGAACAGGGGAAATCTGTTTGAGGACTAAGCCGCGACAGGCACAGAAGCCTTGAGGAATTATTCGCGACCCGTGTGGGATACGCCAGATCGGAGGGATCGTCAGAACTGGTGGCACGCTATTGCAACTCGTCAGTTAGGGATACCCACTAAAACCCCTGGGTGTTCCGTCCTGTACCTTATGCTAGGGCTACGAGACTGCGGGATTCCCAACTCCGCGTGCCCTGGCAGGCGTAGGCCTCGCTCACTAGGCCTCTTCCAATGCCGTAGAACGAGGTTACTTTGATTAATTTTTAACTTTAAATCAACGCTACTCTCTCACATCTAAATACAAAATAATAATAAAAATACCTGTGGTATAAACTTATTATATATATATATATATATATATATATATATATATATATATATATATATATATATATATATATCTCAGCTCTTTATCAAAGTTATATTGATAATGGGGCTTCTTTAATATTCCATTTTTTTTCATACCATCGCAAGGACAGCTTGATAAATAATAATAATCAAAAATAAAATTTAATTTAAAACTAAAAATCTTAGTTTTATGACTTTTTGAAACTATTTGGGGTTACTTTATGTCAAGGGGCTAATTTGATATTGGTAGTATTGTTAAATTACAATTAAAACGCACAAAGTAAGTTCAATATTTATTATCATTATTTACGAAAATAAAGTAACAGTTTTCTCAACCTTATTTAGTCTTAATTGTTCAGGAATCAGACTTAAATCAGGATCGAATATTATTTTTAAATCAATTATTTTTGTTACACACAATTTAGAGAAGCGATTTAAAACAAATTACAATTCTTTTATCATCACATCATTAGGGAATGAATAACATTCATTGATATATTTTGGTTTAGGAAGGTAAGTAATAATATCACTAGCTTCGATAATTGATACATCTTTTGGAATGTTTTTAAAAATAGTTTTAGTCTTTAGTTGAGACTTTTATCCTTAAACAATAAGTTTAGTGTTAATAATATCTTCAATAGAACATACATACATATAGGTCTTTTTACCCTTCTTTGATGCAAATTTTGCTAAAACAAATTGTCCTACTGCGGGATTTTGTCCGATATCGCCTAATGTGTTTATATCTCGATTGAAAAGTATATTTTCATCCGAGTCACTATAGATAATATCATTATTTTTCTCTTCGTGACCATTTTGACAGCTCGTGGATGCTTTACTGTTAACTGTAAGTGGTACTTGATTGGGTGTTGTTTCAATTTGGGCTGAAATCTCAACTGAATTATTTTCTTGAGGATAAGATGATAAATTAACTGTAGATATACTTTTACCAGGTTCAATTTGTAGTCTAGTTATTTTCCTTGGTGGCTGTAACTCATTCCCAAATCTTTGTTCTCTTAAAAATTCCGTTAAGCAATCTCGAATATTTTCAGGAGACAGTGTCTCGCGTGGCAATTTGTTTAAAACTCTGTCTCTATCAAAAGGACTAATACCAGTAGCTTTAAAACTGTTTAACAAATTTCTTTTAATAGCCGACAGCTCTGCACAAGCTTCTTTATCAGTTTTTGGTGGCTTTTGATCCATATTCTGTATTGCTTTTTTCAACAGGTGTGGAAAAGACTCTTTAGGTATATTTGTAGCCCGTAGATTAGTTTTTTTCCAATCTTCAAGCGTTTGTCTCCATGAAAGTTTAAGCGGACGGAAAAAGCCTACATCGAGTGGCTGGGTTAAATGAGTTAAATTAGGCACTAAGCATATAAAACTAATGTTATTTGCTTCACATATAGTACATCGTTGATAATATGAGATGATAGATTATCACCTATTAATATCTTTTCCCCTTCAAGTCTTTTGGCATGAGGCAAGAAACAAGTCATGAACCAATCTCTAAATGTTGGAGTATCAATCCATCCACTAATTGTTCTATTGTACCGGCATCCTCGGCTGCAACATGGTTCTACACAGCACGGGTTACCCACAATACCTCTTTCCTTCCAAGTGTCATACAGATGGGTACTTTTATAAATCACATATGGTGTCAATAACGTGCCGTCTGCAGAACCACAAAACATAACTGTAGTAGAACTCTTGGAAAAGTTCATCACTTTCTCAGGATATTTTACGCCTCTTCTGTATATACACCTCTTTTTCCCTGAATCGTCAGCCATATTGGATTCGTTGTAGTTGAAAATATTACAAGGTGGTACGTTTTCTATCTCTATTAAGGTTATCAAAGTATTTATTTAACGACTCTCTGCCCACAGTTGCTCTAGATCTTTTAATATTATTTGAGAGTCTTTGACCATAGGAGTTCTTATGGCGCTTCAGAACGCTAATGGCCCATTCTACACCTGGCAGATTATTTGAGAATCGTTCTACTACTCTGCCTTGTTTATCTAGGTAAGCCTTAGCAAACATTCGAAGGTCTAATAGTGTGAGTGGGAAACCCCAATCACCACATGTAGCTGCAGCACGCAAGATGGTTATTTCTTCGTGGTGCGTGAAAACAGGCTGAGCACCAGGTGTCTTTCCATGTAATCCTTTATATTTATTAAACAGTGTCCCATACGGGATTTTATAATGTAGTGAAGCAACATTTATACATAATTCGTTACTAGAATTTTTCTCTAATGCTTCTTCCAATGAATTCTCATTGTAATTTCTATAGTTACGGCTACCCGCAACTCTTTTGTAATTACGAACCATGAGGTAACCAAAACAAAGTAAAACAGGGGGATAATTTGATAATTTGCACATTGCCTATATAAGATTAGGGACATCAATCACTGGAGTAAAATTGATAACTATCAAAGTAGCCTCGTATACCTTAACAATGTAGCCCCTGATGTCGAAAATGTGCATGCCAAAGAAAATGGTGGCCGTAGAAATATGACGCAAACACACTATTAATCTTAAAGAAATGCAGAATAATTATAACGATAAATTTTAAATCAATGAATATTACTTACGTCTATATCACTGACGTTATCCAGATAATTTTTTTAAAGGTTTTCTTGACTTGACTTTCATAAATGTTTTTGTTTATTTTTAACAATGCTTACACTTCGACGTCCTGGCAAAATATGGCAGATATATCAGTGTAGACAACACAATACGCAAAATTTCGGTTACGTTCGGAAATACTCCTAAAATTCGAAAAATTCTACTTATCATCAAAGCTACCCCAGTTCGCAAAGTAACCACTTTCTACGGTACCAGGGGACTAGGCCTCTTCCAATGCCAGGGAACTAGGCCCCCGGCGCCAAAGCTGAACCTACAAATTAAACTTCAGCATCGTTACAACATGTGATTCTAAATTAGGTAAATTATCTCACCTATGATAACATATAACCAGCCAATATCAACTATATTATTACTAAATATAGTGATAATAAATATTAATAGATAAGCAGAATATTGTTGAGTATAGATCCCATTCAAAATAATTAACATACTATAGCATTAATTATTATATTTATAATTTATTTATAAGCTTTCGATTAAACTAGAGGGCAATAAGAAAATCAACTCAGGCCAAATAACAGTTACAAATTACAATCCATAATAATTGCATTGTGACAAGATATGCTTATTATATTTTCACATACGATGTTCCTGAAGGTATAAAAAATAATAGTTCAGAATGTATGTTAGCCCACGTAAAAGACATAAATTCAAATTCAAAAGTTTTTATCCAAAATAAGTTCCATTGGAGAACACTTATTGGTCTTATAGGTCATACATATAGGTTAAATTGTAATTCTACTTCCATGCCTATGTACACTGCAACGTGTTATTGCTGTTAAGGAGAAGATGCGGCAAGACACTTCCCAGCAACACGTGTAACTAAAAATGGTTTTTCTTTATATTTCTTGTTCTATTTATACTTCAAGTTCTTTTTTTTACATAAGACGTACGTAACACATAGAGACGTTCGTAACACAGAGACGCGCGTAACACGCATAGAGACGCTCGTAACACAGAGGTAAGCGACATAAAAGACATTCTTTTATAACCTGTTTTTTGTGTGAATAGTGTTAGAATCTATATTAATATATATTCAATTTCAATTGGCACGATGATAAGCTAAAATTAATTTGAAATGACACTTAAATCTAATCATTTTCTTCTTTCGGTCCTTGATCTGAAACCTAGGTTTTTGATCAAATACCTGACTTTATCATAAACCTACGACACATTCACTTGAGTTGCAGCAAGAAGCAGTATCATAAAATATGGCTTACAACGTTTGATATCTCAGAAAATATATTATCTTCGATCAAAGATTTTATCGAAGTATAAAAGCGATTTGCAATACTTTTCAAGTGCCTATCTGAGTGCTTCTTCCTAGTCTAAATCCAATACAGGCAAATAAAATTGTTTCAAGGCATTGCGATTGAAATATGCTGTCTAAAGCAATTTATTGAGAAATGTGGATTTCTAGCTCTTATTTTGAATATAAAACGGAATATGATTTACTAAACAACGCGTTCGAGATTTTTATATGAGTAAATTTTGATGTAAGCTTTGATGTCATTTAACTAAACGTTCATTCATATGTGATTATGTTTTGTCTTAAGTATGTTTATTGCAAATACGTTTATTATATTGTACTAGATGTCCCGGCAGACGTCGTCCTGCCCGGTAAAAATAGGGGTTTGTCGCAGAGGGTTAATAATTTAGGGTTGTATGTATGTTTGTATGTTGTATCATAAAAAAATAGAAATTAAAAATTTTGTCTAAAAAATAAAAAAAAAATTTAGGGGTGGACTACCCCTAACATTTAGCGGGATGAAAAATAGATGTTGGCCGATTCTCATAGATTCCGGATAAGCACAAAAAATTTCATCAAAATCGGTCAAGCCGTTTCGAAGGAGTATGGCAACGAAAACTGTGACACGAGAATTTTATATATTAGATTAGATTGCCAAATTTTTCTTTTTCTTCTTGATTTACCGGCCAAATTGCTCATTATTATCCTATTTTAATCACCTGGCTTTTCTATTCACACAACATTGGCAAAATTATCTTAAAAAATCATATGTGACAGATGCTTTTAAGCTTCCATTTTGACAGAATGGAACCATATATAGACGCGTCAGATATATCTGCCTATCTTTGGATGTTTAGGAATCGGTTTTGACATTCGCCGGCCGCTGCCGTTCCGCATTATGACTACGGACTAAAACGTTGTTGCGTCACCAATTCAACATTTGACAGTGCATGGTTTACTGAATAAAGGGATTTGATCAGATCGCCCCGCAGAGTTGTGGTACAATATTATTTCATCATTTCACTAAGACAGTTCAGAGATTTGACTAATTTACTGACTTTCTTCCGGGAAACCACCAACAGATGTGATTGTAACATCGAGCGTGAATTTATCATCTTTTTTAGGGATTTAATCCAATCCCGCTTTCGTAATTTCCTAATGACAGTTTTTTTATCATGGTCTAAGTTCGCGTTTGAAATAATAATATATAACATTTCCAGAAACTATTAGGTATAAAATATAAGTAGATGACTGTACCTATTTTAACAACATTTTGTTTAATCCTAAGTCCCCAGCTTATCTCAAGGAACGCTTTCAGTTCCTTAATTAAAGTGATTCAAGATTCTTAAGATTGTCAGAGTATTTGAACTGAAAACGCCTGTAAACAGAACAAGTTTTTACAACAAGTCTTTTACCACCCAGGCCATTCAAATGCATTACCTCTAAGTTTGTATGTAAAATAATATATAATATGTGTATTTAATTTAGTATATATATTACTATTTATTAATATTATGAGATTCATTTATTATTTTTACAAAATTATTAAATTTTACACGCTATATACCTATTCTAAAAATATATGTACAACTTAATTTATAAAAGAAAAAAAACTACAAATAATAAATAGGTCATACTTTACTATTATTATTTTTTAATAAATAAATGAAATTATTGTACGAGTGCTAGTTTAGCAACTACCGACTTTTGTTGTCCTTCCGATACTCCATCCAAAGGTTGTCTGGAAGAAATCGCCATGGGCGATAAGACCGCCGATTGTACTTTTATTTAATGTTCTTGAATTTATGTAGCATCTTTGTAGTACAATAAAGTATAGGCTGAGTCTACTAATACGGGTACTGTACGAACAATTTATAATTATTAATACGGGTACTGAAAATGTTCTTAAAAAGGCTCGGCCAAAAAAAAACCTAACCTAACCCAATTAAAGATTGAAAATAAGTATTTTACGAAGTTCTTCCAATCCATACAAGAGCAGTACGCAAATACTCGCGTATACTTTGTAGTAACATATAAGCAGATCTTGTTCCGTAATGTACAGCGCCAGTACACATAGGGACTAATTGTGTATGTGTCGGAAAATTATTTTTGGGTGGTTATAAAAAAAATAACCACGAAAGCTAAGGCGAGTGCTCCGCTTCGCTTCGCACCCGCCTTAGCCTTCTAACCTATATTGAAAATGTTCCGATTTGTTCATAATAAATAAATGTGCCGTGTATCTATACCCCACCCTCATTTTAGAATTTATTTATTTATTTTTATTTTCATGTTTTCAATAATTCTTTAAAACATGTCATTAAAAAACAACCTAACCTAACCTAATTAAAAAACAAGCTAATCATCCAATCCATTCTTAATTTTTTTTTAAATAATTGAATGACTGTACGAAAAAATAATTTATTCGTCCAGTACCCGTACAAATAGTCACACCGTAAAGTATATTCTATTCTATTTCAACTGTTAATTAAACAAAAAAGTAACGGCCCTACACACCCTTCGGTGTTTTCCCCCGGGCCCGAGGTGTCATATTGCATTCCCTCTGCGTCCTCAAAAAAAACAAAAAAGTAAGGTACTAGATAAGTTGAGAAAGCAGTGAGGCACCGAATGCGTCCTCACCACTTTTGAGTTGTCATTCATGAGTAAATCTTGAGACTAAAGGAACCACTCCCTCATCCTCAAATACGCTCAAATTAAAGAGCCAAGTTAACCATTTAAATATATGTAAATCTATATTCCGTCCGTGAACTCATTTTCAATAGTAGTAAAACTTACCGGTACTTTTCGTTACTTTCCGAAATTTTGTGAAAAATTTTCAACCCTTTTCGATACATTGCATACTTTTAAATTTTTGTACTTTTCGATACTTTTTGGTACTTTTTTGTACTGTTTCGTACTTTTGGGTTTTTTTAGACATTTTGAGACTAATAAAATTTTAAGTGTTTTTTTTTTTACTTCAATGTCTTTCTTAATTTTTCTGGTCTTATTTATATTCGCGACTTTTTATTCTGACTTCGCTGATTGTTACTGCTTACTGATTTATATATACATATTGTAAATGCAAGAGTAACTCTGTCAGTGTGTCAACCTTTCACAGAAAAAATGCGGAACCAATTTTCCTGAAATTTGGCATATCCTATAGTTTGAATATCCAGAATGGATATTGAATACTTTTTATCCTGGAAATAGGATTATTTGCAATATATACTCGTAATAAAATCGTACGTACGTTACGTACATTATGTATACGTCTCTTCAATAGAAGGGGATCACATTGCATACTTCAAAAAAACCAATTTTCACTTGCGCGTACCGCTCATCAGTCGTGTCGGGAACTATACTAGGCCTCTTACGACAGGCCCAGCTAAACTTAAAGGCTGGCAACACGCTGTCTTCGCTCCTGGTGTTGCAATCATCTATAGGCAACGGTACACTTTCCATTAAAAAGAAGGACAAAGAAATGCTGGGTTTACGTCGTGGTAAATGACATATTGACATGCTAGTCACGAATTATTGTCGAGCTTTATTATGAGATCATTTTGTAAATAACATCCAAAGATTACATAAATTAGAGGAAAATAAAATAAAAAAGCAGATCCCGCGATCCGATCCAGATGCTCCGAACGCAACTAAGATTTAAACGACGATGATGAGTCAAAGACGAAAAAAAGTTTACAGTATTACGAAGAGAATTTCCGTTCCAGTATCATAAGATAATCCATTTGTAATTTGGCGACTATGTGAAAATCTCCCGCGGGATATAGGTTGAAAGTAAGGCGAAGGCCACGTGGAGGTCGGAATAATATTGAATATATGGAAAAATCTATACTTATAATAAAATTGTAGAGATCGAATTTCTGTACAATTTAAAAAAAATGCTAAAAACCGAGTCAGGGGGATGTAAGAAGTAAGATAGAACTAATTTAGATTTTTTTAGAATTTCTTGTTTCTCTGTTTGTCTGTCTGTTTGTAACGGCTAATCTCCGAAACGACTGGACCGATCTACATGAAATTTTGTATGGTGATAGCTTATATCCCTGGTCAACATATAGTATACTTTTTAAATAGTTCCCGTGGGATAGTTAAAAAGCTTTAATTACTTAAACAGCTTATAACAGACTAAAAGTCATTTCTCTGCAACGTAAAATAATAGGAGCGGATAATTTGACAGGGTGTGGTGTCAGTGAGAGAGTTTTATCTTATATATATAGTATATAAATCAGATAAGTTTTTTTCTTTGTTTGTTTGCTTGAACGCGCTAATCTCAGGAACTACTAGTCTGATTTGAAATTTTTTTTCAGTGTTAGATAGCCCATTTATTGAGGAAGGTTACAGGCTATAAACCATCACGCTAAGAGCAATGGAAGCGGAGCACCAATGAAGAATGTTTCAAAATCGCGGGTGTTTTTTACCTTCCTTTCCATGCAAACGAAGTCACGGGCAGAAGCTAATATTATATATAAAAACGAATCGCAAAATGTGTTGGTATGCGCATAACTTTTTTTTTATTGCCGGAGTACAGGTACAGTACAGTAACATGCTGACGGCCCACCTGGTGGAAAGCGGTTACCGTCGCCTATGGGCGTTTCCAACATCAGAGATGTCACTAACGCGTTGCCGGCCTCGAAGAAATTTTATGACACCCTTTTTGAAAATCTCCATTTCGTAGCACTGTGGGAAAACCTCGGCCTCGGAGCTCATTCCAAATCCCCACGGTACGTAAGAGAAACGCTCTACAGAACCGTTGCGTACATGAGTAAAGTGGCTCGAGGAAGTGGGGGTGAACTCTCAACCGATGGCGAGCCGTGCGATGGTAGAAAAAGGACGAAGGCACCATTCTAAACAGTTCTTCGGAACACTCCCCGTTATACAGTCGGTACAATACGCAGAGAGAAGCAAAGTCTCTCCTAAGACCAAGCGTATCTAAGCAGTTTGTGAGTATGAGATCGAACGGCTCGACGTTGAATACAGTCCAGGGGATTAAGTTGCTAGGCAGGTGCTCCAGCCCAAAGGTGTGAGCAGTACTTCATATGCGGCCTCACCTGGGCTTTATAAAGCACAAGGCGTTGCCGCGGTGTGAAGTACTGCTTGGACCGGTTTAGCACTCCCAACTTCTTGGAGGCAAGTTTTGCCTTGACTTTAAGATGGCCCCTGAATTGTACATCGTTCGCGATGTCAACACCGAGAATCCCAGTACTTTCGAGGTGGTAAGGGGAGTTCCTTGGAACTGAAGCGCTAGCTCGAATGGAGTTTTTTTGGCAGAGAATACGCAGACCTGTGTCTTCTTGAGGTTGAAATGGACAAGGTTCTGTCTCCCCCATTCTGAGACTCTCTCCAAAGAATGTTCAACTTCAGACACAAGTCTAACCCGACTTTCCTCCACAAATGATCGAGGGACGTTTGCACGACCAGAGTACTACGCATCGCCAGTACTGTCATCCGCATAGCAATGAATGTTGCGAATAGACAACATATCATTGATATGCAAGATGAACAACGTTAACGATAGCACACAACCCTGGGGCACACCAGCGTTGATGGGCTTGATACTAGAGCAGCAACCGTCGACAACGACTTGAATGCTGCGCCCATCAAGAAAGCTGGATAGCCAGGTGCAAAGTCCCTCAGGTATCCCATACCATTGCAGTTTCGATAAAAGAGCTCTGTGCCAGACCTGGTCGAAGGCCTTAGCAATATCTAGGCTGACTGCCAGTGCTTCCCCTTTGCTCTCAATGGCTTCAGCCCAACAGTGGGTTAGGTAAACCAAGAGATCCCCAGCTGAGCGACCGTGGCGGATGCCGTATTGCCAATCATTTAGCAGCTGGGAATCTTCCAGGTAACCCAGAAACTGCGCGTTGATAATACGCTCCATCACATTTGAGAGCAAAGAGGTTATTGCTATAGGCCTATAATTCGATTTTGTTTTTGTATAATGAAACAAAGTCTTTTAGGAATTCAGAAAATATGGCGGTACGAAGTTCGCCGGGTCAGCTAGTATCAATAAATAAACTGCTCTAAACATGTATGTAAATTTAATATTTTCTAAGTTTTCGCGACTTTTATCGATAATAAAACTACGTTTTAACGGTTTTAAGGCGGTAGGCTAAACAAAACTTTAACAATACTCGGTGACACTTGTCATCTTTGTGTTCCGTGATCTCGGCCACCGGATAATGGCCGAAACGTCGGAATAACAAAAATCAAATAAATTACCGCGCTTTAAACCGTTACAACGTAGTTTTATTAGCTATACAAATTATTAGTAAAGTCAGTTGAAGGTTTAAGACATTTCTTTTGAGAATACTAGAATATACGACTTCGTCCACGCGTGCCTACCCCGCAAGGGAACTGGCGTGAAGTTATGTATGTATGTCCACGCTTAACTTGAAACTGCCGCAGAATTTCTGACACCTAAAGTATAATAGCATTTAAAAATGAATGTAAGCCATGGTTTTAGTAAAAACTATGTCGCAATAAGCTATTTTTTATGCATCCGAACAACTCTAAATCGCGGGAGTTTCCCGCGGGATTGCCGATATCAGTAGCGCAGATTTTATAAGAATTAGCTGTCGACCAGCGAAAACCGCATCGAATCTTCCCAGTAGTTTTTATATGAATTCCGAACAGTCAAACCGACAAACAGACAAGAAATAAAAAAAACGTATCGTGTTCTCCGTCGTTTATATTGTCTATTCTAGTTGTTTTTTAAATAGCTTCAATATACGGACACGGCATGTCTAGAGTTTTATCTATATCTCTATAAATATTATAAACACGAAAGTTTGTAAGAATGGATGTATTGGTGGATGTATGTTGGTTACTCTTTCACGCAATAACTACTAAATGGATTTTGTTGAAACTTGCGGGTGAAACCGTGAGCACAGCTAATAATTCATACAGCATCATCCATCATCATACAAATTCAATCATATTACCGTTTCTGTCCATTTATTATTGTAATGTTTATTATGAACTTCACAATTGAATACTTTTGAAGGCAGAGCTTTATACAGACAGCTAAATATCTGTCAATATTTAACCATTTATATTAAAATTAATATTTTAAATATTTCTGTAACTTTCTGATGTATCGTTCTTGACCAGCGAGCTTTCCCGAGACGAAATAACCTTGATCTTTCTATATGGATTTCACCACCTAATATGTTGGTGATCCACATTTTCAAAAACTTTAAACAAAGAAGATCTTAATCTTGTTTTGGAATAGAGCATGTATGTAGTTATGCGAATCCAAAGGCTCAGTGGTTGCCTGTTGTTTATTTTTCAATTAAATTGTAGCGTGGTGCGAAATTGAAGAGCGACATCTACCTCCACAAACGCCAATACAACCTGAAAAGGTGCGGAATAAACGAAACGTACACAGAGGTTTATAGAATAATTGACAATAAAGTTATCTGGGACACAGTGTTAAACTGTACTTTATAAATAATAAAACCATCAGCACAGTCATCAAAAGAGTTGAGGTTTATAAAAGAAAGTGCGAGTCTCAGGACGCCCGACGGAAGTGATAACTTAAACTAATCTAAGTTCAACTATTTAATATTGAAATGGTTTATAAAGTAATATAATAATAATAACAGCCCATAACTGTCCCACTGCTGGGCTCGGGCCTCCCACTGTAGGGGAATGAACAGTATACCCGCCACGCTTGGCGGCTTGGCAGGTTTGACACATCGGTTATCTCGATGTGCAGGTTGCATCACGATGATTTCCTTTACCGTTGTTAGCACGTGGTAATTGTACAATATGCACATTAGGTCAGAAAACTGCCTAAGTGGTGCATGCGTTCCGGTCAGGATCGAACCCGCGCCTTTTGAGTTGAGGTTGCGTGCTCTAGCCATTACGCTACCACGACTTGAAATGGTTTAACTTAAGAAAATTACTTAAATTGTTATTGTATGTATGTTAGTATGATAATGTAAAGAAAGGTTAATTATTAATAAAATCCTTTTTTGGTTAAAAAAATTCTTAGTTACTATTCTTGATTATATACATTATTAAATCTAATTACCGAAAGACAGCTAGAGCGCTGTGGGTTAGAGTCAGAGAGGAGGAGCCTGCCTATCGCTACTGTATGCGTAATAGAAAGGGAAGCCAGACAGACTGGCGCCGTAACGCGTTACGTAACGAAGCGGTCTTCCCTCCCATAAGAAGCTATGACTTCAAAAATCTCGAAGTAATAAAAATAGAAAAAAATAAGTATGAAGAGTTTGTTCTACAGTGTTATTGTAAAGGGCGTGGGATGCTTGAGCGGCCACTGCCATATCCACCCTTTTTTCGTGGCATTTTGTTATCTCATATGGAATCGTTGTGCGCGAACTGCTAAACACCTTACCGAATTTATTTAATTTTAGTCATTGTATTAGTGTCACTTGGGATGACTAAACGGAAGGTTAGAGGCCTTCAGGCCAAATTGGAGCCAAATCACATGTCATCTAAACAAAATAATTCACATGATCGACTTATTCATTGTCTTACATCTAAAGTTATGTATATTAAAATTCAAAAGTTTTACTTAAGATAAGTTCTTCTGGAGAACACTTTTTGACGGTCATACAAAGAATTTATAATGTATATTTACTTCCAATTCTATGTATACAGCTTCACAACGTATAAGCCTTTAGGATTACCCACGAGTTCGTCTACGTTTGATTTGAAATTCTCCCGGGATTCCCTAGACACAAAATACCGCAGTATTTGAAATAGAACGTAAGCTATCATTTAAGTGAAAACTGTGTCGTATCGCATATTTTATTAATTTAAATTAGCTATCGATCACTAAAAGAATCACAATGGAATTCGTCTTCTTAATCTGACATTTTAGGATTCTTTGAAGCCCAAAGACAGGGCTTAGAGCCATTGTATAAAACATTCTGTGGCTTTCATAAAAAAAAACGTGAGTCAAATATTTTATAGAATAAACGGAAAATAAGATGTTCAAAACATCAAAACAATCGACGCAGTTTTTAAAAATTAAAAACAATTTTGACTTAAACCAACATACAAAGTTGAATTAAAGCAGCTAAAAATAGTCGAAAGTCTAAAACGATACCGGCGTTGAAATATTTGTGTTCGATACTTTCGAATACATTTTTAGGCGAATGTTCTACAGTTAGTAAATTGAGCTAATAAATTGCTTAATGCAGTGTAAACAAAATTTAGTGGTTGTAAACACACGGACAAACTGTCCACCAGGGCCCCAATTCTGCTAATACACTATTGTCAATGGTCGACCACTGGCGTCATTTCAGCTGTTATACTCTATACATAAACAACTGTTATGGTGCCAGTCACTCCGACGATATTGTAATAGCAGATTTGGGCAAATAGCTACTGTCTCCAGACAACTAACACACTATAAGTCGATGCATTGTCTACTTCAACGAAACTAATCTGTTTACTGTCTTTTTGAAAAACAAAATATTGCAGCACTCTGGGAAGGGCACTAAGGAAGAAACTTCATTTAGAACATTCACAAATACAGAATAAGATATTCTTACATGCCGGCAAAGTAGATGCACACCTGATTTATTACCTTTCCCCTACACCCTTCGGTAATATACACAGTTGCTTTACCTGCCGCCAGGCGCTACGTTCTTCAATAAGCGTGTAAGCTCTCGTTGTAATTATGTGCATTTGGCGCCAACAGTCACATAAGTACACTTTACTGTATATTTCAGATGACATAAGGATCTTTTAAATAGTAATTCAACAACTGCGAGGCATGGGATGGCTAAAAGGGAGGTAGGAGGTCATCGGGCCAAATTGGTCCCAATCTTATATCATCTAAACAATATGCGTCAAATGATCGCATATTACTTATTATTTCTCTTACTTCTGATGTTATATGATGTTATGTATATTAAAATTAAGTAAATATTTTTTATGTATGTTATCAACTCAGTTTATTCAAGCAGTCTATTTTAACAATCTACCATTCTAACATGAACTACATTTTATTTATCAGAGCAAGAATTTCTAAGGAGATGCTTTCCTAAGAAACGGCAGCTTCAATAATTTACAGTTTTATATATTAGGCGGCCTTAGCTCTTAAATAGCATGTTACATTAAATTCTGAAATTAATTTACATTTTTAATTATCTAATTGATTATTGTAACAGTCTTCCAGAGATTTTGGGTAAGAAAGTAGCATATAATACCAAATATAAACTATTTGGGCAGGGTTTCCCCTTTATTGTTCAGCCTTTGGTGTGACTATTCACAACGCACAGTAAGCAATGAACACCGTCTTTTTTTTTGGAGCTGACCCAGCTGAATAGCCACAGATGGCTGTTTCAGCGATACCGGACTTTGGGGGCTTCCCGACTCCGTGGGAGCGGAGGCGTTCAACCCGGAAGCAGCACGCTCGAGGAGGCACTTCCTGTGAGGTTCAACCTCGGCTCGACCGCTGCGGGGGATTGACTCTATATTGGGATTTAGCCGTAAAATGCTGAATGAGCAAAGCTAACAGGCTGAAGTAATTATTTGGAGACTCGTCATCGACTCCGCCGGCGGAGCCGATCCTAGTCTATCATTACTACCGCTTCGCAACGTGTTATAGCTGGAGAAGAAGAAGCGGCGGAAGAAACTCTCGAGCAACACGCCTAAGCTAATCTTGTATGGCTAATTGTGTGTGTAATGAGTAATTTGGATTGGTGGGTCTTACGTTTGTGTAAGAGGATCCTAGCCGGGGGCTCTCCGGCGTCTGTTATGCTAGGCTGATGTTCTGAGCTTCGGGGGGTTCATGATCGTGAGGAGACGGGTGATCTTGTCGGGCTCGTCAATGAGTACATTGCGAGGGCGAGGTTACTCGTGGGAGCGTTCGATGTGGGTTTGTGGTTGACCGTTTCCGTCACCAGAGGGTTCGGGTGATTGGGGCATGGTCAAAGAATCTACGCGATAGAGTGATTATGTAGTCTTTGATGGAGGGAAGCTCCAGGTCGCGATGCAGATCAGCGAGCCGCATATAGCGCGGGCCGTCGACTGCAGCACGCAGAAAGTGATACTGGATTCTTTACAGTTTCTATATGTTAGTATCGCTGGCGTGGCCGAAGACCACACTCGCATAGGTCAAGATGGGGTGGATGCAAGTTTTGTAAAGAGTCACCTTATTTCTAAGGCTCATCTTACTCTTCTTGCATATTATCATCGGATAGAGTCGGCCAAGGATCCAGTATGCTCTGTTCTCGACCGCTCTGGTGTGCTTGTGGAAGTATAAGCCTCTGTCGAGGGTTACCCCAAGATATTTTACTGCGTTAACCCATGGGATAACTTGGTCGAATAGCTTGATGGGCATAAGTTGGTTGGTTGGTGGGGCAGGTATTGTGTGAGAGAGAGCCACGAGTGAACATGATAGCTGCACTCTTCTCGGCATTCACCTCAATCCGCCATCTACGGAACCAATCGCCTAGTCCTTTGGCGACGGTGTTGAGCTGATTGCAGATTCTGTATCTGCTGGGGTAGCTACTGAATATGGCGGTATCATCCGCATATAGGGCTAGCTGAGTATGGGGGTGCCGTGGTATGTCGCTGGTGAACAGCGAGAAGAGTAGGGGGGAGAGCGCGGAGCCCTGAGGGACTCCCGCTGAGATGGTATGAGAGGAGGAGTGGGTGCCCTTCACTCTGAATCTGAATCTACGGTCTTTGAGGAAGTCCTGTAGAGTCGGTCTAGCGCACCGAGCTGATACAGCTTGTATATCAGTCCGTTGTGCCAGACCTTATCGAAAGCTTTGGCGACGTCGAAAAATACTGCTACCTGTTGCCTGATGTACTAAATTATCTAGACGATAATTTAATGGGCTTATAAAATTAAATAACCGGTCGAAATAGTAATTTCATTATAAATCGAATTATCTGATAAATCGACTAAAAATATTATTATCTATGACGATTGTCTATGTGATATTAATATTATACCCTATGGTTCTCAAGATTCCTGTGATGGACATCGTATAACATTATTAATTTGAAATTTTATTAATTATACTTTATTAAAATTCAAAAGTTTTGATTCAAAATAAGTTCTACTGGAGAACTCTTTTTTAAAGGTCATACATATAAGTTAAAGTTTAATTTTACTTCCTATTTGATGTACACATCTTCGTAACGTATTAGATTTTATGCATATACTAGCATATGTCTGTGACTTGTATATTTGATTTAAATTTCCCGTGGGATTCCCGGGACACAAAATAGCAGTGTTTGGAAAAGGATGAAAGCCATCGTTTTAGTGAAAACTGTCGGAATAAGCTATTTTTTACGCTCCTGAAACTCTAAAACCGCTTCCGGGAATATTCCCGCGGGATTCTCGGGATAAAAAATATCGCATATTTTATCACATTAAATCACTTTGAAATTCGTTTTTTTGTAACCGGAACATTTTAGTACATTACCAGAAAAATCCCCGTAGGTTTCCCAGAATGAAAAGTAGCGCAGCAATTTAAGTCTAAGAATTTGCTGACGATAATAATAAATAATAATAACAAAGCAAAACAGAACTGGCAGAGACCGTTGGTAATGAGTGCTTCTGATCGTATGGACGTATGGACGTATGGAAGAGCAAGGAGCTGCATGGCAGGTTCTATCAGGCTTTAACAGGGCCTGATGTGGACCTACCAGCCTCGGTGAACTGGCTACGTTTCGGTGACCTATTTGGGGAAACCGGAGGGTTTGCCTGTGCAATTATGGACGAGGTTATCAAGACGAACAACTACCGGAAGTACATTCTGAAGGACGGCACTCTTGACATATGTCGGGCGTGTCACCGCCCTGGTGAGTCTCTCAGACATGTCACTTCTGGTTGTTCTCGTCTTGCTAACAGCGAGTACTTGCACAGGCACAACCTAGTAGCCAGGATCATGCACCAGCAACTTGCTCTTAAATACGGACTTGTCTCGTCGGAGGTACCTTATTACCAATACAAGCCCGAGCCAGTTCTTGACAATGGTCAATATCTGCTCTACTGGGACCGATCAATTATCACAGACAGGACTATTGTTATAAGCTTGACATTGTCATAGTTGATCGATCTGCGAGACGTGCTATAATTGTAGATGTCGCGATCCCCCATGATGGTAACCTCGTGAATGCCGAGAAAGATAAACAAATAAAGTATATTGATCTTGCTCACGAGGTTACCGTCATGTGGAACCTAAATTCTACAATCATAGTACCGATAGTGGTGTCAGTGAATGGATTAATAGCGAAGAGCCTTGACCGCCACCTTGAAAGGCTCTCGCTTGGTATCTGGTTGAAGGGTCAGATGCAGAAGGCAGCTTTGTTGAATATGGCCCGTATTGTGAGGAGATTCCTGTGTCTGGAGCCTTAACCACCGGTAGTCTGGACCCTAGACCCCACTGCCGGCGAAGATCAGTTTTTATAATTTTTTTATAAATAAATGTACATATTTCATAAGATATTTATAAAAAAATGAAAAAGATTTGGATATTAAATATATATGTGAATAACAATAATAATAATCGGCAGACAAACACACATATTGGATATCCCTAAATTAAGCAAGTTACGCTCGTGTTATGGGTAATATACAACGTACTACACTGGGGCCGATCCCAGACACCCAGACCCTAGTAAATAGCGGAGAAAATACGTTTCTGATAATTCGAAATCAGTGAAAACCGCATAGAAATCGGCCCAATTTTTTACGTGAAACCCGAACAGACAGACATGGAGACAAGAAATTTAAAAACATCCATTTTTTTCTCCATCGTTTAACAGTCTATTCAGATTCTTAATAACTTCAATGTACAGACGCATGGCATGTTTAGAATTTTATAATATTATAGATTAGATACATACATGCGACGTGTCAACACAGCTATAAGTAACGAGATAAATTAAGAAGAGTAATCACAGGTTATAATTAAGAATCAAACGTCTACGATATATTTGGAAGCGTTGTATAAGCGTGAGTATTTTTTTTAATGATCGGCAACCAGTGTGCGCTGACCTGAATTATTTAATAAGTGTTTATTTTTTTAGGAATCCGTGTTTTGGCGAGCGAATGCTGAAAGGTCACTGGTATTTAAGTGGTGATTATTAACGTACGCCATGTGACTTTGATGTGTTGGAATTGTTTCTTTTATATCTCTCGCTTGGGAAACGATTTGACCTAGACACGTGTTCGGCTGAAAAGCTACGAGCGTACATAATTAGCGTTTCTATATCTAATGGGCTAAGCTTTGGGTAAGCGCTTGGCTGTACACACAATGAAGGGTTCCGTATAAGGTTCAAACGTCAAATGTTCTTATTATTTGGCTAACGAACCATAAAATAATGTTACAAGCTACAAGACTCGAATTAAAACGTAACCTGCACACCTGCTCTATTATGCCTGCGAACGACCATAAACAATAACAAAAGGCTATTGTCTAATTGAAAATTTTAAACAAAAAATAAACAAAAGAAGTCCAAATGCGAGAAAGGTAATAAACCAGGTGTGCATTTCTTTGTCCGTATGTATCAATAATATTTGATCTAAAACAAGTCATTTTTCAAAAAATATTTAACAGATATTTTTCAAATCAGATCTTTAAAAAAAAAATCAGTTTATAGTTCCAAAGTTAGAGAAGAAAATGGTCCAAGCTACTGACTTAATTTAAGAAAATCATTAAAGTACATCGTCATGGTTTTTAAAGATATCACTCACCACATCTCATACAATTATGCACAGTTGTGTTATGGAAATGTTCGCAACTTTTCAAATCGATTCATTTAATGTTCCGCGAGCACATGTTACCTTCTCAAACTAAGTCACAGAAAGGACAGTTCCATAGAAATTTATGTTTAACTGTTTGACAATAAAGTTTTAAATTACTAAGATCAAACTTGTATGATTTAAAACCTTTTTATTGGTTGTAATATTTATGATAAGCGTAGTGATTATAACCTCTTTGTTTTCTGTCATTATCAACATTGCTATTTTCTTTTTTCACGTTTCTATACTATTATGTTATAAACGTAATATTCATTAATATGTTGGAGGTGCTGTTTCTTACAGTCGCGTAAGCAAAAGTTTTTTAAGGTGACTAACCTTTTCATGCTGCGTCTGTACATTGAACAAAGAATTACCCTGAATTGCATAAACGTCCTTCATAACTATTTCTTGGTTTTACTATACAAGTGTATAACGCCGTATATACGTCACCTCTTTGTTAAATTTCATCCAAATAGATTCAGTAGTTTCTGAATCTGTATGGTGAAGTTTCTGGTCTGTTTTTCAAACCAATTATGGAATCTGAAGTACAACTTATTTTAAGTCATAGTTTCTTTTAAAAACAGTAACAGATGTAAACTTATTACCAATTAAAATAAAATAAAAAATCGTTTATTTGCGGCTTTTAGTCATAATATTATCGTATTTAAGTAGACAAATATTCAATTTGGAGAATATTTTTTTTACAGCCGTGCATAATTACATATTAAGTTTGTTTGCCTATTTTACATGAGTTTAGTAGACAGGCAAACGGCCCACTTGAAGGAAAGCAGTTACCATTGCAACACCAAATGTGCTGCTGCTCTCTTAAGGGAGACTGGAACCTGGCCACTAATGCCGGAACGGAACACAAGGTTGTTATGGCGGCATACTTTAGACCACCGGTGATCGCCATCCAGTCGAACAAATACCCTACCACCTGGCGAAATTTATGAGAAGATGAGGATTTTTATATCATGAATTATTAATACTTTACTCTATGTTCGCTGCGCAGAGTTACCGCTGTGTTAAGGAGAGAAGCAGCAGGACATTCCCCAGCGATACGTTTAGCTAATTTTATTTTACTTCATTATTTTTTCAATTTTTGTCTTTTTTGCAAATAATATAGGCTAGGTATATATGAGTTACTGGCTGTGTTCAAGAGTCCTGCTGCTGTTGATTGATGTTTTGGATGCTTATATTGGTCATTTCTTCTCATATATATGTATATATACTTATAGTGTTAAATATATACGCAACTAATACATAAGTATACGTATATATTGGGTATTTAATAGATTTAAAACATAAATATAACGAAACTGTAAATATGATACAAATCATGTAAATAAATTTTGAATTGTGTGAAGTCATTGAATAAAATCGTATACTTTCAGTTCTGTATTTTTTAACAAAAAAATATTATATTTAGTGGATCCTTTAAATACCGGCCATACTTTATAATGGAAACTGAAGACGTGTTCCAAGACAGTCGTTTACCGTCCCATCATAAGCCTATTATGGCACATTTAATAATAGCACTTACCAACTCGGCGCCACTTCTGAATTAATGTTCGTGTTGTTATTCTCCCACGGTGGTTTTGATTGTTTCTGATACGCCGCACCTCCACCCGCGAACATTTATGTCAAATTCCGCACAACACTATATAAATAAACAAAAAAAAACAAACACACAAACCACAAATCAATCACTTAACATTGTTTACGCAGCCCGACTTTATGTACTTATGCGAAATTTCTTACGCGTATTTTTTCACGTGTATTTCTTTACGCAATACGAACGTGTGAGCTACAGTTGGCGTTTTCACGGAATATGTATATATTCCGGTCCAACTGACGTGTCGGTTCCACTGGACGGCTGGTTTTATTTTTGGTCGCAGACACTTTTTGAAGTTTTTGCGTAATTATTAGCCATCGGTATCGCGAGTGGACAATTAGTTGGCTCCCGATTAATATTCAATGAATGACTTTTTTAATTGCTAGAGCATTTCGAGATTTATTATGTGCATCGTGCGTGATAAACCGATTGTAACAATATAACACACTGACACATGTTACGAGCCCAGCCATATATAACAAACTACTGAAAAAAAAAACTTTATGGGAGTTTAAATTCTTTCCCTTGCCGGACGAGCATACATCTCCTATAGCTTATAGGAATGCATAGAATGTAAATATAGATGATAAATGTGTAAACCTAAACATTGTTACGAGTCGCGAGACTTGGATTAAAATGCCGTTGGAATTATTATAGAGTTTATTAGAACTGTACAAATACGTATATCACAGGTACAAATATAACCGAAGCCAACAAGTCGACATGTAATGCAGAAGGTCGTAATTCAATAAAACGCACAAAGTCCGTCACTTTTTAGATTCACAATTGTAGTACACATGTCTCGCTTCGCTAGTGGTGCTCACTCGACTGTCCGGTCTCTCCATCGGGCCCTGGTTTTATACCTCACAAATACAAATGTGACTGTATTGTAGTCGACCTAATTCGTAACACCTGGCTAATGATTCGACCGCAACGGCCATAAACGAGTACAATAAAACAATGGGCTGTTTGCTACAATACTTAGTAAACGCATGCCAATGAATAAGTAACCAAAAGAAGATTATTACAATAAGTTCAAATGCCGAAAGGTAATAAAATGTGTTTTTACAGATATGCAGGTGTGAATTTGTATTTGACGGCGCCTATATTGTAACAATATAATAAATTTCCAAGCAGCTATAACTCGTACTAATATTTGTCTTTATTACAACAATAATATAATTATTTATTAATAATACTTATAATGTGTAGTTAGCCGTGACGTCGCTCTAGGGTCAAGCGGAAGATCAGCATTGATCTAACAGATCAACATTTTTGCTGAGCTTGTTCCAATTTTTAGGACCTAATATGTATATCTTCAGATACTTTGTGGTTGAATTCTCTTTTTTTATTGTGCTTTATTTATTCATTTTAATGTGTTTTTTTCACTTGTATATGTCTTAAAAATAAACCTATTTTCTTTCTTTTTTTCAAGCAATATTACTCGGATTACTGATACTAAATACTGACGTACTTGCGAATAGATGACTTTATAAAGTTAATAGACACGCCGGATATTCTCTTTCGATCCAGGCTACACGACTTCCGGCATGTAAAACTGTATTAGCCCGTCGCGGAGAGCCTTTGCTTTAACGCTTAAATAGATTTTATCCGTTACAAAGGGCATCCTAACAAAATGCACTCAGATGTAATTAGAGCGCACTCCTCAGTAATTTGTGCAGTGCGTGTGTCGGTTATTGAGTTACCTGTTGCCTTTCTAAGTCAAAAAATAAGTGGACACAATTATTATGTGACAAGCAAAAAATTGTAACAGCCGTAACCTTTCTTCCATTTCATCAAAAATATTAAGTAATACTTGGTTTCGGCATTATTTTTACCTATTTTACTTTTTACTAGTTATAGAAAATAGCTTTATCTTATTTATTAAGTAGCTTTTCTATATATTACTAGCTGTCCCGGCAGACGTCGTCCTGCCCGGTAAAAAATAGGGGTTGATCGTAGAGGATTGAAAATCTAGGGTTGTATGTAATTTTGTATGTTGTATCATAAAAAAATAGAAATTAAAAATTTGTCTAAAAAATAAATAAAAAAATTTAGGGGTGGACTACCCCTAACATTTAGGGGGATGAAAAATAGATGTTGGCCGATTCTCATAGATACCGGATAAGCACAAAAAATTTCATCAAAATCGGTCAAGCCGTTTCGGAGGAGTATGGCAACGAAAACTGTGACACGAGAATTTTATATATTAGATAATACAATACAAAATTAATGTTTAATATAATATTATAAAATTCTAAGCATATCCTTTCCGTACATTAAAGCTATTAAAAAAAACTAGAATACATTGCATCGTGTTCTCTTTTGATTATACAATCAAAAGAGAATACGATGCAATTTTTTTTAGATATCTTTCTTGTCTGTTTGTTCGAGATTCACCACTATCCACTGCCCACAAATTGCGCTCTGATACCTATCGAAAACTTATGACACCTGCACACACTTCTTCCTATTATGATAATTATTTTACAGTGCAGGCTGTCAAACTTTGGAATATGCTGCCTCTTACTGTCAGAGAGGCCAAATCCTTATCAACATTTAGAAATTTACTCAGAAAACACTATTTGTCCATAAATAGCTATGTCGGATTGGCACAATATAATCATGCTAATACATCTATTATAATAACATATGTATTTTGTATTGTATTATTTGTATATTATATTTATGACTATGTATATATATATATATATATATATATATATATATATATATATATATATATATATGTATGTATTTGTATTTTTATTTGTTAAATTGGTTTCAGTATTTATGTGTTCATTGCCTTTTTCCTGCACCACCTACATCGCCTGATTCAAATTTTGTTTTTGATATAGGTTGCCTGGAAGAGATCGCTTTGATCGATAAGGCCGCCTATTGTATCGCATAGAAAATATTTTAAATATGGTCTGTTTTTGTAATTGTATGTTTTGGTGTGCAATAAAGAGTTATCTCCCTGTCTCTCTCTCTTACCTAAAAACTTCTGGGCCGATTTCGATGTGGTTTTCGCTGAACGACAGCAAATTTATTTATGGTATTATTTAAAATCTGCACTACTTATTATCGCGGAAATCCCGCGGAAATTTTCCCGGGAGCGGTTTATAGTTTTGGGTGCATAAAAATTAGCTTATTCCGACAAAGTTTTCATTAAACGATAGCTTACATTTTTCTAATGCTGCGGTGATTCGCCTCCCAGAAACTTCACTTCAAGCGCGGAGGAAGTCACTTAGTATTATTTTATATACCTTAAGTAAAAATTGTCAGTGTTGGTGAGAAAACGTTAAAAATCCGTTGCGTGGTTTAGGAGCTAGCGGATACACAAATGACAGACGTAGTAAGTAATTGTGAAAATTTTATTTCAATAAAACGTCCCATATATACAATGCATAAAACTACATCACAATGATAATCCCTATTAACATTATAATGCGAGAGTAACGTCTGTTTCGTTTTGGATCCAGATAAACGGTATAGAACTGTTAGAATTTTGGAAAATAATAAGGATTACCTCGATTACTATTTATAATCAAGATAGATAACTAAAATATAGTTAACTAAACGTATGTTGGTGAAGTAAATAAAACCAAAATAAATACAGTACATAAAAATTGAAATAACGAAAGTTACAAACAATATAATATGAATATCGAATTGCCGTCAGTTGGGTGCGCTCCCAAACATTCCTTAAACGCATTTCCTCATTTAGTGGCAGCGCTAATAAGCTTACCATTTCAATATTGAACTACAGCGAATGAATATTGGCTATTGACATTATTGAGAACGGTAATAATATTCATCCAGGCAGAATTACCGATACAGAATATTTACCACTATAATTAAAAAAGCGGAAAACGCTATTAACTTATATGAAAATTAAAATCTATTACTGAATTTATAACAACAAACCATGCTATTTATTATTTGTTGGGCTTTTTACCAAGTCGTCGATGCTTTTATTAAAAAGTATCTGTCCCGGCAGACGTCGTCCTGCCCGGAATAGTTTCAATCGATATACCGACAGCAGCGCCACCTACCGGGTCCAATTCTGAACCAACTCAGAAACCTTCTCTGGCACATGCACAACATCTTTGCTAAAAATCATCACATGATCAAATGTATAGTTTACGATTCTATAAAGGACATACAGACAAACATTCATTTTTATATATAAGAAGAAGACAAGAGTCTCAAACACGTAAAGACACAAACGTTTATATGATCTAAGCTTATACATAAACGAAATAAATCGAAAAGTACTGTAAGAAATCTATACATGTAATAAAATTGTAGAGGTCGAATTTCTATACAATGAAAAAAAATGCTAAAAACCGAGTCAGGGGGATGTAAGAAGTGAAATAGAACTAATTTAGATTTTTTCGAATTTCCTGTTTCTCTGTTTGTCGGTTTGTCTGTTTGTCTGTCTGTTTGTACCGGCTAATCTCCGAAACGACTGGACCGATTTACATGAAATTTTGTATGGTGATAGCTTATGTCCCTGGTCAACATATAGAATACTTTTGATCCCGAAAAATTAAAGAGTTCCCGTGGGATAATTAAAAACCTTTAATTTCTTAAACAGCTTATAACAGACTGAATGTAATTTCTCTGCAACGTCACATTATAGAAACGGATATTTTAACAGGGTGTGGTGTCGGTGAGAGAGTTTTATCTTATGTATATTAATATATAAAGCTGATTAGTTTGTTTCTTTGTTTGTTTGCTTGAACGCGCTAATCTCAGGAACTACTGGTCTGGTTTGTAAATTTTTTTCAGTGTGAGATAGCCCATTTATTGATGAAGGCTATAAACCTCACGCTAAGAGCAATAGGAGCGGAGCACCAATGAAGAATGTTTCAAATAGGCGGGTGTTTTTTAACTTTCTTTCCACGGGAACGAAGTCTCGGGCAGAAGCTAATCGCAAAATGTGTTGTTAAGCGCATAACTTGAGAACGACTTTACCGATTTTGGTTAAATTTTGTATGTATGTTTGAGTGGGTCCCGGGATGGTTTAAATTTACAATTGGAACCGGTAGATGGCGCTAAGATCGGGTTTTGGAATCCTCCTAATCACCTGGTTCGATTATGGTGATTTTGTTTTTGTGTCATGAAACAAAGTCTTTTAGGAATTCAGAAAATATGGCGGTACGAAGTTCGCCGGGTCAGCTAGTTTATAATAAAACTAGCTGAGCGGGAAACGTTGTTTTACCATATAAATTATTTATTGTGAATATTTTTGTAGTTAAATAAAAAATAACTAACTTATTATTTTTATCCCTACTCCGTGATGTATGCTGGTGGGAAGAGACACCGTTAGGCGTCTAGCGGGGATCATTGATCGATTGATAATTGATCAGTTATCAACCACTGGGAGTTGAAGATTTGAGAGGCTTTACTCTACTATGAGGGGAGCCGCCAATATTGCAATGACCAGGCCAGTCCGCCTTACACCGTCCGGCGACGCTTACGCATACAATAAACCACACATCGTTACCTTTGCGGCATATAATATATCTGTACCGTAGTCGAAATAAAGCTGATATAATCATAATAGTCCATTGATTCTAACAAGAACACCACACCACCTCCAGGGAGGAGTCTAGACAATTATTACAGTACTAATATCGCTGCTAGAAATGGGTTTTGCTGGTAGAAGGGTAAAAATTAAGGGTCTTGCCAAATCATAAAAAATACAAATGATACTTGTAAAATGCTAACTATTGTACAATTGAACCAACTGAATCATCTACATACTTTGTATATTCATAAAAACCGGTCTAGCCGTTTCAGAGAAGTGGTTAATAAAGTGGTTAACACTGTGACTCGAGATTTTTATATAAATGTATACCTACAGATTTTTTTTTAAATATTGTTTAATGTTCCAAAGTACTTTAAAAAAACTGAGATGGTTCTCAAAGTAATCATATCATTGTTTAAATCAAACTAAATATAAATAAATAAATAGATAATATAATCGGGAATAGCACTTATTACTTAGTTAGCCTTTAAAAGCATCAAAATTTTAATGTTACTTAATCATACTACATACATACTATAACATATTTAATGTTTACATAATTATTTTGATTCTTTATACATAACATATTCAAAACATCAAAATCTTTATGTTGTTACCTTTCACTTAGATATTCTTGGACATCATAATAAAACTTTTGGACCAACCACACGAATAATGTTTGTTTTTAAATATCGAGGACTTCATAACATATTATAGGCGTGTACGTAATAATACCATTTTTTGTTGTTTACTAAGGACTATGCATTTTATACCTAAAAAGAAGGGTATCCCAAATTTCAGCCTAAGACAATCAACTAGTTTTATTCACATTTTTTTCCTCGTGTAAAACTGGACTTTTGTCTGTACGGCCATTTGTTATGAAGCCCTCGATATAATGTAGTCATATTATGTGGAGGTATGCAAATTTTATATAACAAGGAATTGTCAATGTCTTAAACTCTATAAAAGGCATTCTGATATTTCTAATATGATTTTAATATTAAATTAATATATTTGTGTCTGTGTGTGTGTGTGCGTGTTACATTAATATGAGTTTTTTCTACTGGCTATTTAGTTAGCTGTCTGTCTGTATATTTGAGTAGTGTTCTGGCATTAGTGGCCAGTTCCACCTTTCGAGAAGCGGCAGCAAGTAATACCTTTGGTGTTGCAAATGTCTATGGGCGATGATAACCGCTTTCCATCAGGTGGGCCGTCTGCTGAACACGCGCAATAATATTTTTTTTTATAGCCCTATTCAGACACAATAAGCCAATTTAGGTTCTGGCTCCAAAGCCTTTGGTCTTATGAATCGTTGCTTTTGTGACATTGACACATTGTCCAAGTGTAAATGTCACAATAGCAGTGACATATAAAGACACGAAACAAACTTCACATTACATTACGTGAATATACGATATACGTTTTAAAATTAACGAATAATTATTGTAAAACGAAATAAACGAATATATACGAGAAAATTGAAAATTCAGATCATTTTTGGATATCCTCCGTTCCTGTATTTAAAAGCCCCCTTTATTCTCATAGTAGGTACACTACACATACACTTTCTTCTTCGTGTACTCCTCTAGTATCGGAATTGAAATTAATATTGGAATAAAATATTATTTAGCACATATCAAAAGCCAGTTTTGCACGAGCAGTCGTAAAGATGAAAGTATTAGCCAACACATTGCGGGCAACCAAGAAGGCAAACTGATTTTTAAAATCACAGGCGCGGATTAAGGTTCACTAAACAATTACAAATTATTGAATCATTATTCATTTTACTTTCTATTTACTTCTTTTGGAGCAATAATAATTTCAGGTAAATAAATAAAAAATAACCTGTCAAGTGCGTGACAATCTACGCACAGTATATCCATAAATATGATAAATATCAACAATTTGGTTATTGTCCTTTGGCGATTTTTAAAGAAACGAAGCATTAATGGTTTTTCATGGTGGAACGTCCCTTTAGAGAGTGGCAGCACATTGGTAGCTGTAACTGTAACTGCTCTGAATCAGATGCGCAGTCTGGCTGTTTTTTTTTATTACATGAGTTCAGCAGACACCTGATGGTAAGCTGTTACCATCACCTATGGACATTTGCAACACCAGAGGTGCTAACATTCAGCTGCTGCTATCTAAAGGGTGACTGGAACCTGGTCACTAATGCCAAAATACAAGGTTGTTATGGCGGCATACTCTAGACCTAGAGTGTAGGCATCCAGACAGGCAAATATCGTACTACCTGACTGAATTGTTTTCTCGCGTCTTAGGATAAGCCACCCGGCTGCAAAAAAATGGTATTCTTTATCCGTTGCTACACAGATAAGTCTATATGGGAACGGAGGAGCTCTCTCTGCAGTATTCATGCAATAAAAAAGACATGGTAATTTTATAATGGTGACATATTTGCCAAACACCTATGGGTCAATTTGGCAAATACCTAAATACGGCCCTTGCATATAATAAACTATTCTTTGTTTACGTTAGTAAAATGAATAAGAACGCGTATTATATTTTTAAAACATCGTAACGTATGGTATTCGTACACGTTGCCGTACGTTTTGTAAGATTTAGATCAGAATATGTTCTGATATTTAAATTAGAGTTTCGTAGCTATTTCTGCAAAATACAGTACACGTGACGAACCCAGACAAAATTATCGTCTACTTCAAGGATTCCGAAACTACTTTGGGCATAGCATGCCCTTTTTCCAAAATAAACTGATACTCAGACCCCGTTAGATTTATTACTTTAAAAACATATCTATAGTTTTTTTTCGTAATGATACAAAATACGTAGAAACTGAAGTTTGAAGTTGGTGAAGTGAGTAAACTTAACATCATTTTTAACCGACTTCAAAAAAGAAGGCAGTTCTCAATTCGTCGGGATCTTTTTTTTTGTTTTTATATATGCAATATGTTCACCGATTACTCTGAGATTTATGATCCAATTTACATGATTCTTTGTTGTTCGACGCGGAATAGTTGCCATTTAGTCCCCTAAAAATTTGACATAGTTTTGCCCAGTAGTTTTCATTTTATGAACATTTTTATGTTCCTGTTTCTTGGGACCTATATTTTTTAAGAATCGCGGCACCTATCGTAGGTCTATCTATTAGGCATTAACAAGTGACAAATAAAGTTAGTTCGTAAAACTAACTTCAAAAACTAAAAAGTATAAAATAACTTATTTCTAAAGCTAGTAACTACAGAAAGAAGCTCTAAAACATCCCGAAGTCGGTGCAAAGTAAAACATAAAAATGACTAAGCAACAACTTTAAGATGTTTTAGATAATTTATATTAATAATAATACATAGCTTTAGATATTTTTATCCTTTTTAGTTTTTGAAGTCGGTTGTTTCTCATCAAAATTTAACATAAAATTCAGTAAATATCAAGTGTAATTAATAATTATTAATATCAATTCCGTCAAATTAAAATTAAGTCAGTAATTATTTACACATTTGTAAACATAACACAACCTATACAGTAGGCATCTTGAAAGTTTCAAATAAATAATTCGTGTTATTTAATAGGGGTAGATTTTTTTACTTTATCGACCCCAGAATCGGTTTATTTTACGGCGAGCCCTGGAAATATCGACTACTTTGGGAATCGCTGGTCTACTCTATCTCTGTGTTGTACATGAGTACCCATGTCACAGCTATTTATCTCACAAACTACCAGGGGACACAAATCAGCTACGGACGCAATGCGATGACCAGGAGAAGGCAAAGGGACTTAGAAAACGGAAGAAGAACCGGAAGAAACACTTACCTTGTCACCAGTCTTCACTTCACTTTTACCCCGGGGCTACACACAGCACTAGGATCATGAGATTTAATTAAATTATTTAGTTATTAAAGGTGAGCGACCAAACACCATGCTGCCTATCAACCAATCGGCATGACTTTACCGATTGGATCAAACAGCAATCATATTTAACACTATGCGCACTGAATACCGACCCATTATTAGAAATTTAAAATTATCTTCAGAAGTTTGTCTAGAAGAAATCGCTGTTAGCGATAAGATCGCCGATTGTACTAGTTATATAATTGTTAACTCATGTGTATTATTTTCCTGTGTGCAATAAAGAATAATCAATTATAATCTATATATTAGGATGACACTGAGATAATTTTTTTTTTAAATAAGCAGCCGCTTTCAAATTCGTATTATGAATAGTTACATACACTATAACTATTGGGCGGAGCACCCAGTTTCTCAAACTGACCCCTCGACTCCATTCAGCGTCGCACCGGTCTTCTCGTTGATGATCGCATATTAACAGGCGGTTTAAAATCGCTTAGCCTTTAGAGAGAGTTTACGTCCCTCTGGGTATTTACCGCCTATACGACGAGGAGTGGTCCGAGTAATTGTTCGATCTGGTGTCAAGACAAGTACAATAATGATCTGGAGGGAACTTTCCCCCGAACTCCCTTTGCGCTTATGACATGGGATTTTTTAAGAATGGCATTCTAAAATTTCTTAGAGGTCGGCATCATGGGTTTACGAACGTCTATAGGAAACGGTAGCCGCTTTCCATGATGGGCCGTCTGTTTGTCTGCTTCAGGCAATAAAAAAATATTATCAAAATAAAGTGGACCTCTACGCTTTGTCTTACACCAATCAGTATATTAGACGCAATAATTCCACTTTCACTTGCCTAACCATCGGTTGAATTTTGACAATACTTGTATGGAGGTTATATCAAAAAATTTATAAGTAACTGCTCAACAGTGTTATTGAGCATATAAAATAATATAAATTAAGTAGGCATAAGGTAATTAGGTCAAACAAGTAACGCAGCCGTCTTAGGATATGCCCAAACTTATCGACTTATAGGCAGCCACTATTTAAGTGCCGTATTATATTTGGTTTTCAATACAGTTTTGGATTTTAGATGAATTAACATGCGTCGCTATACAAATTGTATAAAAATCTTTGAGCTTTAGTCGAAAATCGTATCTGCCTGTTATGCCGGCCGGCCTATCGTACGAGGCGAAGAGCAACCCACAGCTATGTGGTAGGGTATTTGCCCGCCTAGATGGCTACCACCCGTGGTCTAAATTATATCGCCATTACAAATTAGAGCTGCGTTCTGACATTAGTGGCCAGGTTCCAATCTCCCTTTAGAAAGCGGCAGTACGTTAGAAACACATTCGGTGTTAGAAGACGATATAGACGATACTAATAGCTTTCCATCAGGTGGGCCGTCTGCCTGTCTGCTAAACTTATGTAATGAAAAAAAATGTGTGTGCGTGTGCAGTTCACACGCAGTAGGAGTGAAAATTCAGAGCATATACCTACAGGCGAGCATAATTATATCTACAACTCTTAGTAGACAAGAGTGAGCAGGCTACGTAGCACCGCACGAAAAGGAGACCGAGTAGTATGAAACGCTGTGTAATGCCAAACTCTAGTACGTACCGCTTGTTTTACCGCTATTAAATTTTTATTTTTGGTGCTATTTGCCCCGAGAAGATTTACTTCATTTTCTATAGCAAACTATCCCATCGCCCGGAATGAAAAGTATCAATGTCCATTTTCGGTATGCAGAGAGATCGAATTACTATAGTTTTTTTTTTTTATAGATCATGGTTTTTTATATCTATAAACTTGAGAAATGATTGTCTTCCATACAAACTGTCTATCTGCTAGTTTTATTTATCTATCCAACTATCTATCATTCTGTAAACTACATAAACAACCAGAATTACCAAATCTACCAAAGTTACCAAGGCTATCAGTAACTAATTTTGGTACTAAAACTACCTAAATACCTACTAAAATTAGCAAAATCGCCAAAATGACGAAAATGGCAATTCACAAAAAAGCTAATCCAATCCTACCTGCCTATACCTATACCTATCTTTTCTGGGATAACGTTTACATAAATCTATCCCATTATCCGGGATACAAAGCATCCCTTGTCTACCCTCGGTATTAAAATTACAGATATACCAATTTCATTGACAGCCAAATCGGTTCCACAGTTTTTCCGCAAAAGCATAACAGACAGACAGAGTTACTTTCGCATTTTTAATATTAATAGGGATTCTATGTCATTCTCTCGCAGGCTAATTCCTATAGATTTATGTGTTTATCTTTTCTTATTGTCGCTTTTTCATTTCTTCGAGTTTCAAATCACAAATGTTTTAAAGAAGTTTCACTTAAACAAAAAATCAAGTAACTAAGTAAAAATATTTTCTACAAATTTAAATAATTTTATTATTTTACTATTTACCTACATAATCGTGGTGGATAACTCAGATTTGTTCTTATTTAGATGAGGTTTGATAACCGTAGTTGTTGGAACATTTAAATTATTTTTGGTAGCAATTTTTCGTCTCCTTTTAATATTTCGTTTCTGAATTGTTTTTAAACTCTTCATGAGCTGTTTTAAATGCACAAAAACAAGAGAAAATCCGATTCTCAATACTGTACAGTTCTAGCAAAAGCTTTGACATTGCAAATTCCTGTCAGCCGTTTAGCCGTGCTGCTACTTGTGTTACAGGCGTGAACCCCCTTCATACAATATAGAGCTGCCTTTGACGTACACGGCAGGTGATTGTGAAAGCCCTATTTACAAACATTCTTTACCACTTGGAAACTGGTCATTATGTGAGGTACGCGTCAGTCAGTAGCGATATCAAAGCCTTTTGCCAGTTTTACTTGGTTTAGATATAATCGCCATAGAAAACAAATTATATGTGAAGAGGGTATTAATTCGACATTTTCTATATAAACTATACCAAGCGTAAACTGTTAGCTATATTAATTAGAAGTTAAATAAAGGTCTAATTTGATAAAATAAAAATTGTGTGTGTTAGTGCAGTTCACACGCAGTAGAAGTGAAACTTCAGAGAATATATTCACCGACAATTCTTTTCTAACTTTTCTTAATATATTTATTTATTTATTTTATTTTATTGGTTTGGGAAACATACAATAATTATTATTCTTAAATATAAAGCACAAAATTAATACATATATCAATCAAGTTTCCACTATAAAATAATTTATATAACAAAGAAATACAATTATACGAAAATTACATAAAATGTCTATTTAATTTACATTAGGTTAAAATTTAACAAAATAAAAAGAAAATGTCAATAAAAGGAAAGTATGTAAAAAAAGGTTATGTTATAATTCTAATAATTGAAAATCGATGGATCATTCTAAATTACAACATTTTTTAATTTGGGTTTTAAATTGATGTACGTTACATATGAAAGGATCAATACTTGTAAATATAATTACTTCAACCTACACCCGACAACAAATTTAATTATAATTGAAAATGAACTTTTAGTCTGAAAATATTATTATCAGTTTTATTTCGGTCCAAATTAGACCTATCTTTAATCATCTGTCTTATTGAGTCTATAATCTGTCCTCCGCGATGCAAAACTCGTATTTCATTTTCTCGCAGGCATGTTTTATAGATTTACGTTTACCTCTTTTAAGTGTCATATTTTCGTTTCATCGAATTTCAAATCACAACGGTTCCAAAGAAGTTTCACTTTAATAATAATAATAATAATCGACAGACAAACACACACGTCCCATATCCCAAAATTAAGCAAGTTACGCTTGTGGCCGATCCCAAACACCCAGACCATAGCATAGAACGGAAAATTCGTTTCCGAAATTTACCATGCCAGGAATCGAAGACTGCGCTGCAGCGAGGTAGCCCAGTAAAGCTTTAGCAAGCTCAACTTTAGATTCCGTATTTAAAAGAAACACATTTACATACATATACATATTTTTTATATAATTTTGAAATCGGGGACTAGTAAAAAGTAAAGCCGTGTTGCATGGCACTGATTTCAGCTGGTAAATAAAAATATCAAATAAAATCAATGTTATTAAACTAGTACATTATAAACGAATACATTGCACCAGCTTGTAACAGATACACTCTACATTAGTATAAGTTTAGTATTAAAATTAGAAAAAAATATATAAGTTATTCTTAAGGTTCACAACACAATATAAAAACCACAAAATCAATGTCACACACGATAACAAAAGATAACATTAAGCGTGTATAAACTCATAAAACTGTCACTGTAATCAAGTTGTAAAAAGGGTACGGACCTCGAGTCCGTAGCATTGTTATTAAAAAAAAGGGAATTCAATAAACAGAGCTTATTTATATTGTACGTATTCTATGTAAAATACACTGCTCTTCGTGCAAACTAAAAAAGATCTGACGGCCTAAAGTGGCCACTTTAGGCCCGAAAAACGGCACGTTGAAACACCTTTAGGTATGTAGGTATATACTTTTATACAATGAAAACTTTAATTAGTACGAAAATTGAACTTACGATTTCATGTTGATAAGTGTGTGAAAGCTTTAACTTAAACTGATTTTCTATATTAAGTTGTAACACGCGATATTCGTATTTGTTGTTTAGGGAAACAAGGAAATATCCGTATTATACGGTTGGAAATGATTCCTGCTTCTATATATCGTGAAAGTTTTAAAGAAAGAAAGAAAAACATTATTTGAAGAAATAGCGAAGTACTTACTACATTGCTAACATGTATTAAAAATAACATACTTTGAGAATTTGTAGCCTGCATTTTCCACAAACAAGGATTGCATTCAGCTTGTTGCTGTGCCGGCATAATATCCGACACAACGCTGATTTTCATTGCGAACCTTCCTTTGGTTTAATACTAATACGACCCGAATATTTTAAACCTGTTTAACTTAAAAACTATTTACTTTGTAAATTATAATATATAAGTACACAGAATAAATATTTTAAAAATATTTGTTTGTTCCGTCTTTCATAGGTACGAATCACCAACAGTTTTTTTTATGTAAGTTAAAGTACAATGGGCTTGTTAGTAATGTAAAAATTGCATTGCAATGTAAAAACTAACCAAATTAATTAGTAAATATTAATAAGCACAATAATCCAAACAATTATTAAATTACATAGTATTGAATACAATGTAAAAAAACTTAACTTATTTTTATTGTATTCTACCCATAGTCTCTCAAGACTATAAGTAGAATACTGAGCCCAGATCACCGTCTTCAATGGGTAAGGTGCCCAGAGGGCTGGCTACGTTTCCTGGCTGGATCGAGGTAGGCACCAGCCTGCTAGTCACCTGAAGAGTCAATGAGTCGTTTCGATAAATTTTGGTATCATAGCCTCAGGACCCCACAGTCCAATCGTTTCGACAGCAAACGGCACAAACATATAACTGTCCCTGAGGGTTGCATATCTGCGCCGTTTGAGTGATTCCGCTATTTCCGCCGCTAAACCGGCCGATCTAGACGTGTTTGGTAAACGGGATTCGGCGAACGTGTCTACGAAAGTCGCATCCCACACCAAGGCTTGCCACGTTGCCAGGGAATTAGAGCCATTCCGTCAGGGCGCCTACCATCATCACGTGGAATACCGTTCGGCCCCAATAGAACCGGCACGTAAGCGGTAGCAAACGCCTTCCGCAAGACATCTACATTAGTAAATTAAATACAAAAAATTACAATTTGTTAAGTGTTGAAGGCGAAATAAAACTATAAAGAGAAAAAGAAAACAGGTCCGAATGCGATAGGCACTGGTAAGTGCTTATATATCACATTTAAACATTAAGCTCAGAGATTAGAACAGAGAAAAATGTGAGTATAGTTCAGACCTAGTAGAAGTGAGACTTCAGAAAACATACTAACAGATAAATTCTTCTCTAACTTTTATTAATATGAGTATAATGCCTTTAGCCTATATCCGTCAACACCTTATAATCTATATACTATAATAAAATTGTAGAGGTCAAATTTCTGTACAATTAAAAAAATGCCAAAAACCGAGTTAGGGGGATGTGAAAGTAAAATAGAACTAATTTCGATTTTTTTCAATTTTTTTGTTTCTAAGTTTGTCTGTTTATTTGTTTGTCTGTCTGCTTGTACCGGCTAATCTCCGAAACGACTGGACTGATTTACATGAAATTTTGTATGGTGATAGCTTATATCTCTGGTCAACATATAGGATACTTTTGATCCCGAAAAATTAAAGAGCTCCCGTGGGATAGTTAAAAAACCGCACCACGCGGACGAAGTCGCGGGCAGAAGCTAGTTCAAAATAAACTTCTAAAGCATCAGTTTACATTTTTCACTGTTTTTCGATCCAAATTAGAGCAATAGCTCAATGTAATCAAATGTAAGACCAATGAGTAAATATACTCATTGGTCTTTTTGACTCTCTAATCTGTCCTGCACAATGTCAAACGTGTATCTCATTTTCTCGCAGGCTCAGTCCTGTGGATTTATGTGCTTATCGGTTTTTATTGTCGCTTTTTCGCTTCATTTTTATTTTGTTTATTTTATATAGTTTTAAATGAAAACGAGTCTAAAGAAGTATCACTTAAAAATCATAAAAAATATTTTACTTTCACAAAAACTTGATTTTTTTACATATAATAATAACAAATAAATTAAGTTCATATAGTCTAGACAACTGTCCAGCAAAACATACAGATGAGTCGAAGACAACCTAATTTGAAGTAATACAATTAATAGTATGTTGTGTATGGCAACGTAGATATTTGTTAGTGAATTGTTGAAAAACACAATTTCAGCGCCATCTATTTTGTCGAACCGTCTATTCCATGGAAATGGCGTTACTTATCGCAATAAAAAGTGTCATAAGTGTTAATTCAGGATTTAAGCCGCCTTTGTGCGGAGTTTCATTCGTTAAAGTTCATTAGTTTCCAAAAAAAATGCGATCATAGCGCTATCTTTTTCGCTCTTTTCGTCTATCTCATAGAAACGACGGCAATCATAGGGATAGCGATAGAGAGAGTTAGCTCCATTTCGAATTTAATTTAAATCCGTCCAGTACGGATACTCTAATAGACACACAGACAGACAAAAATTATAAAAATTGCATTTTCGGAAAAATCGGCTGTCGGGACCCCAGCGGTCAACAAAAAATGGATAGCTGCCGCCCCAGGGCCCCTTTTGAATTGCCACCTTTTTTAGGGTTACATTGGCATTTATGCAGAACCAAAACTCTTATGTAATCGCTTTGACTAGATGCATTATATTCAACATGAAACTAAATCAAATCATTTCTGAATGAATTGTCCCGTGCCTTAATTTTTTGCCTCTGTAATGTTGACGTGCCAAAAATTTTGGCGCTTTGAAAAGGACGCCAATTTGGGCCTCGGCCTCACGGGCATATACGTAAATCCAGCACTAACACACACATTTTATTGGTACGTTTACGAATTGTTGACGGTAAAGGAAAACAACCTAAAGAATCCTTCATATGAAAATTACCAATGTTGAAGACCATTAGTTTATTCTGGACAGTGGCATATATACCGTTCTAATGAAATTAGGTATTTATGGGATGTAGAATGTTTACTTCACCGATGATATAACAAAGCCGGTCTGCTGTCACTTTTTCTGCTTCGCGCTCATAAAGAAATATAACATAAAATTTACTAGCTTGGAAAGTTTAAAACAGTCAGGGTCATTCTTGTTGACCGATCATAGTATAATAGATACATATAAACAGATTTTATGTCTTATTATTTGATCCAAAAACATGTTTTACGCAATATTATATCTGAACTTATACATATCTATTATATGTAAGTAATCGTACAATCATTATGTATACCACTATCGCCACTCCTAATCCACAATATTCTTGCCACGGGTTGTCTGGAAGAGATCGCTTTTTAGCGATAAGACCGCCCTTTATACACAATTAGAATAATACTAGCTCGTAAGTTTTCTGTAATGGTGTACATAAACAATAAAGTGTTATCTATATTTTATTATTGATATAATTTACATATTTTATTGTTGTTATTAAAATCAGTTGTTTTGGATCTAGGTACGAACTTGGAATTTTGCATGAATATGTAGTACTGACAATACTTTACAAAGCAATTTTTATTTTATAGCGTTTACATGTTCTGCCAACTCATTTCTAGTGAAAACTAAAAACAGTTATTAATTATACTAGTGTGATAGTTCGGTTTTTACAAACGACTAGACAAATGTACTGTTCCATAGGCACGATTTTGTTAAAACTAACCACCGTACTTGTGTCATAAAATGTTTTTCAACACAAAAAACAGGTAACGAAACAAATATAAATGTCAATCGGAAAATTGCAACCATCAACAACGTTTCTAATACGAAAATGGCGCGCATTTGCGAATAGCGTCACGTTCGCGTGGTGAAAGTTAGAAATACATCTTTCGTCTCAATTTATCTATAGTTTTTAAATGAGACAAATGTATTGATCAAAAGTGCTTCCGAAGAGGTTCGATTATCCAGCTTATTTATTCTCGTAATGTGAAACACCTTGATGAAATTCTTTTTTCTTTCACTTAAGTGAGAGTACATATACTAATATAGGCTCCTTAAATGCATCTTTTGACCAAATGTGTTGAAATGAAATGAAATTGAAATGAAATTGAAATTGAAATTGAAATGAAATTGAAATGAAATTGAAATGAAATTGAAATGAAATTGAAATGAAATTGAAATGAAATTGAAATGAAATTGAAATGAAATTGAAATGAAATTGAAATGAAATTGAAATGAAATTGAAATGAAATTGAAATGAAATTGAAATGAAATTGAAATGAAATTGAAATGAAATTGAAATGAAATTGAAATGAAATTGAAATGAAATTGAAATGAAATTGAAATGAAATTGAAATGACATTGAAATGACATTGAAATGAATTGAAATTGAAATGAAATTGAAATTAAATTGAAATGAAATGAAATTTAATAGCAAGTAAATAAGTACATGGTACATAAAAATTACTAAAATACAGAGAACAGTACAGATGGCGTCCCAAAGGAAACACTGTTTCCCGCGCTAGGTCTCCTTAGAGCCTGTGTGGCGGGCCACAGTAGGATTCGCTCCGGTAATAAAAATTCATATCATTGCTGATAGTATGTACATTAATGCAAGTCTTTGTGTAGTAAGTAAAATGTATATGTATAAATAGTATTTTCTATGGTTAAATTAAAGATTACAATTTAATATTTAAAGAGGTTAGTAATGACAATATTCGTTTGTGTGTGTGTGTGTGTGTGTGTGTCTGTGTGTGTATGCGCGCGTAGTGTTTGTGTAGGCGTAAGTAATAATTATTTTCAAATATGGTTAGAAGAAGATGACTAGCAAATAAATCGTAGAAGTTCTTCAGCATCTTTAAATGGAAGAGAGTGTAAGTAATTATGTAGGTTGAAAATTTAAATTTTTAAACGAGCCTTTATTTATACTCTAAAAATGATAAAATACACTTGAAATATATTAAACTCCTCAAATTTTATTTGCGGTTATCCGTGAAAAAATATTTTTCTGTATAAATTAATAAATTAGGTATATATTTTGATGGTATGGGTAGAATACAACATTAACGAGTTAAGTTTTTTGCATTGTATTTGATTATATGTAATTTTATAATTGTACTGTACGGGTTCACCCCGTAAGGAAAGGAATGCTCCGGTGGTTCGGGCATGGGGAACGGGAAAGAATGTATGATGAAAGAATGACTAAACAAATATACAATGCAAAAGTGGATGGATGCAGAAGTCGCGGAAGGCCACGACACACCTTCCATTATCAAATTGATCGTGTACTAGTAAGTGATGTCAAGAGCCTTAAGAACAGACGAGCGTTCATGACAAGAGTAAGTGAGATGTGTAAGAATAAGCCTGAATGGCGCTCTGTTGTTCGTACCTACTCCGCAAGGGACCTGGGGTAAAGTTATGTATGTATGTACTGTCTTCAATACACTAATAGATTTTAAGAGTAAATAATAAATTATAACGTTCTCAGTAAAGAAAATAAACTTTTCCCAAAGCTGGCAAATAGGCATACAGTACAGCCCACCTGATAGAAAGTGGTTACCGCCACCTATAGACCTTGCAATTGAAGAGCTTTTAAACTGGATGGGATAGGAGGCGTAGGATAAGTGATATGAAATAGGGGGATCAAATAGGAAAACATAACACAGTTATGTCCAGGCTAACCGCTTTACGACAATATCCAGTTAGAACGACGAATCACACCCATCGACTTATTCCTAGGTATTTAAGACAGTAGTGACTTCAGCATGGCTCTACTATGTACAATAACGGTTAGAACAATGTTCCATAATCGACTCGATATTATATAAAATAGATAATTAGTGTTTTAATTTACATTGCACTTTAAATACCAAATTATTTATGCCTTTATTAACTCTTTGCCTTTGTTCTTAGTCGACAAGCAATATACTCTCGAGACATGTCATTAGGATTTATTAAGATGTCGGTCCACTAAAAAGACGTCAAATGCAGCCTTAAATCTCATTAATTTAGTTTGATACTCTATCAAAGCTTAGTTGGTTCATAGTTTGTATAAACTCTATTTTGTCTACAGCAAATTTATACATACAGATGAAAATTGACTGAATTGAACAAAATTGAAGCGTGTGCTTGTAATTTCAAAATAACAGCTTTATCCTATATGCGTATTATATATATTATATATTTATGACAACTCTTTATTATTTAAGAATTATGTTGATACTTACATACAATTAGGTACCTACTTATAGATACGCTAAATAATACCTATCACTATTGACATCAAAACTTACCTGGGAACACAAAAAAAAACTATTTTGTGTCCATCGTCATTCGCCGGTTCAACAGTGTAAGTTAGGTCGCGTTCCTCTTACAAATTACAAATCACGTAACTAACATAAAAATCATATACAGTCGATTTTTGAAGTCACTTAAAATTTGGTCGGTTATATATCGATTATACACATATAAAACCTGTTTATATTGGTAGAGAAAGCTGATCATAAATTTGCAATTACATCAAACTGACACTTGTGAATTCAGTGGTCGTAGGGCTCTTTGATGTGTTGGTGCATCAGGGATGCGGAAGCGATCGATTCACACGGTGTGGGCACGAGAGCGTTACATGCTGAGCGAAATCGGATAACGCTCATAGACATATAAGCGGTTAGTAAGTATTTATTATTTAGTGTTGAACTTTGGTTTTCAAGTCATGGTACCCCCATCTCTTGTTCAAACCACAATACACATTCCTTCTTTTTTGTATAATAGTATGTATGTACATCTATTTGCGGCCCTCCAATTTTACCTTGGTACATGGATGGATTATGTATCTAAGTACTATGATTAGTAGGTCTTAGAAACATTTGATTTCAGACGTCTTTGTAATCTTTAACCCTGCAATTTAATGTAGTTTCTCAAACAAGAAAAAAATGTGTGTGTGTGTGTGTGTGTGTGTGTGTGTGTGTGTGTGTGTGTGTGTGTGTGTGTGTGTGTAGATAACACACAGTAGAAGTGAATCTTCAGAGAATATACTCATAGATAATTCTTTTCTAACTTTCATTAATATAAATATAAGTCCTTTGGCATCCATCTATATATTATAATTCAAAAAATTTAATCTAAATTACACTTTAAAACGCTAGCATTAAGTTCCAAATTCAATGCACTGTTAGGCACAATTTCCTTTGATCTACGTATCTAGCTTATACGTATATGCATTAAATTTATATTAGATAGAGCTAAAATTCATTTGAAATGTTTTAGTCTGTATTTAAATTGAAAATTTATACTAAGTGGTAGAGAGAAATGTGTTTTATTTCGTATTAAATAAGGTTGAATTTTATGGATTTATCTCTTTTTAGTGTCACTTTTCCTTTCATCGATTAGCTCAAATAGCAACGATTCGAAACGAGTTTCACTTTAAAAACAACCTTCATATAGTAGAACATAAATGTAAGCTATTGCATAGCCAGGCCTACACTTTTCTGTACTTCTTTTTTACTCCAAATTTGACGTTTCTCTATATTTAGTTGGTGATTCATTACATATCCTTGTAGCCACAGAGAAGCTGTTGCTATTGCGTATTTCAAGGCGAACTTTTGGTATTGCTAAAGTTTCGTCTTATTTTTCTCTTGAGTGTGTAGCTCTTTCATATTTGTCTAAGAATGCATGATTATTGCGTATTTTTCACATTTCAAAAATATATAAAGATGGAAAAGTAAGTAGCTCATATTTTGTAAATATTCTAACACATATCTTTTGCCCAATTAAAACCGAAGACGATATTGAAGAAGCTACAAAGCATTTCACTACAGTAGTTCAGTCTGCATGCTGGAACTCCACTCCCCAGTACTCTTGTTCCAAACATCGTCACAATAAAATATCTCCAGAGATTAAACAACTTGTTCTTCACAAGAGGAAACTACGTAGAATCTGGCACACAAGCAGACTTTCTGCCGACAAGACAGCTCTCAATAAGGCAATTAAAGACCTTAAAAATGCTATTAAAAACGCACGGGATGACACTATGCAATGCTACTTAGAATCTTTAACTGCCACAAGCGCTACTGGGTATTCTCTTTGGCGTGCTTGTAAAAAATTAAACAGACCTATAGAACCCAAACCACCACTCAGGTTACAGGATAATAATAAATGGGCAAGAACTAACCAAGAAAAAGCTGATGCTTTTGGTACTCACCTGGCTAATGTTTTTACACCCAATGACAAGAATCCTGGAACAGAAGATTCCGATATAGACTATGTTCTAAATCAGGACTTTCAACTTGATCTGCCAATAAGACCAACGTCTCCAAAAGAAGTGATGAGAACTATTCTTAAATTAGACAACAAAAAGGCACCAGGTTTCGACCTTATCGACAAAACAGTCTTGAAGAATCTTCCAAGGAAGGGTGTGGTATTCCTCACAATCCTGTTCAATAGCATAATTCGATGTGGGAGCTTCCCATTACTCTGGAAGGTTTCGCAGGTCGTGATGATACCTAAACCAGGGAAACCAGTGAATGAGATCACTTCTTACCGGCCGATAAGCTTGCTGACAGTGACGTCTAAGATATTTGAATCGATCTTGTTGCACAGACTACTAGAAGAGATCCGTAGTAGATCCATAATCCCGGATCACCAATTTGGTTTCCGACAACAACACGGAACTGTGGAACAGGTTCATAGGATCTGTAAAATAGTCAGAGGTGCATTAGAAAGAAAAGAATACTGCTCTGCTGCCTTCCTCGATGTGCAACAGGCATTTGACAAGGTTTGGCACAAAGGTCTCTTGTACAAAATTAAAACTCTCTTGCCAAGTACATTCTTCCCAATAATAGAATCCTACCTAAAAGATCGAATCTTCCAAATTAGGGAGGAGGATTGCACATCACCATTTCACCCCATCCTGGCCGGTGTACCGCAAGGCTCAGTTTTGGGTCCGGTCTTGTATACCATCTATACATGTGACCTTCCACAGAGTGAAAACGTTATAGTGGCGACCTTCGCTGATGATACAGCAATACTCGCGTGCAGTAAATGTCCGACCCAAGCCTCCGAGTTCCTACAAATAGGATTAAATGACATTGAAGCTTGGTTGACTAAATGGCGAATAAAAGCAAGCGCAACGAAATCAGTGCACATAACGTTTGCACTACGTAGGGGTAATTGTCCACCAGTCATCCTGAATAACAACCAACTTCCACAGCAAGATTGTGTAAAATACCTGGGTATGCATCTAGATAGAAGGCTTGTCTGGAAACAACACATCAAGAAAAAGCGAGATGAAATCAATATGAAGTACAGAGGACTCTACTGGCTCCTGGGTAGAAACTCCAAGCTGTCAGTGGATAACAAGCTACTCATCTATGAAATGCTCCTTAAACCTATATGGACGTATGGTATCCAACTGTGGGGTTCAGCGTGCGACTCCAGTATAAGTATAATTCAGAGGGCTCAAAATTACATCCTGAAGCAAATTGCAAACTGTCCCTGGTTTATAAAAACCTCAGAGGTCCACGAACACCTGAACATCAGAACAGTTAAAGAAGAAATAAAGACTTGGTGTTCTAAATACAGGAAAAGACTTTTTAACCATCCCAACCAGCTTGCGGTACAGCTCACAATCCCGGAGTCCTTAAGAAGACTCAAGAGGCGGCCAATCTAAGTCGTCGCCGCTGAATCGTGGAAAGGTCCTGATGGGGATCTTGCACCAAATGCAAAACAGCACACAACAAATCTGCTCATAGTCTGGCCGACTGATTGCAAGATGCACCCAAAAAAAAAAAAAAAAAAAAAATCTTTTGCCCAATAAATGTTCTTTGAGCATCTATAGAGTTTCCACATATTATGATTATTCCGTATCTTAGTACGGAGCATCCATGACTGTGGTATACATGATAGATGTATTTTTATCAGATCTTTTATTTTTCGAAGTGCGAAAATAAACATTTTTACAAACTTTTTGTATCTATGATTTCCATATGCAATTACTATCAATAATCAATCCAATAAAAATTATTTACTTTGTCAATGCCTAAGTAGCGACCAAAAAGCTGGGTGTACTTGCAAAGGTGACAATACTTCACGTCAGAATATCTGCTGAACTTATACCAAGCATAAGTTCGGTCCTGCATGGAGTACTGCTCTCATCTTAGGGACGGGTCAGCCAAATACCAATTGGAGGCATTGGAATCAATCGAGAAAAGAGCCAGGAAGGTGGTTGGCGATGATAGTCTATTTGATGCTCGACTTCAGAGTCTAGAGCATAGACGTAAGGTCGCGAGGCTGACTGTCTTCTATCGGATACATCGAACAACCAGACGGACCGGTTTACGCCACCACGTTATATGGTGGAAACACCACCTGTCAGAACCAAGCGTTTCGCTTCATTTTTTCTGATGCACATTTCCGAAGAGTGGAATAATTTGCCGGAGTCTATTTTTCCTGACAAATATAACCTTGAAGTCTTGAAGTCACGAGTGAATTGATATCTTCTAGGTAAGGGTCAGGTGAGACAGTGGTTAAACGCAAACCTATACTTCCATAATAAAAAAAAACAAAATACATTTTTTATTATAGTCAGATTTATTGTTAGATGACCAATATTTTATGATTTTAGTTTTATTTGTAGGAATACTGAAATTATTCCAGTATAGCCAATTTATAACATTATTTAATGCTTCGTTGATAAAATTTTCCATATCTTCGATACATTTTTCCCGTGTCAGAATTGTCAGACTAGTAGTCTCGTTATTGCAGACGACTGCAATAACGAGTTAATAAAATAGCTGTTGCGAATATATTTTATTCTTGAATAAATATCAAAGTGTATCAATTTTCATAAAGATCGTTGAAAGGGTATTATAAATAATACCTGAAGATTCAAGAGCTGCGAGGGTCGTTATTATTATCAGCAAACTACCAAGTATTTACTTATATAAAAACAATCTCATATTAAAATGAAACTCTATCATACGTTGAACTTTATAGTTTCAAATGAAAGCATCGTAGTTTTTGAATTTTCAAACTTTATGTGTTATACAGTTGCGCTGGATTTAATGACAAACGGACTGTGTTAACTATCATGGGAATGTGGAAGGAAAAGCATGCACGTACTTGGTTGATGGATAGGGGTGATGTATTGCTCCTAGACCCCTCGCTTCACTACCCAGATCATTTATAATTTATTTAGTATTCAAGCTAATTATTTTTATGTTTGATTACGTATTTATAAGGCAGTGAAGAGATACACCGCGGAGCTGTATATAGTATTTTAATAAATTTATTTTATAATATATATTTAGAATTGACATTTTCAAAAAACATTTGGTTGATCTCCAACCAAAACCAAAAGTTTTGTCTACCTCTTCCACGTCATCTTAAGACATTTGTCTTACTATAACGTGGAAGTGGTTAGTCAGGTCTGTCCACCACGTCAGTGAGGAGGCGCACTGCTTCCATTTGTAAGTCCCTTTTTTGCAGCAACCTCGTTATTTAATCCGGATCGTGAGACCGCAGTGATACTGACTTTAATCATGATTTAAATCAATGAATGGCGACCAATTTGATCTGTGTTTTCGTCTTGATCTGAAGCTAACCCAACCTAACTTACTGTTCTGGTCACTTCGACTTCGCCCCTTACAACTTTAGTATTTTAAAATCTAAATCATTGGCATATAGATTTCATAATGGTGTGTCTTAACTCTGTTTGCCTAGCAATAAACTAAAAAAGTTTTAGGAAATTGTTTTTATTTTATCTTTCAATAAGAATTATGTAATTTAAATTCATTAAATAGACAAAAAAACTACAGCTCATCTTTTTTATTACAAGCTTTTATTTAACTTGCAATGGATGTATTTACGTATGTAAGGTCGGGTGGAATCTTGCAAGCGAAAAAGCTTATTATGTCCAAGATGGGATTGTTATTAATCATAATGATCAGGAAAAGTCATTCCTGCAACACTACAGATCCCACATCAGTGCGCATAGGCGAAGATACGGTCGAGCGCACAGATCAGTTAAAGTACTTGGGATCTGTCCTTAGTGCGTCCGGGGATATCGACCTCAACGTCAAGGCCCGTATCACAGCAGCTTGGGCCAAGTGGTGTGAGGTGACAGGTGTCATTTGTGACCCCAAAATGCCGGTCAAATTAAAAGGACAGGTCTATAAATCCATCATTAGACCTGTCTTTTTGTATGGCAGTGAAGCGTGGCCTGTACTTGAGCGACACAAGCAAGAGTTGCGTGTCACAGAGATGAATATGCTACGATGGATGTGTGGAGTGACGCGGAAAGACCGGGTCAGGAACTCCCGCATCCATGGCAGTCTTCATGTCCGTGACATAGCAGACAAACTGCAAGAGTGTCCTTACGCTGGTACGGCCACGTTTTACGCAGACCGGCTAAGTACGTGGGGAACAAATGTCGAGCCATGCCGCCTCCACTAGATCCCGGTCGAAGGGGAAGGGCCAAGAAATGCTGGCTTGACGTCGTGAAGGATGACATGCGTGTCAATGGTCTCAAAACGGGGGATGCTGAAGACCGCGCGAAGTGGAGTAGAAAAAGTAGGAAAGCGGACCCTGGGTTCGGAACGCTCCGAACGCAACCGGGATTTAACGCTCGGACGGTGATGATGATGATGATGATCAGGAAAAGTCATTAATCATGCAGTTTTATTTATAGTGCGCACTTGATACAAACATTATGTATACAGATGAGCCATAATTCATAGTGACCGGATTTATCAGATTACCCGTAACATATGAATGTATATGTAATTTCAATACCGTTAAAGGGCATTGGATACTTTTTCTCTCAAGAAATAGAACAGTCTCCGATTTTAAACTAAGTAAATCTTCTGGTTACAAATAGCACCTAAATGAAATTTTAATACAATGTAACCTGTGTAAAAGCTTGCTCGAATAATAAAGAAGGCTTACGTACTAGCCTTTGACCCGCTGCGAAAACTCTTGTTATACAAGAGACTACAAGTTTTATGCCCTATAGTCGAGGTAATATCCTCAGTGTAAGGTATTTGAAGGTATTGTATACATGTTTTGTTTTTAAATCCGCCTTCCTCTGTTTATTGTCAGGGCAGATATCTTTTTGTTTTTGTGACATGTTTTTATCATTTATATGAACTCATATTATTTATTACTCATCAACTTTTACAACATATATATTTTTAGAAGTTATTATGTCTATTTTTTTTCTATCTTTTTGCTACTATGAGTTTTTAAGACATTTGCATATACATGGTTAGACAATAATAGTCTCTCTTCAATCGGTTAATTGGCAATCGAATCAACTTAATCATTTTTATTATCATACCACACGTTCCTTCCTGGATTTTGTACAGGTATACTTTGTTGCTACGTCATTATTGTAACGTGTGAAATAGCCTATTGAATTTTGATTAATCTGTTATCAAAATATTTCCTATCATGAAGGTGACGCAATTATGTAAGCAAGTAAGTTTAATATTAAAATATTTACATTATTGGATCCAGGTAGTAAAAAATTTAGAGGGATTTTAAGACTAGTGAGTTTAGTTATTTAGAAAGAGTTAATCGTGTGATGTGTTTTTATATTAATAATTGTTGAAATTCAGTGAGTAATTTAGAGTTTTCCATTTTTTAACAGAAAAATGTAACACTTATTGAAAATCATATCACAACACATTATATTTCTCTTGCCCAAAAATCTCAGTCTTATTTAAAGAAAAGAAACAATACTAACCTAAGGCTTTGAGCTAGCCTGGCTATGGCTAATTCAAAGCGTAATCGCTACCACAACTTTTGACATAAAAGTAATAAAAAAATATTTTGACTTACCCTTTGAAGAACCGGACTGCTTGAGGCTCGTAATGGACTTACCTGAAGTCAAAGATAGGATAGATAGTAGTCAAACCAATACAAAAACTATTTAACATCTTACAATACGCGTAAGCTCCATATTATGTATTTTTCACAAGTAAAATGAGTGGTTAATGAAAGTAGATGAAGCGGAAGTTGTGACAGGATCGTCGCAAATGGAGATCTATAATTTTTGTTGCCTACCCCTATGGGAACAAGGCGTAATAATAAGTGTGTATGTAAAAGGAGTGATATTGTTACGTGCGAGCGGGGGTACGCTCTTATGGATTGGAAGAAAACACCAGTTTTTAACTAAACGCTTTTATTTACTTACTCAGCCGCACATGATACCTCTCTGCAGAGTTGCTCCTATATGCATGACTACCGATGCACGGTCCCGACGATAAGGTGTCTCGCTCACAAAACCGTCGCTGAGATTGCGCAGAGCACCTCCTGCTACTGCAGCGCTCACCTTCGATATTACCGCTTGGAGCTCGCTTCTGGTTCGTCTCTCGGACTACGCTACACTCCTCCTTCACTTAACTGTCCACTGATCTTATCACTAAATTCACCACTCAACTCGTCTCTGTCTTAATTTAACCTTCTCTTCCAACTCTTTATTATCGCACTTTTCGTTTCACCGTCTTGAACTGAACTCAACTCTAAACTGCCCGGTAGGCGCGCCTTACGCTGTTCATATACCCGGAAGAATTTTCTAGAACCCATCTATCTATCTTTGTCTCTTCCTTCCCGAACCTTCTGTTAGGAAACTTTCGCGCATACATCTATCCCTTTCTAACATCTGTGTATCTCTTTCTTTCGTTCATCGTCTATCCCTTTTTAACATCTATCTATCCCTTTCTTCCGTTCATCATCCATCGCTTTCTAAATATATCCGACCTTGTCTTTTCCTTCTAGAATGTTCTAGTTTTTTTCTAAAAGTTCTAAAACTGATTTACGCTGCTGGACAGTTCTACCCTCAGTCAACTACAATATATAGGGCATTGATGTTTAAAAAGTAGTAAATAATATTATTTCTATGACAATATTTACAAAGCCTGTTTGTATTATCTAAGTATTGGTGGGATTTATTGTAATAAGTGGCACTTACCCACTTCTATATGTTTAACTAACATAATATGTTAAAACCGTCCAAGTCACGGAAGTCTACGAAGTGTGAAAGATCCCTTATAGATTTTATAGATTCTTTATATAGAGAGAAGGTAATCGAGAATACCCTATATCTCAAAACTACCAAAAAAGACTTTGTTCAAATCCTTTTTTGATAGTTTTTTTCAAACCTGATCTGCTCTTCCCATATTTCTTTGATTTTATTCCGCAAAATTTTGTTGTGGATCATGAAACTCAATAGCAGTGCGCGCCCAAAGGATTAATTACACACTACACTGGATTTAAATTTTGTAAATTGCTACAAATATGATATGCGCTTTACGTCTGTGTTTTATTTTATTCGGAATTTTTCATTTTCAACCGCTGGAGCTTCATCACTGTTAATAGTAAAAATTTAGGCAGTGACCGAAAGGGTCTTGTTTAAAGCGTTAAAAAATAACGGATAACCTCATTTGTATATATAATAATACCTTAACTGTCAGTATTTAACGTCATTAAGAGTCTGCATGTATCTGCGTGAAACGACCTATATCTGTATCACTAACACAGATGAAGCCCCATCTCACTAAATTTTTAGTTATTTGTAATTTAGTTCATTGAAATATTACAATTTAAGGACCGAATATTGCATTTTTTAGAGGACGCATTTTTATTTTTCGGACATGTGTGGGGGTCATTAGAAGCTTAATCTCAAGTTTGTGGGGTCGCCACTCTTGTCCCCTGGCCACCATCTTGGAAAAAGGGGTGAAAACACTTTTTTCACCATATCTCGGAAACTGTTTGCGAAGGAGGAGGCGGAACGGGAGCGTGAGCGTAATTCCCTGCTCCGCTCCCGCTAAAGGAGGACACGCCGACGCAAAAGGTCGGACAATGACCTTCGACCACCGTAAGCGAGCGGCGCGGGTGGGGGCCCCTTGGGGTATAGGGGTTCTCACTCATCCGCACATGCCGTCGAGATGAGAGCGCCAGTGTTCCGCGCGCGCTCATCTCTCTTCCCGTGGGGCGCGTTACAGACCGCACCAAGCTCGGAATAGACCTAGTTGTGGCCGGGGGACTTTTCCCCTGGCATTGGAAGAGGCCCAGTGAGGGGGGCCCATGCCTGCCAGGGCACGTGGAGTTGGGAAGCCCGCCCGGGTTTTAGTGGGTATCCCTAACTGGGGAGTGGCACCAGTTTTGACTGGGCACGCTAGTCCTGATCTGGGGAATCCCACACTCACACGGGTCGCAAACATCCCCCCAGGCTTCTGTGCCTGTCGCGGCTTAGTCCTCAAACGGATTTCCCCTGGTAAAAAAAGTACTTATTCGTTGGGCGACATATGCGCCAGCCGCGGGTGGTATCAAAGAGTTTGTTACAGATTTCTTTGAAGAAACAATTTGCCGACCGGACCCCACGGACCTAAAGTTTCAACTCCAAATGGCATAAATAGATAACCCTTTCTAGGGTTCCTTACACATTTCCCCCGTTCGAGACCTTCCTTTATGCTTTGGTTTAATTCCGATAATATGTCTAACTTCTGGAATTGATAAAAATATTTTAAGACTACCTACTAAGGTTTAGTTACATATTCCAAATAAATAGACATACGTCTAAAAATGAATTCAGGTTAAAAATCTATAACTTGAGCTAATTTTTAGATATATACATATTAGGAAAATGATTTAAAAATGAATTGTAATTATAAAAAAAATTAGTTTTAACATTAAATAAACTAAATATATAAAATTCTTTTACCCAGTTTTTAAAAAACAAGTTTACGAAATCACCTCCAAATCATTCACAAAATGAACTCAAGTTATAAGTCTATATTTTGAGTTACTTTTTAGATGAGTAACATTTTAGCTGCCAAAGGATATTTTCACAAGTCTGGCTGGTTAGCCGCGTTGGATGGTAAACCCAAATTCGATATGCTAAGTAGGAACCAGCCTTCTGGTCATGGGTGACATGAAAAACTTTCCTCTAAATTATTTATTGGAAGTATTTGCGGATGGACCTCATTTAGCTAATGTTTCAATCCCAAACGGCACAAATATTTAACCTCTTTCTAAGGATATTTTCTCTTTAATCGATCTAATATAAAATATGTTTCCAATAATTTTGTAGTTCAATTTTATTTTAAAAACATGGATCTTAAGATGAGAAATGGGTAGATAAAGAGATTTTTAAATGGTGCGTGACTAAAAAATTAAGAGGAAGTAGTGTAAGGTGGTATGTACATGTAATGGAGAGGAATCAAAATCATGTCACAGAAAGAATATTAAACTTGGATTGATGGATTGTTGGATATTTTAATATATGTAGACTAAAAGAGATGGATAGATTGTGTAAAGGATGACATTGATTACTTGTAATGTGACAGAGGAAGTTTGTCAGAATAGAGGAGTATGGAAGGAAAATATATATTGCGCTGTCCCCAAATGATTAGGAGAAGGCGAAATAAAAGAGAAGGAGTTGTTAAAAACTTTTTAAGCACTAGTGCTTTTTTACATTAATAAAGGACCACTTGGGATGCCTTTTTCTCGGCTACAGTAGAAACATGGGTTAGATTTATGATGATGAAAAAAGTCAAGTTTTGCCAAAAAAAATGAGTCTTTCTCAGTTAGTCCCGGGACTTACTGATCCACGTAATATAGAATGAAAGTGAACGAAATGCAATATCACTCATCTTTTTTTTAATAAACAAACATTGACTAGAAATAAACATTTTCTTGTAAATTGGAGGACAAAGATGAGTGGTTCCGTCTTGGGGAGCCTATGTCTAGTAGTGGACTGCAAATGGCTGACGACGTACGTAGGTAGGTAGGACACATTTTCTTTGAAAATATCTAAACTCTATTTTTTTTTATTTAAGTACACCTTTTTTTTATTAACCGTGCGGTGTGCACTCTAAACAGAGGATGCAATTTCAATTTATTAATAATGGGCCAAAACTGAATTTTACGCAACTGAAGTCACATGCAGTGTCCTAGTATAATAAATACTCGTATATCCAAGTGTCTACGTAAACCTTGTTCATATCGCTTATTCTTTCGTTAGTCAATTATTTCGTTGTTAATATTTTTGAAGGCGATCAGTTCCCGTTTTGTAACCTCGTGGAGGGTAAAAGCTGAATTTCGGACATAAAACAAATAAACCTTTGATACTTTTTGTGGCACGCGGCTAAGCCTCTATAGTGTATATATATGTACTGGATCCCCTTAGGGCTTATCGTTCGTCGAATAACTTGTTATATCAAACATTTAATGACCACTTTCAGATCGTATTGTGCACCTGATACGTTTGGTTTCGTATTACAGGGGTGCAATTAAATGCAGATTGAGAGATCAGGTGCTCTTCAAAGCACTTACAAAATGGACAGAGATAAAAATATAACAGGCAATGTTTGCTAGTGGCCAAACGATACGACTGACCCTTGACCGCCTTCTAGAGCATAATTATATAAATATAGTACTGTTTTTGATCAAATCTTATCTAGTGTGTATTACGAATTTCATAATAGACAAAAACATCGTACAAAGAGTTTGTCTTAAATTTTGCATCGCCTGCAGCTGCATACCTTTGCTTGCAAATGCACCTTTGGCTTTTATACAGGCCTTTAATCTGTTTAGTCACGAATCTACGGATTTACGCCCCACCAAACCATCACTGACGCAAGATGATGACCACGTTGTACCATTCCGACCACTTGACCAGCTTCTTTAGAACTGTGAGCGTACACTGTATCATTTTGCTTATTGTAGTGTTCTTCAATCGTGAAAATTTTTTCATCGGTAAAGAGGATATTTCTGTGCTTTTCACCTGCGTATTTCGACAGAAGGTGTTTTGATCGATCCACTCTCTTTAATTGTAAATATTGATTTAGGGCATGTTCTGCATGTCGACGATAAACATCGAGCTTCAGGTCTTGTTTAATAATACGCGACAGAGTCCTAGCGAGAATCTTCATTTCTCGCGATAAGATTATTTGCTTCCTAATGAGGTTTCGACGAATTCTGGCTTTAACAGCATTAGCAGCCTTTGTATTTCTAACATCACGCGGATGCCCCGATCTTTTTTTGTCACAGACGAAGTGTTGTTGTATCTGTTATGATAGTACAATATACGAACGTAAGGCTGATACCAAGCTTTTGATGTGTCTGGAATATGACCGACGGCTCCGTGTGTGTGTATACATTGTTACGTGTGAGCGGGGGTACGTACTTATGGATTGGAAGAAAACAACAGATTTTAACTAAAAGCTTTTATTGACTTAGACAGCCGCACGCAGTACCTCTCTGCAGGGTTGCCATACCCTGCTACACCATATACGCACGACCAACGATGCACAGTCCCGGCGATAAATTGTCACACCCTCAATACCGTCGCCGATATTGCGTAGACTACCTCCGATATTATCGCGTGTGGTTCCTCTCTCGAAATACACTACACACCTCCTTCGCGTATCTATCCACCAAACTGGTCACTAAATTCGCCACTTAATTCGTCTCTGTCTTCTATGAACTTTCTCTGCCAACTCTTTAGTATCACACTTGTCGCTTCACCGTCTTGGACTGAACTCAACTAAAAACTGCTAAGTATTTTTTATTTGATTTGACTTTATGTTGTTGTATACTCACAACTTTACCGGGGTTTTTGGGATGTCGCTGGTTAACAACGTGAAGAGTAGTGGGGACAGGGCCGAGCCCTGTGGTACACCGGCTATAAGTAGATGAGGAGACGAGCGCGTTCCCTCCACTCGAAAACGGAAGCTACGACCTAGGAGGAAGTCTCGTACACCGAACTGGTACAGCTTGTAAATTAAACCGTTGTGCCAGACCTTGTTGAAGGCCTTAGCTGCGTCTAGAAACAGGGCGGCTGTTCCTATAGAGTATAGAGCGAGGGCGATGGGCAAAGTGAGATAGTATGTGCTCCGTGATGCACCTATTACACGTATGAATGTCTGGCACGGAAGCCAAACTGCTCGTCGGGTAGTAGATGTTTGCTGATGGCAAAATCTCTAAGTTTAGAGAGGATGACCCCTTCGTAAAGCTTGCTGAGTGCACTCAGTAGGCTGATCGGACGGTAGCTGGATGGTTTATTAGCCGGTTTTCCAGGCTTGTGAATACCGATGACATACATCTACCTCCTTCTAAATCGCGGGGAAGGAGCAGTTTGTTATGGTGGCACTGAAGATGCTCACCAAAATTATAATTAGTTGGCCGGGGAGGAGTTTTAAGACGCGATTGTTAATGCCATCGGTCCCTGGGGCCTGTCGCGGTTTGAGGAAATTGATCTGAATCTTGCACTTCTTCGACCGTGACCGGGTCGAGTGTGATTTCCGCTGGTAAGGAGGATACATACATCCGACCTCGGAGTCCACCTCTGACAGGTGTGACTGGTCGACGTTTTGCGTAGTGAGGGAGCATTGAAGCTCTAGACTCTGAGCAAGGCATTCGGCCTTCTCCTCCTCGACCGCCTCGGTGTTGTCGGCTCTTTCTAGCGCGGGTATGACAGTAAGGGTGTCTGATTTGAGAGCTCTAGCCAGCTTCCAGTATGCCTGGTGAGTTGTTTCAATGTCTCTCAACGTTTTGTCCCAACATTGTTCCCTGACTCCCGGATACGTAGTTTGACCTCGCGCTCTAGTTCGCGAAGTCGGACTCTGTTTTCCTCGGTGGGATATCTATCGTGAGCTCTGGAGGTGGCTCTCTTTTCCCTCAACAGTACCCTCACCTCGTCCGGCAGGCATAAGTGACGGTCGTCCTTCACCGGCACCTGCCTGGACGATTTCCGCACTGCGGATTGAAGGTGGCTAGTAAGGGCCTCGATCGCCGTCTCCGTGTCTTGGCGGGACTCAATGTGGTCCGGGATGCGGTCCAGGTCTTGTGAGCTGGTTCCTTGAGGAGGTTCCCAACTCTCAACCAGTCCTCAGACGTCCTAGTTTCAGATGTCGGGTCTGTCTGTGGTTCTAATCTGAGCATAACCGGGCGATGGTCCAAGTCTATATCGTCCAACGTTTCGATTGAATGGAACTGAAGGGTTACACCCCTCAGTAATGCTAAGTCGAGAGTGTTTGGGGTCCCCCAGTCACGGTTGGAGGGGTATCTTGTGGGGGTCATGGGAGTAAGTTTATCAAACAAAAGATTGTCTGATATATTTATTAGAGCTCTGCCAGTGGGGTTAGTGGTATTGCAATTCCACTGCTCGTGTTTGCAATTCAGATCTCCGGCTATTATAACAGCCGGGTCTAAGTTGAATAGAGCTTCTAAATCTTTCTTAATAAGGGTTTTTTGGCATGCTAGGTATGCTGAGAATATGACTAGAGGTTTTTTTTTATTTATTCGCCGGGACCCCCGTCATGAGGTAAGACAGGGTCTGGTTTTCTTTTTATTTTATTTCTCTTTATTCAAAACTAACTTATTTTCTATATTACTACGTATTTTTTACTAAATAATTTTACACTTTGGGAGTTGTTGGTACAGGTTGGGTTGGGTTGGGAGCTGGTAGATGGGTTGGAATGTGATCCTCCCCTATCGCGAGGGCCCCCCCCCGCCGCTGACGCTGCTGAGTGTGCGAGGCGGCGGGCGAGGACAACAGCGGGCCGGGGAAACACCATTCCCCGGCCCGCACACAGGAGAGGCCGCCTCTGCTTATGAGGCGGCCAGCCGTTGCCGGGGTCGCGGGTTAAGCTCGCGCACATACCATGACCCCGGCGCTAGGCGGAAAGAAGGCTCCCATGGGGTTTTAGTGGGTACACCGGCAGCCGGTCGTATTGAACCGGCGTCGGGGAGCCCCACACACCGGCCGCGCATGATCCCCCGCGCGGCTGACGGTGCGGTAACGCATTTCCCCATTAAAAAAAAAAGGGTTGGAATGTGATGTGGTTTGGGTTGGAATGGTATTTGGGGTAGGATAGGGTAGGTTACTATGTTTTATTTATTTATGTATATTATAACAGCCTAATATTACATTTGCCGGACTTTTATGCTAAATATCTATTACAGCTTTTGTGTATTATTTCTATTATACAATTTTGGATTCTGAATTATATGCAATTTATGTTTATATTACTATGTTGGGTATAGATTAATTTTCTAAGTAGTTTTTACAGTTTTTACCTATCTTATTATTTATTAAGATGCTTATATTTATGGGACCTTTCAGTCTTACAGTTTGTGACATCCTTTTGTCCTTAAACTATTTTATATATTATAGTGTTACAATTTTACTAACACTGGACACCTATATACAGATATATAGTGCCAGGGTTATTTGTATATACACTTATACTTATTGCCTTTAACTTAATATCTGTTGTGCTGTACCATTCTATATCGTTTGTTTAATGACTATTTTTTACATGTGCCACAGTTCCCGGGAATATGCAAGTAGCCGAGTCATCGAGTATTGCGGTGTTGGTTGAGTATGTACTGTCTGTAGAAGTTACATTGTGCGGTGTAATCAGGTGAGTTATCTGTTTGATTTCTATGTGTATTTTATCGCATGAATGTGTAATTTAAACTCACTACTTTTACAATAAAAGTAGTGTGTTTCAGTTTTTTGTTGCGTGAGGTGTTACTTGGTTTGTGTGTTTGCGATGAGTGCGTATTAGGTTTTTACTAAGTGAGTTTTATTATGTATGTGTGGTTTGTATGTATGTATGCAAGTGTATGTATACACGTTGTGTGATATGTTGTTGTTTTTGTGTTTAATTGGTGTGTGTGTCTCATGCAGATTCCGGGGCCATCATAGCTGCGCTCTCCACTCAATGTGGCCTCCACCAAGAAGACGCTGCCCGTGGTTCGATGCTTCCCAGCGGTTCTTCGCACGATAGCGGAGCCGGTGGCCTTGCCTCGCTGCCTGGTTGTTGTGCAGGTTAACTACCAGTTTTTTCATGCGAGTTATTCCACAGCAAGGCACGACTTCCGGCCCATTACTATTGTGTTTTCCCCGGCAGTGCATCTAACTGTAAGCAACGGTTGCGCGCGCTATAGCGTCCCATCGTGCCCTAACCGGGCACTCCTCGCTGAAGGCATTGTGAGTCACTTCCGGCCTTCTCTCACGGACGCAGTTTTTGCAGGCTGGTGGCGCGCCAACGGTGTATTTAGTACACTCATTCCTGGTGTGTGGCCCCCCGCAGTGACTGCATATTACTTGAGTCTCCGTGCATAGCTTGCGGCCGTGCCCGAAGCCCAGGCATATGGTACACTGCGTGAGTGGCGATCTATCTTTGACCTGCAGGGTCTGCAGGTCAACCTTCACGAAACCCGCCTCCGTGAGTCTCTTCCAGAGACTCCGTGTTACTTTTAACACCACCCTGTGGGTGTTCGGGTTTCGTCCATTTATTTTATAAGCTGCCTCCATCCAGTCTTCGGCCTCTTCCAAGCCCTCAAAAACCGCCCGCCCTATTTTGATTCCTGAGGGCCCGGAAGAGGTCGTCGTATGACTAGAGTTTGGTGGCCATTCATTGCTAGTCTGCAAGCAGATACCTCCATACCTTCTAGTGGGGGGGTGATTAGAGGCATACAGTGTAAGGATCTTCTAAAATAGATCAAGGTGCCGCCACCACGGCCTACCCTGTCATGTCTAGTGATCCGATAGTAAGAGATCTTTGGATCTATGTTACTCGGTTTCAGGAAGGTCTCCTGTACTAGTAGTAAATCTACTTGATTGGTAACCAGGAAGTCATGGACCAAGTCGCGCTGCTTTCGAAGGCCGTTGGCGTTATAAGTCGCCAGAGTCAATGAGCTTAGTTTTTTCTTCCTATATGTGCCATTTGTTACCGGTAACAATAATTTGATTTTATTGATTAATTACAACGATCTAAGTATTTAGAGGAGGTACGCGTGATCCATTTCGATCACGAGTTGGTCCCGGAGAGAGTCCTACCCAAAAGTTTGACCTCTTCTAGGTCGGAGGGCAAGTTTTTGACGAATTTAGTCGCCAAAGCTAAGTTCTCCGCTATAGAGTGCTGGGCCGATGGCCCAGAAGATGCCCTGGAAATAGGGGCGGGGGCGAAGGTGGCCGGGGGAAGGCTGGCCATAACTGGGGTACGCGTCCTTAGCAGAGGGAACGCTTCCGTCGTGGGAAGACTCGTCCAGTGGTTTACTACTGGAGGAGAGGCGGACACGAATGCGGGTTTGTTCGGCACTTTTCTGGTACTTTTGTGGGCATTGCCCTTTCCGACCTTGCGTTTGGGTCGGGGGGCAGCAGGGTAGCCTCTGTAGTTAGCAGGGTGGCCCGCTTGGCAGCAGAGGATGCAGCTCAGTGGCTCACGAGACAATGAGGCGCGCGACTTTGATGCCACACAGTGGGCATCGTTGAGCGGGGGGTGCGACGCTCGCGGCAGGTACCTGCCCGGGAGCCCCTTGCACGTGTTACTTACGGGACACGGGTTTCTCGGAATTAAGTTCCGAGATAACGGACGCCATTGATTGGGACTCCGGAGTCCTCAAAAATTGGTCGAGCGGTTGAGGGAATTGCTGTCGTAAACACGACAACAAACCGTCGAACGGCGATAGATAGGGCTCCACGCCGTCCATTGTCCCGAGGGGGACGAACGATTTGGTGGATAAACCACGCACATTTCACTGCACTGTCACAGAACAAAACACAAGTCGACCGGGTAAACGAACGAACACAACAAACACGAATAACGGACTGCCGAGGCGGAACAAGAGTTGTGCGCGCGCGACGAACGTCAGCGGTGAGCTAACTGCTCGGTAGGCGCACCTTACGCTCTTTATATACTATACCGGTAAGAATTTTCTAGAACCCATCTATCTATCTCTCTCTCTTCTTTCCCGAACAGTCTGTTCGGGAACTTTCGTTTATACATCTATCCCTTTCTAACATCTATCTATCTCTTTTTTTCGTTTATCGTTTATCCCTTTCTAACATCTATCTATCTCTGCCTTTCGTTCATCGTCTATCTCTTTCTAAATATATCTTCCGTCCTTGTCTTTTCCTTCCAGAAGTTTCTAGTTGTTTATAAAAGTTCTAAAACTGATTTACGCTGCTGTGCAGTTCTACCCTCGGTCGCCATAATGTATATAGGGTCAGGTGGTGCGGCTTCGAGGTTCGCATCGTTAGTTTACAATAAATAAATTAATTACTGGGCCTTTTGTTTATGCTTTTGTAACTGTAGTTTTGAGTAGAAGTAGAGGATCGGAGTAAGAATAGAAAAAGATTTATTGTCGATTATAATAGCTAAGAAATAAATCAGTCGTGAGTTTATTAAACATGGTGTGAAAATAGTTATAAGTCGCGTAACAGGGAAATAAAAGTAGATGGAATAGAATCTAATTAATAACTACTGCCGACTACTCATAAAATATAACAATATATAGGTATAAAATAATCATGATAGGTAAGAAATAATATGTATAACGTATATTTATCATAATATACATATAAGTAAATATTGGTCTAACAGGTCTCCGTCATAACGGCGGAGGAAAGTATACAGACATACACAATTAAAAAAATGTGTGCTGGGACACATATTAGAAGTATAACTTCAACTGACAAGTGGAAAAATTAATCGCAACGGACAAGTGGAAAAATGAATGGCAACGTACAAGTGTTACGGCCAGATTGTTAATATACTTTTCCAATTTGAAAACCTGCCCGTAAAACTTCAAGTTAAAATTTTGTTGCGATTCATTTTGTCACTTGTCAGTTGAAGTTTTTCCACTTGTACGTTGCGATTCGTTTTTCCACTTGTCCGTTGCGATTTATTTTTCCACTCGTTAACTTATGGAAGCGAGAGTTGGGTATGGAATAGAGAGCACGAAAGTAGAGTAAACGCGGTCGAGATGCGAGCACTGCGCAAAATCTGCGGAGTGACGTTCGCGGACCGCGTTCGTAATACCGAAGTAAGAAAGAGAGTTGGTCTGAAAGAGAGTGTCGGGGTAAAGGTAAGGAAAGGAATGCTCCGGTGGTTCGGGCATGTGGGAAGAATGTATGGTGAAAGAATGACTAAACAGATATACAATGCAAAAGTGGATGGATGCAGAAGTCGCGGAAGGCCACGACACACCTTCCATAATTGAATTGATCATGTGTTAGCAGAAGATGATGTTAGGAGCCTTAAGAACAGACGAGCGTGCATGACAAGAGCTATGAACGTGAAAGAAGCAAGTGAGGTGTGTAATAATTGGCCTGTGTGGCGCTCCGTTGTTCGTGCCTACCCCGCAAGGGACCTGGCGTGAAGTTATGTATGTATGTTTACTTAAGAATTAGACCACGTGACTGTGACGCTTTTTCGTGAGCGAAAAATTGTAAGACTCCCTCTATATAGAAGTTTTACTTCAAAAAACTGTATTAGTTTAATCTTGAGCCCTTCAAATGTCATAAACACGTGGGCAACATCATGATGTTACAGATAAAGATGGTTGGTGAAAGCCACTTACCACCGAGCCTTGGTTGTATAAACACCTGAAATTAAAAAAAAATACTTTGTAGTGCTGCAATTATTACTCCACCAAGGCAACTGTGTACCCACGTTGAATGCACAATTCATTTTCGCACGCAACAAGCGAGCTTATTATAACAACGTTACCGCGCCTGGCTATGTCCAGTTACTTTAGTAGAGTAAATTATTCATAATAGTGAAGTCAAAGCAATACTCAACTCACCAATCTTGGATCCAGTCGGAGGATGCGGCTGTACTTTGTTCCCTCCTCCTCTGGCCGACGAGGCCGAACACTCGACCCAGCCAAGGATTCTTCGAGCCGTGACCCATCCCCGACTGCCATAGTGCCATTGTAGCAGCGGGGCTGGGAGTTTTTAGAGCGGGTCTTGGTATTACACCCGGTGTTTGTATATACTTTTTGATAAATATAATATAATAACCAGGATGCTAGAAAAAATAATATAATAATCAAAATAATTCTAGACCACGTTTTTAACATGTTTTTTCTATGTTAAGGAGGGAGCGCTTTTTTGTTTATATGAAAATAGTTTGAATAACAGTATTCTTTATTTTCTTAAGAGTTCAACTTGTATATAAATAAATGTTCTCTTTATAAATATATATTTCAATAAAAATATTTCTCTGGTACCACATCTTATTATGTATTTAAAAAGTTCCAAAATTATATTATTTTCTTAATATGAGTTTTGTTATGAAAATATTATTTTGTGTAAGAAAATACTATTTTATTTTTTTAATTGTCCAAAATATATTGTGTAAGAGGTTGTTGTTAGACAGTGTTCATCTTAACGATTTGGATTCTTCCGACCCAATCTAAGAGCAACGTAGATAAAAATTGTTATTATTAAGAAAACTCTTTGACCATAAATTTTAGAGGAGACGATTTCATCGGTGTAGTACATAGCAATGACTAAAATAATATAAAAAAATAATGATATTTCCATAAGCATTATATGTGCTTTATAAGCACTGAAATTAAAAATTACACAGCCGTCCTTTCACACTTAGTTTTTACTCAAACTTTGAAAGTACTTCAGAAAATATATTTATATAGTGTTTAGTTTTTATAGTATTTCAAAGGTAAACTTCACTTTCACTATTGTAAAAAAATATAGTTTTAGATTGCCTAATATATTCAGGTCCAACTTTTAATAAATATGAGTCTTTTAAAAATATTTTTATAGTTCAACTTCAATCACAAACTTTGTACTAGAGATAAAAAAAATCGAGAAATTAAATAAAAAATAATTAAGGAAGTGTTTAGGTTTAATTTCTGAGTGGACTTCTTTTGCACGAATCTGAAACAAACAAACATTCAATTTATAGATATTTCTTAATAATTAATTGTTAAACGATTTCTACAACTTCAACGAATAACATATTTCTTAGTGTAGTATTAATAGTACAGCTATTATTTATTAATGTTCTAGAACATCTGTAAATATGTGCTATATTTATTTACTATGAGTGATGGGTAGCGAGATTAGCTATTTTGCCTGTAATTAGGATCAAAGCGCATTTTTATTTTACAGGTTTTTTTATTATAAAAATACATGAATTACGTAGATTCCCGTAAAACCCAGGATAGATAATATTGCGGCGAATGATGGTGGAACCATCTAGTTAGTTTAAGATTTGTTAGAAAACGCTAGAAAATTCTGGAAAGAAAAGACAATGACGGATAAATTTTAAATGATGAACGAAATTTCTGGAATAGAAGATTCGGGAAGGAAAACACAGAGATAGATAGATGTTTAGAGAGGGACAGAGAGTAAATAAAAGATTATCGAAAAGCAGATTGAAATTATGGGTTCCATAAGATTCTTCGGTGTATATAAGCAGCGCAGCATAAGACGCGACTACGCGGCAGTTTAAAGTTGAATCAGGTTCAAGACAGCGAAGCGACAAGTGCAATACGGAAGAGTTGGAAGAGTAGTTTAATAGAAGACTGTGAAGAGTTAAGTGGTGAATTTAGTGAAAAGTTTAGTGGACAGTTAGGTTAAGGAAGAGTGTAGCATAGTTCGAGAGACGAACCAAAAGGGAGCTACACGCAGTAATATCAGTGCGTATAGGGGAATCCTGCTTAGAAGTATTACGTGCAGCTGTGTAAGTCAATAAAAGCGTTTATTTTAAAACTGATGTTTTGTTCCAGTCCTAAGTGCATACCCCCGTTCACACGTAATATATAAAAATACTAATAAAGTCTTACAAACATAGAAACTCTCGTATCATATCAAGCAAGTCCTAATATCATTTGATTTTGAAGTAAGGAAATCCCGGGGAATATAAAAAGTCGCGAATTATATTGTTTTAGCATGAAATGGATCCGAATCAGCTAATTATTCCGCGTAATACCCACTTTAAAATGCTTCCGGGAAATCTCCCACGGTATTCCAGAATGTAAAGTATCACATCACTTGAAAAAGGACTTAAGCTGTTGTTTTAGTGGAAATTTGTCGGAATAAGCTAATTGTTTTGCATCCGAACATTTCAAACCGTTCCCGGGAAAGTTCCCGTGGGTTTTCAAACCCATACTTTTTAATCCTTCAGGATAAAAAAGTATAACATAATTTTATTATATAAATTCTTGGAATCGATCATTGAAAAAGTCACATTGGATTTCAAAATTATTTTACAATTTAGCCATTTTAAAGAATTTCGCGGGTTATATTCTTAAAAGTATAATTGGTAGGTGTATATTCGACTACGCATATTGAAGGATTCCATAGAGAGGACGAACATGAATTATCTTTGCGATTGGACTGAGAAATTGTTTGTTCTGGTGCCAACGCCTCACTTTTAGAACCATAGTGTACACCACTGTTGTTCGTGCCTACCCCGCAAGGGACCTGGCGTGATGTTATGTATGTATGTAGTGTTCGCCAGCAAAGGGATCTTCATCCCCGTTTCCTTGAGTTCCCACGGTCAACTACCCAAAAGTTCTTGTCTAGTATGAGGTAGGTAGAAAATCGCAACATATTTTTTTTCTGTGTGAGGTAACGGCCAATGCACAGGAGGGTATAAGCAGCCATTTTTTTGGACTCACTGTCAACATTTTGGCAAAGATAAATCTCACCGTGCGTGTATTATTATTATTAAAAATATCATATTATGCTAACTGTTAACTAACTACTGGCCGTGCAAAGAACTTATTGTGCAATACTGGTCAAAAGAAGTGATCACTTCAACGTGAAGTTGGTGCCGTGCAGTGTTCTTCTGTGTCCTGCAACCTGAACCAAGCCAGGAGAAGGTGGATCTCAAGGTTGCTGGAGCTTCTGCTCTTCTAGCGCTAGGGTCAGGTTCATATCTCTCCCAAATACAGACCATAATTGTCGAACCTTATTATACGTGGCTGCAGTCCGCACAGTTCTTTAGAACATTTATTCCGCGTTCAACAATTATCTGGATGGATTTTCGAGACGCGATTTTCCCTTTGCGTTATGTAATGGATTTTTTTAAGAAGAGCGTTATAAAATTTCTTTGAGGTCGGCAACGCGTTAGTGGCAACCCCTGGTATTACAAACGTCCATGAATGACTGTAACCGTTTTCCATCAGGTGCTCAGTGCATCAGGATTCAAGTAGTTCTGCTTCAATTTGTGCATTATAGATTATGAGTATAAAAATAATGTGTTAATAAAAAAGTTAAGAAGCAATCAATAAGAGACAAACCTTAAATATAAAACAGAACTCACTTCGGAAAATATTATTCTAAGTTATAATCTAACAATTCAGGATTTATAGTCAATAAGATACCTCACTTCCAATATTTGTAATGTTAATGTAATACATGTATAACAAACAGTTTATAACTAAGTACATACTACTAAATATCTATAACCATTTAATTGTTTCCACTTATAGATAGCTATAATGCTTGCTAGTAAATATTTTACATTTTATGAATTAAATTATAAATAGTTAATTAAAAAAGAAAAAGGAAATAAATTATTTTAAAACTGACCTATTGACTTGTTAATATTCAGACCAATGCTTTACCAAGACTGTCTTAAGATTTTGTGGATTACTAATAAATAAATCTATATCACGTGTTATTGCTTAAAAAAATATAGTTGATTGACACACGATTTAAATAAGTTACGCGATGTCCATCACAGCAGTCATAGAGTATATTAATATCACATAGACAGTCGTCATAGATAATAATATGATGCTGGCAACACTATGATATAATTGCTGTTTATAGTAATATTATTATTTGGTAGTTTCGTAGTATTTTCGTATAAAAAGGCGGTGAGGCGTGTAGACAGGGTTCATTGCTTACTGTGTGGTGTGAATAGTCACACCAAAGGCTGGACAATAAAGGGGAAACTCTGCCCAAATAATTAATATTTGGTATCTTCGGTACTTTCTTACCCAAATCTCTGCAAGGCTGTTTACATAAAATAAGATACTTAAATTCACTAATGGCCCATTCCTATATCATATTGACCATTCATATGTCAGTATTAGTTAAAAATTTACATAAGCCCTTATACAAATTCTACCAATGATTAGGTAGGTGAATGAAAAGTTAAATGTGGGAACCGGACGTAAATCACTGTATAATATAACAAACAGCAAGATCAAATATTGAGCTTCTAGTTCCGACTTGAGAGAGATTTCAAAGGCAATGTAAACAAACGTGGTTCAGATCGCTGTGACAGTGTAAATTTCTAAATGACTGCGACGGGCAACTAAAAGCCTTGCTTGACTGCACGCAAATTTCCGCATTTCGCATTTGCAAATACTCCGATCCATGTAAATGCGCTCAAAAGAGACATAAAATATTTATAATTTACAGTAATAAGGGGAAATAAAGTCAAACCCGCTGAAATACTTTTTAAACTTACAAAATATCGCAGCTTCATTTTGTACGAGGCTATCCTATAACCTCATAAATAAATTCAAGTAAAAGAAGTCAAAGAGAGCATTATTGTTTGAAAATAATTAAAACTGGGGGGCGCCCGATCGAAAATCGGCCAACATAATTAAGATCAAAGACTATCTTCACATCACAGAAAGAATACTTCTATAATCACAGATTTTGCCAAGGCTACAATGTCAATTTGTCTTGAACAATAAACAAAAGCGTATATGTGTCAAACACATGGTAATGTATGTAATATTTTTTTAATGATTTAATTTATTATTTATATAAAATTTAAAAAAATAATTAGCATTCGTCGCGTCTTCTCTATATAAACTGTGTGCAAAATTTCATACTCCTCCATCCGTACAATTTTCGTAAAAATGGGCTAAAGATTTTCCTTCACGTATTAATATATAGATTATTTCTATCATAATAAGATGTTATTTTAGCGATTTTATCTGTACAAATATTAAGAGCTGATAATGCTATGATAAATAAATAAGAGGTATCCAGTTTCTACAATGAATGTAAAAATGAGAAAAAGGGGGACTGTCTCAAATGAAGAAAGAAAGGAGGAAAGAATTTATGCTAGGAAAGCTAAATTACAAGAATGTACAAATAAATTATACATACATTTTTATGATTAAATTCAATCGGTTGTATTCCGCATTTCCTACAAATGAAGTCGAGAACTCAGCTTGAGTTTTTGGCGGGAACTGAAAAGAGATGTTGTGCTGTGCAGTTTTATTTTCGAAAAATGTGCAGAAAATACTCTGAAATGAACAACAGTTGTAGGATATTGATCGTTTTTGAGTAGTAATTATATGTTTTTGTGAGAAATATGAACTGTATAGTGAAATGTGGCCTTTCGAGTTTTCACAAGAACTCCGTTGAATGGCACTAGCTACCTACAGTACCTACAGTTCAGCTGTGCTACAAATAGGCTTAATAAAATGAAGAAACTACATAGTAAACTAAGATCTGGCTTAAAGGCCTAGCTGCCAAGCCATAAACCTAAATAATAATAATAATAAATTTACAACAATACAAAAATTTACAACTATCTGAAAATATAACCCTCAAGACCCTCTCTGAAGGTGAAACCTACAAGTATCTTGGTATATCAGAGTCGTTGGGTATTCCTGATGCTGATGTGAAGCAGGCGATGAAGGATCGTTTCTTTTCCCGCCTGAGAAAGGTCTTAACGAGCCTTCTCTCAGGTGGAAATAAGGTTCGAGTCTTCAACGCTTGGGTCATGCCAGCATTAGCATACACCTTTGGCATACTAAGATGGACTCAAACTGAATTAGACGCCCTGGATAGACGGGTTCGTTGTCTACTGACAACACATCGGATGCACCACCCACGTTCGTCTGTGATGAGACTGTACATCCCACGGCAGTGTGGAGGTAGGGGGTTTTTAAATACCAAAGACCTCCACAACCGTGAGGTGTACATACAATCTCAGAGAATATTTTCTCAAAGTAGGCGAAACAGCGGGTATGCATCACAATGTGGTCTCAGTAGATAAGGGGTTCACCCCGCTATCCCTAGCAAAACAGAACTGGTAGAAACCGTTGGTACCGAGTGCCTCTGATCGTACGGACGTATGGAAGAGCAAGGAGCTGCATGGCAGGTTCTATCAGACTTTAACAGGGCCTGATGTGGACCTACCAGCCTCGGTGAACTGGCTACGTTTCGGTGACCTATTTGGGGAAACCGAAGGGTTTGTCTGTGCAATTATGGACGAGGTTATCAAGACCAACAACTACCGAAGGTACATTCTGAAGGACGGCACGCTTGACATATGTCGGGCGTGTCACCACCCTGGTGAGTCTCTCAGACATGTTACCTCCGGTTGTTCTCGTCTTGCTAACAGCGAGTACTTGCACAGGCATAACCTAGTAGCCAGGATCATCCATCAGCAACTTGCTCTTAAATACGGATTTGTCTCGTCGGACGTACCTTATTACCAATACAAGCCCGAGCCAGTTCTTGACAATGGTCAATATCTGCTCTACTGGGACCGATCAATAATTATAGACAGGACTATTGTCGCCAATAAGCCTGATATTGTGATAGTTGATCGGTCTGCGAGACGTGCTAAAATTGTAGACGTCGCGATCCCCCATGACGGTAACCTTGTAAAAGCCGAGAAAGAAAAACAAATAAAGTATATTAATCTCGCTCACGAGGTTACTGCCATGTGGAACTTGGACTCTACAATCATAGTACCGATAGTGGTGTCAGTGAATGGATTAATAGCGAAGAGCCTTGACCGACATCTTGAAAGGCTCTCACTTGGTACCTGGGTGAAGGGTCGGATGCAGAAGGCAGCCCTACTGGACACGACCCGTATCGTGAGGAGGTTCCTGTCTCTGGAACCTTAACCACCGGTAGCTTGGACCCTAGGCCCTGCTGCCGGCGAACATGGGTTTTTTTAACATATTTTTTTAAATATATGTTTTTTGTGATATATTTTATGTATAAAGTAAAATGTCAATAATTTGAAAACAAATAAATGTGTGAATAATAATAATGATTAATATTTGACCCATCACCATAGTAAATGTAACAAGTAACAGGAAGTAACTAAGTAAGAGTAGCAGAACAGTGAACAGATTCCGAAAACGCACTTTTTGAATTTTTGATGGAATGAATGAAAACTCTTTTTGTTCGCTATAACTTAAGCCTAGACATTTTAAATCCCCCTTTATTGTATCACAATTTCGATTTACAAATTTGTGGTATGAGCGGTGGCTGCTCGCAGACTGAGGTGTTTGCATTAGTAAAACTACATTGTCCCGATGTGTATGATGTCTTTATTCTGTCCACGTTTTAAGAAAATGAAAATCTAATATACTACATTGTTGCTAAGTGTGCAAATTCTTAATTATTGTGCGCTGGTCCCCCTTACAATGAACAATACGAATGCTTACATACTACAAATTCAAAGCACAGCTTAATATGCGTTTGACGCCTCGCCTACCACAGAAATCGAACTAATCAAACTGATTACGTGCGAACCACAAATAGACGATTCAGTATGTCAAAGTTGAAACGTATTCATCGGATATGGAATACCCATTGGCTACCTAGCACAAACGACAGTTGCTTTGGCATTTACTACAAAGGACTGAAACACGTTCAACTGGCCACAATGACCATTTATAGTGGTCAATTAATTAAGTCGTAATGAGACTACATTTGAACGCTTTTAAGCGCAGCTTTTTATTGTTTTTATTTTTATAATCTTTATATTCTGAGATCACGACAACAAACGAGTGGCCGAAAAGTCGAAATAAAATCAAATAAAACGACGCGCCTTATAACGTTGAAGCAATATCGCGTAGACACAATTTTATAGAAAGCAGCGACATATACTTTTCTAGATATTATGTCATCTGGAAAAATATAGAAACACAACAAACAAGAAACAAAGTGTATTAGAAATAAGTAGATAGAATAGTAGTAAATAGACATAAAAATTGTTAGTACTAATATATATTACATACATACATACATACATAACTTCACGCCAGGTCTCTTGCGGGGTAGGCACGAGCAACAGAGCGCCATTTAGGCTTATTCTTACACACATCACTTGCTTCTTTGACATTCATATTGTTATTATATAATGTATATTATGATTATACGATAGACACTGTTTTAAAACATTTATCAACAAGTTCTAACTGTTTTTGTGGGATTTTTATTTAATTGAAACCACGCTGGATGTCGACGACTCACTATGAGGCGGTTGGGAAGTGGGTAACAGCGACTCCAAAGAGTCATGTAAACAGCTCTTATACTCTACATACAACTGCTCAAAATTGTCGTATATGTTTTCCGTAAAGTACAGCTCTTTTTTTTATTTTTCGATAAAGAAACTATATTCTTGTGACTTTCTTTAAACTCCTTAAATTGTTGATCTAATATTTCCAATCTAGTTCGTAAATAAGATACCTTAATTCTCTCTTTTGGTGATTTCCGAAAATTACTCTCAGCTCTCCTCAGATTATCAAACAACTCATCTTGTAAATTTGTATTAACTGTTCAATCGTGGCCATCTCGATTTACGGGTTTGTTAAAACAAATGAATAAATGTTATACTCGCAAAATCCCACAAAAGCACTTTAATATTTTTATGATTTTACGTGAATATTACTCGATGAATAGATGATACTCAATTCGTTTAGTTTAATCACTCACTCAATATCTCAATAGTATAGCTTTATAATCACGCAATTACTCAAACTCAAACACACGAAACTCGTTGACAATGTTTATCACAAAATATCACAATACATATTTAACAATAAAAGTCACGTCATCCGGCTCGTTCTGGATCAATATTATGTTTACACGATAGACACTGTTTTAAAACATTTATCAACAAGTTTTAACTATTTTTTGTGGGATTTTTATTTAATTGAAACCACGCACGTCTCACTCGGAATGTGTATATTTTTACTCACCTTTTACCTCATGTGGACTGTACACGCACAACATTTCTATTTCACCACGAATAATAAAAACATCTTAAACAATATGAAAACATTATATAATAGTAAAACAAGTAGAAAAACAAAATCAGAATATTTACAAATAAGTAGTATAAAAAAAGATGTATAATAAAGAATAAAAGTCCGAAAAAAATACAGAAAACAAAAAGCACAAAAAATATACTTACACTTAAAATACTCTGCAGAAATAACTTCACAAAAAAATGCGTTGAAAGAGGAAGAAAATTAAACAAAAATTTTTTTGTAGATTATTTATCAAGCTTTTTTTACTAATATATTTATAATGAGTTTTAGACTTTTATATATTTCTGTGTATACTATAGTATATTTTCTCCGAATTTAAGGTTTTATAAAAATATTTTTTATTTTTCTTATTCTGAAAGTAGGTCCGAGTTGCCTGCTCATAGGGATGAACATAGTACTTTTCGTCCCTGGGGAACGACGTCCCTTAGCCATACACATCACCTCAGATCATCGGAAAACAGTGCAGTGTGCCTGTGGAATGCGCTTCCTGTGAAAATCAGGCGTGCCCAATCTCTTCAGGCGTTCAACGGACTCGTGAAGGATTATTACCTCGGGCTCTAAAGTCAATATTAACATCTTCATCTCCCCCATATTTACGTTTATCTATACATTATTACTATGATTATTATTTGTATAAGTATATCAATATATGTATATTTTTGTCTTATCTGCATGTCGATTTATACTTGTCATTTCTAAATCATCTACATATACTTCTTTATTCTATTTATATTGCAAAACCCAAATGTTACACAATTAAGGTTGTCTGGAATGGAATGGATAATGTTATGCAATAAAGTATATTCTATATATATATATATATATATATATATATATATATATATATATATATCGAGGGGTGAAAGGCTATTTGTTTTAAGCGACATATTGTGTGATACTCAACACGATGGATTTTTTAATCCTAATGTCTCAACTTAAAGAAATATAAAGAACCTGATCTCTAGTTTCAGTCTACAGATGTTCTTTTTTTTAAATATGGGACATAGTTCGTTAGTGATGTGTTTTTCTGGGTCATTAGAAACTTTAAACTTTTCTCTCGACAATTTATAAAAGTGTCGTTTAAAACAAATAGCCTTTCACCCATCGATATATATATATATATATATATATATATTACTAGCTGTCCCGGCAGAAGACGTCCTGCCCGGTAAAAATAAAAAAAAATTAGGGGTGGACTATCCCTAACATTTAGGGGGATGAAAAATAGATGTTGGCCGATTCTCAGACCTACCCAATGTGCACACAAAATTTCATGAGAATCGGTCCAGTCGTTTCGGAGGAGTATGGCAACGAAAACTGTGACACGAGAATTTTGTATATTAGATGTGTGTATTTGTGTTAGCTTTTATATTAGTAGTTGCAATTCGTAAAATGGCTCTAAAATGTTTATCTGTGAGACGGAAAGCATATTTATATTTATTTATTTTGGTAGGATCCCACGACAATTTTATTTATAAAACAGTCATGGGCCCCATGGAGGCATCTCGCTGGCCGCGTTTTGTCTACCACTTATATAAATAATGGAGAACACGATGCATTTTTTTTTGGATTTTCTGTTTATTCGGGATTCAGGTAAAAACTACGTGTGGGTTATTTTTCAACTCGGAATTTTCCGGGTATGCTAAAAATTAGTAAGATTGCATAAATATTAGCTGATTTTGGTACGATTTCACTTAAACGATAGCTTTAGTCCTTTAAGTGCAACGATGCTTATATTTCGGGAGGCCCGCGAGAATTTTCCAAGGATTGTTATTCATTATGCTTCAATTCAGGTTGGCTCGACTCACCTCGTGTTTTGCTGGGCAATTATCTAGAGTCTAGATTATATGGGCTTAGTTTCCTTGTTATTATTATATATCAAGTAAAATAAAGCTGTTGCGTAGGTTTGAACATGATAGCAAATTCTTAGAATTTAAAATCTGCATTCATTTTTATCCTAGGAATTTTCCCGGGAGCAGTTTATAGTTAGTTTTTCGGGTGCATAAAAATAAGCTTATTCCGACAGAGTTTCCACTAAAACGATAACTTATATTATTTCTTAAATGCTGCGGTATTTTGTGTCCCGGGAATTCAGAGTGAAGCTTAGACGAATTCGCAGGCATATCCTAGTGTATCGAATATATTTGGAGATATGCGGTAGTCAATACACAATACACAGAAACATAAATAATTCTTAACTCTACGTGGTGAATTCGTATTTAAGAATATCCTTTTTATTATATTCTGTGGAAGCTTATCAATGGTTTCTCCTTGTTTATATTTTTTTAAGATATAAACAAGGAGCCAATTTTTTAAGATTACAGCTGGTAGCCGCCCAAATACAATAAAATAGATTTATTCGTACGGAAATCATCCATGCGCAAGTTAGACTCGCGCGTAATTAAGTGTTTATAAACAGATTGGTTATACACAGCATAATCTATCTAAATCTATCTATCTAAAATTCAACACAGTCGAGCTTATATGAATGTCGTTAAAGTATTTTGTGTAATTGTCGCATCTCTTAAGATATCCCCGCTAGTCGCACCTTCCTCATTATTTAGTAACTGCTTTGAAACAAAAATGTTCTTATGTTATATCTATTGGAGATGTTCTGTGATAAAATTTTATCTCTGCTACAGAAAGGTGGATGGAGGCATGTACTATAATTTAACGCAATGAATGGCCTATTATATTATAGGCCGGAAGCGCGTCAGACTCTTAAAAAGTTCCTTAGATGAGAAACGTCCACTATATTCGGTTATTTGCTAATAGACTGAGTAATTCCCAAATATTTAAACAAAAGACAACAGCCGTAACAAATAGACCACTGCACCAAATTCTGTAAACTTTAAATAGGGCTACTAAAATCGACGTTAAAATAATATTGGCCAAGTTTCTTGGAGAATAATCAGAAGGCTTAAAGCGGAGAATCACTGATTGAAATTAAAAAGCGTCTATACAAACGGGTTGATATAACAGATTTCCTAAAGTTCCACTATATTTAACATTGTCAGGTTTGTTATACGAATCTACGAAAGTGGCCGCTTTATACCCTCGGTACTGTTTGATTTACTTAGGTATTTTCACAGAATCATGTACTAGCATCTTATAGTACTCCATAATGGGGTTATGTAGCTGACATAAATATAGTCTTGCAGAAGCATTCTCCGTCAATTGCGAACTGATTTTATTTATTTTTTAATCGAAAGGTTATTATATTCCCGATGGGAATGATTGGATTTTCAATTTATTATTTCTTTATTTGTAAAAGTCTATACTCGAGATGTTTCCATGATTACCAAGTCAAGATGTTATGAGTGGCTCGCAGGAAAATCGACAATAATCCTCGTTGATGAGCATCAGCACCTAAGAGTGAGATAAGAGTAGGTAACCTTGTCTACGTGTGGCAGTAGTACAATAATTTCGTATTCAAATTTCAAAACCTATTCAAATGCTTCCGCAACTAAATAGAAAGTGTTTTTAATATAAAAAAACTCCTTTGGCACCCGGGGACTCCCGCGGTAAAGCTATTGCATAGCATTTTTTATCAACTTATGCAATTACAATTATTTATGTATTCTTTATTTATGCAGTATTTTTTTTCTTCGATATTAATTCAAGTTACACTTTTTGAGCGTGGTTACCGATGAGAAAACAAATCACCTATGTATACATATATACCACAAGCGGTGAGTGTGGCATTATAAATATATGATAGATACCTATACATCTATATACTTTCTGACAAACAGCTGCTTACGTGTTCGGCCGATTTCGGAGCAGCTCGTCGTCCATAATTTGCAATACCTGATTACCTCGAACCGCTACGAGAGCTCGCGGTTCACTGTGGCCACCGCACGCCTCCACTCGCCGCGTCCGCCTCAGGCCCCCGTCACCGCGCATTCAGTGTGGACGCACACATATATTAACACATATACATTTTTTCGTTACGGAATTTCTTAATTCGGTCGCCGCGCAAAAACCCGCGCGCGATAAAAGCTATGCAATGGCTTAACAGAACGTTACCTTTACCTACTTTAATTGTATTTAAGTAGCAACTTACAAAAGTAGTTAAACGGCAGACTGTCACAAATGCCGTTGGCTGCGTCGTCGTACATGTACGCGACGAATGCTTATTATAAAATTGGACTATAATTAAGTTCCTTTTATTTCTTTGATTTTTTATATCGTAGTGTTACAACCTAGGCGCCGACAAAAACAAATTCCACGTAAAGATCTGTAGAAGCACATTTTATTACCTGTCGGCATTTAAACTAATTGTAATCCTTTTATCAACGTCTTTTGTTCACTTATTTATTGGCATACGTTTCTAGTTATTGTGGAGAACAGCCTATTGTCCTCACTCATTAGTATCATTAGCCAGGTGTTGCGGATTATTTTGCATTTGTGAAGTATAAAACGATGGCCTGATGGAGAGATGGGGGTCAGTTGAGTGACGATTACGATACAGGCGTGACGTATGTACATTCAGGTATCTAATAGTGACGGACTTTTTTTAACGAACGGCGTTTTATTGAATTACGACTTTCTGCCTTACGTTTGTATTTGTTGTGTTTGGTTATATTTGTACCTGTGTTATACGTGTTTCTATATTCTAATAAACTCTATAATAATTGTAACGGCATTTGAATTCAAGTCCGGCTAGTCGCAACAGTATTTCTATACGAATTGATAAAAAGCAATGAACACTCGTAAATACGGCTTAACAGAACTAAAAGACCATAATCTTAGGGCCGCTTGCATAAAGTTGCTTTATTTTTTTAAAGAAATACTAACACCCTTAAATACAAATAGCGTCGTGCACAACGCAAAATTTGCTGCTAAATATGTTTAAAAAACTGTCAATAGGTTGTGTGTAAAACGTATTAAGACAGGTTAATACGATTAACTAATTTTTATTTAAAGGCTTTATGCAAGCGGCCCTAGAGATGAAAAGTTTTATTTTAGGAATAATGAAATAAAAAATCGCATACTTACTACTCGAAAATTTTATTTGTAAACCAGCTATATTCCAATTCTATTACTAAGTCAAACATTTATCATTTTAATTCTTAAATAAACAAAGACAGATTAAAAACGCTTGTCTAAACTGTTAGAAATTTCAATTAAAAATTATAAAATTCAATTCAATTTCAAAAATTAGAATGTGAGGAAAATTAGACACTTAAAAAATTTAATCTAACACAGGTATGTATTTTATTTAACAATTACATTTAAAGTATCAGCTATTTCTAAATAAAATAGCATCTACAATTCTACATCCTTACGGTCTTATTCATAGAGAATTGGAGTAAGTTTGTACGCTTCTTTAGGAATCATATAAAAGCGTCCAAACTTACTCTAACTCTCTACGAATACGACCGATATATAATGAATACTACAGCTTGTTAAAATGACATGTTGCAATTTTTTTTTAATTACCATTGTGGAAATATTTTCTTCACATTGGCACGCGGTGATCGTTAGTGCAAAACAGGCCGAAATAATTGCACAGCGTGTTTTTTAAACGTAACATCCCTAAGGTGGTATAATAAATTACTGACGTGATAACTAAGCAATAGAAATTTGTCAAAGTGATCAGATGTATAACCAAGACAAAGTTTTTAATAAAAGAATGGAAGATGTTTTCATTCTCCACAGGCATTTTGAAGCCTTTCTGAAACAAAAAGACATAATTTGCTCAAATTATACAAAAATAAGAAATTTGAAAAGATAATTGTTTAAATTTAACATTAATACAATGTCTTTCAGTTCTATTAAATAATGCCTCTCAGTTCAAAACTTAATATTCTGTGATTAACGTGTGCGTATGAGTATAATCATACTCACCGAATAAATGTAGGAATTGTTGATTGAAACCTTGGCGATGTAACCAATTGTTGCACCGGGATCTAGAGAAGTTTCCCTGCTTAAATAAAGCAAACAATTTGTTTAACGCCTGTTAACAATTTGGCAATTAAAGGAGGTTTATAAAAACGTTATATTGGACCGCACATCTGTCTGTCTGACCGATCTTAGTTACTAGTATGCATGCCGCAGTCAAATTTCTCAGAAATTACTAGTGTAGTGAAACACTACAGCCGCGTAGGAGAGACCGAGTTGAGTTATGGCAGAGGAGAGTTGTGACAAAATTTCTCGGAACCGGACCGAACAGGATAACTCATATTTTGAATTTTTTGAGATGCGCTATTTAACGCAGTGCTCACCAATTCCGTATGGAAAGTGGTTGTGATAGCTTGATTTTTTTTTACAATTTAACCTCTTTCTTGGTTCATGAAAGAGGGAACTATGGATCTAGAAGATGCTTACTAAAACACACACAACACTATATATATGTGTGTGTAAGTAGGCGTAAGCTTAAATTTTTATACATATTATAATTATCGTTTATTTTACGAAACGCAGATCGACATCTGCGTACATCCTATCCTTATTGATATTTAACGACTTATTCTTTCTATGTTTATATTGTAGATTTTTTTAACAACTCTTACGGAGTCCAGTTCCGTGCCCTTTTTACTTTACCTTAATTTCTAAGATCGTTTTTAAAGTTTATACACGTTTATTGGTTATTTTTGTTATTTTGTGTGACATTAATTTAGATATTTTTGTGTTGTGGTGTACCCTACGAATAACTTATTATATTAATTTATTCTAATTTTAATACTAAACTTATACTAATGTAGAGTGTATTAGTTACATGCTGGTATTGTGAGGAAGCGCTGTGCAGTGTGTGCTTTATGTCTATACCTATATATATATATATTACCCTATCTAGTGCCATGTGTGTTGTTTGTTCCTTTCTGTGTCTGGGTTATTATTTTTTAGGTTCTTTGTGTGTTTTGGTTTGTTTGTGAAGTGTGCGTGTAATACAATGCGGTGGTAGTAACACATGGCTGATGATGCTCCGAGTGGCCGTAAATGAGTACAATAGAACAATAGGCTGTTCTCTAAATAAATGTGAACAAAAGAAGACGATCAAAAAAGGATTATATTATATATATATATATATATATATATATATATATATATATATTAGGGTGGTCGTTAAAAATTAAATTTCTTGCGACGCCCCCTAAAAAGCTTCCTTTTAATGAAAAAACACTGGGATTTTTTTTATAATTTTTTCAAGTCAAGACATCACGTGCCTCAAGACGATTTTATTTATGCTTCTTTGCATTGGGCGGGGCTAACTACGGGACACCGGCTGCAGGATACACAGCATGAATGGGTCGGCCTCTGTGGCCAGAGCACGAATTTGTTTCACGCCTGACTTTGCGAATTTGACGCAGCGACCGCGTGGGCTCCGATGGCCGTGTGCGAGTCGAAACTGACGTCACCTAAGTCGTCGACGTATCGGTCGCGCAACTGGAATTTTCGTGACTCACCCTGACTCGAAATTTCTTCAATCCGTAATAAGTTAATTTAATACATTGTTCCTATGCATATATATATGCACCTATATATCGCAAAGAAATGTTTTATGCAATAAAGAATGCCTTTAATTTTTTCTTAATATTTTCCTATTTTTGTACAATATTTCTAGAATTACAACGCTGCCTACGTTCCTTGGGACGTAGGCAAGGGTTATTTTTTATGATTTTGAAGTAAACTATTTCAACTAATATATTAAAACATCAGAAATAATCCAAAAGTAGTTTAACATTAACAATCTAGTTCATTTAATTAAATAGAAATATAGAATAGAAATTTTACCGCTCCCGGTCGTCCATTGTATTAAAGTCCCTACTCTCTCTTCTTCGTTGTAATGAATTGCTTATATCTTTCTTGTCTAATATGATAAAAATCTGGGAGTTCCTAATTTGTGTTCCGCCTTGTAGGGAGCTTCCTCTATTTATTGTAATGTTTACCCCCGCCTGTCAAAAAGTGTCTTTACAAGCAAAAGTACCACTTTACTTACGGTTCTCTTATAACGGATCGTCCCACTCTTTTTCTTAAATTAAACCAGCTTGCCGTACTTCGTTGGTCTTTTACAGTCCTCTCTGCCGTTTTAAGTGATAAAAATCTGTGGTTTCCTGATAATTGTAAATTTTAATTGGCTCATTCCATGTGTAGTTTCATAATCGTGGGTCACTCGATTTGAAGTGGGTGAAATCTTTCGAACGCCTGGATTAGACGCTCTGAGCGCACTCACTCCCAGTTTCACTCTTATATCTCCCTAACCGCACCGACCGCTTATCACCACAAAATTTTCAGCATATAACACTCTCACTAGAGCACACAGACTGATACATGAATTATTAGGTTTAGAGAACTTTAATTCCCAATACAATATAATTCTTAACACTAATGTGGTCTTATGCAGTCTTCGATATGATTATGTTGCAGGTTTTTTGTTTCATTTGAATTAAGTTTATAGTGTTACATTTTTGTAGGTCGTTTGTCAATTTATTAAATAACTGCACACCTTCAAATATAATGTTTTTTTTCCCGTAATGTGTTCGTGGTAAACTTAATTGAATCTTCCGGATATTATGTTTATATGTTTAACAGTAAAGAATAGTGTGTATATTTTTATCTGTTTTTGTAGTATGCAGGTATTATACGTGTATATTTGAGAAATATTTAAAAAATTACGGTGAACAATGATCACTTGTAAAAAAAAATCAATTTAATCGCGGAGCGTACCGTGGACGTGCGCGTTCTCCACCGTGATTTATTTAATGGTAACATATTTTAGGGGTGGCATCTTATTTATAGATTATTAATTATTATTCTGATAGGTTCACGAATGTTCGCACCAATACCTGTTGTGACAGCTTGTCTTAAATAATATAACTTACACAACAGAATAGAAGCACAAGGCTATAATTTATAAGGATACTAACGGCCCCGGCAGACGTTGTCCTGCTCTGAAGAAATAAAAATCTAGGACCCAATCCCAGCGCCACCTACCGGTTCCACTTAAACCTATAAGCTATCCTATGTTTCAAGTTGGATCAAACTGCACACGGAGTGTATTTTGATTAAAATCGATTATGTAGTTTAGGAGTTCATCGCGGAGAAACAACCTGACATGTAATTTATATATCTTAAGATAGTATGAATTAGAACAACTCTGTGTTGTGTTCCGGCATTAGTGACACGGTTCCAGTCCCCTTGAGAGAGCAGCGGGGCGTATAAGCGACGGTAACTGCTTTCCATCAAGTGAGCCGTCTGCTGTTTACTGATACCCTGCAATAAAAAACCCCGCGCGTAAAACCGCGGGGCGCAGCTAGTACTAAATATATGAAACACTGATGTTATGACAGACCAATTATTTATGATAGATAATTATATTACCTACTCATCTGCTAGCCGTAACTGTAACCGGGCGGTTACTGTAACGTGCTCTAATATATACGCCCATAATGTTATTCGTTCGCGACGTCCAACGAGCCGTTTTAGCCTGCGTATTCATTAACGACCTGTAACTGCACCCACATTGATACAGTAACGAGATTCTAATGTGTATGTGACTCGTGAACATACCTCGAGCTCGCTTTTTCATTGTATTGTTTTGGTGCTTTTGCGGCAAAACTAATAAAGCCGGCTCGCTACGAGCCGTTCGCGATGTGCTCGCGAGTGAGCGAGCGAGCGGCCTATGAGTTTTAGTTACAGTAACTGCAAAGGTTACAAGCTCCAAGGTGAGTACACGACGAAAAAGATAAACACATAAATCTATAGGGCTAAGCCTGCGAGAGAAGAAAGTCAATAAGACCGATGACTAAACATAGGTCCAATCTGGACTGAAATAAGACTAGTAATACTTGCAACAACTTAGAAGGGTTTATGATAATAAAAGAAACGCAACTGGTCACCATAATTATACTCACAGGACCACACGGCTTACATGCTATTTATACACTGAACAGCCATCTTTAGAACAACTCGCCATCCCTCCAAAAATTTGTATTTCGATCACGCTTACATACAGCCACTGCGATATTGTGCCTTAAGCATACGAGTACTACTGTCAAATACTATGCGGGCCGTGAAACACCAAATATGCATGCTTACTCGATCTAACTTAAACTTTTGATATGGTGTTATATGACATCCTTTGGGATAAACTCTACGGTATGGACTTATCGCGCAAACTTGTTCTTATACTCAGGTATTGGTACGTATATCAGGTCAACAGAGTTAGGTCGACGGATGCAATGGCCAAGTAATATAGCTTTGGAATGCGGGGTGAGAACGGCTGACTTCGCCCTCACTTTTTAATATTGATAAAAATGCGCTTATCAGTGCGCTCAGCAGACAACATATAGTGGTATCGCCAAGTAACCTTCTTTCACGTTATACAAAATTTTATTTTATTCTTTAAATTTTTTTGATAACGAAATCGTTATGCATATGTCTCGCGATGCAATTTTGGAAAAACGAATCGCATTGGTCATATGATTTTAAAATCAGGTATCCGAAATCAATATATTGTTTCGACTTGACATTCGGCAAAAGCGATATTACCCACCTCTAGCTCACACTAAGGCAGTGTTCGCGACGAACGTATGAGACGAATGCTCACAGTGTGCACACAGCCCGAGGCGTGACACACATTTCGCGACGCACGTCTCGCGATGTCTGTACGCGCCTTAAGCTACTCGGCTGATATGGACTGGCTGAGCGCATGTGTATGGGTTGAGAAAATTAGTTCAAACTTGTTAAGAGTGCGCTGTAAGTCATGGTTAAATATAGTAAAAGTTAATGCACGTTATTTGGGCCGAATGTGAAGGAGCCTTTAAGTATTCCCTCTATTCGGCCCAAAAAGACAACCCTAAAATGGTTTGATCAATTTAAATAGTTAGGGCATGTATCATTTCGGATGAATCCGAGCTGAGTGTTAAAGCAGACATTGAAAGGGAACGAAGGGCCCTTTCCAAAATAGCCAATATGCGTATTTCAAAGCATTTTGCACGTCTCTATACACGTTCATTCTATGGGCTAATTATTCACCAACTAGTTAGTTACAGGGCCCTTCATGTCCAGTACAATAACTCGTTCAGAGCGGTGCCGAGGCTGCCCCGCTGCTGTAGCACCTCGGGCATATTTGCTTTCTGGCGCGCACTGATTTAAATTGGAAACGAGGACATTTATCGGCGTAAAATGTATCTAAGTGTTAAGCCGGGATATAAGCCACCTTTGTATCGAGTTTTTTTCTTATACAGTCGAATCCGAATATCACGACATCGTTTATAACGACAGATCGGTTATAACAACCGAATGGCAAAGTCCCGGCCGAATCTCTATATAAACTAATAAGTAAACATACCGCCCATAAAGACATCGAATACAGTGACATATCGATTAAAATGACGAAACTTTATCGACATTTGGCTATAACAACCAACCGTTTACCTATTCCAGCAGAGCAAAACATTACGAATAATTTGCACCTTTATACTTTTAACATGAAGGAATGTTTTGCTGTAGGCTTTTTATTAAGCCTAAGAAGGATTATTATTCTCCTATCTTATCCAAACCTCTTTCCCGATCTTTGCCATTTGATCTTGCATATTTTACGACTTATTCAGTTCGATAATTGACCGCTTGAATTACAGGTTGATTTTAAAACTATACTAACTATACTACTAACTATATAACCTATTCCCATACTACAAACAGACATATGACTGTTAATCTGACTATATACTTATCTATATAGCTTATATAAGCTAACAACTATCGGAAATAACGTCCGAAGTATACGGTCCCTTCAATATCGTTATTTCCGGCTTCGAATGTATATTCAGTATTTTCCATAAAAAAATTTTTTTTCATAAATGATGCATCTTAGTGATACAACATTAAAATTACAATCTAATCTACGAAATAAGTATAAATAATAAAAGATGCGACCGCTACGTAATCTATTTTCTTTTTTTTGTCTACACTATAAAGCGCTCGTCATTTATCGAAAATAATATCCTAAGTTACGACCCGGGATATACGCTAAATCTGTGTCGAGATTTATTTCAATCCTTTCAGTAGTTTTCGCATGAGGCTCTAATAGGCAGACAGATTTAAAAAAACCTTTCGTTTTCAGAATCTCGTGGTCCGAATTCTTCGCTATTTACCATAGTCTGGGTGTCTGGGATCGACCGAGTGGTTCCATCGTATATCACCCATAACACAAGCGCAACTTGCTTAATTTAGCGATATATATACAATGTGTGATTACATTTAATGATCAACAGAATAGAAGCTCTCCTCAATCGTGTAGTTTCGTCTTGTAAACATCATCATCTCTCGAAAACGCATTTCAATTTGATTGATGTTTAATTTTAATTAAAAATGTATATTCATAAAATAGGTAGTTACTACGAGATAAAAACAGTTTGGTAACCACTGGTCTAGTCTATATTTGGACTATATGGACTGAGTCTTTGTTAGTGCATTAAATTGAACAAGTAACAGTAATCCTGTTAAATAGGTCTAAAACCGAATATAACTACCGTAATAGGTCACGTGCAACATAGTATATTTTATTGTTACATACATTAATTAGCATGGAAATATGGACAAGGGAAGTGTCAGAATGGATACCTAGAGACGCTAAGAGGAAAAGAAGAAGAGCAAATAAAAGATGAGAAGACATATTCAAGGAAAGATGCGGCCCATATTGGACAAGACTGGCAAGAAATAAGGATGAATGGAGAAAATTGGAGGAGGCCTACGTCGCTAAGGCAACTTCCGTAGATAAATAATTTTAGAAAAAGGACTTGATATATTTTTTAATTTATGTTATTTAATTTTGTATCTAGATGTGACCTAAATTTTGTAATATGATTGTAGAAATAAAGGCTTTTTTATTTATTTATTTAGCACATTTACAACTGAGTAGTCCATGTACATCAGCAAACAAAACCTTCGGAGTTGCATCTACGGACAGTTAGGTTTTACATATTTTCACGTAGCAATCAAAATTTCCCTACATATAAGGTTAAGTATATTTTAAATTAATTGTGCAATAAAATGCATCAAGAGTACAACTACTCGTCGTCGTCGAGCCATGGGCTCAAGCCCAGTGGTGCATCATCCAAATCAACGGGGTAACTACCATCGACATACCGCACAACTTATTTTTGGTTTACTTAAGGATTTAAGGAAAGTCTTGTGACACGCTGGACTGTGACACACTGTCTTGGATACAGAGAATGACCAAAAGCGCCGCCTAGTGCCTAGACTCTTGCACCAAACGGCATACGGGATTTTCTCCATTAAAGGAGGAGGCCGCACAAACTACCCACTAAAGCTGCCTGGGTCCCTACGAGAGCATATACATAGAATACCAGGGTTGTATACATAGAAATATTTGAACCATTTCATATTTTTATCGCAACTACAAATTTAGACCGATTAAAAAGAGCACTGAATTTTTCACTACTTATTCTGTGACGCATTCGGGGAATCTCATTTCTTTAAATGATATTTTTTAGCGACCGCTGGCAATACAAAAGAAAAAGAATTTTCAAAATTTGTTGAATAGATCCAGAGATTACACCCTACAACGTCACAAACAGCCAAACATTACATTTTTATAATATTAGTATAGATATATAATAGTTTGCATTAAATTGAAATACCCTTTTATTTAAAAGGGCGACAGAATTGTCTGCCGCCCCGGGCGGCCATCACCTACCCTACGCCGCTGCATCCTATTGCGTCAATTTGGTACTAAGCCCCTAAAAGCAGAGCCGTAAAATCAACCCCCACAACGACCGTTACTAACCAAAACCAGATAAGTTATTTACTGTAATAAAATCTCATTCGTATGTAGTGCATCAGTATCTCATCCGTAGGTATTTAGTACCTTTGAAAAAAACTGAAATTATACCCCAGCTGTGCCGCGGCTCAAACTCTACTACGTGCTTCTTGTTTAAAGAGCAGGCGTTAATGTAAGTTATGTAGTAATAAATGTTTAGGTTAGTGCTATTTGCCCTCGGAAAATTCACTTTATCTTATATCGCATACTATCCCTACCGCTATCTAGATTTAACACAAGACAACGAACAACCTAACAAACTTGAGCGTCTCCAAAACTTCTATATAAGGTTCATCAAATATGAACGGAAATATGACCACGTCTCTGAATTTTGTGAAAAACTCAAGTGGTTCCCAATTCGTGTTCACCAGAATACTCATATTCTTTGTCTTCTGTATAGTGTTTTATTTGTACCGAATACTCCTAACTATCTTAAACGACGCATGACTTTATTTCGTGCTCTTCCACCAAACTGAAACTAAACACCTCTGCGCATAGTTCAAATTTCTACAACAATTCTTTTACCGCCAAGACCATAAAGCTTTGAAACGCGCTGCCAATTGTTAGCAGACAACAAAGACGCTATCAATATTTAAAATGATGATGAGAAAATATTACCTGTCTATAAAATATTATTTAAAAATACATTCATATATAAATATTTATAGATACATATACATGTACATACGTACATACATATGTATCTATTAACATTTATATGTTTTTATAGATATGTATTTGTATGTTAAGTATATCTATTTAATATATAAAACATCCGTATAAACTGCATTTATATATTTATTAGTAGAATGTAAGAAATTGTTTACTATGTATACCACCATCATCATATATATTCTCAATTCCTTTATTGGGTTGTCTGGAAGAGATCGCTTTTTAGAGTTAAGCACCACCCTTTGTGCATAATGACACATAATTTTAGTCTGTCAGTTCTTTTTTATTATTGGTTATTTGATTTATTGATTAATTGATAAATCTATCTCCAAATAGATATTTTTTTTATTCGTCCTAGCTAACTTATAATTATATCGAATATCAGCCAAATCGGTCGAAGAGTTTCTCGGTATCGAAAATATATATATACTGACCCACTATTTGTTCCGCGAAAGCGTAACAGAGATTTATAAAGACAGAGTTACTTTCGCATTTATTACTTGTCAGGTTCACTATACGATTCTGCGAAAGCAGCCGCTTTGGAGTCTCAGTCCTATTCATTATATTAATTCAATTGTACTCAAATATCAACTGACAAACACTATCCACGCAACGGACGAATGCTTACTATGAAAATGGATTAGAGTGATCTCTCGCAGGTGACTATAGAAATGCATTTTCATAATAAACCTTTTGTAGGGCGTGTATATCGTCTCGTTCTACTAAGTTCAAGCTGTAACTAATGTCTTAAATAGACGGTCCATTTCTGTCGTTCAATTTTAAAAGAAATGAGGCATTGTCAACTTTAAAAATAGCATATGCCCGGTTTCTGAGATTACCAGTTATTAGTTTAATAACAATTGATTCCATAAAGTTATGTAATAGATAAACTTAAGTTAACTGTTATACCTACAACTAGCACCAAAACTCGAGACTAGATGCATCTATTTAAGAAGGATTATCTAATATTTACTTAGATCAAATAAAGACGTCAACAACACACCGTCAAACAAAAAATATGGAATAGATAAACGCCTTATACTGGTCAGTTAAGTTGATCCTAGTTCAAAAACGCTATTTTATAAGTTATTGAACCGATATCGCTAACGAACATATAAACTACAGTCAAAAGTACCTCAGAAACCGGGCATAAGAGATGGATAGATTTATTTTAGGCACAATTAAATAAAACAATCACGCACTACTCGAACATTTTATTTGTTAACATAGCCGGTTACTTTTACTACGTCATACATTTATAATTTTAATCCTAAAACATTAGGAAGAAAGAATACAGAAACATCCCAAAATAACAAAACCTTACCTACACTATAAACAATTTTAAAATGATTAACCTAACGTCAAAATTAACAATATGAGGAAATGTAAACCACATAATAACTGCAACTAAAATAATTTGTAACTAATATTATTAATATGTAATAATTTTATAAGATATGAATCAAAAAGGATCTGCAGTGATAAAATGATGAATCACTCGTTAATATACTCATATCCATTTACGAATCCAATTTCCGATGTATTATTGTTTATCTTGTGCCATTCGGAAGTCCTCATTAACATTACTTGGTATGCAATGTCAATGAGGAATATACCGCCATATTGGGCATAATATGACAACAAAGTCATAACATAATGAACCACATGTATAATCACAGCAAAGTAAAACAGCGATAATAATTGTACTAAAACGAATTCGATGGTTTCGTCCATTTTCTTTGTGAATTCAACGCGTTTCTGAAACAACGAAATAAGTTACAAATTGTTCAAAAAGAAAAAACAAACTTAAATGTAGATTTTTTAGTTAATAAGAAAGCATTTAATTTTTATAGAATTGTGTCTAATAGTTAAAATTTGTTAATATTTTGTGATAAACAATTATACTCACCGAATGAATTAAACCCTTTGCGGCTTGTAATTTTACTGATGTAGCATTGGCACGGAGACCCAGATGCGTTTCCCTGATCACAAAGGACACCCTAATAAAATAAAGAACAAATTGTTGTCATTTTGGCAAAAAACGAGCGCTTTATAAAAACGTCAAATCTGTCCGTCTGTCTATCTGACCTACTTGTCCCACTGTTGCAATCATTTTTCTCAAACATTATAGTGTAATTAAACTATGGGAATACTAAAAAAACTTCGTTTAAAAACCGACTTCAATAAGTATAAAATAACTTATTTCTAAAGCTATTTTTAATATATATTATCTAAAACATCTTAAAGTCGGTGCTTAGTAATTTTCAAAATATAGTAATTTCTTGTCTTACTTTACACCGACTTCAAGATGTATATTAAAAATAGCTTTAGAAATAAGTTATTTTATACTTTTTAGTTTTTGAAGTCAGTTTTTTTAAACGAAGTTTTTTTTGTTATTACTTTTTAGTGTCTAGCTATAGGTAGACCGACGAAAGGTACCGCGCGCCTAAAAAAATATAGGTCCCAAGAAACGGAAACGGAAAAAATGTCATAAAATGAAAACTACTGGGCCAAAGTATATAAATTTTTTAGGGGACCAAATGGCAACTATTCCGCATCAAACCTTATCATAAAAATCATAGTAATCGGTCTACATACATAAAAAAACGTACCGATCCAGTTGAGAACCTCCTCCTTTTGAAAGTCGATTAAAAATCAGGTACGTAACTGACGAGTAACAAAAATATTTTTGAGATCCATCTAGGATATCCTTATGTAAATTTTGAAAAGTCATAGAATTGCTCAATCTCTAACTAAGGAAGTAATAAATGAGGTAGTAATCTTTGGAAAACTGCAAAATATGTGTGCCAACCCACTATTATTGAAATTGTGCATTGAAAATATTAAAAAATAAGTAAGTTTCGATACTTCAGAAATAATATTTGGCAATGAAAAAACATATTATGAATTAGCAAATCCGCTTCAAACGTTCAATCTTAAATGAAAAATCGAAAAACGCAACTCCATATTTTCGGAATGTCTCCAAACTGCACAAGAGCTTTCATTATATGTAATAGAAAAAAAATCCTTTAATAGGCCCACATATAATATTTAAAAACGACAATTTCAAGTAACTCTAGTTAGCCTTCGTTACTTTTTCATTTCTCGTATTCTGAAACTACACACTGTTCTTAGGGATGAAAACAGTACTTTTCGTCCCTAAGAACAATGCAAACCATAGACACTATTTTTTTGTCGATTTGTATCATTTGCGATTATAACCACATTCGAAAATGGTTCCAATCAAACAAGTTTTTTCCGTGCAGGAACGGAGAAAGAATACAATTTCCTGCGGCCGGGCGGCCTGTCGTAAGAGGCGACAAAACAACCCACAGCCAGGTGGTAGGGCACTTGCCCGACTGGATGGCTACCACCCCTGGTCTAAAGTATGTCGCCATAACAACCTTGAGTTGTGTTCCGGCATTAGTGGACCAGGTTCCAATCTCCTTTAAGAGGGCAGCAGCGCATTTGTAGCATCTTTGGTGTTGCAAATGTCCATAGGCGATGGTAACCGCTCTTCATCAAGTGGGCCGTCTGCTTGTCTGCTGACCTCCTGCAATAAAAAAAAAATTTAAAAAAAGTTGGGCGTCTCATCGAAACGAAACTCACAGAAAATTAGCTTGATGGTAATCAATAGCAAAAATGGACGGTGTATCCCCAACTTACTTTTTTATGTCTCATTTCTATAAATAAATACAGAAATGAACACATTCAATTTCAACTAATAGAAGTTTTCGAAACCATTAAATAAAACAAACTGATAGTAATTGAATATTATATTTCTAAACCGGTTACATTTGTATTTCTAAGACACACATTTATGATCTTAATGCTAAGATATAAAAAGACACATGAAAAAGAATAGAAGACAATAAAAACGTGACTGTCATGAACTATAAGAAATTTTCACTGAAATTATCAAATTTTTAATATAATATCACCTGATCACTCAGCACCGGGTTGCCTGGAAGAGATTGCTATAAGCGATAAGGCCACCCATTGTTGTAATGGAAATTTATTTAAGTACAGGGTGGCGCAATAGAATATGCATATTTAAAATATTGATTAAAAAATAAATACAAAAGGTATAGTTAAAATAAAACTGAGGTATTATTAAGAAATAACTGAAGTTTAGTTTTTTAAAATAACATCGTCTAAATGATGACCCTCTCTACGACGACACACCTCTAATCGCAAACGGAAGTTATTGAAAACTTTCTTCAGTAATGCTGGTGTAATTGCTGCCATTTCACCACGGATATTCTCCTTGAGCTGATCGATGTTTTTCGGATTATTGCTGTAGACTTTGTTCTTGAGGTATCCCCACAAAAAAAGTCAGGAGGCGTCACGACTGGACTACGTGGGGGCCATGGGATATCACCTCTTTTCGAAATCAGTCTGCCAGGGAACATCTGTTTCACAACCGCCATGGAGTCATTTGATGTGTGACAGGTAGCTCCGTTTTGTTGAAACCAAGTCCTAGAATTCACTATTCTTGAATTTTTAAGCTCTGGAGCCAAAAAAACCTTCCAACATCGCAACATAACGTTCGGTATTAACAGTGACGTTTTGCCCCCGCGCATTTTCAAAGAAAAACGGTCCAATTATTCCTCTACCAGAGATTGCTGCCCATACTGTCACTTTAGGACTATGCAGTGGTTTATGGTGCTTGAGTTTGGGATTCTCACTGTTCCAGTAACGACAATTTTGACGGTTTACGAACCCATTGATATGGAAGTGGGCCTCATCTGAGAAAAGGATATTGTCAAAATTGGAAAATCGAAGCATTTCATTAGCAAATGCGAACCTTGCTCCGAAGTCAGACTCTTTCAATTCTTGTGTTAACTGCAGCTTGTAAGGATGCAGTTTAAGATCCAAGTTTAAAATTCGTTGCAAACTTCGTCGCGATAAGTGTAAGACAGACGATCTCTTGCGAGTAGACATTTGTGGATCTCCTCGTACAGACTGCATAACTCTCTCAATATTGTAGTCGGTCCTAGATGTTCTTGGACGACCTTTTGCTTGTGGTTTAAACGTTGAACCAGTCTCTTCAAAACGCTGTACCCATATTTTAATTAAATTAGCACTCGGAGCTTCACTAATTTGCCGTAGTCCATATTCAGAACAATATAAACGCCTAGTAACGATGTATGAACGAGAGTTCTTGTAAAATGCGCGCACGCAAAATGCGCGACGCTTCCCGTCGAAGTGACTCATAGTGACTAAAACTCCATGAGCCCGCCTACCCAACGATGCAAGCTCCCCCGCCCGCGCACTTTCTACCCCGCGAAAAAAGATGATGCAATATGCACGTTCTATTGCGCCACCCTGTTCATTAAATGTCTAGGTTTAAGTTATAGTTAATAATAAAGAGTTTTCATTCATTCATTCATTCATTCATTCATTCACCGGTCATTTTTATATAGTCACTCCCAAAGTCACTCCAGCATTGGTAAAATCAACGCACATTAAAGCGTTGGAGCTATCGCCGAAGAAAATAGAATAGAAAATAATATCAAAAGTTACAATATGAGGATAAATAGACACTTAATAACTAAATACATCAATGACACCACATCTGAATAACATAGAATTATTAGAACAATATTTATGTTACATCATTTCCACTAAGCCATTCCAGTAGTCGCTCAATCATCTCACAGAACATAAATCCGCCCCATACGGAATAATATACAATATAAACATAAATTAAAAACAAGAAATTATATGCTGCTAAGAACAATATAACATGGTTTACTCTTATCAAAAAAAGAATGATATATTCATTGATTCTTCCTGGATCCATTATCGTTAGATAGTGGAAGAACCACGCGTTTCTGAAACAAAAAGATATAAATTCACATAGATTTTTCAAAAAAAGAGACATTTTTATAAAAGCCTCATTTAAAAATGTTATTATTCTGCGATAAACGATTATACTTTCCTAATAATTTTCCTGATTATATCTTATTCAGAAGTGGCACGGACGCGTTTTCCTGATCACAAAAGAAACAATAATAAAATAAAATAAAGGAAATAGCTTCGGTGAACCTGCAGCCCACCTCTCTACACCCCTTAGCCACTCACATCTATGTTGCTTCTTCTATACCATTTTTGGCGCCCATGCAGGGAGTGGCGAGCCACTGTTTACCTATTTTTCCATGTTCCCCGAACATTGCGACGGGCAGACGCCATAGTCCCCATATAACCAGACCTCTAGTACCACTATCACGCCAATAGCCCGGTACTTTTTGTTCTCTTTTTCTAAAATATTCCTACACTGGCCTTGGCCTGTCCTTGAGTGCATTATTATATGATGTAGACATAGATAATCGCCGGACAGTGTCACGCCCCATTTACATTACATTTGTCAAGGGGCCTCTGCGTGTTGGCCTCCCCGTGGCCCCATGGAAGCCCTCCAAAAGTCCAGGCCATTTTTACGGCCCGTGGTCTTCAGACACACACATTATCAAATAAAGAATCAAATTGTTTTAACATTTGTTATTTTGGCAAAAAATCGATGGATTTATAAAAAAAAAAATCAATCTGACGCATCTGTTCAACTAGTTATGCAGTAATTTTTCTCAAAAATGACTGGTTACGCGACTTGGTAATTGTTTACTTATATTCCCCTTTAATGTATAACCACAATTATGGATAATATAGCTGCATGGAACACAGGGAAATACAGGAACGTATATGAAGGAAGGATTGCACAGTACCTTTATCTACGGAAGCGATGATTCTCCTTGTTTCTTAGTAGTTAGCACGACACACACAAATGTTCCATTTTCACGGATTCAACTAATTTGATAATATATATAGACGATAATGTTAACAATATTCAAACGATGCGTACGCGTTGCAGTTAACAAAAGGTTTACTTTTTAAGAAAACCACTATCGCGATGCGTTGACGTCGTATGCTGTCTGCTTTTTTCCGCTCGCTAAGGTATGTAAAGGAGAGTTAATAAGGTAGAAGGTGGTTTTACATGATTTAAACGTATTACCATTCGTTCCGCACCTTTAATAATTTTCAATATAATTTACGCGCGACCAATGACTATGTAGTGAAACAGTGAGAAAACTTTATAAGAAAAAGAAGGGGAGAAAAATGGCCCTTGTATATGGTAACTGAGTAATGACAAATATTTTCAGTTCCGTCTGGGAAATTGTGAAACAGATTACGAAAAGTCATTAAATTATTCCTTAATTAACAAAGTAATTAAATGGAAATATGTGAAGGTATTTATCTTCGCAAAACTGTAAAATTATTGTGTTCCAACCCTCCATATTAGAACTGAGAAGCGTAAATATAAAAACATATGTTTTTCATAAATGTTGTATTTAAAAATACTACATTGAAAAAGACTAATAAATAATTCAAATACAAACTAAATTAACTAAAAGTATTCTTACTAAGATAGTGTCCATTAGCACTTTTCTTATGGTCTCTAATAAGGGGAAGACACTTTATTCATGTGTTCTTTAATAAATTAACAAACGTTTACGTTAAGTTAGTTCAAAGGGTTTTGTCCTTTTAATTTTCTCGTTATATCCCTATTGTCAAGGAGCTGGAGCGCCTTGACATTCACATGATGCTGAAGCCGATGCTCGTGAGCTTTCGCGTACTTTCTGATAATGCTAGTAACAAACTCCACTTCCAGGTCCCGATGGAGGTCGCTCAATCTAATGTAGGTACCATGGCGCGCCATGGTACATAAAAACAATTGAAGTCAATTTTGAAAAATACTTAAATAATATCGTGTCATATAATTTTAACGAATAGTGTTTTGACTGGGTACGTACTTTTTGAGCTGGTCTCCAATGAAACAGCAGTTAAATAGTAGACGTTGCTCAGCGTCGCCTCGTTTTTAACACTCACGCTCTAACCCACTTGAAAGATTAACGCTTTCTAAGATATACGGGCCTGCAGGGCCAAATCCTGAAGTACACGAAATTGCGAAATATACTCAAGGAATTCTTGAAGCCGATTTTGACAACGACTAAAGTGGTATCATTAGATTTTTCATAAATCAATTACCCGTGTCAGAATCAGGAATAGTATAGGTTGCTTTTGAAAAATAAATATATTGTTACAAAAACCGCACATCTGGCATGTTGTAAAAACGAATTCTTTTATTACTTCGTGTTCAAACTTTAAAAACATCTATTGTTATCGTACTTATTTTATGGCAGACATTACCGTCGAACGACTTAATCCTTGTTTTTATTGTATTGCGCCGAAGCTTGCCAGATGTGCAAATTACTATTTCTCGGAAATTCCCTGATGTTTCCGAATGCCGAGCGGTGCGCTGGCACGCGGTCTTTTTTTTACTGTATAGTTAGTATAAAACAATGCCCGAACGGAGGGGTGAGGCAGTCAATCGACGACTACGATACGATTAAGACATATAGTACTTTCGATTAGCGACATAGTGACGGACTTTGCGCGTGTTAAATTGCATTGAATCCTGCAGTGTGACCTGGTTGTATCCAGTTTCATTTTGTACTTGTTCTATACGTGTTTGTACAGTTCTATTAAGCTCTATAGTAATTCCAACGGCATTTATTTTAATTCGAGTCCTGTAGCTCGTAACAATATCCTGTATTATTATATACATCAAATGATAGGGTAGCTTGTAAGGATCGATTTCTGTGAAGGAACGACGGCAATGTAAAGCATCATCTGCGGCTGCGCCGCGGGTTAAACCGGGTAGAACTATAGTTTATATACATACATCCCATTTTAAAATTATAAATTTACAAAAGTAATACTTACTGTATTGCAAAAGTAACTCTTTGTCTATTTACCTGTTCGATTTTCACGGTAAAACTACGGGAGCGTTTTGTAAATATATATATATATATATATATATATATATATATATATATATATATATATATATATATATATATATATATATATATATATATATATATAATGAAAAAATGCCATTTTTTTGTTGCTTACTAAAAACTATGTATGTTACAATTTAGAAAGTCTTACCAGTATGCAAGTATACCTAAAAAGAAGAGGAGTCCAAATTTCTGCCTTATTTTGTTTTATTCACAACTTTTTCTGTACGCCCATTTATTATGAAGCCCTTGATATATTCGATGCCGAGTATGAGACATAGGATACTTTTATCCCGAAAAATGGAATAGTTTTCGGTATAAAAATCATTCATCTCTCTGTTTTTTATGGAAACACTTTATTACTTTTATTGGACCGATTTGGCTTAAATTCGGTATATTTATGTTTTTAGTATCAAGGGTGGAAAAGGTATACTTTCCATCCGGGATAATGGGATTGATTTATATAAAGGTTATTCCAGAAAAAAGTATAGTTTTTTTTTGGAATTTGCCATTTTCGTGATTTTTTGTTATTTCTTTAATTTTAGTCACCTTGGATTTTCTGGTCATTTTGGTCAATTTGGACATTTTGGTCAGTTTGGACAATTCGGAAATTTTAAATTTAGTCAATTTGACATGTTTTCTTATTTTATCATATTTGTAATTTTTGTCATTTCGTACATACATACATACATAACTTCACGCCAGGTCCCTTGCGGGGTAGGCACGAACAACAGAGCGCCATTTAGGCTTATTCTTACACACCTCACTTGCTTCTTTGACATTCATAGTTCTTGTCATGCACGCTCGTCTGTTCTTAAGGCTCCTGACATCACCTTCTGCTAATATATGATCAATTTGATCATGGAAGGTGTGTCGTGGCCTTCCGCGACTTCTGCATCCATCCACTTTTGCATTGTATATCTGTTTAGTCATTCTTTCATCATACATTCTTTTCACATGCCCGAACCACCGGAGCATTCCTTTCCTTACCTTCACCCCGACACTCTCTTTCAGACCAACTCTCTTTCTTACTTCGGTATTACGAACGCGGTCCGCGAGCGTCACTCCGCAGATTTTGCGCAGTGCTCGCATCTCGACCGCGTTTACTCTACTTTCGTGCTCTCTATTCCATATCCAACTCTCGCTTCCATATGTGAGCGTAGGTACTAGCACCGCGTTGTGTATGACAAGCTGGGCCTTCTGTCTGAGGTTCTTCTTCTGTCATTTTTGTATTTTTCGTCATTTTTGTCGTTTATGTAGTTTATAAATTGATAGGACGGATACGGATTTGTAAATAAAATTAGAACGTGTTGAAAGTTTATATTGTAGACCAATGATTAGTCTCCTATATAAATTCTCATATTAGTAGATATAAAAAAGCCATCACCTGAAAGAATGCGCTAGTAACTCTTATCTGTCTGTTAACTTATGGGATAGTTTGCGACCCATATTATCGCCTGCTGCTTTAAACAAGTGGTAGGTATTAGCTTGACCCGCGGCGCCACCACGGGGTCAGCTCTAGTACACACACATGTATATATATATATATATATACTTATGTGTGTGTGTGTGTGTGTGTGTGTGTGTGTGTGTGTGTGCAGTCATATGTTTACTTTCATGTTATACATTATTCGTCGAGAGTATAATATGTATATTTAAAAACAGTGTTAAGGAATTTAAGATCGCTTCATATACCAATGTGAATCCAATATTAAAATTATTATTTAACATATTTACACATGCTATGAATACTGAAAATGATATATGAGTCGAATGTTAATGAAAGGTGTTTTGTGAAATATTTTTTAATGAATGATAATTTTTGGCAAAAATGTTTTTTTTTATAAACCACGTTCTATGAACGATATACTGTAATTTAGCGGGATATATCAATATTTTTTCAAAAACGTCGTACGTACCCCCTTCCCCATCCCTGTCACAGCCGGTCGCATTCGTGAGACTTCTTTCTACCTTTCTAGTGCGTCACATATCACATCTTTTGCAATTTTAGATCAAGAAATTATTAAATTAAAACATCAATTCCGTAATTAGCTTATACATAGATCTTGGACATTTAAGACCCCTCCCATCCCTTGTTACACTACGTCGCTCCCCCCCCCCCCCCTTAATGTGTGACGTACTTTATGAATGGTCCCATGGTCCTTTATATGTGGCTAGCTCAATTTTTCAGTTACGGCACCCGCTCCTAATTTTTTATTTTACTGCACCTACGTGTAGCGGTATACAAAATAAATACAATTTTCTGTCAACTTCTAACTAAATCATAGACCCAGTAATTGTTGAGAAAAATACTGTGACATACATTATTTATATGTCCCTATACATTGAAGAAACGGTCGTAACGATTTTATATATCCCGATTTTTGCCAACATGAAACTGACTGAGTGAATGTTGAAATGATCGAAATGATTACAATGAATGTTGTTGTGAAATACATGCAAAAATATAAATGAGTAGATGCAAATTTGAAACACAATTACTATAAAAGAATATATCTTTGACTAGAGCAATTGTTTTTGTTGTTACAAACCGTGTCATGAAACCCATAAATATATGCACATATTTCACAACTTATGAGCTTATAATATACAGAATATACTAGTTCTCAAAAAAGTATGAAAAACATGTCATTCAACTGTGTATAGGGTTACTCCCTTGTTAATACATTATTATTATCTTACCTAATTGTCCCATATTATATTAAACCTTTACAGAGAAACATAAGCAGTTGCTGAAGTCTCTTGTAAATGACATAATTTATTGTATTTGTGCTTGTTACCTTAAAATTTGAATATAAATTGTTGCACTAATAAAATTTTAATTATTAGTAAAGCATTTATCTGCTATATAATATTGATCGCATTAAGTATAATTATTTTTATATTAGTAAGTGGTTTTCTGCATTTTCGTGAGAACTAGTCATATAGATCTTTTTTAAGTTTTGAGACTTGTATACATAATAAAACGTTTTAACGGTTTTAAGCGCGGTAATTTATTTGATTTTGGTTAATCCGACGTTTCGTCCCTTTTCAGTGGCCGTGGTCATGGAAGATAAAGATGACATTTGTCCAACGAGTTATACGGTGGCATATTAGATTATTAGATTAGGCTCCTATAAAGTAAATAATAACAATAAACAAAATTAAAACTAAATAATTCAAATGAACCAGTTGGCGGTAGGCTAAATAAAACTTTAACAATACTCGTTGGACAAATGTCATCTTTGTTGTCCGTGACCACGGCCATTGAAAAGGGGCCGAAATGTCGGATTAAGCAAAAATCAAATAAATTACCGCGTTTAAAACCGTTAAAACGTAGTGTAATTAATAGTCATATAGAGTTTTCCTGTTTTTGTACTTATAAAAACCACTGTGGTATATGCGTCGAATTACTTGCATATTACAGATTTTAAAATAATTGTAAATATTTTTAACACCATTGCTATCGCGGGATTGAACACGCCGCGAGTCGAGCGTTGAACGTTTCGCCATCAGTGACGTTTATAAACTCAAACTTTATCGAGACAAACTTGCGAAACTTATATTCCGCTTTAAATCAAAATACCACTTTTAAACCTCCACTTTAAAGTATAAATTTGACACACAAATAATTTCAATTTCATTTATAATTCACTAGAACTTTTTAAATTTTGGAAAAGTGTTATTATTTTTAATTAATTGTTTGCCGAAAACATTAGCTATATAGAAAAAGTGTTATTTTATTATATCTTAGATATATTTTAAAATTTTATTTAATACCCTAATAGCACCTACCTTGAAATTGTGTAGCTCGTACAGTTTTAAAAGTTGTAAATTTCCGTTGCTTTTATCCCACTAAAAAAAAACGAGAATAGTTTTAATTTTGTAAAAGTGTCACTTTTTAAATAAATTGTTGATAGAAATTTTTAGAAATGTAGAAAAAGTTTTTTTTATTTATATTAGAAATATTTTAATTTTTTATTTAACATCCTAACATCACTTACCTTGAAATTGCGAACACGTCCGCTGTAGTCGATTTTCAGGAAGAAAGTGTGATGCAGGTCTTGTTTCCCTGTGCATCTAGCTGGATGTTGCGTGCGCATTGAAGGCCTATGTCCCGCCCAACGCGTCCTTGTAAAGTTAACCACGCAATACTTGCAAAATGCATATAAACAATTTTGTACTGCATTCTTTTCTACAGAAACGTAAGAATTAGTATAGAAATAGTAAAAAAAAATATTTGTGTATTTTTCAGTGTTTATTTTCTGTTATTTGTAATTTTATCATGATTTCGAGGGAGAAGGATGCTGGATATACACTATACGACTTATAGGCGTATACGATGCCCATATCGGGGGGCGTGGCAAGAACATCATCCGGGAGACTCCTCCTACATCGATAATTTCCAGGAAATATAAAAAAACAAGTTATATTTTTATAGCTCAGGTCCCGGATTTTTGCTCAACCTGGGAATCTGGGCTCTCATTATAAAACTATTATTTAAATGTATTTTTTAGTTTTATTGCCTGAATTTCAGTGCAATTTGATTGATATTAAATGTCTGTTTCGTATTAAGTGGTAGTGCACTCCAGAATTGAATGGCATGAACGATAAAAGGCTTGCTGTAAAAACTTGTTCTATTTACGGGAGTTTTCAGTTTCGAATTCTCTGACAATCTTTAAAATCTCGAATCACTGTAATTAAAGAACTAAAAGCGTTCCTTGAGATAGTCAAGGGACTTGGGATAAAAAAAATGTTGTGAAGGAGAGACAAGATATGCGTGTTCCAGCGAAGGCGAATGGGAAGCCACTTGAGCTTAAAGCGTGCTTCGGATATATGATCATATAATACAAAACAGTTGTGGTAGCGTATTAGCGTGTTGCGGCCCAGACCCCAAGGGCGCGGGTTTGAAACCTGGTCGGTAAGCATGCACCAGTTAGGCCTTTTTCTAACCTAATGTATATAAAGTTAGAATTACCAAGTGCTAACAAGGGTGAAGGAAAACATCGTGAGGCAGCCTGCACATCGAGATAACCGATGTGTCAAACCTGCCAGGCCGCTTGGACAGGCGTGGCGGGTATACTATCCTTTCTCCTATGGAGGGAGGCCCAAACCCAGCAGTGGTGCAATAGGCTGTTATTATTATTATACTTCCGAACATAAAGCACCAGCATTCCACCACTACAAGCAAGAGCAAGTATACGAACTGTACAAGTGAACAATATAAAGTTTCCTATATATCATTATTTATTTATTTATTTTAATAAGGATCACCAACAGTTTTTTACATTTAATCAGTTACTAGACTTATAACTAAGGTTTACAATGTAATGTAAGAACTCATTATAGGTGAACACAACTTGCAGTATAATTTCTTCACTGTTATTTACCTATTTATTTAGAAAATGTGTAGGGTATTGAAATTAGTCTGTCCGTCAGTCTGTCTTATGAGTGTCCTGTTGGGCTAAACGAATCTTTTTATAAAATGCATTTTTGGAGTCAAAGTGAATGTCAGTAAGATCACTGCTACTGTTGAGAATTCTACACATTCTAGAGATAGGGGAGTTAGCACCTATAATAGAAGGAACTAAGTACTTACTTACATAAAGAACCTAAGCACATTTACGTAACGTTCATTTTAAAATTTCTTTCAGTCTATCATTCCCTGAAATGGTTCATAATGAGAGAACTTTATTATTTAGAAACATATTTTATGTACGAGGCGTGCAACAAGAACCGCATCAAGTATTGTAAGCAACAAGTGGTTAGACGACTGAACGAGACGTCTTCTTCACGGGCCTTAATGTCATTGTTACATAATGTTGATACTACATGGATCAAATAACTTTACTACAGGGGACTTTTGGGTCAACGAAATGTATTGAGAAATGGCTTAAAGCGTTAGATATATTTTTCTATTACAAAATGGAAAACATTAAATTTAAATTCCATTTGAAAAACGTGAAATCTTAAAAAGAACCGATTTATAAGAATTGATAAATAATAATATGAAAACACCGTACGATTAACTCATCCAAAATAATTAAACCCACACAATACCTTATGAACATAATAGATAATAAACTAGATTCTAAGTAGTTTTAAGTAGAATGCGTCTAAAATACATAATATATAAATAAGGCTCATCTTTTATTTATATATTATGTATTTCAGAAGCCCGAACAGTATCGGGGTGAACATGCGATTTAAAAAAAACAATAGAAATCTTAAAATCATTCTCGTCGTTTTTAACGGATTAATTCCATTTTGTGTTTACTATAGGCTATATAACTCGTCAGTCATTAATGAATTGACTTAAATGACTTGAGTCGCAAGTCGCAATACCCAGGCATATATTGTCATCTAATATTTTTACTGACCATGTTTTTAAGCAAATAAATGATTTGATTTGATTTGATTTGACGTATGCCGTATCCAACACACTGCCTTTTTTAACCCACTTCCAAAAGGAGGAGGTTCACAATTGACTCTGTTTTTTACGTTTGTTATGCGAGTTCCCCATCAATTGCGACAAAAAAAAACTATATTTACACGTGCCAGTAGTACAATTTTGTCAGGCGCTGAAAATGTTATTCCTAAAGCTTTCAAGCAACTAAAATCTAGAATTTTAATAAAAAAATATTTTCTACATCATCTTGAAGTCGGTGTCAGGTAAAATATAAAAAAACAACAAATAATGCACCGTGCTGTGAAAAATATATATTTTTTTTAATTTGTTTAACTTATTGACGGTGCGGTAAAACATCACGATGAAACTTACGCATCGACATTAATAATCTTTGAAACCAGCAAATCCATTTTGTACAAGTCTGATTTAATGCCGCATTTGTTACAGTTCTTACTTAAATATTTGCTCCAATTTCCTTAGCAACAAGTGGTTTACGGGGCGGGGTTTATTGATATATTTTTTTATATTAAAAAAAACCAAACACAATCATGGTAAAATAAACAGAGTATTGTATAGAAATTCACCTAATGTATCAACTGATACTTTCTATCCGTAAAAACTTATCGGTGTCTTAATTTTTTTTATTAGATAGGATAGAGTATTTATGATAACACGCTGATTTTAGTATAGTTTTATTCATAATTAATTATACGAGGTAATTATACGACGGTTTTGTTGTTGTTGTCCAGCAAGGAATTTAATCTATCGCCCATTTCGGTCATTATGATCATTTTCGTCATTATTGTCATTTATGTAGTTTATAGATAGATAGATGGGGCATTAATAAATAAAGCCGAATTTACATTACGAAACTAGAGGCATGAAAATAGTTCCGTGACATTAATTTTATCAATAATTTCACGTGTGAACGTCAAGTTTTACAATGCATGCATCGATTTCACGACACTGAAACAGTTTCGTGTCGTGTGCGCTTTTTGGATACAACCAGTGTTATGCAACTAATGTCGTCGTATAAACGCGATACGAAACTAGTGTCGCCAAAGCGCCTGCGCTGATAGAACGTGTGATTTTTAGTCGTGGTAAAAGCGGAAAATGTCAAACTAATGTTGAACAGCTGATAAAAATATAAAATTTATTAATGAATACCAGCGAAATGAGTGTCTCTGGGATCCGAAACACCCTCAATACAAAAATAGAGATGATATTATTTTCACTCATTCGAAAATAGTTTGTATAGCTCTCAGGATCTTCATCTGCTAATTCAGAAACTAACTGTGTCGCATCCAGATACTTTCTTGCTAACCACCCTCGAATCCACCAACGTCTTTTCTTTCGAGACAACCTTTTCTTAACATTTGCATGACAACATTTTGCAATGCAAAATAAAGCTTTGATGTTGTCGGAGCCATGAACACAGACACACTTTGGATTTCATGACATTATTATTTTCAATTAAACTAGTTCCACAGGTACTGGAAGTAGTGTCATGAAATTAGTTTCATCGTGCATGAAACTAGTTTCGTAATGTAAATTCGGCTTAAAACCAGGACGGGTGAAGTAGAGGATGAAAGTTTTTATGGGAGACCAATCTTTTTACGAGTTAATAGATATAGAAACGTATCTTCTATAAAAATGCAACATTAACACGATCTATGTCTGAAAAGCTTTCAGAAAAAACTAATACTACTGGATTGGACAGTCTTTTTTTTTTTTTTTTATAATGAATAGGTTCGTGTTTGACCGACATTGCACCATGTCTCAGGCGGAAATGCAGTCTAAGGTGGAGCACGCTTACCTAGAAGATACCTGTTCACGCGAGACTTAAAGACACTTAGATTGTATTTTTCGGGAAAAACAGACGAAGGTAAAGAGTTCCATTCTTCAGCGGTGCGTACGATGAATGTAGAAGCATAGCGTGTCGTCCGCTTCGTCGGTATTTCCACCATATAACGGTGGAGTAAGTGCGTCCGTCTGCTTGTCCGGTGGTAGAATGGTGAGGGTGGAACCAGCACATGCAATTCCGAGGCACACTCACCGAAGTGTATCCTATAGAATACCGACAAACTAGCGACTTTACGTCGATGACTTAGGCTCTGAAGCCTTTCGTCGAATAGTCGGTTGTTGCCTATCAGTTTCCTAGCTCTTTTCTCTATCGACTCGAGTGTCTCTAACTGGTATTTAGCTGAGCCATCCCAGAGATGAGAGCAGTACTCCATGCAAGACCGTACTTGTGCTTGATACAGATTCAGCAACTGAAGTGGTGTGAAGTACTGCCTCACCCTTGAGAGAACCCCTAACTTTTTCCCAGCCAGCTGAGCAACAGACTCTATATAGGAGCCAAAATTTAGAGATTGTGTTAAGGAGATGCCAAGAAGCTGAAGGCTGTCGGCTATCGGTATGGATACACCTCGGAAAGTAGGAGTTAAGGTAAAAGGACTCCTTTTGGCAGAGAAGAGACACGCCTGGGTTTTGGAGGCATTGAACTTGACTAGGTTAGATTCACCCCAATCGGAGACTGCCTTCAAGGTCAAGTTTATCCTAGTAATCAGTGACTCTCTCAGTGACTGAATCTGGGCGCTACTGGCTCGCGCGTTGGATGTATAGCTCTCTACAACAGTGCTATCGTCTGCATACCCCAAAATACCGGGTTTCAGCAAATCGTTTATATGCAACAAGAAAAGTGTTGCTGAGAGCACCGATCCCTGAGGGACTCCGGCATTTATAGCCATTTGATCAGATGTGCATCCGTCAATGACTACTCTGATCGATCTATCCCTCAGGAAATCGGAGATCCAAGCGCATAGACCGGTAGGCAATCCATAAGACGGAAGCTTGCTTAAAAGAGCGTCGTGACATACCCTGTCAAAGGCTTTCGAGATGTCAAGAGAGACAGCCATCGTCTCTCCATATTTCTCGATTGCCTCATTACAGATGTGGGTGACGTACGCAAGAAGATCACCCGTTGACCGGTTTCGGCGGAAGCCATATTGGCGGTCACTCAAAAGGTCATTATCTTCTAGGTACGCCAACAGCCGGACGTTCAAAATACGTTCCATACTTTTACAAAGTATGGATGTAATTGATATGGGCCTGTAGTTGGCAGGGTCGGCACGGCTTCCCTTTTTGGGCACTGGCTGTATATTAGCTAGCTTCCATGACTGTGGTACTTGACCAGTCTTTAGAGAGAGGCGATAGAGGCGTGTCAGAATCGGAGCGAGCTCAGGCGCACAGGTTTTGAGTACTATGGCCGGAATACCGTCTGGGCCACTAGCTTTGTTCACATCTAGATTTAGCAAGGTTTTACGAACTTCGCTGCAAGCACTGCGATAATCGTGGAGGTCTTGCGTTATCGCTGTCTAGATGTGAATTGTGTCTGAAATATAATATGAAGTGAATCTTCCGGGGGCATATAGCACTAACAAATATAGTCTTTAAGTGAACAGCGTTTCCTCAAAGTAGAATATCATAGGACATGATACTACAAAAATCACTAATCTCTTGAAAGATGAGACGGCCACTAGTGTGAAATAAACTTTTGTCGACATACTCATCCCGTCACCGAGCTCCGTCCCGTTTTCCAACGAGTTAGTCAGGGCTGGCCCCGTAGCTTCAGCTGAAGACATCAAATAGTGTAAATATTACCTTAAGATAAGGTTAGATATTTGTGCCGTTTGTCACTGAAATACCCGTGAAGTCCATCATCAAAGTGTGTCTTTAAAATACATTTGTAAGAGACTTTTCAATAACACTCATGATCAAATGACGGTTACCATATATGGTGACAGTACAGATAGCCTTTCCGCTAACAATCATCGGCTACATAATAAATAACTTGAGATTTATTAAAACTCACTTACTTACTTAACTCAAACAAAATCTAAACCAAATATACATTGGAATCAATTTAAAGGTAAATAACATTCACCGCTTGCTTACTTTTCCCTAATAATTGATTTTTCAACAAATAATCTACTTATAATACCCGTAGCATCAAGGCGCCCGGTTTAAAAATCCAAATGCATTTATATTCCAAGGTAAAAGATTGCCGGCAACCACTAATTGAGTTATATCTGCAGAGGGATGGACATGTCGATTTAATAAAGTTTCATTTTGGCTAAAATAGTTATGAAACCCTGGAAAAGTATTTAAAATGCGTATATTTTCTAATCTACTCTAATTATAATAATAATCCTAACCTTTTTACTCGGAAGGGACTTCGTGGAGAAGTTTTAAGTGAATAGCGACACCTCGTGCCCGATTCCGGAGGGTCAAAGCAAGGCCCCGCCTCCGTAATTGTCTTACCCAGCCGGCACGGATAGGAGATAACTAGAGCTGGGATTCAAGCTCCAAAGGGTGGAAGTGATAAATGGCTCTATGTTAGAATTAGCCTCGGTGAATCTGCTGCCCACTTCTACACACCCCTTAGACACTCACACCCAAATTGTCCCTGGCCGATCTTTTTTTCTTTTTTTGGGCTCCATAGAGGGAGTGATGAATATATTTTATCCATGTTTCATACATTACGACGAGCAGACACCATAGTAACCATAGTTCCAGATCCCTAGTTCCATTTGCAGTTCATCCCGATAGCCCACTAGCTTTTGTTCTCATTTGCTACAATAGTTCAATACTGACCAGGTTTTGTCCTTTGGTGCATTTTATATGGTATAAAATGCATATAATCTGAGACTTATATGTCTCAGATGACCGATGATGATCCTAACTTTTAATCTGTGTTAATATTACAGTAAAATAAATGAGAATGAATAATTATAAATCTTCGAAATAACGCTGCTAATTGGAATAATATTGACCTGTTTTTTTTCGCCTCCCTCCGCCATAGTTCAGGGCAGAGATCTTTTTTATCTTTTTGTCTTTTTCTATTCAATGTTCTTAAATACTTACAAGGGGTAAATAAGTGTGGGCGTCGATACTTCATTCTATTTTTGTGTGTTTTCTTTCTTTTCTTTTTTGTCGTCTTTCTTATGTCTAATATATTTATTCAAAATTACTTGCTTTTTATTATGTAACCGTTATTTCTTTAATCACTCATATAGTCGAAAATCTTTATTAGGGTAGTGCCTTGGTATATTCGTTGACTTATCCAAGGCATTTGATATGATATATATATTGATGGCCAAGTTAGAAAGATTGCAGGAGTGGCATTAGAGATTTTCAAAGATTACTCATCAAAACGTAGTCATGTTGTAAAAATCTCCGATGTCATAAGTAATGCTGAAAGTCTTATGATTGGCGTCAATCAAGTTAACATACGTTTTTTTTAAGGCTGGGGAAATTCTGTTTACGAATAATACTGGGTTCTTTGCAAGGGATTAGACCTTTGTCGCATGCGAGGGGGTTACTCGATTTCTCGTCGTAACCTGCCCGCTATATTGACCAGCATGTGTGGTGACTCAGAGAAGCTGCACGGGCAGCAACCAATACCCACTAAAACCACCCTCCTCCCATGTGCCCCACCCTTTTGTGTAGGAAAGGCTGAGACTTAGAACGTAGTTACACGCCCAGCCGATCCAGCGCAAAAAGTGCCTGAATATGCCCCGGGAATCAGAACACATCCACTTCATCGACGGGGGTGATGAATCCTTTGCTCCCTTGATAGCTAAAGGCCCCCCAAAGCGGTATTATTCAGGGTGGGAAGTCATGCGCATACCTTGTCTCCGGGTACCATCTGAAGGCCGGTGACCTCGTAAAGTCGCATTAGTACGCGCAGTAACACTCCCCTATCTCGTTTGGCGGCCTCTTTGTGAGACATTACTGTCTCAAAAAAAGTAACCGCTGCCCCCCAGATATTGTTGCTTTACATAGCTTTCACCAGAGAAACCAGAGCGAGTTAATCGCTCCTACTTGGGTCTCGAGTTCGAAACGCTGCGGCGCCCATGCCGCGCACTCGACTAGCGTGTGAAATGCCGCGTCAGGTGCGCCTCACTGGCGGCATGCAGCCCACAATTCGACACAGATACTCATAGAAACACCCGTGTCTGGTAAGTATCTGTGTCATCCTGAAGGTCAGGGTTCCGCTTTCACGGGTAACCCATTCCATCAGCTGCGGCCTGATTGCCTCCACCGTGTAGCCGCCGGGTTCAGCTCTTGAGACCAGTATGGAGGCGGTTTCCCGCTTCCTGATCGCCTCAATTTCGACCTAGCAGAAGACCAGGCCGTGAGCGAGAGCATTCTGTCGGGAGCGTCGCACTTTCACCAGTACATCCGCCTGGAGAGGCCAAGGCGGCTCGCCTACCAAAAGTGTCGCCGCCGTCCACGACACTGTACGGTATCCTCGAATGGTCCTCACGGCCAGAACCCGCTGCGCCCGGTGCAGCAGAGTCCTATTGTGAGGGTAACATACTTGGCCCAGCCCTGTTAATGTTTATATAAATGACCTGTGTCTTTTAAATTTACCCAACTGTAGCATTTTCACTTATGCAGACGATACCGCATTTCTCATTCGTGGCACAATCTAGAATTAAACTAAAAAGAATGCTGAATTGACTTTCACCCATATTACTCATTGATTGTATTTGAATCGGATTACCTTAAATATGGTCAAAACATATTTGTCCCTTTTTCAATTAGTTCTATCTCTTTGCCATGCAATAATTTTCATATCACAGCTCATTCCTGTATTAATCCTACATCTAACTGAAACTGCCTAAGTTCATCTAGGACATCACAAATAAAATATTTAGGAATTCATATTTCAACCTCAAGTCTAAATATCTTTTGCACAGCGACTTCCCTCGTTCAGGTACCCTTTTATATATAACATATTAGAATAACGTTAAAACAGACAAAAAAAGTATACATTTCAATGCGTTCTAAATTTATGTATGAAAAACCTTTCCGCTACTCCACTCACTAAGCAGACGAGTATCGCGCTGTGTTAAGCCACTGTATTGATACAAGGCTAGAATAAAGAGATACAAGTGACGCTTGTTTGACAGGGATGTTACGTTATTACGTTTAAAGATATACACAAGTGTGAACAACCTTAACTCTGGGATAATACATTTTATTTATCGATTTATAGGGACTTTTATCAGAACGCAAATCTTCTATCTGTAAAACACTTTTATAATCTATATTACATTGTAAGAACGCACGGTAACGTTAAATACGATTCTTCCATTTATTCCCGAAAACGACACCACGATAGGGTTTGCCCCGCGGTATCTTGCAGAAAATTATTTGCTAAACGCCACTCCATGGCTATCTTTACAATAAAGTTAACAGACATTTTTTACTGTCAATCAACTTCTCATAAATTATGGTATAATTTTTTACAATAAATAAAATTACATATTATTGAATACAATGTAAGAAAACTTAACTTATTTGTATTGTATTCTACCCATAGTCTCTCAAGACTATAAGTAAAATACTGAGCCCAGATCACCGTCTTCTATGGGTAAGGTGCCCAGAAGACTGACTACGTTTCCTCGCTGGATCACCATACTGATACAGACATTTAAAAATATATTATTCACTTAAAAGATATGAGGTAAATAATAAATTAACTAATTTGTATTATTTTACGATAGAATTAGTATTGGATTCAGAATTTGCTTTTTATGTAACCAATAAGCCTTTAACTATAAGTAATTTCTTGTAGTCGGATGGCTGCCAATGATAACTGTATGTAACACAGGTTTGATCCTAGCACGGGGTCTTAGCAACCATCTGTCTTCACAGCTTGTGTTTTTTTGGACAGTTTTGTCTGTCTTTACATTTTCCTTAAGGTCAGCGCAGACAGAGAGGAATAATCCCCGCGCGGTCTCGGGATCGCGTATACTCGAGCTAGCGCGAATAACCCGTTCTGGGTTACCACTCTACAGTAAACATGGCAATTTGTCGCGAAAGTTCGTCAACGATGGTGGACTGGGATATGATTATAATTGTGCTTTTGGTGGAAGAAGAAGAAATGGAAGAACATGTTAATATAATAAGGCGTCAGAAAGTTAGACGAAGAACATGGGTCGAGGAATGTTGGAAAGAAATATATAGTTTTGGTGTATTTAATACACTGTGTACGACTTTACCATCGAAAGGAGTTTTGTTTTACGAATACTATAAAATGGATTGTGAAAAAATTCGAATGCTTGTGGATATGTTACATAGGTACTTCGGGTTAAGGTGACAACACTGAAAGTAGGGATTCCCGCGTATCTTCGAGGACACGTTTGTCAGGTTCAAGCATTTATGCACTTCATTATAATAAATTTAAAGTTTATTTTTAAGTGCGTTAGTAAAATCCTATCCGCTGCACTCCGTTCTGTCTGCGCTGACCCTTAGAACACAATTTATTGTAATAGCCATGAAATAAAGATTTTATTATGAGAAAGTTTGGATGGATGTTTGTTAATCAATCACGTAAGAACGGCTGAACGGATTTTAATGAACTTTGGCACAGATATAAATTATAGTCTGAAATAGCACATAGTAAATTTTATCCTGGAAAAATGCTTAGTTCTCGTTGGATAATATTAATGCTAACAAAAGCGCTGGCAAAAGCTAATAGTATTATAAATGCCAATGTGAGTTTATTTGTTACGCTTTCATGCTTCAAGTACTCAATCGGTGATAATGTTTACTGCATACACGTTGTCAGCGGTAATTAAACGAATTCACAAGAGATTTGGTGTGTATGTACTTTAGATAACGGTGGTTAATAAAGCAAGAGTTAATTAGACTTATTATATCAACAACAACACTCTTTATTGTACACCAACTTATGACAGTAACACATTAACATATCTGAACATTAGTGGTTAGCAAGTAGTACAATAGGCGGCCGTATTGCTTAAAGCAATCTCTTTTGCTTTTTCTCAATTGGACAAGGATCTTAATTAAAATAAATTGTTGGCGTGCAGCCTAAGACTTAATTAATGATAATATATATAATATAATGTATAATAAGATACTAATATATTTACCATATAACCATACAAAATATATATACATATAAACACAATTATAGACATAGATCAATTATTGTAGAGTGAAAACTTAATTGTGTTTTATATTTCAAAATATTAATTATTGTATGTTTCCCAAACAAATTAAATAAATAAATACAATAATTGATTAATCCAATCATTTCAATTAATCTAAATTATTATTAACATAAAAAAGTATACTTAAGAATATAAAACAGAAGTTATAAGGTATAACTTAATGCGATCGTAACTTAAGGTAATTGTTTGTATGATCATGTAATTATTTTTTTTTAACATTTCTATGAACAAACTTTACATATGTTACTAAGCCATTCAAAATTTACATTAATGTATATACACGAGTTATCTATTAATGTTTAACGTCATAACCAGTTTCGAATCTCAAACAACGCGTCAAGCTCTTGGCTAATCATCCGCATGTAATAAACGTAATGACACCCCCCCCCCTCTTTCCTAGCTTTTGAAGTAATTATAGGTACTATTAAAAATTCTGCAAATAATATTTTCAAAAAAATAAAGTAAAAGAAAAGTAATCAAGACAACATTCGTCAGTTTTTTGAAGTGCAACTTCTTTAGGTCGTTGTAGCTTGAAACGTGATGAAACGAAACAGCGACCCTAAAATAAATAATCATATAAATCTCTAGAACTAAGCCTGCGAGAGAACGAAATACAAGTTTTACATTGTGCAGCACGAGTTAGCGAGTCAACAAGACCGATGATCAAACATAGATCCAATTTGACCGAAATAAAACTGATAATAGCATTTTATACACCAAAATAGTGAAAAATGTAAATTACTTAAGAAGTTTATTTCGTGTTATATGTTAACGGGTATAAAAGGTAAAGGCACTATATTTATACGAATAAAATTTAGAGAAGAATTATCTGTGAGTAAGATATCTGAAGTTTCACTTCTATTGCGTGTAAACTGCACACCCATTTTTTTTATATAAGCCTTTCGCTTTATTTCGTCGTCAGCCATTCAGTCGATGGCTTGACGTAGGTCCCCCCACTCCTCGCCCCAGGATGGCGCTACTCATCGCTGTCCTCTGATTTCAGAGATTTACCGAGACGCGGTCTCCACTCCAAGACTCGACTGCTCCATTGGCCATCGGAACTGCGGCAGACGTGACCGACCCACTCCTACTTCACCTTGCTAATTTTGCGAGCTATGTCGGTTACCTTGACTCTCAAATTCCAATTGTATCAATAAGAGAAACTCCCAACATGCCTCGTTCCATAACCCGCTAAGCAACTTGAAACTTGTGGACCAATCCTGCTGTCAGTGAACCACGTCTCGGCCCTGTAAGTCAGGACGGGGAGGCTGCACTACTCGAAGTTTTTGTTTTCAAGGATTGGAAGGATTATTTAAAGTTGTATAATGACACTACCAAAATCGTAGACGTTTACCGTATATACGGTACTTTTCATTGCGAACAGACTGATTACACTTGACGATTTTTATTTATTACCATAACTTTAAAAAATTTACATAAAATACACTTCTCTTCGAAACACCGCTTAGAGACCGACGCTTCAAGCTCTTTTCAATAAGCTTTTATGCATAGTAAATGGATGTCTAAGCGATATACGCGAAAGCTTCAAGGATAACACATGCTTTACCCGAGGAACATTATAAGGTTAAGAAAATTTGAATCACAAACGTGTTTAGTGTTTCGAAGTTACACACAAAGTTGTTTCGAGATTGTAGTCAATCTCGGGCGCGAAAGTCATCTCAGACCAGACATCCTTTTGCGTATTATGGATGCTTATAGTACGGCGAGTTTATATGGGATTTTTATTTAATTTCCTACAAGTTGTTGTACCAGTGGTATTGCTGAATTTTTTATTTAATTATATATAAATGGTTTTAAAAGATAAAGTTAACAGAAAGAAAAGAATCAGTAAGAAAGTCTTATCGCTATTAACGATATCTTCCAGACAACCTTTAGAAACTTTAGATGGACAGGAAATTAGAACAGAACAGAGGATTTTAACATAAAAGACAGAACAGAACATATACAATATAGATAAAATTAATTATTTAATTTAAATAAATATAAAGCGAGAAAAAATAATAAAGACAATTGCTGTTGATGAATCCTTAAATTGTGCTATTTAATGACAGGTAATAATCCTTCACATGTCTAATTAAAAATAGACTGTGACTTGGCTAGCTTAATATCAACAACAGACAGCGCGCTCCAAAGCCGAACTGAGTGGACTGTGAACGATTTGTCATAAAAGCTTGTTGTATGCAGAGAAGGTTTTAACAAGTTTTCCGAGGATCTGAGAGATTCAGTTACCGGATAAAAGGTAATGAAATTGTTCCTTGAGGTATACAGGAGTCTGGGGGCTAAATAATGAATTATACAGAAAATACAGTAATAGAGCATTCCAGTAAAGTCGTTTTTGAAGCCACTTGAGTTTGGCCCTAAATTTCGAAACAATCATATTTACCAAACCAAATATGAATCATATCCAAAGCTTTGAATTTTATATTTTTGCCTTCCAGTGAGATCAAGATAGCTGATATCAGCGTAATCTAGAATGCGTAGGAGAAGAGATTGTACAAGTACCTGCAGTTTTAGTCTCATGAGGAAGGATATTACGTCTTCGAAGTGCAGCAACAGATGCAAACATTGTTGTATTGACTTTCTAAATTTTGGGGCTTCAGGAAAAGAAACTGTCAACACAAACATACAGATTTATTTTAACTTTGACGCTAAAAGTTACAGCAACTTTATCGCAGATAATCTGCGGCATCCTTTTTCCGGAAACTTTTTTGAGCTACCCGATAAAATTATCTGTGTTTTTGAAGGATTCAAATAAATCAAAGACTTACTACAATTTGATATATTCCGTAAATCCTGTTTAGTCAATTGCTTCAGCAGGTCTGTCAACATTGGCAAGCCTGTAAATTTGGAGATCATCTACGTAAAGGTGGTAGAAGCATTGAAGTTTTTTGGAAACAGAGTTTATAAACATGGTGAAAATCAAAGGAGATGATAATTCGTCACCCTGTGGTAAACCGGCAGAAGTATCACACCAAGTGGAATATGTATGTTCAATACAAATACGTTGCCGGCGCCCAAACAGTTAACTTCGAAACCACTCAATTACAAATAGAGATATATTAAATGGGCATATCCCAAGCTATGTTGAAGTCCACAGCGTTGAAAGCATTACTAAGGTGTCATAATGTAGGAATAGTTATATTGCCCAGCTCCATAGCAAGGCGGATATCTTATGTAACTTTAACTAAGGCAGTGGTGGAGCTATGACCGGGGTGGAAGTCAGATTTTAAAGGATTCAAAAGGGTATTACTGTTAAGGAAAATAGTACCCTGGCTGTGGATTAGGCGTTCAAGAACTTTGAACAGAAAATGTAGTATATAAATTGGTCTACATTCCCAAAAGGAGGATAGATTGGTTTTGGGATCTGGATAATTTGGGCTGCTTTGTATTAGGACAGATGCTGCTAGAAATGGAGTAGTTAAAAATATAAGTAACGATAGGAAGTATAATGTTCAGGAGGTGCCGAATCGTTTTACAACTCAGAGTATCATTACGCACTGCCTTAGATGTAATAGATAATACGCTCTTAAGCTGCTGAGCATAAGAGATAGTGATACAGTAATAATATATACACGAATAAAAAACGTAAGCGCCAATAAATGTATGGCCCTTCGACCTTTTGCTCGCAGGGCACTAGTTTCTCAAAAGTAGGCTATGGGCAATCGAGTCGTATTAAGTCCACGCCACTGCTATATATAAACCTTCAGTGAAAAGTAACTAGCTAATGGTGAGATCCTCTTATAAAGCCCCTTCGTGGTTTAAAAGACGTTAGAGGACATATACACACGCGCAAAGCAGCTCTGCTTAATACCATATAAACAAGGCTGAACAAAATCTAGTGTTTTAATGAATAAAGAGATTATACATTGTTTGTTGTATTTTATATGACAAAGAGATCGCGTGTTCAATATGACATGTAGGAACTTGTTAAAAAGTAAATAAAGCTCTCCATGCTGTTGTCACTGTAGTTCAAACAGTGGCAAAAGCTTAATTAAAAAGTTGTGCAGTCAAAAGCCGGACCTACCTATGTGATGTCACTTTGATACCAAGGCAGTGTTTAATTTTATTTTATTGCAACAGTAAAGTCCGATTTTTTAATCACCATATAATTTAACTTTTTAATTCACTTAGGTTATAATTTACTCCACCAATAACTTTTATCTGATGACTGAAACGTCGGCCCTAAGCCGAAGTTAGACGTATTAATTTTTGTATTTCAATTTGTATAAAAATAAGACAAACTTTATAAAAGTTTCATAACTGACTTATTTTTTTTTTTATTTTTTTTATAATCATTTAGAACGAAGTCCTTTTACGCGGCTTACTCTAATGCCTAGCAAACATCGACACGTAAGGACAAAGCGTTGTCTCCTACACCCGTCTTTTGACGAAACTTCGTTCCTGACGGGAGTCAAACGATCCGCAAATTTTAGCCTTTTTCGTTTTAAATAGACCGATATCAGGGTATAAAGTAGAAAATATTGTGTTAGAGGTATCAAACTTTTAAATTATTAAGTGGAAAACTCTGTAAACAAAGGTTCAGCTTTAAAAATGTTTTCAATTAAAATTAATTTAAGCAATGTCCGTTAAATAGTTTTTTAAGGCATAAAGTGTTGTCGAATAAATTATTTTTTATGGTTGTATAGTAAAAAAACAAAAACAGCAATTATCAAATGTAAGGTATACGCATTTCCTTGAAGCAACGGTTCTTTAACGGAACTTTCCGCCGCGACTTTTCGATGCCCCTACGAAACAGGGTCATTTAAGAAGGATATCATAACATTTCTTCAAGCTTGGCAACACCCTTGATGTTCCATCAGGGGGGCTGTTTGCGTATTTACCAAGTTATGGTACTTATAAAATCCCTTTAAAAAAAATTAGTTCGAGATCTCTTTTTTAACTTTTATGAGTTATTTTATACACATTGAAATAGGTGATCAGAGGGCTGGTGCTTACCTCGGCCAATGGATCAGTATAGCGATCCAGCGAGGAAACCAACCCAGCCTTCTGGGCACCTTACCCATAGAAGACGGTGATTTAGGCTCAGGATTCTACTTATAGTATTGAAGGACTATGAGTAGAATATAATACGAATAAGTTAAGTTTTCGTGTATTGTATTCGGTTATATGTAATTAAATTATTATTCTTGTAAAAATGAAATTTAATAAATTATAATTGAAATAAAATTGAACATGCCTAATTTAGACTTGACAGACAAGACAAATTTATTAGGCTTCCGTCATAGAGCATACATATATATCTATGACTATATCAATAAGTACATTAATGTTATAGAAAAGCTTCCGTTTTTGTCATTTAATTACAGAACCCTACATAGATATTTTGTATGATATATTATACTTAGTCCAGCCGTAAGTTGTGTTACAAATGAAAATGCATTTTTTTTAAATGAAGTAATGTGTATTACATTAAAATTTGTACCTACATATTTATTAAAGTCTCAGCAAAAAATGAAAAAATATTCTATTCGAAATGACTGCCTTTGGCTTTTATACAGGCCTTTAATCTATTTGGCCACGAATCTATGGATATACGCACTGTTTCCAAGGAAAATTTCGTCACTGCTTACTCCAAAAATTTTTTAAAAGACTCAATGTCGCCGTGTCGTTTAGAGCAGGCCATGTCCTCTAAAATGGACCATAATTTGAAGTTCAAAGGGTTGAGGTCTGGGCTAGATGAGGGCCAGTCTTCAGCTCTTATAAAGTCCGGAACGTTGGTTTCGAGCGAGGCTTGGCTAGTTCTTGCCTTGTGACCAAGTGCAGATTCCTGCTGGAAAGTCCAAGGTATATTTTTTAAAAGCGCATTGCTGAGAGGTTTCACAGCATGATCCAAGACCGTATCTTGATACGTTTTGGCTGACGTTTTTACTCCTTTTTCACAAAAAAGTAGTTTTGTGACTTCTTGATAAGACACGCCCCACCAAACCATCACTGACGCAGGATGATGACCACGTTGTACCTCTCCGACCACTTGACCAGACTTCTTTAAAACCGTGAGCTCATACTTTATCATTTTGCTTAATATAGTGTTCTTCAATCGTGAATTTTTTTTCATCGGTAAAGAGGATATTTCTGTGTTTTCCACCTGCGTATTGCGACAGAAGGCGTTTTAATCAATCCACTCTCTTTAATTGTAAAGATTGATTTAGGGGATGTCCGTATATCGACGATAAGCACCGAGCTTCAGGTCTTGTTTTATAATACGCGACAGAGTCGTAGCCGGAATCTCCATTCCTTGCGATAAGATTTTTTGCTTCCTAATGGGGTTTCGACGCATTCTGGCTTTAACAGCATTAGCACAGCCTTTATAGTTCTAACAGCACGCAGCCGCCCCGGTCCTTTCTGGTCTTCGACAGACGAAGTGCGCTTCTATCTGTTGATAGTACGATATACGAACATACGGCTGATACCAAGCTTTCGAAGTGTCTGAAATATGACCGACGGCTCCATACCCACTTTGTGCAAAGCGATCACTGCAATCCTATTTTCTTTAATACCCTATTCCATATTGTAATTTGATAATGAACCCGAAAAGAATTATGTGAAATGGCGCAAAATGGAAAGAAGTTTTTAAAATAATATATATGTGTTCCAAATTCAAAATAATTAAAAAGTTGAAAAAAAGAAAAGTTATTATGTAACAGTATTTATGGCCAGACTAGTTATATATATATTACATTAAAAAAGCCTTCAAATGTTGCTTCTAGAGCGTCCCCCTATTTCATGAGGTCAATGGGTCGAGAACATTATTGACGTTTAAGAACCTTCTCAAAAACACTACTATTTTGTTTTTGTGTGTTTGAGTGGGTTCCCTGATGGTTTAGATTTACAGTTAGAACTGGTTGGTGACGCTGAGATCGGGTTCTAGAATAGTCCTAATCAGCGGAGCTATTTTGGTGATTTTGCTTTTGTGTGTTTGAGTGGGTTCCCGGATGACTTAGATTTGCAATTAGAACAGGTTGGTGGCGATGTGATCGGGTTCTAGAATCCTCCTGATCACCTAGACCGATCTTGAACCGATTTTGTTTTTGTATCATGAAACAAAGTCTTTTAGGAATTCAGAAAATAGGCTGTACGAAGTTTGCCGGGTCAGATAGTAATATTATAAAATTCTAAACATGCTGTCTCTTTATATTAACGGTATTAAAAACAAACAACTAGAATAAAATATATAAATAACGAAGAACACGATGCATTTTTTTCTGGTCTATTTGTCGGTTTGTCTGTTTGCTCGGGATTCACTTAAAAACTATTGGGTCGATTTTGATGCGGCTTTCGCTGATCGACAACGAATTCTTAGACTTAAAATCTGTGCTACTGCTTAACCTAGGAATCTCGCGAATATTTTTGTGAGAATGATTTAAAATGACCAGATTTAAAATAAGTCGAAGTTCATTGTGATGAAATGTGTGACGTTTTTTATACTGGGAATCCTGCAGGAATTTTCCCGGGAGCAGTTTTTAATTGTTCACGTGCATAAAAATTAGTTTGTTCCGACACAGTTTTCACTAGAACAATGGCTAACATTTTTTTTATGTACTTTGTGTCCCGAGAACCCCGCAGTAATTTCAAATCAAGCTTGGACGAAGTCGCGGACATATCGTAGTATGTATAATTTCATATCTATTCTATTTTCGTTTGGAATAGCGCCAACGCACAGACATTGATTTTGCCAATGACACAATAAGGAATAAAACGACAAGTAATGGAGTGTAAATTCATATCTATAGAAGTGATTATAGAAGCATTGACCCACATTGACACATTTTCTCTCATCACATCAAGTATACGAACGTTTATGCAACCCTCAGTGAGAGTTTATGAGTATATGTTTGTGCCGTTTGCTGTCGAGACCCTTGGACCGTGGGGTCCTGAGGCCATGAGCCTCTACCAAAATTTGTCGAAACGACTCATTGACTCTTCACAGTGATCAGAAGGCTGGTGCCTACCTCGGCCAACGGATCAATATGGCGATCCAGCGAGAAAACGTAGTCAGCCTTCTGGGCACCTTACCCATAGAAGACGGTGATCTGGGCTCAGTATTCTACTTATAGTCTTGAGGGACTATGGGTAGAATACAATACAAATACGATAAGTTTTCTTACATTGTATTCAATAGTATGTAATTTTATAATTGTTCAAGGTATTAAATTATTTTCTTTTATTATATATATATATATATATATATATATATATATATATATATATATATATATATATATATAAGTATACGTATCTATAGGTTATTTTGTAATCAATAAGTGGTCAATTATGTGCTTAAAGCTTTTTTTTAGTTGAATTCTTATAAGGAGTATATTTTCGATTTGTAATTTGGATATATTTTTGATTCCGAGTCAGAGTTCCGATGATACAGTAGAATATTTTGTTATGGTAACATGTCATTAAAAACCAACACAACATGTTTAAGCAGTTTTTCAGCCCTTTATTTATTTTGAACCGATTTTGATAGTTCTTTTTGCGGTGAATTTAGTACAGCTTTAGGATAGTTTCATATAAATTTCATTATTATTGGATGCCATATACATAACTTAAAGAGCAAAAATAAAAAATCTAACAAAAAGAAACCGACCGCAAGAATAACTAAAAAACCACAAAATATTATTTGCTCCAACATTTAGAACCCGGTGCCAAGTAAAAAAAAAAAAACATCAACAACAAATTTGGAAAATATAGCAATTTTTATGTTTTTGTTCGCACCGAATCTATTATAGAATGTGGAATATATTATAGTTTTTGATTTTTATATACTTTTGTGATCAGTTTCGTTTTTACTAGAAATGTTTTATTACTGGTAAGTTTTTAGTATACATATATAGATATATCTTTATGAAATGCTAACAGGGCCTCGAAACCATACATATTAAATGTAGTAAGTATAAAAGTATTTGGCATGTATTATGAAAATTTCAGTATTTCACCGCCTGTGCTATATTTTTAACACAACAATTGAAAACTATACAAGGCGGTAGACTAGTTTTTGGCTACACGGAGATATTGGTAGAATATAGACATTACTTAAAGTTTAATGACAAATTATAACCAGCACTAAGGCATGTAAGTAGATAATATGAGAACCGGCTATATTCTATTTACTGTTGAGCTAAACGATAAGAAATAGTTTGTGCTGCCAAGTTACTTCTGAAAGTACAGTTTTTTTACATTGATATGCTTAATTAAATATACATGCTAATGGTCTTATACTAAATGCCACATACTGTCTCTTACTGCCACATAGCTTGCATAATATAAGGGAAATATTAAAACAATAAGGCTACTACGCTAGTGAAATTTTTAAAAAAATGTTTTTTTTTAATGAATCTGGAGTCATGATGTACATGTCTTATACTGTTCATTTTATTATATAACCTGCATATACGAGGATTAGGCAAGCTAAAACCAAGAGCTGTTTTGCGCAACGACGCACGGTACAAAGTGCTTGTTATCGTACTTACTTTATGGCCATCATTAGTGTCGAACTAATCCGCGTTTTTATTTCATTGCGTCTGCATTGCACTGCGAATTAGCTCAGCGAACGCGGCCCCTTTGTCGGTATTATACAGTTTAGTATAAAACAATGCCCGAACGGAGGAGTGGGGCAGTCAAGCGACGATTACGATACTATCTAGACGTGTGTAGTACTTTCGATTAGCGATATAGTGACGGACTTTTCGTGTGTAATTGAATCGAGCACTTTATACAGTGTGAATTGGTTGCATCCAGTTTTACTTGTACCTGTTTTATACGTGTTTATACAGTTCTAATGAACTCTATAGTAATTCCGACGGCATTTATTTTCATTCGAGTCCTGTAGCCCGTAACAATATGATAACGTGGAATCCTAGTTCTATTTCATTTAAACCAAATGTATGGGGCTGCGTTAAACTCGAATCATCATAATACACCGCAGTGCAGCGTTTTGTTACTTAACTTAAAGGTGAACGAACTTACCATTTAAACAACATTGAGAATATCGAATCTAGCGCTCCCGCCTTAACATATAAACATGTTGGCTCAAACACCGAAACTCACATCAACGAATAAATCACAAATAACACATCACTTTAAAACTTTTTCATATATTTTTCACTTTGAAATTTTCACTCTATTACACTCAATAACACTCACGTAAAAACTTTTTTCTTTTTTCAATCATAAAACGAAAAAAGCCGACCCTGCTGGTCTACACCGAAACCGAGTGCCGCACTACAGTATTTTGAAAGGGAAGTGTTTCTAATTTTACATTTGTCGATGTTAATTCAACCTTGAAGGTTATTTCTGTTGTTACTTAAAAGAGATGTTGCATTAAATCGATTTTATTTCTTATTTTTTTGTTTAATGTCAAAATTGCTCAAGATTAAAATGATTATACCTGCTTTATGGCCTCTATTATTCTTGTTGATATTTAATATTTTTATTTCGTACAAATTAAAAAAAAAATACGTTATCTTCAGGAAAAATAATACCTGTAAAATGGATTAATTTCTACATTTATAATTTGTGTATTGTTTACAGAGATTTAATAGTTAAACAATATCATCAACTAAGTCACACAGTGAAACAACAGTACAGTGAAAGAGCTCTATTAGCACATTTTCAAAAAAAAAAATCTTCTTTTATTTGTAGTAGTAATCTAAACTGTGTCCGTTATTTATTATGTACCTAATTATTATTAATATAAACTACTAAATGTTTGATAAAAATTAAATTCTTATTTTAAATTTTAACCTGGTCTGAATAGGATTTATTTTGCTTTTTTCCTATTTATTCTATAAAATATAATATAATTACATTTTGTTATATACACATTCTTAAGTAAAATCGACTATATAAGCCACATGTAAGCATATGAGTGTTTCTATAGAAAGAACTTCAATGCGTATATACGGCCGTTGCTGTAATTGGAATGAGTTAATACAATTTCTTTAAATCTCTTCATCTGTACCATATTCTTATTACATATATTCTTATTCTTAGAACATGAAAGTCAAATACGAATTTGAAAGATTGCCTTCACCTATTATATAATTAATAGTACGAATCTTAAATACATTTTATAAATATTTATACAATTACTAAGTTTGAGTTTTGCGTTACCTAGTTAATTTGAAACCTCCACTCATATATCTTTACCAGTTCAATATCGCTATGCGATATGTATACATAACCTAGGACACATCTTAGGTTTAAAGATTGAAGTTATTATTGTTATAAATTGACTTAGCCCTTTAGATTGAGCCATATAACAAATGTATTTTATTCTTTATTTATATAGTTTTGACTATTGTTTAGTCTTTAACTTATTATATACTAGCTTATATGCCTATTTTCACTTAAGGCTAACTTAACAACATTATTTTCAGTGGTATTTTACATTATTACTTATATAATCAGATTTTGCTGAAATAATATCTACTGGATTTCTCATTATTAACCTTCTTTTTGTTATATTAATAAAATTAGTATATAATGTTCAATGTGTATAATATAATACCATTTAAGTTATATTTGACAAAGAGTGCTAAATAATTAGTCATGAGCGTTGAATACATTAGTACTAACGCGGAACACAGCTTTTTGCTGTCTATAAACATTGATACAACGAATTATCCTGTTTGTGTAAAGTAAAAAAATATTGGTGCAGGCCTCTTCGCTTTGTCGATAAAAAGTATCGACAACGAAAGAATCCTGACTAGAACAGCGCGCGCACCTAGCAACCCCACTTCTTTACCCTACTCAGATTTGACAACAAATAACCACATGGCTAAATTCGTATATACATCAATCATATCATAAAGTAAAACGGATTTATCAGTTACAGTTCAGGATAAATTTTACACCAAACATCACAGTAATATCAATATAAAATCAATTCCGTGAAAACTTAATGTGGCTAATTGTGGGTCATTCCTCTTTAAAGCATCACTAATCTGCTGAGGTGCTCGACCTGCCTATAATAACGTCAAACTCATGATTTCTTTAATAGAATAACTGACACAATGGAGGTGATAAATTTCCGTCTGTCAGTAAGCTCACGTGATCTTGATCTGCTGAAAATTTGTATGTACAGTGAAAATAAAATAAATAAAAGACTAAAACAAATCCATTAATTATTTATACAAACATAAAACAATGGAATATGATGATGATGACTTAAATTTTAGTTTTATTAGTCCAATCTTATTTTTATGCTACAGTAACAGCATACAATAACCACTTAACGTTTATCGTGTAAATAACACAAGGAAAATGTAAATAATAGTAGTAGTATAGTTTTAAATTGCTATTTAACCAGGCCATTGACCTATTAACCGCGAAAAAACATCGACAATAGGTCAAAGCGGTACTAAGACGGCGCGCGCAATTCGTAACAAGTCCCCTACCACTACAGGTTTTTACAACAAATCACTCGTTTAAATGTCACATTAGTATTTCATTTGCATTGCTGTTAGATCACGGTATTAATTATTCGGTTTATACGTTAATTGAATTAGTTACCACTAATTTCAGTATGATGGAAAGAAATTTCAAAAGTGTTCCATTTAGAACGCTGTGTTCATTGAAATGTTATTTTTATTAAATAGACCCGATATCGATATATTATATGTTGATAGGCTATTACGTCACTAAAGTCCAGTTTTTTGTTTATCTCCTGTTTTATAAATAGTTTGTTAGTTACATTCTCTAAGTCCAGTTCTATCCGTGCAGGAACGGAGAAAGAATACAAATTCCTGCGGCCGGGCGGCCTGTCGTAAGAGGCGACAAAACAACCCACAGCCAGGTGGTAGGGCATTTGCCCGACTGGATGGCTACCACCCCTGGTCTAAAGTATGTCGCCATAACAACCCTTAGTTGTGTTCAGGCATTAGTGACCAGGCTCCAGTCTCCTTCAAGAGAGCAGCAGCGCATTAGTAGTACCTTTGGTGTTACAAATGTCCATAGGCGATGGTAACCGCTATCCATCAAGTGGGCCGTCTGCCTGTCTGCTGAACTCCTTCAATTAAAAAAAAAAGCCCAACATTGAGTTTGTTAGGCAGTTGACTAATAGTAGTAGTAACAAAATAATTTTTCCCTACTTCTCTTTCCATGCTACTAATTAACTACTTAATGGATTTTCTTTGAACCAACATTCTTTAAATTATCTTTACGAATCCACAATTTAATTATAAGTTGTATAAGACATTGAATCGATTTTGCAAAAAATATTCCAAGTATAATAAGTGATTTTAGAATACATTCAAAATTAGGCGAATATGAAGAAAATTTTAACGGGTTTTACCAAAATTTTTAGGGTATTAATGAATTACGAAACCTTAAAATACCTTTGATAGCCAGGTGAATTTTAATTTAAAAGAATTTGCACAGCGAATTTGCACTGTCACCCACCGAGGAAATTCAGCCAGCTTTCTAAGCACATCTCTCTGCCAGCAATGTATAATATACACATTCGATTAGCTTATTTTTTCAGTCCACTTTTATTGTAATATATTTTAATATTCAGTTTGCATGCATAAGAATACCGTTTTTAAATAAGTACTATAATGAGTGATGCTATTTTCCGGGATTCGATCCCGCTATGGTAAGTGAACGGTGGCTCATAGTAGTTCTATATTGTGTAATAGTAGGTCATGTGGGCTGGGGTATAGGTTCATAGTTTATTTTTTTTATTTTTTTTTATTGCAGGAGATCAGCAGACAGGCAGACGGCCCACTTGATGGACAGCGGTTACCATCGCCTATGGACATTTGCACCACCAAAGGTGCTACGAATGCGCTGCTGCTCTCTTTAGGGAGCCTGGAACCTGGTCACTAATGCCGGAACACAACACAGGGTTATTATGGCGGCATACTCTAGACCAGGGGTGGTCGCCATCCAGTCGGGCAAATGCCGTACCACCTGGCTGTGGGTTGTTTTGTCGCCTCTTACGACAGGCCGCCGGGCCGCAGGAAATTGTATTCTTTCTCCGTTCCTGCACGGATAAAGTTTATAGTAAAACTATATTGTTGTATTGATAATATGTGACACAGCCCTTATATACTATAGACAGTGAGACAACCCTTATATACTATATTCAAACTTCCCTTTGCCACGGGCAGCACGCGTTAATTAAACTCTCGCTGGCCCCTTTCAAAGACAATTTTAGTGCATTGAAAACGGTGTAAAACAATATACTATACAGAGTGTGATTATGCTTACATACTGCACCACTTTTGACAGATCCTTTGTCTCCTATACACCACAAACTCTGACATTATAAATGTACTGATATAATATGACTGATCTGATCTATCTATAATACTGTTACATACCGACAAAGACCGTACACTTGCATATTGTAAAAACGAATTCTTTTAATAAAACTACGTTTTAACGGTTTTAATCGCGGTAATTTATTTTATTTAGGTTTATCCGACGTTTCGGCCGCTTTTCAGTTGCCGTGGTCACGAAAGACAAAGATGCCATTTGTCAAACGTGTATTGTCAAAGTTTTTATTCAGCCTACCGCCAACTTGTTCATTTTAATTATTTAGTTTTAATTTTGTTTATGGATATTATTTACTCTATGGGAGCCTAATCTAATTTACCACCGCTTCACAACATGTTGTGGCTTGAAGAGAAGAAGCGGCGCAAGAAACTCTTCAGCAAACATGCCTAGTTCTAAAAATTTTTTTATATAATATTAAAATGAGTGGAAGGAAAAAAATAAAAGAAATTATCAGTCAAGTCGGTTTGTTTCGTTGCACTCAGAAAGTACTGTAATATCAAATTTACTATGGAACTAGAGGCAAACCATAAATTAGCTTTCCTTGATGTGCTCATCCTAAGGAATTCTGACAATACTCTTGGCCATACGGTGTATAGGAAACCTACCCATACAGATAAATACCTTAATGGTTCGTCTCACCACCATCCTAGTCAGTTAGCTACCGTGGGCAAATCTTTGTTTCAGAGAGCACATAAAATCTGTGACGGGAACCACGTGGCTGGAGAGCTTCAGCACGTCAAGCGAGTCTTACAACGCAATCAGCTGAAGACCCCACACCAACGTCACAAAGGCCCCAAACCACCTTCACTTGAGCGGTGCCCTGTTACCCTACCCTACATCAAGGGGGTCACAGACAGAATTGGTCACATCCTCAGGCGAGCTTCAATCAAAACATATTTCAAGCCGCATAAAAAGATAACCCAATTTTTGAGACCTGTGAAATGCAATATCCCACTCCCGGATGCAGGTGTTTACAAGCTCGATTGTGAATGTGGATTATCATACATTGGGCAAACAAAGAGGAGCATAAAAACACGGGTAAAAGAACACATTGCTGACATGAAACACACAAGGTCTACGAAGTCTGCGATCAGTGAACACACGCTGGATAAACCCAACCATTACATCAGATTCGATAACCCGCAAATCCTCGCGAAAGAGAATCGTTTCATACCAAGAATGATGCGTGAGGCTATTGAAATCAAAAAACACCCACATTTCATTAGAGAAGATGGTTGGCCGGTACCACCTGTTTGAGATCCAATCATCAAAACTATTAAGACCCAAACCCAGCAAAAACCAACTGCCAGACCTCAAGACACTGTGAGCTCTTTCTGCGTGCAACGAAACAAACCGACTTGACTGATAATTTCTTTTATTTTTTTCCTTCCACTCATTTTAATATTATATAAAAAAAATTTTAGAACTAGGCATGTTTGCTGAAGAGTTTCTTGCGCCGCTTCTTCTCTTCAAGCCACAACATGTTGTGAAGCGGTGGTAAATTAGATTAGGCTCCCATAGAGTAAATAATATCCATAAACAAAATTAAAACTAAATAATTAAAATGAACAAGTTGGCGGTAGGCTGAATAAAAACTTTGACAATACACGTTTGACAAATGTCATCTTTGTCTTCCGTGACCACGGCAACTGAAAAGCGGCCGAAACGTCGGATAAACCTAAATAAAATAAATTAACGCGATTAAAACCGTTAAAACGTAGTTTTATTATGTGTACAAGTCGCGAAAACTTAAGAAAATATTACGAATTCTGTTATTTACTTCGTGTTTAAACTTTAAAAACATCTATTATTATCGTACTTATTTTATGGCTGTAATTAGTTCGAATGAATTAATCCTTGTTTTTATTGCATTGCGTCGAAGCTTGCTAGCTGTGCCTAAACGGGAGCCCCTTTATCGGTATTATACAGTTAAATATAAAACAATGCCCGAACAGTGGGCAGTCAAGCGATGACTACGATACTAGAAAGACGTATAGTACTTTCGATTAGCGACATAGTGACGGACTTTGCGCGTGTTGAAGTGCATTGAATCGTGCAGTGTGAACTGATTGCATCCTGTTTTATTTTATACTTGTTTTATACATGTTTGTACAATTCTAATAAACTCTATAGTAATTCCAACGGCATTTATTTTAATTCGAGTCCTGTAGCTCGTAACAATACTATAAAATTCTAAACATGCCGTGTCTGTATATTAAAGCTGTTAAAAAAAAGCAACTGGAATACACTGTATAAACGATGGAGAACTCAATGCATTTTTTCATATTTCTTGTCTGCTTATCTAGTTGTCGGTTTGTTCAGGATGCACGCAAAAACTGCTGGATCGATTACGATGCAGTTTTCACTGATCGATAGCAAATTGTTATTTGCGCTACTTTTTATCCCGGGAATACCGCGGGAACTTTTCCGGGAGCGGTTTGTAGTAGATCGGGTGCTTAAATATTAGCTTATTTCGACACAGTTTTCACTAAAATAATAACATTCTTTTTTAAATGCTGTATCCCTGGAATTTCAATACAAGCGTCGACAAAGTCGCTAGCATACCCTAGTTATTAATAAGTACATTTATATATAATAAACTAAAATAGAAATAACACGAATTTCATTAAATCAGAAACATAATATATTGTAGACAACAATGTAGTGAAATAAATTGTTAATATTTCAAAATAGAAGCGATTACGTCCTCTTCAAAGAGAAAGAGGATACTTATTTTGTATTTAGCAGAAATGTGAAGTGTACTTCAAATTTCTATACTTATAACAATGTTTAATAATATTTAGATATTTTCTCAACAGTTATGTTATTCTTTAGTATTTATGTAGATATTTTTCCCGTGAGCAAACATAGCATTGCCAGGTGTGGTGTTCATATACTCATACTGCCCATTCCCTTCGCCGTTTCCCTGGATGTTACCGTGCAACTGGGCATAATTGAAACGAAGATATTTAAAAATGAGTGATTTTAGTTAGTTCTTTTAGCATAGTCCTCATAACCCTAACGTTAGATTCCCATTGCGTTTAGAGCCCAAGGTACGCTTTCTTACTTTTTCTTCACCACGTCATGCGTTCTGCCGCATACCTATCCGTCAGTCCTTATCCGTGCTGGAACGGAGAAAGAATACAATTGCTGCGGCAAGGCGATCTATCGTAAGAGGCGATAAAACAACCCACAGCCAGGTGGTAGGGCATTTTCCCGACTGGATGGCTACCAGTATGTCGCCATAATAGCCTTGAATTGTGTTCCGGTATTAGTGACCAGGTTCCAGTCTCCCTTAAGAGAGCAGCAGCGCATTTGTAACGACTTTAGAGTTAGCCTTTCTGCTGAACTCCAGTAATAAAAAAATACCTTATCCTGACATCTGTATCAATGTATGTCACTATTCCCAAGCCAGCATTCCTGGGCCTGATCCTTGCCTGGGACCTGGCGAAAACGCGTGACTAATTTTTTTTATTTTATAGGTTCGCATTCGAGTGATCTTCTATTGGATTTCATGCGGAAATGGAGCAAACTTACCTGGAAGATAACTGTTTACGTAATATTTGAAAACACCTAAATTGCGTGTTTCAGGAAAATGTAATTGAGGACAGTCAGGAGATTTACTCCACAGCGGCTTGTGTTTTAAAGGTGGAAGCTAAGCGCTTCATACGCTTAGTTGATATTTCTACCATATAACGGTGGAGTGAGTCCATAAGTTTGTATGTCCGGTGATAAAAAGGTGGGGGAGAAAATATTTCGTGCAATCCTAAGACAGACTCGCCGAAATGTTGTACCCTATAAAATGCCAACAAATATTAAAATATTTGCAGCAGTGATAGACCGTAGCTTAGATTTATAAGTAGAGTAGGGCGGAGCTAGTAGAGCATTTTTCACTTAATTTGTGATAGCTCCAAAATGAGACGTCAGAACAGTTTATAACGTATCTTGATAAATAGCTATTTTAAACCTACTTAAAAGTGTCCGTAGAAATTAATTTCTAATAATTAGGGTTTCTTTTTCTCTTCTCTCTAATTTCTAATAAAAAGCCACAACCGTACAGTGAAGAATAATGTGGTGAGAAGCGTTGGATAATTTGGAATGATACGACTGTCTATATAGAATGATTTCGCCGGAATACTCACATCCTTGCTCTTCTCTATAGTATTTTATTTGTCCCTAGTACTCCTGATTACCTCAAACAAAGTTTTGAATTTCTTTCTTGCTCTCATAATCTACGCCCTTCTACCAAACTTAAATTGAACACTCCTGCGCATAACTCAAGTTTTTATAACAATTCTTTTACAGTTAAGGCTATACAGCTCTGGAACGCGCTTCCTGTTACAATTAGACAAGCAAAATCGCTAGCGATATTTAAAACTATGATTAAAAAATACTATCTGTCTTTGGTATATGATTTTTAAATTCACTTATAAATATTTATATATTTTGTAGATATGTATTTGTATGGTATGTATATTAAGTATATATCTATGTAATATATAAAATTTCTTCATATATGTATATATATCCTGTATGTATTTATTATTAAAATGTAAGTAGTTCGTACTATATGTTACGTATACCACCATCGTCATTATCATCTCAATTCATTCCTGGGGTTGTCTGGAAGAGATCGCTTTTTAGCGATAAGACCGCCCTTTGTACATAACTAGATATAATTTTAGTCTTAAGTTCATGTTTGTATTGGTGTACAATAAAGAGTTATCTATCTATCTATCTAATGATCTTTAATGAGTAAATTAATATTATAACACACTTTACCGCACCTCCGGTGCTGTATTAAAAAAAAAGAATAGATATAATATTCTTTTTTCTTGCTTAAACTCTAAAGTGTGCCAATTTACACACAGTAAATACACAATAAAAAAAACATTAACATTTCAAAGTAAAAGTAGAAATGAAGAAAATGCAATTAAAATTACAATATTGATTTATAAACATATTTTTACATTCAATTAATCAATACAATTAAAATATAATAATAATCAAAGACATACAATATAATCTAATATATAAAATTCTCGTGTCACAGTTTTCGTTGCCATACTCCTCCGAAACGGCTTGACCGATTTTGATGAAATTTTTTGTGCTTATCCGGTATCTATGAGAATCGGCCAACATCTATTTTTCATCCCCCTAAATGTTAGGGGTAGTCCACCCCTAATTTTTTTTATTTATTTTTTAGACAAAATTTTTAATTTCTATTTTTTTATGATACAACATACAAAAATACATACAACCCTAAATTATTAACCCTCTGCGACAAACCCCTATTTTTACCGGGCAGGACGACGTCTGCCGGGACAGCTAGTAATCTATAAATTAATCTAAATAATAAAGAATAAAATGTCTACCAGTACAGCATGTCAAATATTTTTATGTCAGTTCATAAATTATTATCGTCCATGAACATGTCTATATTATACTAGAGTTTACCCCGCGGGTTAACCTCTAGTGCGTGTCTCTTGTTTATAGAGCAAGTGCACAGGTTATATTATATTAATTTTTTATGTATTTGCCCATGGAAGATTCACTTCATTTTATATCGCTAATTATACCATCCCCCGTCTATCTGTCAACAAAATAAATTACAAAACTTGACCAAAAAGGCCAAAATGGTCTAAATGACCAAATGACCACAGTGACCGACATGGCCAAAATGACGAAATAGGCAAAAACTACCAAAAAGGCCAAAATAATCAAAATGGCCAAAATGACCAAAGAGGCCAAACTGACCGACATTGCCAAAATGACCGAAAAGGCCACAGTGACCAAATAGGCCAAAATTACCAAAAAGGCCAAAATTACCAAAAAGGCCAAAATTACCAAAAAGGCCAAAATGACCATAAAGGCCAACATGACCGAATAGGCCAAAATGACCTAATAGGCAAAAACGACCAAAAAGGCCAAAATGACCATATAGGCCAAAATGACCAAAACGGCCAAAATGACCAACATGGCCAAAATGACCGAAAAGGCCAAAGTGACCGACATGGCCAAAATGAAAATTCCCTTGTCCACCCTCAGTATTTAATTTACATACGTAACGAATTTCAGCCAAATCGGTCCATTAGTTCTTCCGTAAAAGCATAACAAACAGAAAGACAAATATATTTTTATCCCGGAAACTATCCCACTTTTCGGGATAAAAAGTCTTATGTTCATTCTCGGTATCGAAAACATATATATTGAGTTTCAGCCAAATCGGTCCAGTAGTTTTTACGTGAAAACGGAACAGACAGACAGACAGAGTTACTTTCGCATTTATAATATTAATAGGGATTGGCATTTAGTGGTTAGTAACATTTTTAATAGAGTTAGTACCTATACCTGGCAGTACTCTAAGATACTTCGAAAGCTTATTATTATATCTGTCTGCATATGATGGCCTACGCACACAAATCTCTCGTTTGTCCTCATCTTTGAAAAAGCTAGTCGTAGTTATTAAAAATACAGGAGCTAATATCGGAATAAACTACTGGCCGTACCATCTAATGCTGATGAAAAACTAGTAGACATCTTCATTTCAACAATATTTTCACATTCTTGCTAATAGTTTTATTTAGTAACAAAAATTCTTGTAGAGAGCCGCAAATCGAAGTCGCTATAACTTAGTGTCATCACATGTCACTTTAGACCTGAGATTGAATACTGCTTGCTGGTGATATAGGAATATATCGTGATGAAACCTCAATAGAGATAACCGATATGTCAAACCCGCCAACTTGAACAAAAATCCCAGCAGTAAGACGTTTTCGGCTTATATAATAACGTAATATTAATTTGCTACCATCACGTCATTAAAGCGAAAAATAATATTAAATATATCATTCAAAAGTTTCATCAACGTTGCCTTTGATACATCCAATATTAACTACGGAAAATAACTTGTAAATTGCCTGATGCACGTGTAAAGGACGGCGTCAACTACAGCAGAAACGCGTCGAATGGAAGCGACTCGCATTTACTCTTACTTTGTCCATGTCTGGAGAATCGAATCGACTTGTTCATTCATCGCAACTTGTCATCATATTAAGTTCTTTGTAAGCATGGAATATTTCATCATCACAGTTTGTGAAAATTATGTAGTAATTATGTTATAACAAATACATACGTTCACTAATAATAAAAACTCACGAGTTTCATTCTTCCCATATATTCATCCGACGCTGGTTATGGTGATAATGTGGATTGTTAGATCAGTGATATGATATGATAATGATTATCGTGAGTTTTTAAACGATACCTACATAAAGATGTTTGAAGACCTAGGCAATGCTTGAAGAGCTGTGTGTCCTCCCCGTCCTGACGTACGGGGCCGAGAGATGGGCACTGATGGAAGGATTGGTCAACAAGTTTCAAGTCGTTCAACGGGCTATGGAGCGAGCTATGTTGGGTGTTTCTCTTATGGATAAAATTAGAAATGAGGATATCTGTAAGAGAACCAAGGTAACCGACATAGCTCACAAAATTAGTAAGGTGAAGTGGCAGTGGGTCGGTCACGTCTGCCGCAGGACCGATGGCCATGATGGAAAAGACGAGTTCTGGAGTGAAGACCGCGTCTCCGTAAACGTAGTGTCGGACGCCCTCCAACCCGATGGACCTGTGCAAGGTCGTCGGGACAAGTCAGAGGACAGGGATTAGTGGCGACGACTTGGGGAGGCCTACGTTCAGCAGTGGACTGCGAATGGCTGACGATGACGACAACGACTTACATAAAGAAATAAAAGATAAATGGCGCGCATCGGCTTCTCCGATAGAGGTTCGACTAAAGCGTGCTGCGTCGAATCAAATTGCATCGGTAGAGAGATTCGCTTGTAGAATATCTCGCGCGGTATATTCGATTCGGCGCGCCGCTTCCCGGCGCTAATGGAAACACTTTCATAGATATATATAAGAGGCGACTCTCTGCAATTCGATTTGACTCAGCTTGTTTGCTAGTGGATGCGATCCTTAAAAAGGGGGTAGAACTCATTGCCTAGCAACGTTAGTAGTCTCCCCAGACTAGGGTTCAATCGTAGTCGTGGGCGAGACGAATTTCCAACTAAATGACGCCCAGCGTACATCAAGTCTGTAGCCATCTATATTAAATTCAATGCATAATTTATTTTACAATGCGCGCTTCTATGGAATTCAACAAAAGATTTGGTAAAAAAAATAGTTATTTTTCTTTGAATTTCGAGTGAGAAGGTATTCTGTAGTGCGCAATCTTCTATAGGTTTCCGTAAGTTACAGCTTCTGCGCTGAATATATCACACTTATAATATTTGCAGTTCGTGCAGAGGCTGAGAACCAACACTACTCCTCTAGTTATAAGACACCTTAAATTTTATTGGCTCACTAACACGTTATTTGCATGGCACTTAAATCCATATTCATATAAAGAAAGATAAAGTTTATTTAATGAAATAATGCTCGATTTTTTGTATTGCTTTATGTCATTAAAAAAATGTTTTGACAAGTGGTGACCTGCATTTTCGACAAAGTTTTACATAATTTTGCTTGAACTGCATTGGATCAGCGATCGAAAGTGAGTCTTACCCTCTACAACTAGAACACACCACTTTCCTGTTTGCGAGACAATCTGCGAGACAAAAATAAATAAAAATTATAATTGGTGATAATAAGACATTAGGAATCAATTTTATTAATAAACAAATACTAAGAACGACCTTCTAATATACCTATTACATCCACCGTTCCAAAAGTTACTCAACCGAAGCTTCAGAGAAAGATTACTGTAAACATAGTCCCAATTAAAAGCTTTTATATGTATTTTATTTCTGAATAATTCGCCTTTGTTTTTCAGTAAAATACAGCTGCCAGTCTTTTTGCCAGATAGGGTTGGGTCGAGAATATATTTTCCATTGTTTTTATTTTATACTAATTAACTGATTTACGTAAGAATTATTTTGTTGTTTATTTTATTGAAAAGAAACAAAACGTTCATTTGCAAAACGTGACAAGCACGTATAGGCACGTATAGTATTTCCGCTTATCGTCGGCACAAGTGTAGGCCCTTGTAAGTACATTTTTTGGTGATATTATTTTCTTTGTCAAAACGTATTCCATGCACATAAAATATATTTTGATTTTTTTTTTAATTTTGACAAAAAAATTATGTCACTAAAGCTGGTGTGCGCCGAAATTTAACCGATGGTTAAACAAAAATAATCACTGTTTTTCCATACATTTTTGGCGATTATTTGATTTTAAGCATCGGTTAAAAGTCGGTGCACACCAGTTTTAGAATGTAGCTACAAAGTCCTGCACAGACGCTGAAAATATACACCATGTGCATAGGGTAAACTATTTCTTTACTCGCACGCTGTTTTGGTCAAAAGATTGTTAAATCTTAATATTTTTACTTGGTAGCCATATTGTTACGAGTATAGGGAGACTTGAATTAAAATGCTGTTGGAATTATTATAGAGTTTATTAGAATTATACAAACACGTATAAAACAGGTACAAATGTAACCGAACACAAAAAATCCAAACGTAATGCAGAAGGTAAAAACGCACAAAGTCCGTCACTAATGGATTCCCGAATTTACACACTCACCTTGATCGTAGTTGTCGCTGAACTGTGGTCTCTCTCCATCAGGCCGTCGTTTTATACCTCACAGATACAAATGTGCCCGTATCGTAGTCGACTTACTCCGCAACACCTGGTTAATGATCCAGCCGCAAGCGGCTGTAAACGATTACAATAAAACAATGGGCTTTTCTTTTGGGGCGGGGTATTAACAATGGTACATAGTTTCCCTTACATATTGCTGTGAAGTGGAGAAAAAATAGAAAATTAGGGATGGCCATCAGGCGTCATGTAACAGAGGGTGGATTTTTTAATGTGCATATTTAAGTAGAATGTTTATTCACGCCACCTATTTATTATCTATTGCTTAATCAGCTATTGTGCCTTGGCCTTATAGCGTCTTGCAACCCCCGGTTTGCGGCAAAGTAAACCAGGTAAGATTTTATTAATTTATTATTAGTTTATAGATATAATATGATTAAAAACAGAAAACATTCTTTATTGAATTAGTTCCGTTCCTTGCTTTTACATTTACTCAATTACCTGGGGTTCTCAAATACCTGTTATTCTCATACTCTCTTATACTGACTGCATGCGCCCTTTGTCACACCTCGATTTCCATGTAAGCCAAAATCAAATTTATTCTTTATCAAACTACAAAATAGTCGCGATGTACAAAGGCGAGCTTAACCCTAAAAAGAATTTTCTTCCAGCAAAACCTATGGGTCTAGTGATATTGGTAAAATCAGAGGCAGGGTTATTTACATTAAAGTTTATATGAATAAGAATATTGGTTCTTATACCTTATGTATATAAAATTTACTAAGTAAAAAAATATTTTTCATATTAAAATACATACAGATATACATACACATATATCTATACATACCTAACATATACATATTGTGACAACATAGGCCCCAACAAAGACAAATCCCATAGATCTGCAAAAGCACATTTTATTACCTGACGACATTTGATCTAATTGTAATCCTTTTACGATCGTCTTCTTTTGTTCACTTATTTATTGGCATACGTTTCTAGTTATTGTACGATCAGCACAACTGATTTATGACCCACTTTGCTAATAATTCCTTTAAAACCGTCAAATTAGTAAGGTTTATTATGTTTGTTGCACTTAGGACGTTGTAAACATTAATAAAAATGCGTCACTAGCCTCAGAACTACGCAATTTTAAACTTTGTTATCATTGTACTAGATATGTTTTAGATAAAACAGTAATGATTTGAAATAATTTGAATCTCGAACTGAAATCTGCCTTATAATTCTAACTCTTTTCATTATAGAAAAATTATTATAATTTTAAAAATAAAATGTCATTCTGAAAGTATATCAGAAGTCAAGTAAAGTCAATGAGAAAAAAATTAGAACTCAATATCTAAAAATTAAATTGTATAATGGGTAGTCTCGCAGAACAAAGAGCTCGGATTGTAGTGCTCAGTGAGGAAGGCTATGGCATTCGAGAAATATCACGAGTGTTAAATATAAGTCGGAACACAGTGAGAACATGGATCAGACGGCACGCTGAAGAGGGCATTCTGGAAGATAGACGAAAACATAATCATGGCGTTCGTCGAATAACAAACCAACAAAGTACAGATATGCAGCACCATTATGAAGAACATCCTTTTTCTCGTACCCAAGATTTCGCGGCACGTTACGACGTTTGTTTACAAACCATAAGAAATCATTTACACCGTATTGGACTGCATTACCGGCATTATGCTAAGAAAGTACACTTAACGAATGCACACAAAACTGCAAGATTAAATTTTGCACGTAATTATTTAGACTTTGACTGGACTAATACCATATTTTCAGATGAAAAATCATTTAGATCTTCTCAACATGGTCGCTTAACTTTGTGGCGTTATAACAATACGCGATACACAGAGGATCACGTAGTACCCAATCAATTATCTGGTCGAATTTCAGCTAACATGTGGGCCTGGATGGGTACCGGGGGTATAGGTGAACTTGTCCAAATTTCTCCTCGTCAAAACGCATTAAACTATGTCGATTTGTTGGAAGAATCAATGTTACCGACAGTGCGAATAGTGTACCCACTTGAAGAAGTCCCTGTATTCTCCTACGTTCACGACAATTGTCGAGTACATACCGCCAGAATTGTCTCGAACTGGTTTACCCTGCATGAAGATGAAATTACTCTAATTCCATGGCCATCTAGGTCACCAGACCTCAACCCAATAGAAAATTTATGGGGTTTGATGGTTCAAATGTGGGATAACAGAAACGAGAGGACAAAGGAAGCAATTGAGCAGCACTGTAATGAAATTTGGAATTACATGAGGGGAACCGACATCTGCAATCGTCTAATCGGGTCGATGCGTAATCGACTATTAGACGTCATTGAAAACAATGGTGCTTATACCCGGTTTTAGGTTTAAGTAAAGTAAAATGAGTGCCATTTCTAACTATGAAATACTACAACCAATTAATAAAATTAACAAACAATTTTTTTTTAATTTTCTTCCACATTAATGTTGTTAATGTTTTATTTTCTTGTGTATTTCTGCTACCTAACGTATAACGATAACCCTAATATCTAATGTTGTATATACAAAAGGTTTGGCCTGTGTCACCTTTGGCTTGTCGATTTATGACCGGTTCCGATATCTCACTATTCACTCCACCCCTGCTTTACTGTAGGTTGAATTTTGACATTGCTTGTATAGAGATTACTTCAAATTTTAATCGTTAGTAAGGCAAATAAACGGTCGGTAAGATATAGGAAACGGCACTTAATCCAACATACTTAATGACAGAGATAGTAATAGCACGTAATAGCATTTGTCAGATGTTACACGAGTATAGACGAGTCTCTCCGATCTGTTTAATACAACGTAGTCAGTAACTGTCAATGTCTAATAACATGATAACAAGTTCGTTACCAAGGAAATGTATGTTCAGGCGAATTTCAACCTAATTGTATTTCACGACTGTAAGAAAATGACCTTATGGTGGGTCATGATTCAATTTGTTTGATTGTACATAACAGCCTATTGTTCTATTGTACTTGTTTAGGGCAACTTGCATGATTAGACAGGTGTAGCGGATTACGATTACGCGCTGATTGTATCGACGTTCCTATTTGTGAATAACGACGGCTTGATGGGGAGAGGGGGCAGTTGAGCTACGACTACATTACGGGCGTCACGTGTGTACATTCGATAATCTAATAGTGACGGACGTTGCGCGTTGTATTGCATTACGACCTTCTGCATTACGTTTGGATTTGTTGTGTTCGGTTATATTTCTACCTGTGTTATACGTCCTTGTGTAGTTCTAATAAACTCTATAATAATTCTAACGGCATTTAATTTGAGTCCCGCTAACTAGTAACAACATAAAAATACATATACGTCGAATACGCGAATATGGTGTTCCAGCCGACATGAAAAGAAGATCTTTGCAGATAAGTTTGGCGGATTCAGATCTGAAATATCTAAAATTTTTATGGAGGGCGAATGAAGATCCACACTTGTTGATTGCATCCCCTGACTCGCCGTGGTGGGGAGGGTGGTGCGAACAGTTGTTTCGCATGCTAAAGGAAATTTTGCGACGATTGCTTGAAAAACTTAGAAGTGGCCTCAAGATGCGTTTTTGCCACGAGTGTGTTTTGAAAGGAAAGGATAATTTACACATCCCAATAATCGGAGTTGTATTCATAATGACATCTGAGAAGCGTTCACTTTAGCCAGAAGGCAAAGACGATGTATGCATGCAGTTGTTGTTGATGACACAAGACGAAGAGTACAAACATTTAGTTAAATGTTTGTATACGTTAGAAGTTATTTAATTGATTTAATTATTATTTAAGGGGCAAGTTCAAACTTATCTTGGATTTGGTTCCTACTTTTATTTTTTATGTTCGCAATCGAAACTGCTCGTACTTTGCCAACAAATATTCGGATGTGAGTAATAACTTTTGCCATTTGCCGTGTGGAGGATGTTGCAGTCTCATTGGTGTTAAACCTATTTTTCCCATAGAACAGAATTTTGAATGTGATTTTTATTTTTATATGTCAAATTTTTTGTTTGTTTGGTCGAGTGAAAATTATTGAGAGATACACACGTTTAAATATCCATTGTCGTGTTTATTTAGTTTATATATATTTAAATAACACAAAAGCAGGATATTTCTTTATAAAAATTATTATATCTCTCTTCAACGACCACAACAACATGTATAGAGCTTATTGAGGGCGGTACGACAGTGCCACACAGTCGGGGCGCCTTCTAAAGCGCAGTGGTTCCAAGAATGGAGTACCACTTTCGGGGTGACAGCACATTGAGCTGGCGCTCCTAGCCTTAGTTAGTTGGGCTACTGTCCCACCCCGAGAAGGGTTAACGTCAGCTAGGCGGCCGGTTGTAAAACGAAGCCAAATCTAAATATGTCTTTATGAATGGTATGTGGTGTGACAGAAGACGTATGTCAGAGCAGAGAAGTGTGGAGGGAAAAGATATATTGTGCTGACATCGAATAATTGGGTATGGTGAACGAAAAGATCAAGAGATAAAATACCTATAATATAGCACTTAATTAAGACGATAGTGCTTTTCGGACTCACTTCCATCCTGTTTCAGCTAGTGAGGGGAAAATGCTCAACATTCTATTTCCACAACGTGTTCCAGACTACCCATTCGATTCTATCAAATCAATCATGGCAGGAATTTAATACCATACACGAGAGTATTGAACAAAAACAATGGACATTTTGGGAATACTAATAAAAGCGTATGATTTTATTATCGAATCCAAAATGGTATGTCCAAAATAACGTAAATACGTATGTCAGTTCAATCATGACAGATATGAGGATTTGTTATTGCAGATTCGTTTGGATTCCGTGAATAGCTTGAATTGTAAACTTTAAAACCTTTGAAAGTTATTTTACGTAATGATTGTATACTGGTCACAATTATTCAAATTAGAAATTATATGTAAAAAAATTAATTTATATTTCACGTCGGGCGTAGTATATTGGCAACTATAGTAGTTTAGTTCTGGTGTGCACCGCAATTTAACCGGTGGTTAAAATAAAGTAATGGATCAAAATGTATGCATAAATAGCGATTATTTTATTTTAACCGTCGATTAAATGTTGGTGCATACCAGCCTAAATGTATTAAGCTACCACAAATTAATTATCAAAGATGTTATAGATAATTTTGAATTCGTTTAGTAATAAGAAAACGTTTCATATCGCAGACATAAGCGAAGTCTTACATGACATGACATTCTATTTATATTCATAAACGTTGATAGAGGTTGGTGCTGAATAAAGAAACCTCCGTGTTACATTTACTTATATATAAAAGAAAATCGTGTTAGTTACATTATTTATAGCTCAAGAAGGGCTTTACCGATTTTGCTGAAAATTGGTGGGGGGGTAGCTTACAACCAGGAGACGGACATAGGATACTTTCTATCCCTTTGGAACCGGTGGGTGGCGCTGAGATCGGGTTCTAGAATCCTCCTAAGCACCTGGACCGATTTCGGTGATTTTGTTTTTGTGTGTTTGAGGTGGTTTGAATCCACAATTAGAACCGGTAGGTGGCACTGGGATTGGGTCAGCAGGACGTCTGCCGGGCTCGCTAGTATAATCTAAATAGAAATAAGTGCAAAGATATAGATTATGTATATAATCACTGTCAGCGGGAAGTGCGCCCAGAAATCTGGCTGCATGGCAATATTGGTTTGTTGAGTGAAATATGAGCCAGCCTTTTTTGACCACGGGAACATGTCAAAGAGTTTTTAAGTACAAATGTTTTAATTGCTAATGGACCCACGGGCTGAATATGTCAACCCCAAATACATAACTTCTTCCTAAGGTTTCATATTTACGCAGTTTGACGTCGTCATTTGGAGCGGCTTGGGACTGGCCAAAGAGTATATTGAATATATGGGACTGGCACCTAGATCAAATAAAGCTATCGAAGGAAATACATTGCGCAATTTTGCAACGTGCCAAGGTACGTTTTTTACCCATATATTTAAAACACAAAAATATGTTTAAACAATAAGACCTTGATTAATAGTAGATTGTTAAACTAGAGGTAAAAGTGACTTAGGCATGAGATAGTTTGGCGTACGAGCGTAGCGAGGGCACTAATAGTTCAATTGCCTAAATAGGTCTTTCACACGAGGTTAACACTCTGTTTTTCATTATGAATATGAGGAAAGTAAATGAAAACTAAATGATTTGTCAAATAACTACTTCTCTAATGAAATCAGGCATTAAATCCATATCTAAAACTGACGAACGCATTTAATGCGTCACATATGAAACGTCAAGTAGTTCTGTGGCTTTCTACCGGCCAGAATTTATTTGTAACTAATGATAGTAAATATTTAGCTCAAACCGCAAATTAAATAGTGTGGCGAAAAGTAATTTATAAGTATACAATGATATTACAAAATTGTTGATTTTTTTATTACAATATTTAATATTAGGAATTGTATTGTTTTCATCCTTGTTGTCAGGCAACTCCATACGTACTTGACAGAATATGAGAATATGACTGTACAGAATATGAGATATCAATAAGCTATGAGATTTTCTGTAAGAAAAAGAACGCACCGGTGGCACCAACGGTTTGGAGCAATTACGACATTTTTTTACTAGGTAGTTTTCATCTTCTCATCTTAGAAGAAAACAAGCAGAAGCAATTCTAAAACGAAAACGAAGGCTGAAAGACGTTATGAGAGTAAGCCCTCTAATCTTTGAAATACTACAGTTCTGTAGTAATTTTTTCTGTTGTTCGTGCCTACCCCGCAAGGGACCTGGCGTGAAGTTATGTATGTATGTATGTAGTAATTTTATTATAATATAGTAGGAACACCATCAGGATTTTTTTCTTGCGCGAGTTCAACAGACAGACAGACGACCCACCTGACAGAAAATGATTACCATCACCTATGGGCATTTGTAACACTAAAGATGCTACAAATGAGCTGTTGCTCTTGTTGAATTGTATTTATTATTGTTAAGTAACCATATGACGGAAGTAGTGAATAACCGGATAGAGTATTCATTAATGTAGTAATCGGAAGTCGTATAACCAGATGTCAACGTAGAAGCATTTATTATCCAGCCAACGGATATTGAAAATGGAGTAATCGGATGTTAGAAGTTATACGGATGACGGAAGTGAAGTGGTGCCAAAGTATTACAGGATGGTGTCACTGTAGATGCACTACGAGGATCTTATGAATACTCGGTGTTCGGGCAGAGGGGGCCTAGTCTAAAACCAGCAAACTACCACGACAATCTACAACCAGCAATCTACCGACAGTCTATACGTTCATCGGTTGAACAGAGCGAAAGCTCTGAAGAGGCCCATAGTATACTGTGTTCGATAATCGCAGTATTCTTTAAGGGCAAATTGCTGCTCGACACCTGACAAGCGTGGAGACAACTCTTGGAGTTGTCCTAATATTTCTGTGTATTGTGCTGTATTAATATTGTAATTGTAATAATTCTAGTATAATAAGCTTTGATTATAATATTTCAGATTATTTATTATTTTTTTGCTAACACTCTCCAAAGGGGGACTGGAACCTGGCTAATGCCGGAACACAACTCAAGGTTGTTATGGTGTATACCGCAAATACCGCCACCTGGCTAAGGGTTGTTTTGTCGCCTATTACGACAGAACTGGCCGCAGAAAACTGTATTGTTTCTCCATTCCTGCACGGATAAAAAAGAATAAGTAAGTCGCCCGGAGTGGGCATAACACTTTTTTCTCACGTTACGGTTTATGCCAGTTCATTCTACTGTAAGCCGTGTAAAAGAACTTCGTTTTAAACATCACTAACAAACCCAGTCATTCTATAAGAATTAATGTGCTGTTTACCTGTCTAGCATATTTAATTTAAAGATTTCAATTTTAAAAATATCCGAGTGTCCAAGAAATTAATTCTGCACTAAACACGCTGACAAGAAGGATGATTAAAAGCTTATTGATTTTTTTACCAGCTATTTCCAGACGAATAAACTCAAAACAACTTCTATAATACTTCTTTCGCCTTAAGAAGCGTCCACACTCAATTGGAAATTCAATTCCGTCATTTATTATCTCTTCCTAATAAATGAAATATCGAATTATAAAATAACAATCTATATAGTACTGATATCAATTATCCGTCTTTTTATATTAAATTTTATTTTTTCATTTACAAAAACTAATTTAGTATAATTAAATTAAAAGTTATATTGAAATATAAACTATTTTCCTAAGAATTTACAAATAAATTCATACATTCAAATAAATAACATGTAAAAGTAACTAAATTTATTTAGTAAATTATATTTTAGAATTGATAACTTTTTATGGAAGGGTAAACCGCTTCGTTTCGTTACGCGTTACCGTGACAGTCTGTCTGGCTTCCTTTTCATTCACGCACGCGTTTAATTTTTTGTACTGTTTAGTTTTCATTATGAGTTAAATCTACTAACTCTATGCTGTTAATAATTGTGAGCCAAGACTTATAACGAACAATATAACATATATAAATACCCTCTTCTCTTAAAGTGTAAAATTATGCAAAGATTATCGTCCATCTATCAACTACTTTCGAACTTGGCGGCCTAAAACATAGAGAAACTGATTTTTTAATATAATTAATATATTTTTATGCATCTAGGCTTTGACAAAATCTCCAACCAAAATAATTAAAATCAGCTAATAAGAATTATTCGGCTGTTAGAACTTTCAACACGCCCTTGGTCGATAAATCGGATTTTATAAGATATTAAATATACAACTTGATACATTATATACACAGAGAAATCGAAGTAATAAAAATTAACGCTTTGTAAATGCTTAATTAGCTCATTATATTACTGTATTAAATCTTTCGACGGTGTACATATTAAACATAAAATTATAATTATTATGAAAACAAAAATGAATCTACGGATAGTTTTTAGTCCATTATTGACCTGTTAGGCTCAAATTCCTCTATTAATGAGAGCTCACTTTACAACCGATACGGTTGCCCTAGGCGGATTGGAGGGTTGGGTTTGTTTCCGATTTGTAGGTCGTCATGTCTGTTATTTGTTAACCGTCAGCACATAGCAATATGGTATTTGACAATTCAATCAATTGAGATATTCTCACTCATATTTTGTACGAGCATAGCAAGTTGTCTGGGTCTCGTTGGTCTGGTTTTACTCTGGCGTAGATAGATTGCCGTCCACTATAACTTCCCGTTGTTCTATCCATTCTTCTATAGCTAGGGTCACGGGTAAACCTCCTGGCTACGCCGCAAGCCTTAAAAAAAGCCTAATACATAAAAATGATGTGCGTCGTTGATAAAAGCTACCGACATGTCAGGAATAAATATGTTTGAAACGCGCCGATCTTTGGGCAAGTGCGCCAGGCGTATGTACCGTCTGGCCCCTTGTTTTGCCGGGAACGGTCGTTGATAATAAAACAATTACGCACTGTTGCTATTAAATATGATGATATGAGTGTAGACGGAACTTTATATGGGGAGTGTTTTTCAATATCAGAAACTCAAATTCCAATTTCACGTGCATTTAACTCGATGTTATAGATGTATAATACTAATATCCTGTATTATTATACCTTGGTATATTAGTTATAGTACCTTTAGTGCATATATACATTTGCAACACCAGGGGAACTATACAAAAGCGCTGCTCCTCTCTGAAGGGAGAGCAAAACCTGGTCACTAGCGCCGGAAAACAACACAAGGTTGTAATGGCGGCATACTCTAGACCAGGGGTGGTCGCCATCCAGTCAAGCAAATACTTTTATCATCTGTCTGTGAGTGGTTTTGTCGCCTCTTACGACAGGCCACCCAGCTGCAGGAAATTGTATTCTTTCTCCGTTCCTGTACGGATAGCTATTTAATTAGATAGATTCCATTATCTTTTAGGCCTAAAAGCTGCTAGTATCTTGCTGTAACAAGTATTGTTCATGAGCTCTAATTAGTCTCATAACAATGACCCTGGACGGATTTACAAGCCAGGTGATAGATACAAAGTGATTTACGCTTTAATCGGATAGGGCCTTGTTTGCACATCATTTGCATCAAAAGGTGACCATGGTGGCTTCGGATAAAGTGGCCACGTGGGTCATCGGAAAATGTCGGTGCAATGCAGAACGCTTGGTTCACTCTATTTTCACGTGCGACAAACAACGCTACTAATATAATAAAACCGAATATTCGGACCGTGAATTTTTGACGGGAACTAAAAGGGAACGTCGTGCTGTGCTGGTTTATTTTCTAAAAATAGTTGTGGGATATTTATAGTTTTCGAGCAGTAATAATGTGTTTTGTAAGAAATGTGAAATGTATAGCCAAATTTGACCTTCGAGTTTTCAGAAGAAATCAGTTGCGGCGTCAGTTGTAACTGCGCTAACTATCCAAAACTTGTACATCAGTATTGGCTGTATTCTTTTATTATATTTTAGGAAGACTTACAATCTAATATGTATACATATCTGTTATAGTAGTACAAAGTAGTACATAAAACTGTATGTATGGACTGAACCATATCTATATAAGTATCAGCGGTGCTAGAGGTCTCGATTTTGCCGGGACGTCCCGATTTTTAAATCAAAATTTTATGTTCCGCGCGGGACATGCTCAGTTCCGCTTTCGGGGACAACTCGATCGTGCGTGTAGCGTGCTAAGGAAGCGGAATTACTCATACAGTTTAATCTACAGCTGTCCTGTGAAGAGATCTTCACATTCATTAAAGAGAAATTGGATACCTTAAAAGAAACCGTCCGTAAAAAGTGTGCGTCTCGGGACGCCTGACAGAAATGTAACTTAAACTAATCTACCTAAGTTGAAATCTTTAATATTGAAATGGTTTAACTCGAGAAAAGATTAGTTTATTACTTAAATATTATGAAAATATATTAATATTGTGGCGACCGAGGGTGGAACTGCCCAGCAGCGTAAATCAGTTTTAGAACTTTTAGAAAGAACTAGAAATTTCTGGAAGGAAAAGACAAGGACGGATATATTTAGGAAAGGATAGACGATAAACGAGTGAAAGAGATATATAGACGTTAGAAAGAGATAGACAACGAAAGAAAGAAAGAGATAGATAGATGTTAGACAGGGATAGATGTATAAACGAAAGTTCCCGAACAGAAGGTTCGGGAAAGAAAAGACAAAGATAGATAGATGGGTTCTAGAATTTTTTCCGGGTATATAAACAGCGTAAGGCGCGCCTACCGGGCAGTTTAAAGTTGAGTTCAGTCCAAGACGGTGAAGCGACAAGTGCGATACTAAAGAGTTGGAAGAGAAGGTTAATAGAAGACGAGACGAATTAAGTGGTGAATTTAGTGACAAGTTTGGTGGACAGATACGTGAAGAAGGTGTGAAGCGTAGTTCGAGAGAGGAACCAGAAGCGAGCTACCCGCGATAATATCGGAGGAACTTATCATCGGGACCCTGCAGAGAGGCACTACGTGCGTCTAAGTAAGTCAATAGAAGCTTTTAAATTAAAAACTGGTGTTTTCTTCCAATCCATAAGTGCGTACCCCCGCTCGCACGTAACAATATGATAATAATAATAAGAAAAGGTTATTTATTAATAAAATATTTTATTGATTATAAAATGTATTTAATTCTTAGTTACAATTCTTAAATATGTTCATTAAAATGATGTGTATGTACTTTATAATTATCATTATTTAATCTATTTAACGAAATATGGCTAGCGCTGTTGCTTAGAATGAGAGAGGAGGAGCTTGCCTACCGCTGCCGTATGCGTGAGAGAAAGGGAAGCCAGACAGACTGGCGCCGTAACGCGTTACGTAACGAAGCGCTTTACATAAGTTATCGCTTCATACATCTTATTCGTTACTTAGTGATACGTTTTCAAATTTGGCCCTTGCAAACATTTATAGTTAACAATTCACACCTTCAATTTGTCCCAACCCAACAGCACGAATATGTGCTATGAATTCATGTGCCAATTTGAAAACTAATACGAGAAAACTCAAACCACCTAAATTTATTCATGTCGGGTTACATGAAGTTACGGTGTTATAAAACGCTGGTTTAAACTCGCTACGCGCGATTTCATTCGACGTGAATAAACAGATGGACGTTTAACGCAGGCTGTAATTAAGCCTCATGTCAATACAGATCATGTACTACCCGCTTTCATTTCCGTGTTAGTAGAGAGTGATGTAAATGTTCCAATATCGACGCTCCGGAAAATAAAATGGTAATGTGCTATTACCACTTTTTTAATGTTTTTGTATTTTCGGCATTTGTGGGTCGATATACACCTACTGTTTTTTTAAAATTATTTTTTAAATCTCGTCCAGTATAACAGTTGTTATTTTTATTCCCCGGAAATTATGTAACAAATCTATATATATATATATATATATATATATATATAAGCAAAGTTTGTTTTCTTTGTCCGAGGTAAACTCGAAAACTACTGGACCGATCAGCATGAAACCACAACCATTCGACGCGGAATTAATCGTAGATGGTTATAGGGTATATATTTTTCCATGTTTTCTCAATTTGTTTGTTTGTTTGTCATTCGCCGGGTGAAGCGGGCGGGAACGGCTAGTTTGACCCATAAAAACATCGTAGTCGTTCATTACGAAACGAACATAATTATGTCTCGATAAATCGGTAATGCGTTGTACAATTTAACTCACAATAAACTGATAGTACCTAAATACGTAAATAAATTGTAAACTCAATGACACGCTTTATCTAAATTAGTTCGGTAATTTTTGAACGGTAATCGTATATTACTGTTTTAAACAGTTACAGTAATTTATAATCAAAATTCATAAACATTACTGCATATTACGATGTTGTTATAAAGTTATACTAAAAAAGACAGTGGCAACTTTTACAAGAACAAAATCGTATTAGCTTATTACATTTACACTTCATTCATGAAAGTACCGTAGAAAAACATCGTAATATACGGTTATGGTTTTCATTATATTACAACTTTACGAGAATAAAATGGTTATATGCCCTTACTTAGGATACACCTAAATATAAAATCAGTATTATATATTTTTCGTAATAACTTCAAAAGTATACATTATATTTTATTATATTCTATAGCCACTTAAAAGAATAATATATCATCTATACTTATAATAAAATTGTATAGGTCGAATATCTGTACAATTAAAAAAAATGCTAAAAACCGAGTCAAGGGGATGTAAGAAGTGAAACAGAACTAATTTAATTTTTTTAGATTTTTTTCTTTCTCTGTTTGTCTGTCTGACTGGACCGATTTACATGAAATTTTGTATGGTGATAGCTTATATCCCTGATCAACATATAGGATACTTTAAATCCCGAAAAATTAAATAGTTCCCGAGGGATAGTTAAAAGGCTCTAATTACTTAAACATCTTATAACAGACTAAAAGTAATTTCTCTGCAACGTAACATAATAGAAGCGGATAATTTGACAGGGTGTGGTGTCAGTGAGATAGTTTTATCTTATACTAGCTGACCCGGCGAGCTTCGGACCGCCATATTTAAATGTCCCACTGCTATGCTCGGGCCTCCCATTACAGGGGGAATTATAAGTATTATTTCACATAGGTAGGTATATTTATTTAAATTCTTTTTTATGTTTTTTAATATATATATATATACTAGCTGTCCCGACAGACGTCGTCCTGCCCGGTAAAAATAAAAAAAAAATTAGGGGTGGACTACCCCTAACATTTAGGGGGATGAAAAATAGATGTTGGCCGATTCTCATAGATACCGGATAAGCACAAAAAATTTCATCAAAATCGGTCAAGCCGTTTCGGAGGAGTATGGCAAGGAAAACTGTGACACGAGAATTTTATATATTAGATATATATATATATATATATATATATATGTATATATAATAGACACATATTAAAAAAATATAAAAAGATGACGTCCGTCTGCAGCGGGGCCTAGGGTCCAACCTACCGGTGGTTAAGGCTCCAAGGACAGGAACTTCCTCACAATGCGTGCCGTGCTCAGGATAATCGCCTTCTGTATCTGGCCCTTCACCCATTTACCGAGCGAGAGCCTCTCTAGGTGTCGGTCGAGGCTCTTCGCTATTAGACCGTTAACGGACACCACTATCGGTACGATGATCGTTGACTCCATATGCCACATGGCTGCAATCTCGTGCGCGAGGTCAAGGTATTTGGTTAATTTGTCAGTTTCAGCTTTTATGAGATTGCAGTCATGCGGGATACTTATATCAACGAGCATCGTACGTCTCGCAGATCGATTTATTATCACAATGTCAGGCTTATTGGCAACAATAGTCCTGTCTGTGATAATAGATCGATCCCAGTAGAGCGTGATATGACCCTTTTCAAGAACTGGCTCAGGGGTATATTTATAATATGATACCTCAGTCGCTATCAGATCGTATTGAAGAGCAAGTTGCTGGTGGATGATTCTGGCTACTGGGTTGTGCCCGTGCAAGTACTCGGAGTTAGCAAGACGAGAACAACAGGAGATAATGTGCCTGATGGATTCGCCCGGGTGGTGGCACGCCCGGCATATGTCGAGCGTGCCATCTTTCATGATGTACTTCCTGTAGTTCTTCTTCTTGATAACCTCGTCCATAATTGCACAAGCAAACCCTTCGGTTTCCACAAAGAGGTCACCGAAACGTAGCCAGTTCACCGACGCCGGAAGGTCTATACCGGGCCCATATAGCGCTCGATGAAACCTTCCGTGCAGCTCCTTGCTCTTCCATACGTCCATTCGCTCGGAGGTACTCAATACCGGAGACCTGAGCCAGTTCTGTTTTGCAAGAGAGAGCGGGGTGAGTCCTTTATCTACCGACAACATAATATCTCGATGTATACTTTCGTTGGTTTTTAGGAAATATTCTCGGAGATTGTACACCTCACGGCTATGTAAGTCTTTAGTATTATTATTATGTATTTATTTTTTCTCAAAATTATTATTATCACATATTTATTTGTTTTCAAATTATTTACATTTTTCTTTATACATACATAAAAAAAACATATATTTAAAAAAAATGTAAAAAACCGATGGCCGCCGGCAGCAGGGCCTAGGGTCCAAGCTACCGGTGGTTAAGGTTCCAGAGATAGGAACCTCCTCACGATACGGGTCGTGTCCAGCAGGGCTGCCTTCTGCATCCGACCCTTCACCCAGGTACCAAGCGAGAGCCTTTCAAGATGTCGGTCAAGGCTCTTCGCTATTAATCCATTCACTGACACAACTATCGGTACTATGATTGTAGAGTCCAAGTTCCACATGGCAGTAACCTCGTGAGCGAGATCAATATACTTTATTTGTTTTTATTATTATAAGTATATATAATATATATAATTAATTGACGTTACATACATACATACATACATAACTTCACGCCAGGTCCCTTGCGGGGTAGGCACGAACAACAGAGTGCCATACAGGCTTATTCTTACACACCTCACTTGCTTCTTTGACATTCATAGCTCTTGTCATGCACGCTCGTCTATTCTTAAGGCTCCTGACATCACCTTCTGCTAATACACGATCAATTTGATCATGGAAGGTGTGTCGTGGCCTTCCGCGACTTCTGCATCCATCCACTTTTGCATTGTATATCTGTTTAGTCATTCTTTCATCATACATTCTTTCCACATGCCCGAACCACCGGAGCATTCCTGTCCTTACCTTTACCCCGACACTCTCTTTCAGACCAACTCTCTTTCTTACTTCGGTATTACGAACGCGGTCCGCGAGCGTAACTCCGCAGATTTTGCGTAGTGCTCGCATCTCGACTGCGTTTACTCTACTTTCATGCTCTCTGTTCCATACCCAACTCTCGCTTCCATACGTGAGCGTAGGTACCAGCACCGCGTTGTGTATGGCAAGCTGGGCCTTCTGGTTGAGGTTCTTAGCGCCTAGAAGTTTACCTAACGTAATTGACGTTGATATACATTAATAAATATTAATAATACATTTTTTAATTTGGATTTCGGTTTAGTTACAAAGTACATTAGTATAAAAATTATAATAGGATAGGACATTTGTATTTAGGTAGTTATCTTATTTTTTTCAAATATGAAAATTCTGCTTTAAGTGAAAGCTAGATTCTCATACTTCCAAAAATATAGTTGTGATTGTATATTATGGTATCTTGAAGTGGAGAGTACAAGCCGTTCAATTTAAATATAAAAATAAGAGTATCCAATTATTGCAAACCACACCGCGTTTAAAATCACTAGTCCTGCCATCTAGTTCTGAAGTTTGATGGTTGATTAACTTCTGAAGGCTATCGTAAAAAAAAATCAGCACATACTGATGTTAATAAAATACATATAGAAAATTATAAACTAATAGAATATTGAAGCAAAATAAAATTTGAGACACTGTAGAACTTTTGTACTCGGTTTTATAACCTTTATTCTGTACAATATTATAGAGACAGATGTCCGATCCGTTCAAAAATCTTAAAAACTACAAACAACCAAGACTCAGGAGATAGTCCTCAAAGCATAGAGACTTCACTGTTTTCCCGAAGTATCCTTTTCAACGAGGGGTTATTATAACCATCCGTTGAAAGAAAATAACAAAAATATATTGACTGAAGAAGATTTGAAGAGCAAAACAGGATGGGAACATGATCCAGTTTCTATCTAATTTTGCTCTGTAGAGGTCACCAACGAACTCAACGGCCCAAATTGTACCTCTGTTTGTGAGACTCAATCTCTGTTCATTTCCAATTTATGTATTTAATTCTAACTGTCACTTTTGTCCAAAAGTATTCATGTTTAATCGAATTATTGTTTTAAACCGCTCTCCGGAGTTTTCAATATAACAGCTACCTTCGGTCGGTGCGTGGGTGGAGCCTTCTCAGTGCAATGTGGCCACTTCGTGCTGAATGCGTGCGTGCATGAAATTACGTGCTTAGAATCGGAAATGCAAGGGTGTCATATGGACCACCAATACGTTGGCCAAACAATAACCGTCGACTCATTGTTTTGAATTGAATGTGCTAGTCAACAAACACTCATTAGTGCATGCAACCTCCGATATTAACAGAGTGATAACTGACAGAATGCGTTTTTAGATCGATTTCTCAACAGTTTTTTACAGTAGTTATACACACTTTATTGCGGTGAAAAAAATATATGTCAATCTTGATCATATTTCTGACGTAAACTTTGTACTCGGAACGCATTTGCGATTAATTTTCTCGATAGAAAATAATTGCAAAGTAACCTCTAAACGAGTTATTCAATCTTCGTTATTGTTATTACTGTTAATCGTACATCGCTAAAATAAATAACAGTAACATATCATATTATAACAAATACAATTATAGAGTCTTATTCGGTTACTTAACTTAATTTGGAAGTAATTAATTATTTTATTAAAAATAACTGCAAAAATCCCGCCTGCCGGTCCCAATGTATGGAATTTATCATTCGGCAGAACGGCTTCGTGCTTAACGGTCATGTCGCTTTTTGTAGCTCCGCTGCTAAAAAGTAATTTTAAATAAATGAAGGAGCAATAATAACCAGAATTTTGACGCGGTCGCGCTGTACTTATTTGGCGTATACGGTAGAGGTCTGTTCTAAATCACAGGATGTGTGGGTTCGAACCCTATTAGTTTCACTTGATCTAGAAGATTTTTTTATTTTTATATGAAAGTTGATAAAATACTCTGTTTCTCTTCCTAAATAATTTTATAAAATGCAAGAAAATACTTTTCTAAATTTTTATATTTCATTTCATCTGGACTTTTATACTATTGACAATAAAATGTATTTAAATCAATCTTACTGGTAAAATAAAAATTCGAAAGCGCCATCAGTTAGAAATAATATGAAGATTCAAATTCAAGTTGAGTGCTCGCTCCATTTTCCTTTTCTAACTATTTTTTTTATTTAGCCCTACTATGTTTTTAACACGCTATTATTAGCTTCACCTGTATGTATATTTGTAACCGACCCCTTTGAGCTCGATTTTGTCCTACTTTGAACGATCAGATTTAATTCAAACTTTGCACACCTGTCAAAGGTCCATGACAATGCAAATATATAGTACCATGGAGCTGATCTGATGATGGAGTCGGAAGGTGGCCATAGGAGCTCCTGTACTAAACAAGATAGACCCTTCGTGTTTGGACTAGTATGTTTATATCGCATGACAATGCAAAAATATGGTGCCATGGAGCTGATCTGATGATGAAGTCGGAAGGTGGCCAGAGGAACTCCTGTACTATAGAACATAGACCCGTCGTGTTTGGGCTCGTATGTTTATATCGCGTGACAATGCAATAATATGGTACCATGGAGCTGATCTGATGATGGAGTCGGAAGGTGGCCATAGGAGCTCCTGTACTAAACAAGATAAACCCTTCGTGTTTGGGCTCATATGTTTATATCGCGTAACAATGCAATAATATGGTACCATGAAGCTGATCTGATCATGGAGTCGGAAGGTGGCTATAGTAACTCCTGTACTAAACAAGATAGACCCGTCGTGTGTGAGCTCGTTTTACTTATCTTGGCTAGCACTCTGCTGCTACATGATATGCAGGATCTCAAAAGATTGTTTTAAAAACGATTAAAAAAAAACAACTAAAAAATGAAAATTAAATAATAGTTTAAAAAAAAGCGCTTTAAATACACCCCTCGCTTTTTTTTAAGACTCCATTCATCAGAAACCAAATGTATTAAATTTTATTATCTGTTTTTTAGTTGGATTTTTTATTAAAGCGTGTTTTTTTTAGTTTTTTTGAAACTATTATTTATATCTATTATTATTTACTTTATAGTTCTTATCTATACAGATAAATAAAAGTGAAGTGCCTGTTTGAAATCCCAAAATAAAAACTAAAAAAATCGGACCAGGCGATTCCGAAAATGCTATTTATAGAATTTTTGCCTGTCTGTCTGTGTGTCTGGATGTTCCGGCTAATCTCTGACAAAGCTGGATCGATTTTGACGTAATTTTCATTAGCAGATAGCTGATGTTATAAGAAGTAACTTAGGCTAAGTTTTTAGGGTTCCACGAAAAAAAATCCACAAGTATATTTGTCTCACTGTTTGTTATCCTTTTATGGAAAGACTATTGAACCGATTTGGCTGAAACTGGGTACATATGTTATGTAAATACCGAGGGTGGCCAAGAACTACTTTTTATCCCGAAAAATGAGATAGTTTCCGAGATGAAAATATATTTGGCCGAACGGGTCTAAATGATCAAACGGCTGAATAGCCCAAATGGTCGAATTGATCGAAATGACTGAAATGGCTGAAATGTCCGAAATGGCTGGAATGGCCCAAATCACCGAAATGGCTGAAATGCCCCAAATTTCTGAAATGACTGAAATGGTCGAAATGACTGAAATGGCTGGAATGGCCCAAATGACCTAAATGAACGAAAAGGCTTAAATGCCTGAAATGACCGAAATGGCTAAAATGGCTGAAATGACTGAAATGTCTGCAATGGCCCAAATGACCGAAATGGCTGCAATGACTGAAATGGCTGAAATGGCCGAAATGGCTGAAATGACTGAAATGGCTGGAATGGCCCAAATGACCGAAAAGGCTGAAATGACTGAAATAGCCGAAATGGCTAAAATGGCTGAAATGACTGAAATGGCTGCAATGGCCTAAATGACCGAAATGGCTGCAATGACTGAAATGGCCGAAATGGCTGAAATGAATGAAATGGCTGATATGGCCGAAATGGCCCAAATGTCCCAAATGGCCGAAATGGCGGAAATGTCTGATATGGCCCAAATGGCCGAAATGGCTGAAATGGCCCAAATAGCCGAAATAGCTTAATTGAGTGAATTGGCCCAAATGACTGAAATGGCCGAAATGGCTCAAATGGCCCAAATAGCCGAAATAGATGAATTGAGTGAATTTGCCCAAATGACTGAAATGGCCCAAATGGCTGAAATGGCCCAAATGGCCGAAATGGCTGTAATGGCATAAATGGCTGTAATGTTATAAATGACTAAAATGACTGATATGGCCCAAATGGCTGAAATGATTGAAATGGCCCAAATGGCCGAAATGACCGAAATAGCCGACATGGCCAAAAACACTAAAATGGTTGAAATGACTGAAGTGGCCGAAATGGCCGAAATGACTGAAATGGCTGAAATGGCCCTAATGGCCGAAATGGTCGAAATGACTGAAATAGCTGAAATGACTGAAATGGCCCTAATGGCCGAAATGACTGAAATGGCTGAAATTACTGAAATAGCCCAAATGGCCGGAATGGCTGAAATGGCCGAAATGGTCGAAATGGTTGAAATACTGATATAGCTCAAATGGCCCAAATGCCCTAAATGAACGAAAAGGCTTAAATGGCTGAAATGACTGAAGTGGCTGCAGTGGCCCAAATGACCGAAATGGCTGCAATGACTGAAATGGCTGAAATGGCCGAAATGGCTGAAATGAATGAAATGGCTGATATGGCCCAAATGGCCGAAATTACCGAAATGGGTAAAATGACTGAAATTGCCCAAACGGCCGAAAAGGCTGAAATGGCCCAAATGGCCGAAATAGCTGAATTGAGTCAATTGGCCCAAATGACTGAAATGGCCTAAATGGCTGAAATAGCCCGAATAGCCGAAATGACCGAAATGGCTGAAATGGTCCAAATGGCCGAAATGGCTGTAATGGCATAAATGGCTGTAATGGTATAAATGACTAAAATGACTGATATGGCCCAAATGGCTGAAATGATTGAAATGGCCCAAATGGCCGAAATGGCCAAAAACACTAAAATGGTTGAAATGACTGAAATGGTCGAAATGGCTGAAATGACTGATATAGCCCAAATGGCCCTAATGGCCAAAATGACTGAAATGGCTGAAATGGCCCAAATGGTCCTAATGGCTGAAATGACTGAAATGGCTGAAATGGCTGAAATGACTGAAATGGCCCAAATGACTGAAATGGCTGAAATGGCCCAAATGGCTGAAATGGCCCAAATGGCCTAAATGGCCCAAATGGCCGAAATGGCCCAAATGGCTAAAATGGCCAAAATGACTAAAATGGTTGAAATGACCAAAATGGCTGAAATGGCTAAAATGGCTGAAATGGCCCAAATTTCAGCAAATCGTTCCAGTAGTTGTTCCGTGAAAACGGAACAAACAGACAGACAGTTTCTTTAGTAATTATAATATTAATAGGGCTAATATGAATTCATTGTTATTCCATAATACAATGAAATAATTTTAATAAAATTTACCTACCTAAAAACTAATATCATTAAAATATTTTTTACTGTATCAAATTTAGTTAGAAAAAGTGAAAAAAGAACAAATTTTATGGGGATCGAATCTTATACCTCCTCACTACCAGAGTATTAGAATACCATTAGGCTAAACATGTTTAGTATTACAAGTCGAATTTTCGATACGTATTATCCATGTGAACTCCTCTCACTTTAGGATGTGAAACACCGATTTGAATTAGGAATATACAGGCTCTAGGGAAGAAATAATATGAACTCATTGGTGTTCCATAGTACAATGAAATAATTTTAATAAAATTTACCTATCTAAAAAGTTCTTGGGAAAAAAAAACGTAAAGCCTGAGAGGAGGATTTGAACCCTGTACCTCCTAGTTACTGTTGAGCATGGTAAGCCGTTGGGCTAAAGACGCTTAGGAAGTTATGTCAAAATTTCAATACGAATTACGCATACAAACGGTCTGTCTCACTTTAGGACAGTTTGTGTCGCTCTCGTGGGCTTTAAAATGAAATAAATTGAATTAGGTCGGCAAGCCCGCGGTGCGCGTCGGTATGGTCAATTGCAATATTTCGCCACGGTCGAAGTTTTATTTGGCGCTGTTCCATCGAAGTAAATATCGGACGTGCGGGGTTGATTTTATGAAATGCCGATTTGAATTAGGCGTACATAGCCTCTTAACATGCAGATCCAAAGCGCGACGTGACATTTTCGCAAATGATACTACTGTTTACACCAATTATGTCCAGTACTCAATTATCTTTTAGTTGTCGAACTACGCATATGCTTATAAGCGTTGCCATCCAAAGAGAGAGCATGGCCGCCATTTTGGCAACGTTCCGTTCTTTAGACTACACTTCCCTATTTTAATATAAACTTTAATTATATACCAGTATTCGCCCGCGCCTTGGTCCACCTTGGGCAAGTAGCAAGTAGTCATTGTCAATATTAATTTACAATTAGTGCTTTACATTTGTTTGTTCGGGATTCGTGTAAAAGATATTGTGTAGTTTTCACTTATCGATAGTAATGTTTTTTACTTAATCTACCATAATTATGTTTATCCCGAGAAACATGTACTTATTGCTACGATACCAAAAAAAGCAACAATCGAGCGTATTGGTCTCTCAAGATGATCCGAAACCAAGAGAAGTGGAGTGCCTGCTGCTATAGTACCTCCAAGTGGATGATTGCTTCTTTTTCTAATTATACCCTCTCTTCCATCATCGTACAACCAGACGCACTGTCATACGGCACCATTATATGGTAGACATACCTATACGAACACAGCGCTTTGCGTCCAGCTTCATTATGCGCAAAGGAATGGAACTAACTGCCGGAGTCTGTTTTTCTTGAAACCTACAACCTGGATGTCTTCACGTCCCATGTGACATGTAACTAGGTAAGCTGCTCCATCTTAGAGCATATAAATCTGCGCTTGAAAGCGCGCGAGATAATGGTCAAACCCAACAAACCAACCTATACTGTTTTGAAGTAAAATATTGAAATTGGACACGTTCCTGCTATTGCTTAGGAGAATCGTCGTACCATGAATAGTCATTGGTATCCGACTTTTTCACGAACTTCGTAATAATAACCGCGGTATTTATCTTGCACTACGATAATGCCAGGTCCCACCCGGCCCGGCAGACAAATCAATCCATGAAGGTTGAAACGTAGACTTTCTGCGCCATCCTGCATACTGTCCACTTTTTTGTTTCCAAAAATTCAGAACCAATAATAACAACGCGGTTAACGATTTTCATCACCAGAAGAGGCGATCAAAGAGTATGAAAAACGTGTTTCCGAGGACACCACGAGTTGCATAAATGTTTCAGGATCTTGCTTTATTCATATGAAAACATGCATCCACGCACAGAGTTAAGCTAAGTTATTTTGTGAAACAATTATTTCTTTTTTGGATTGGACTATTTCCAATCTACTGTGTTCACATTTGCACACACAAAACTAGGGTGAATTTTATAATACTACTAACTTCTGCCCGCGACTTCGCCCGCGTGGAATAGTTAAAAAAAGTAAGTTAAAAAACCCCCCCGATTTTGAAACATTCTTCATTGGTGCTTCGCTCCCATTAGTCTTAGCGTGATGATATAGCCTTATAGCCTTTCTCGATAAATGGGCTATCTAACACTGAAAGAACTTTCAAATCAGATTCCCGAGATTAGCGCATTCATTCAAGCAAACAAACTCTTCAGCTTTGTATATTAGTATAAATGATCGAATTATTTAATTATAGTTGCAGGTTTTTTATTTGCGCTCCAAAACCAATCAACGAAAAGATTTTACATGAACATAAGCTGGGTCCACATACACACATAAGTCCTCCTTATTTTTCTTCGATCTATTGCCATAATTTATTTTGACACAAATAACACATTTAACCTTTGGTTTCGTGTTACCACCCCCGTCCTTCATGGAAACAATTTAGCTCAGAGACAGAAAATAATATTCAACATCACAACAATTAACGTGAAACAGATCGGTGTTCACCTGTATGTTTACTTTACGTGACAAAAGAAAATAAGCAGATATTGTTGGGCTCACCCATTCTACCGCGATAAATACAATATGAAAGGAAAATTTCGAACTTTGTAATACGATAATATACCTTCGGAAATATCCACGGACGGCCCACCCAGCTTTTGGCCCAGGGGCAATTGAGAAATTTCTTAAGCCGTGTCCCTCGTCCTTGTTTTTCCCTATACACAAGACGAAACACATTTTTTTAACTCTCAATTCGCTGTTTTTTGTTGTACGCACATTACTCGCTTCAACGTCAATCGTAGACCGATTTTCATTTTTTTTATTTTAATCGAAAGAGCATACTGCTGAATTGGTCCCAATGTCACCACGACACGATCTGATAATTGGATTCCAGGAATATTGAGAGAAACCCTTGAAAATTGTTAACCGACTTTTTTGTTACACGATATCTTCGTCAATCGTGAAGCGATTTTCAATTATTTTTTTGTAGGCTCCCGTAGTGGTCTACCAAGCCAAGATCTGGTATGTGGATTCCAGGGAAATCGAAAGTAACTCTTATTAAGTAACGCCGAGCACCACAATCTTCGTAAAAAAGATAGAATACGCGTACCAGTATTACATTTTCTACAGGCACTTAACTTTTTTGTATGCATGTTACGCGATTTCTTCGTCAATTTTGGGCCGATTTCATTTTGTTTTTTAGTCCCCGGTCATACTCTCGGTCGAAGGGGTAGGCCAAAGAAATGCTCGCTTGACGTTGAGAGGGATGACATGCGTAGCAATGGTCTCAATACAAGGGATGCCGAAGAACGCGCGAAGTGGAGAAGAAAACGTAAAAAAGTAGGAAACCGGACCCTGGACGTTGAAGTGATCATTCCGAACGCAACCAAGATTTAACGCTTGTATGATGATGAGTCCCCAACTTAAAAATATAAAATATTCATATTTCAACAAAAACAAATATTTAACCAACTTCTTCTTTTCCTCCTTCTTGATGTCGGTGCGACATAAAACATAGAAATGACAAAATTTTGTAAATTAGTGGTAGTTTGTTATGTTTTAATTTAAAGATGTTCTAGAAAAAAGTTTTGCTTGATAATAAGCTGACTTGGCTGTAAATTTGTTTACCCCTTCATTTTAGTGTTTGTCAAACTCCTCTGTGTTCCATCTTTCGCCCTTATACCAGAGCCATGTTGGACATGGTCTGGGGTCATGGCTCATGGTCCCCCACCGCGGGTCCTGGCCGGGCCCGGACTAACAACTTCATCTATAGCCGGAGAATTAAGCCCCCGGCGACTGCAAATTCAACTACATTTTCTTAGTGCTTGGGAGAATCTGTAGCGCGCCCACGGGAGAAGATGTTATCGCGCGCAGACCACGGCTTGTTCTCATTCCACGGAATGACGGCGGGTGAGAACGCTTTCTCCAGTGATCAAGGGGAGCAGCTACCCTTGCGTATGGCCACGGAAATATCTATAAACTGTTTGAATCGACGTCAAAAACTTGTATGTTTTCTTTTGTATATTTGTTACGTGTTTTCTCCGTCAATTGTAGACTGATTTTAAGTTTTTATATTAGAAGAGTAAAGTCAGGATGATAAGTGGATCCCAGGGAAATCGACAGAATCCCTTGTTGAAGAGCGTCTACACTCATTGAAACTTCTACCAGCCAGTACACAATTTCTACAGGTGGTTAATATATTATTTCTAAAGCTATCCAATTATTTGCGCAACTAAAAAGTAGAAAAGATTATTTTTAACAAAAACAAAAGTAGTTCAAACTAAAAAGTAAATATTCTCTGCTACATTTTGAAGTCGGTGTAAAGTAAAAAATGTAAATTTTACTAAATTTCACAAATGTGTTGCTATTTTTGGAACGAAGTTACTTGTCGCATGTCACTGACTATGGCAGGCAAACGGTCAAGGTCTCGAAATTTGACGATCTTATATACATAAAATTCTTTTGCAAGCAATAATTAATTTCACCCAATAGAATACTTACTGGAACATATGAAATTCAATTTGAAACATTTCAATATCGCATCTTAAGTAGATACGATTTTGAAATGTTTCAAAATAAATTAATATACATAAATATTCCCAGAATATCTTTAGATATCTTTAGAACTCACTCTCACTCTCCACGTTTATCTTTACGTATATTTGCAAACTCCTCTTAAGCCACGCAACGTTTTTTTTTTAAATATTTGTACCTGTGTTATACGTGTTTGTATGGATCTAATAAATTGTATAGTAATTCCAACGGCATTTTAATTCGAGTCTTGCAACTCGTAACAATATAAAACACCTAATAATTTTCTTTACGTACGGAACATAAAACTACCACGTAGGGCTTTCACTCAACGTAGCCGCAGGGATAACTCTTGTATACATAATAGGTATACTCAAGGTGGCGAAGACCGTCAATGGAGGAACTCCATACACCTCTCATTATTTCAAGCTAAGACGCTATTGAATTGGAGTTGACGTTAAATTCTGTTTAAAAAGTTAAAAAACGAGCGGTGTATGAACTTACCCCATGGAAGGACTTCCCCACCCTAAATATGTTCTATAGGCATCTGTCAATTATGCTCAGAACTGATATTGGCAAAATGCTGACAATGTTGGAACCATAACCCTAAACAAAAGAAGGAAAGTAAATAAACAATAAGATAGAAGCCGGCTATAACACGATAGTGCACAAATCATAAACTTACTATTAAATTCATTCTAAACTAGGGTATCGATTTGTAAAACGATAGGGGCGGGAAATGTGTAACTCGGCCACTGGAGTTGCCGGCGGGGGCCGGCGTAGTTGAGGGCTATTTGATCAGGCTTTTTTTTGTTAAAGCAGGGAACATATTTCGTACACTACCGGGTCCTTTGCTTCGAAATTAAACTAAAGCAGGCGAGAGTTACACCACTGATGAATGAATACAACGAAGCAACCATGCCCGGTAAGTATCTGCCTCATTCTGAAGTTCAGAGTCCCGCGTTTCCGCGTAACCCATCGCAGTAGGTGTGACGCATGGCCTCCATTATGTCAATGCTAGCTGCAGGAGTTTCTAACTCTCTCAATCAACTTTGGATTATGGTCGCGATTTCCCGGGTCTTAATCGGCTGAAGCTCGGCCTGGCAATAAACCAGCACAGGTGAGGGCATCTTGTAGGACGTCCACCCGGAGAAGATCGAAGATCAGAGCAGATCGCCTGCCAAGAGTGTCGCCGCCGTCTATGACACTGTATGGTATCCACTTAAGATCCTCAGCGCCTTTTGCACGTGGCAGTGTGCATCATGCACTACCACACCCACATATCATGATTGTACTACAGTGTACTCGCAAAATATCTTCAGCCCTTATAAGTACCATGGAAGAAGAAGTATTTTTACATGCTTATACTATGAGATAAATCTCGCTCATGCCGTTTATCTCTCCAAGTACTGGAATACAGAACCCTAGAATTCAATATACTAAATTAAATAATACGATTAACTAAAATAAATCTTCAAGAAACTGGTTTTAAATACCAAAATATACAATGAACAACTATAGCTATTCAATGAAATCTTTCGTTTATTGCTGTAAGAAAGCCTTGTTATCTGAGATCGGTCAAAGGCTTAAAACTGACGACATTCAAGAATTTTTTTGTAAAAACTCGACTTAATACGATTGACTACACAGTTCTCACAAAAACACATAATTACTACTCAAAAACAATCAATATGCTACAATTATTCAGTTCCCGCCAAAAGAATCACTAGGCTTTATGGACTTGTAGTTTATGCCTACTATGGTAGAGACTTAAAAAAACAAATTGTGACGGTTTTATTGTTAACGTCAAAATGACTTTGACTGTAATGTCCTGCATTGCCAGGTTACTACATTTATTACATTTTAGTAAGTTTTTATGATAACGTGTAACTAAAAATATATACATAATTAAGTCATACGTTTTGTCGCTTTCCTTAAAAAAATAGTACAACTAAATGTAGTTAAAAGTTTTATAAAAGACATTTCAGATACCGTCATTGATTTTGAACACAGGCACTCAACGCCCGAGGTGGAACATCGAACGCAGTACCTACAATAGCTTTTGTATATCAGCCATTGCATTGATTACGGATGCCTCGAGAGACTCAAAATTCTAGTGAGGTTTAGCGCAGACTGTCTCTTAAAATTTTTACCGTACTATGTAATCCAGTGAGTTTCAGCTTAGGCTAGACCAAGGTTACTCGTCGTACCTGATGAAATACGCTTCCATAGATGATAAGCTATTTTGTATGCCTGCTGACCGATAAGCTGGCACTGAATCTTACTGGAATAACTACTCTCTATTTTCGAATGTTGTTTGAGGAAGATTTACTACAAAATAATACAGAACCTTTTTTTATAAAAAAAACGCCTCCGCTTGACCTGAATACTATACTTCAAATCTAACTATAAACTATGAAAGATAATACCGAGACTGCATTCTAAGTACACTTCTCTTCACTTCTTAACTATTGTGGGCAACCCTTCATCAACTTTAATGTTAAACAAATTTTCTTCTGAAAAAAGGCTGTTTGGTATTTTTTTATGCAGACTACCTTAACGAAGCTTGGATGTCTGTAGCTTTGTTTTTTAAGCCTCTTTAGGATACGAACTGTTTTTCTTTAATAAACTCGGAGTCTCAGGTCTGCATTTAGCACTTTGTTGACGGGAGTTTTACTTAACGTTTTATAAATGTTAAAATATCAATAATTCCTACTTCTGAAGATGTCGCAAAAGTTTCTTAATCAATATAAGGTCAAACATTTCTGATTCTTATTTAAAACTTAAATAAGGATGTAATGAAACTTATGACTAGACTAAGCATAATTATAGGAACATTATTATTCAACAAAATTCCTAAAATTAACATATACAACTTTTATGTATATCCCAAACATCATATAACTGGCTTCAGTAAATCCTAAGATAGCCGCGACGCGCAAACTAACAGGATTATAGACGCTGAAGTGAAACTTGGTTCTTTATACTTATGATATCCAAACTGTAATAAATAAAATGAATAAGGATCATCTTCTATTCTTAAGTTGAACATATTAATAAAGACCATACGCAAAACATATAGAATGCGTTTTCGATGAAGCGTGCACGATCTTTTGTTATATTTAGTTTTTCGATTACGAAAACGTAGATGAATATCAAATGCAATGACTAATACAAATTTAAAAATAATTACCTACGACTTCCAACCAATAATAAATATTCAAATGTGTTGTTGAAATAACTCACTAGGTAAAAAGTTTATGGACCAAGACATATTTTAAATGTTGTGAAGTAAAAATAATTGGTACTATTGCTGACTTAGATAAAATTTACCATCATAACACGATGACGAGATAGTCTATTAATCGCACGGTCCCTGCTTGCATTGAATAAAAAATACTATTTCTAGAAAAATGTAACATTTTTGAGTTAGGTGTTCTAGCAACACTGGTAATTTTTTATTATATAGAAAATATAGAATAGACTTGTCAAAGTCAAAATAAGTAACCTCCAATTCTATTTGCAAATAATAATCGTATTATGATATAATTTTTAAAAGTCTACACTGTATGTGAATTATCGTGCTAAGTATTTCATTTTATACATTAATAATGTTGTCAATAAGGAAACTGCCAACGTTATCTGTAGCGAAAATCCAATCGAAATTTCATTTCCACTTGAGAAGCGGAGTTTCGGAAAAAATTATAAACAAACATTGTGAGACAAATATTCTGAATTTGTGCAGATCTTTCTCGGTATTACACAATTTAACTCACAAATCGAGAAATCCAGTAAGTACGATTATATGAATATTTACTGCGCGATAAGAAACTTGTAAATATTACAACATTATTTTTGATTGTATTATTGTATACTGATTTGCTTGAATTATTTCAGCAATTACGTCGTTTTAATGAGGAGTATAAAGCAGTATGTTCACTATTAAGAAGATCCAATTTACTAAATCCTAATACAATATACAGAAATAGCTTATTTTTGAGAGGACTCCACACAACACCATCAAACCTTAATGAAAACAATGACAAAGATAAAGTAAGTATAAATTTATTTGATTTGCTATTCCAGTCTCTTAGAGCCCATCCACTAATTACACCACATGTTAAGGGGAAGAAGGTTGATGATGTCTGAATTGTATGGATAACTGGTGGAAAGGCTCCTAAATGTTGTAACATCAAATTTGAAATTCTAAAATATTTCTATTTTAAAACACGAAATTTGAACTTTTAACAAAAAAATATGTCCATCTCTCTATATTAGCATAGTGTTTTAAATGATTAAATATTAATTAGGATAAAAAAATTGAACTGATTACACAAATGCTCATTTAATTTAATAATTTCTTGATGTAAAATGTCAAATGATGTAATGTCACACTTGGGAAGGAGGGGTCTCATGCATATACCCAGCTGTGATAAGGCCAGGGGATGGGTCCAAAAAATCATCTTTGGGTGACATAACTTGCAGAAGGTCCCATATATACAAGAGGTATAAAAGAAAAACTACTTCAGTTACAAATATTGATTTTTAAACTAGATACACACTCACTCTCAACATTATTATTAAATCACAGTTGCAAAAAAGTTTTCACTCTGATGCCCAGGGTCTGCTCCACTTGCACTTGGTATGCAAGTCATCCTTTACAATATCTAGCCAGCATATTTTAGGCCTTCTGCGATCAGACTTCGTACTCACATTCTACATTTTGTTGTACTCAATTAAATTTTTTTTTTATGAAGACTGAAAAAGTTTTGGTTTTACATGTCAAATATTGACTCATTAATGCTAGTGAAAGTGAAGCTGGCAAACTTCCTGGGTTGGACTGAGTTATCCTTCATTCACCATCGCATGTAAAATCGGTTTACAACTGAAGTCGGTCTCTTTTCTTCCACCATATCCCAATTAATTGGGGTTAGCACAATGTCTTTTTCTTCCACTTCTCCTTTATTCTGACATACATCTTCTGTTCCATCAAGAGACCTAATTGTTATATCCCTATATCCAAAAATTTACAACAGGTTGTTGTACATGAAAACACTGTAAATTGCATAATGCTTGCACAATGTGATTATATTGCTTATAAATTAACAAGCCAAAATCTTAAGAAATGAAGTGAGGAAGTGTTAGTATACTTATATTTAGAAATCAATTCATAGTTTAGTAGTTACAATTTAGTTTAGTTACTTCATCAATTTATAGTATATAGTTACTATGAATTGATTTCTAATTTACTACACCAAATTTGCAGTAATGCAATCACTACTGAGCTCTATTAGAAGTACAACAAACAAAATAGAAGAAGAGAAGTTTTCATACATAATATTGATTTTAAGATACAGTCTGCAACATTGCTTGTTCTCCAACAGCTAACTAAAATTGCTTAGCAACCATCTAACCACAGCATATCATTACTTTTAATAACTAATCTAATCTTGTCAGAATCATCGTTAAAATGTAATTATCTTCAATCAAAAGCTTTTGTAGTGACTAAGTGCATAACTGTGTAATCATATGTGATTTATGAATATTTCCAGGATAAAAAAGACAAAAAGAAAAATAATGGTGAAGAAATTCCATCATTGATAATGAAGGCAATCTTCTGGATGTTCACTACATGTGTCCTTCTAGTCATGAGCTCACTCCTAGTACCAGGAGACAACACACAAAATGAGGTAATATATATTTAATGGTTCAGTCACCCTAGAATTTTCACAAAATCAATTTTACTTTTTTTAAATGGTCCCCTAGGATCTCAAAAGAGATGTTGATGGCCAATTGTATAGTGCAGGCATTTGAGATTAAAGGTATTGACAAGTTATTCAATGATTTCTACTTCTCCAAAGTTCATGTGTGTTTATCTCAAACTACATTTTTCAAGTTTCAAGTGTGCAAACATAACTCAGACAATTGTCAACCGATTCACTTGAAATTATGAATATATCTTAAAATACATTGTCTACGATTATTTTGTTTAATAATAGTTTGAAACACCTATACAAGCAAAAATACAATTAGGTGCAAATGTCACCATAAAATGGCGTTAAAGGCTCGATATATATATATGTATATAATAAGGGTTTCATTTTTGCCAATATGATTTTTAGAATCCTAAAACAATAAACAAGGATTTTTTTCAATTTGCATTTTCAGTTAATTCGTTATGTTTCCTGGAATGAGTTTGTGTACTCAATGTTATCAAAGGGCGAAGTTGATGAACTGATTGTAAGACCAGACATGGAAGTAGTCACTATTATTTTACACGAAGGCGCTGTTATAAGAGGCAAAAAAGTAAGTTATTATATTCTAATTTTTATTACAAAATTAAAAGTTTAAAACAACGAAAATTATTAATAAAAAAATAATAAACATTTTCTAATTTTTCCAACTGGGTTCTATTCTAAAGCCTTTCAAGGATTGCTCCAAGAAAGGAAAAAAATCTTAAATTTATAGTTTAACAATTATCACACTTACAATGTTCATGTTCAAGCAAAAAAATGTTATTAATTAACTATTGGATTACTAAATGAAAAATTGTTATAAAAAAAAATTTCAAACAGATTATTGTTCATTCATCTATTCAGTTAGTGCCTGAATTTTTTCAATTTCTTATTTTCATATTTAATATGTTTAAATAATATTTATTCATTAAAGGGCCGATGTGGGTGTGGCTTGCGTAAGCCAGAGTACCCGTTTTCGGTCGTATTTTCATCCCTCTGGGAAAATTATAAATATTGATCTTACAGTTTCGGGAGTCATGACTTTTTTTAGGAAATTTCCTCCTCTTTTCGAATTTTTTTTCAAATTTGAAAAATCTTTATTACTTTTTGACACCTTTTTTTAGTTAATTGTTAATAACTGTTACAAATTTTGCAAGCGGAACTTCATTTTTTTCAAAAATCATCTAGATCGCATTCCTGAAAAAAGTTTGTCCAAAAGGCACTTGTTTACTAGTCTATATAAAATACCTGATTTAATATATGTAAAATATGTTTATTGAAATGTGGGTATATTTATTACAAGATATAATATTTTTATCAAAAGTATATAGTTTTTATAACAAATCCAGTTGTGACACATTAAGACATTACTAATTAATATGTCGCCAAGCTGTCAAAAATAAATGCTTGCAAAAGAAATGAACTTATTATAAATAATAAAAAATATTTATAATAAAATTAAAAATAATTATGTGTACATATATCGTTAACAGCGTTATTTTTAACACTATAAATACGACACATTTGGTCAATTACAGTAATTGAATGTGATCAATCCTCTAATTACAATGTTTACCTCAGAAAATGATTTTTTTTTGCTGAAACACAGCAAACACGCTGCTAGCCCAGCTGGTGGTGAGTAGTTACAGTCGCTGTAAGGTTTTAGATGAATATTAAATTATAAATTCTATGTCATATTTCAGACAAACCATCGTGTTTATCACATGAATGTTGGTGATATTCATCGTTTCGAAGAGAAACTGAGGGAGACTGAGAAGAATTTGGGTGTAAAGGAAGGTAAGGTAAATTCCAAGTGACAAGGATTTTATATATATTCTTACTACCCATGTGCAGAAGGTTCACCGATAGCCGATCATGATATCACACGTTGATGGTCAGTAGGGTTGACCAAAAAGGTTATATAAATAGTTGTTGCAATAAATTTATTATTTTATCATCATCATCATCATCCGAGTGTTAAATCCCGGTTGCGATCGGATCTTTCACTCCGAGGCCCGAGGCCCGGGGTCCGCGTTCCTACTTTTTCTACATCGTTTCGCGCGTTCTTCAGCATTCTCCGTTTTGAGCCCATTGATAAGAATGTTTTCTTCACAACGTCATGCCAGCATTTCTTGGGCCTTCCCCTTCGACCGGCGGCCGACCGACCAGGACGTATGGCTTAGCGATGGTCGATTGTTACTAAAAACAATCGAAGTATTCGATTGTTCCGGTTATTCGATTGCAATCGAGAAACATTTGGTGTTTTTCGATTGTATGTCGATTGTTATTGATGTGTTACTATGTTGTGTTCATGGCTCACTTGTCAATTGGCCTGCGCTTGTTTATGATTACTAATCGAAGATTGCACAGGAAGATTGGTAAAACATATTTCACCACTATGAATTCGCGCCGTGCGCGCGCAAATGTATTCGATTTTTTATTAAGATCGCTTGTTATTTAGCTATGACGAATGAATCGACAATCGAATACGCGCTTACACAATTTTCGATTCATTCAATTTTTTTAAAGTAACAATCGCACATCGCTAGCTATGGCTAGACATTTTTGTACCCCACGTAACTAGCCGGTTTCCGTAAAATGTGACCGTAACAGCGTAAGCAACTGCAGTTTGTCTGCTATGTCACGGACACGAAGACTGCGCGGATGCGGGAGTTGCTGACGCGCGAAAAGACCTAAGTACGTATTCAGACGTAAAATTTTTCGTTCTTTTCATTTCTGAAATGAAAAATATGTTTATTTTTGAAAAATAATCAAGTTGATCTTTAATGACCTTGAAAATATGAACCGAGGGGGGATCTAAGGAGAGAACTAGGCTGCAAATATCTAAAAAAAATTGTTAGAGAATATTTTTTACGAAATGACTAGCATTATAAAAAATATTTAACTGGTTAAATTAAACATTACTCACCCATATGAAAAAACCTTATTAAGTTTTTATGAAATTACTTGAAATAATTATTCTTGCATAAATGTAATTGTATACAGTACATTTTACTAGTTTCAATGGTATGCTATGCATGTAAGCAGGATCTTAATTTGTTATTTAAATAATTGTTCCTATTCATTTCGTTGAGCACCTTTTATGATATATGTATAATATTACCTTTATTTATTTATTATATATAGATATCTACATATATTTTTTTAATTAATATTTCAATCTGTATATGTCAATTATTATTATGTCTTTCATTAAAATATTATTAATTATATATTGATGTTAATATTTCAAATGTGTAACTATGTAAGTAAAATCTGCCAGGGCTCAACCCGCTACTGGTAAAATTCTGCTTTGTTTAATTTCTTTATGGTTCCATAGACAAATGGAGAACCATGAATTTTTATCACCTGTATAGAATCCTTCATATTGGTGGAGTGGCACTCACTTCTCAATCATTAGGTACTAGCGGTAGCCCAGCGGTCGAAATTCGAATTTCGAAATTTAAATTATAATAACACTATTAAGGTTCTGTTGTCACTCTACAATCACAGAATTCGCTACACTGGTAATTTTACTTTAACAATAAACAAAGGAATATATACGCGTGTGTATCAAATACACGATGTGTGTAATTTTTTTTTATTGATTTAATGTATTTTTTATACATATTTTTTTTTAATGTATAAAAATATATTTTAAAGCATTTTGCACTCCTGCTCTATATAAACTATAAGTGTGCGAAACTTCAAACTCCTCCAGTTTTTGCTTCACGTATTAATATAATGACGATTAAAAAAGAAACATTTACAGGTGTTCGAGTAATATATGACAGAAATGGCAGTGTTGCAGGCAAAGTGATAACTACATTGTTAATTGGCGCTGTTATCTTATCGTTCTTATATTCCACGAGACATATGAAAATGAACATAAATCTCGGTGGCTTTGTAAGTAAAATTTCATATTAAATCCATAAATATTTTAGCAATAACTTGTGACTAAAAGCGTCATACAACATTTTAAAAGTTTTGATTCAGACAATCCCACCGCACAACATTTTTTGAAAGTCATACATGTGAAAAATACTAGCAAAAAAGACACCCACTTCATTAATAAACACAAAATATATGTTCTACAAAATCTTGCAGTTGTTGTTTGTAAAACATGTTGCCAAGTAAAACATCAAAAAAGCGAAATATAGTAATTTTAAATGTTACAATAGTTTTGATTTAACAAAGAAAACCTGTTATTGGTCTTACTGTTTGTTACAATAAATATTCACACTCATTCACATTCATGGGTGTGATTGTATTGTATGTTGTTTTAACTATTTAAAGGCGAATGGTGGTTTTTGGCATCAACGTCTACAAAGACAAAACTTATACATATAAAAGGAGATTTTTACTTATTATCTTTTTAAGTAGTGCCATATTTTAAGAACTTCGCTAACCGGAAAATAATGGTGTTGAATGTTTTAAGAATCGATACTCGCTTACCATATAACTAAGTTCAAAAGCATTCTTATCTGATTATTTAAACCATTATAATTAATAAGAATCTAGATAACTTACGCGTGAAAATATCGTTATACCTGTGTAACATTCTGTTGCTCAACACTTTTTTATTCTGTTATTTAGTTGATTATTCATTCGTTTTCGATATCAATTTTTTTAATGGCATTTCAAAACATCTAAGCATCTACTATGTCACTGTCAAGTGTCATACGTCAAACAAAGCTGTATGGACTCAGTTCCTTTACCTGACATTGCGATAAATAAATCACAAATATATAAATTATTCGTTTAAAACAATCAATATTGTACAAAAACTGTTCACATTGTTCACTTATGTGTAGCATGAAACATTTTTGTAAAAAATAAAATTGCACAGTAAAATATAATATTTCAAATCTCTGCCTGCAGGTTATGTTAATGTCAAATATTTAGGGCCAAATTCTATTTTCAGCCGAGTTCTTGTAGAAAAAGATAATCACACATGGGTTTCAAATATAATAAGCTACCTAAACATATTGTAATTACGTGTATAGATGTTCATGCTGAACGTACCTAAGAATCCCGGCAATGTCTTTTATAATTTTAATGATTAGAAGCTAATTCTATGCAATATACTATGTAACATGGGACCTGTTCACCTGAAATAAAAATATTAATAAATAATAACCAGATGTCTGGTTCAGCCATCCAATTGACAAAACAGCCAGACTTCTTGGCCCACTTCCCTTTGGTAGCATGTTTACATGGTTTGTAACTACTTATGTTTAATTTTTAGGTATATTTCACAATAGGATTTAGTTATTTTATTTTAAAACAACATTTCATTTGCAGAGTCAACTTGGTCGTGCAAAGTTCACTTTAGTCGATTCAATGAGTGGTCAAGGGAAGGGTGTGAAGTTTGAAGACGTTGCTGGCTTGAAAGAGGCTAAAGTCGAAGTTATGGAGTTCGTGGATTACCTGAAAAGGCCTGAACATTACAAGAGCTTAGGCGCTAAAGTACGTATAGTCCGTAAGGATAAACAATAGGATTAGAAATGACCGCACATCGTTATTGTAATATCGGCATGGACTGTATGTTTTTAATATATTCTGGTGTTTGTATTTCATACATCGCGTTCTATCAGTAGCTCGCTGAGCTCAAAATGCTCCGTTAGTCCATTCCACAAGGCGACTGCGCTCGTTGTGGTGGCGAAAACGTCACTAATGACGTCATCATTTTCGATCACACAACGCTCATAACGACCCATGTCAAGAGGTGGGTCGAATAACCGTTCCACTTGGGCTTACGATTTGAACGCCGGCAAATGAGGGAAACGGAAGAAATCTTGGTCGAGAACGTGGTTCTGTCGAACATATTAAAGTTACTTTTCGTTTTTAATATCATTCAAAATCTAGTAAAAAATTTGGGGATAGCTATAAAACGTAAAAGTATTTTTTTTTATTTGTTTCATGCATTACTTTTAGTGGTATGATAAAAATATAATATAACTAGCTTCTGCCCGCGACTTCGTCCGCGTGGTGCGGTTTTTTAACTATGCCAAGGGAACTCTTTAACTTTTCGGGATCAAAAGTATCCTATATGTTGACCAGGGATATAAGCTACTACCATGCAAAATTTCATTTAAATCGGTCTAGTTGATTCGGAGATTAGCCGGTACAAACAGACAGACAAACAGAGAAACAAGAAATTTAAAAAAAATCTAAAATAGTTCTATTTTACTTCATACATCCTCCTGACTCGGTTTTTAGCATTTTTTTCATTGTACAGAAATTAGACCTCTACAGTTTTATTATATGTATAGATGATTAAAAGTAGCGCAGATTTTAAGTCTAAAAATAGCTGACGATCAGTGGAAATCGCATCGAAATCGACCAAATAGTTTTTAAGTAAATCCCGAACCGACGGACAAGAAATCTTAACAGAAAATGCATCGTCCTTCCTCTCCGTCGTTTATATAGTCGACTCTAGTTGGGTTTTTTTAATAGTTTCAATGTGCCGACACAGCATGTTATATAGATATCGAGGGTTTTATAACAAACGCGTATAGACAAAAGTGCAGTTTTACATAAGGGACAAAATTGTGAAAACACAAAACTAGTTGATTGTATAAGGCTGAAATTTGGGATTCCCATCTATTTATGTACACTTGCATGCTGGTAAGACTTTCTAAATTGTAACATGCATAGATTTTAGTAATCAACACAAAAATGGCATTTTTGCGCATACGCCCATTTGTTTTGAAGCCCTCGATATAGTCTATTTCAGTTTTTTTTTAAATAGCCTCAATGTACCGACACGTCATGTTATATAGATATATATGTTATATATATAGATAGATGACGTGAGAGTGTAGTCTGAGCATATAATATTGTGGGTTTTTAGGTCCCCAGAGGCGCCTTGCTTTTAGGGCCACCGGGCTGTGGCAAGACGTTGTTAGCCAAAGCAGTGGCCACGGAGGCCAACGTGCCATTCCTATCAATGAACGGTTCCGAGTTCATAGAGATGATCGGCGGATTGGGCGCTGCTAGGGTCAGGTAAGGATGTACAATATTCTAATACGCCAGGGGCCCAATTGCTACTATTACTTAAATTACTAATTAGTCTTATTTCCTAGATTACATTGTAATTTTAAACTTGTATCACTAAGGCCCTTCAGACCCATCTTCACCCCTATCATAGTCAGGGCCTTTTTTTACAAGTATTTTAATATTAGGTGTTCTTTTTTATTAAGCGACTTCGAAAAAGGAGGAGGTTCTCAATTCGTCGGGATCTTTTTTGTTTTTTTGTTGTTGCTTTTTTTATGTATGTTCGCCGATTACTCCGTAATTTATGATCCGATTTACGTGATTCTTTTTTTGTTCGACGCGGAATAGCTGCCATGTAGTCCCCTAAAAATTTTGCATAGTTTGGCCCAGTAGTTTTCATTTTACGATCATTTTTTTGTTCCCGGTTCTTGGGACCTATATTTTTTAAGAAGCGCGGCACCATTCGTAGGTCCACCCATACATAGCTAGACAGTAAAAAGTAACAAATAAAAATTAAAACTTCGTTTAAAAAAACCGACTTCAAAAACTAAAATGTATAAAATGATTTATTTCGAAAGCTATTATTATTAATATATATTGTCTAAAACATCTTGAAGTCGGTGCAAAGTAAAACATAAAAATTACTATATTTTGAAAATTACTAAGCACCGACTTTAAGATGTTTTAGATAATATATATTAATAATAATAGCTTTAGAAATAAGTTATTTTATACATTTTAGTTTTTTAGTTTTATCAAATCAGAACTTTATATATCATACATATTACCTACACATACACACATTATCATAGATATTTTTTATTTTTACATACATGACGTCAGAGGTGACGGAACCCTCCATCACCACGAGCTGTTGCGCTTCATAGCCTCTTTAAACAGACGCAAGCAAAACCGCTCCCGGCCTCGAGTCTGACATCAAATCAAAAATAGTAACCCCTGTGATCCTGGTTTTTGTAAAGGTCTCGAGGTCACACCTGGGCTGGTCGTATACCGGACACTTTAACAACGAGTATTATGAATGTTCAGTTATGGAAAAGAAATTGAAAAGGATTAGGGCATTCAAATTGAGACTGATTTAAGTTTTATTTACTAATTTAAAATACAATTAAGACTAAAAATAAACTAAGTTATAAATAGTACAAGCGATTATAAACTGTGTAACAAATCGCTGCCAGATGGTAGCGTGCCCAGAAAGTCGGCTCGCTGCATTGCCGCGCTGTATAGCGATGCTTATTTGTTGGGAATATGAGCCAGCCTTCTGATCACGGGTGGCATCGAGGAGTTTCTTGTAATTTAAGTTTTAATCAATATGGTTCAAATAGAAAGACGTTGAAGGCAAATTCTAAATGGGTTTCCCCATAAAGATAAGAATGGACTGGGGCTCAATTCTGCTATTTCAATATCTTGGTGTTGCGAAAATATTCAAAGTACGATACCATTGCGATACTACGACTAATAATTACCACAATATTGTTTTGATAACGTTGCTGCAAAATAATAGTCGAAAATATTGATATTCGCATTAGTAGAGATTGCGTTTGCCGCAATTAGTGTCGAAAAGCCACCGAAAATATGAAACAGTTTTCGTTTTTAAATATTTTTACGAGTCCGGGACTCGAATGAAAGTTCCGTTGGAATTACTGTAGACTTTTATTACAATTATACAAACAGGTACAAATATAACTGGACGTACCAATAACACGCGCAAAGTCCGTCACTATATCGCTTATCGCATGTACTACACACGTCTTGCTCGTATCGTAATCGTCGCTCGATGGCCTCACCACGCCCACCTTGTTTTATACTAAACTGTACAATACGACAATCGACCGCGTGGACTGGAGTTTCCGAGAAACCGTAATCTGCACACCTGCGGCCATAAACAAATACAGCACAATAACAATAGGCTATTGTCTAACTGCAAAAGTAAACAAAAGAAGTCCCAATGCAGGAAAGGTAATAAGCCAGATGTGCATTCCCTTTGTCGGCATGTAACAATATATATAAAGGTATGGAATAAGTAGGATACAGAATTCAGGCAATTTCAAATTCTATCCACCTATGGATAGAATCAGAAACATACCTAACTTTCTCTTCCCTTTTGACTTGTTGAGTACATATATGTGCGCTGTGCTCTCGCGGTGTTATTTCGGTTGAATTTAAAATGAAACGATTTATTGTTGTTGTCTCACTCTGTTTATATAGATTTTGTATGAAATGGGTATATATACGATTAAAACGTTATAACTCAGTCATTTGACTTTGAACCCTAAAGTTGATACCAGGCTTTATTTTATGAGATAGGGACATTCGTGTTCAGTGTTAAGAAACACCCAACTGGGGTCACTGCATAGGCTGCTGAATGAGATTTCCCGTCATCAGGTCCACGTGTCGTGTAAATCGCACTATATCCCCAGAGACCTGTTCAAAGAGGCGGCCACGCGTTCGCCGTGCATCATCTACATAGATGAGTTGGATGCCGTGGGTCGCGCCAGGGCCTCCGGGGCCAGCTCCTGGGGCCCCGGCGGCGGCGAGAGCGAACAGACCCTCAACCAGCTGCTGGTGGAGATGGACGGCATGAAGAGCAGGGAGGGCGTCGTCGTTTTGGCCTCCACTAACAGAGCGGACGTTTTGGACAAGGTGTGTATTATCGCTCATCTCGTCAAACAGGTCACTTTCACCTCTTCTGTAACAATCTTCTATTTTGAACACATACATCATTTTCATTGTTGATGATGTTTTATTGATTTTCAGGCCCTGCTTCGTCCAGGTCGCTTCGATAGGCACATCCTTATCGACCTTCCCACACTGAAAGAGCGAGAAGAAATATTCGAAAGGCACCTTAAGGGAATCGTTCTTGAAATCTTGCCAGACTTTTATGTCAAACGGTAAATCACTTTAAGATCCTATGCGATTTTTGTTCAATCGTTGTATGAAAAGGTTCGCCAATTTTCAAACTGCTTGAGCACATGTTACCTTTTTAACATAAGTCACAGAACAGACTGTTCCATAGAAAATTATCTTTGACTGTTTGACAATTAAGTTTTAAATAACTTAGATCAAAGACTTTTTATCTTGTCTTGAAGCTTTCTTATTGTTAATCTCAATGTCTGTCATTGTCAAATTGTATTTTTTTTTAACATTTCTATCTATACTTAATATTATAAAGAGGTAAATTTTGTGAGTTTGTGACGTTGTAGTTGATAAACGCTGGATCTACTAAACCGTTTTTGAAAAAAATTTCAGCAGTGGAAAGCTGCATTCCTGAGTGACATATATATTTGATTACAATTAATTATAAGTATTGTTTTTTTGCTGCCCAGTGAAGTGGGCACGGGTCAGCTAGTATTTTATAAACGTAACATTTATTTAAATATTTACAGTACTGTTTGTTGTACTCGTGCAAGCAAAAGTCAACTTTAAAGTGACGAACTTTGTCATTCCGCGACTGTACAATATATATAAAAATCAGTGCGTATGCATTTATTTCTCTAATTTTGTATATATTATAGATTAGCTTACCTGACTCCTGGCTTCAGCGGTGCTGACATCGCGAACGTGTGCAACGAGGCCGCGTTGCACGCGGCGAGGCACAAGCAGAACATTGTCAAGGCAACGAATCTGGAGTACGCAGTTGAAAGGGTCGTTGGTAAGCATATATAGTTGTTTGTTACTTTATTTTTGTTACCTTCCTGAAAAGCATTTTTTCCTAACAACATTTCTGTTTATTATTAAATGCGGATTCGTGCGTGTCAATTGGAAATCTCCATACATTGCTTACTATAGTCCTTCTCTTTCTGCTCAATCGTATGCATATCTATCCATCCCTGTCCCTCAAATTCATCGGTATAGCGAGACGATGTCACCACCACTTCGGCCGGCGTATTGCTTTTAAACTAAAGTATGTCGCGTTAATACCTTACGAGTGTAGTGATTTTTCTTTAAATAAACAAAATGACAGCTGCCCTGTCAACTTACAAAAACATCGTGAATGAAATCCGTTTATTTTTATGTTTTTGTTGTATTTGTAATGATAAGTTTGATTACATTAATTAATTGCAGTTTTAAGTAATATGTAAATTTTGTGTGTAAACACATTACCTTGCCTTGTTGAGCTCAGCCTTGGAATCCCTTAGAGATCCTTGCGGAAGATCAGCTTTTTAGGACACCATAACTGATGTTATGTTACTATTTTGTCTTTTTTGAATCTTGTCCTAAATTTTCTTTTTGACTTTTCACTTGGTTTAAATCAGTGGTTCCCAAAGTGGGCGATAACGCCCCCTTGTGGGCGCTGCAGACCTAAAAGGGGGCAGTAAGAGACCCAGAAAAAAATGGGCATTGGCAGGTGTAGCCCATAAGAGTTATCTTGAGGCCTCAGCACCTTTGTGTACTACCTACTGCGCTTAGGTGAGACCTAAGCGCAGTAGGTAAAAAGTTAACTCTTGTGGGCTATATATAGTAAAAGTCTCGTTTAGAATGAATCTCCGCTAATGTAGCTCTCAATAATCAATTAATTTAATTTGACGTTATAATGTTTTTTAAGTAGGTGAAAAAAATGGGGGCGCTAAAAAATGATTTATTCTCAAAGTGGGCGGTATACAAATAAGTTTGGAAACCACTGGTTTAAATGAAAACATTTGTATCTGTCCCAGGTGGCACAGAAAAGCGTAGCCATGCGATGTCTCCAGCGGAGAAGAGAATCGTCTCGTACCACGAATCCGGACACGCTTTGGTCGGATGGCTGTTGGAACATACGGACGCTCTTCTCAAAGTGACCATAGTACCAAGAACGAACATGGCGTTGGGCTTCGCTCAATACACCACGTCCGATCAGAAATTATATAGCAAAGAAGAGGTAATTATTAATTTAATTAGGCTCCCCCCTCTCTTTTCTTTCACGATATCCCAATTATTTGGGATCGGCACAATATGTGTTTTCCTTCCACACTCCTCTACATCTTCTATCACACCACATATCATATCATCCTTCACACAATCCATCCATCTTTTTTTGGTCTACTTTTATTTGTGCCCAGCTATCATGTAGTTTAACATTATTTTTGTCACGTGACTTTCATCCCTCCTGATTATATCCCAACCTAATCTTCCTCTCAATTTTTCAGTGACCATAGAGTAAATAATAACCATGAACAAAATCAAAACTAAATAATTAAAATGAACAAGTTGGCGGTGGGCCAAGTAAAACTTTGACAATACTCATTGGCACTCGACACCTTTGTCTTCCATGATCACGGCTGCTGAAACGTGGCCGAAACGTGCGAATAATAAAAATCAAAATTACCGCGTTTAAAACCGTTAACCGCTGTCATTATTATGCTCTTACAATATTTCAGTTGTTCGACCGTATGTGCATGGCGTTGGGTGGTAGAGCCGCAGAAGCCATTACATTCAACTCGATAACAAGCGGCGCCCAAAACGATCTGGAGAAAGTCACCAAAATCGCATATGCACAGGTGCGTGCCATTCAATCTAGCTAGGTTAACTTCATCCATTGTAGAATTATTTTGTCCGTGCAGTTTGTGCCATTCAATCTAGCTAGGTTAACTTCATCCATTGTAGAATTATTTTGTCCGTGCAGTTTGTGCCATTCAATCTAGCTAGGTTAACTTCATCCATTGTAGAATTATTTTGTCCGTGCAGTTTGTGCCATTCAATCTAGCTAGGTTAACTTCATCCATTGTAGAATTATTTTGTCCGTGCAGTTTGTGCCATTCAATCTAGCTAGGTTAATTTCATCTATTGTAGAATTATTTTGTCCGTGCAGTTTGTGCCATTCAATCTAGCTAGGTTAATTTCATCCATTGTAGAATTATTTTGTCCGTGCAGTTTGTGCCATTCAATCTAGCTAGGTTAATTTCATCTATTGTAGAATTATTTTGTCCGTGCAGTTTGTGCCATTCAATCTAGCTAGGTTAATTTCATCTATTGTAGAATTATTTTGTCCGTGCAGTTTGTGCCATTCAATCTAGCTAGGTTAATTTCATCTATTGTAGAATTATTTTGTCCGTGCAGTTTGTGCCATTCAATCTAGCTATATTAATTTCATCCATTGTAGAATTATTTTGTCCGTGCAGTTTGTGCCATTCAATCTAGCTAGGTTAACTTCATCCATTGTAGAATTATTTTGTCCGTGCAGTTTGTGCCATTCAATCTAGCTAGGTTAACTTCATCCATTGTAGAATTATTTTGTCCGTGCAGTTTGTGCCATTCAATCTAGCTAGGTTAATTTCATCTATTGTAGAATTATTTTGTCCGTGCAGTTTGTGCCATTCAATCTAGCTAGGTTAATTTCATCCATTGTAGAATTATTTTGTCCGTGCAGTTTGTGCCATTCAATCTAGCTAGGTTAATTTCATCTATTGTAGAATTATTTTGTCCGTGCAGTTTGTGCCATTCAATCTAGCTAGGTTAATTTCATCTATTGTAGAATTATTTTGTCCGTGCAGTTTGTGCCATTCAATCTAGCTAGGTTAATTTCATCTATTGTAGAATTATCTTGTCCGTGCAGTTTGTGCCATTCAATCTAGCTAGGTTAATTTCATCTATTGTAGAATTATTTTGTCCGTGCAGTTTGTGCCATTCAATCTAGCTATATTAATTTCATCTATTGTAGAATTATTTTGTCCGTGCAGTTTGTGCCATTCAATCTAGCTAGGTTAACTTCATTCATTGTAGAATTATTTTGTCCGTGCAGTTTGTGCCATTCAATATAGCTAGGTTAATTTCATCTATTGTAGAATTATTTTGTCCGTGCAGTTTGTGCCATTCAATCTAGCTAGGTTAATTTCATCTATTGTAGAATTATTTTGTCCGTGCAGTTTGTGCCATTCAATCTAGCTAGGTTAATTTCATCTATTGTAGAATTATTTTGTCCGTGCAGTTTGTGACATTCAATCTAGCTAGGTTAATTTCATCTATTGTAGAATTATTTTGTCCGTGCAGTTTGTGCCATTCAATCTAGCTAGGTTAATTTCATCTATTGTAGAATTATTTTGTCCGTGCAGTTTGTGCCATTCAATCTAGCTAGGTTAATTTCATCTATTGTAGAATTATTTTGTCCGTGCAGTTGTGCCATTCAATCTAGCTAGGTTAATTTCATCTATTGTAGAATTATTTTGTCCGTGCAGTTTGTGCCATTCAATCTAGCTAGGTTAATTTCATCTATTGTAGAATTATTTTGTCCGTGCAGTTTGTGCCATTCAATCTAGCTAGGTTAATTTCATCTATTGTAGAATTATCTTGTCCGTGCAGTTTGTGCCATTCAATCTAGCTAGGTTAATTTCATCTATTGTAGAATTATTTTGTCCGTGCAGTTTGTGCCATTCAATCTAGCTATATTAATTTCATCTATTGTAGAATTATTTTGTCCGTGCAGTTTGTGCCATTCAATCTAGCTAGGTTAACTTCATTCATTGTAGAATTATTTTGTCCGTGCAGTTTGTGCCATTCAATATAGCTAGGTTAATTTCATCTATTGTAGAATTATTTTGTCCGTGCAGTTTGTGCCATTCAATCTAGCTAGGTTAATTTCATCTATTGTAGAATTATTTTGTCCGTGCAGTTTGTGCCATTCAATCTAGCTAGGTTAATTTCATCTATTGTAGAATTATTTTGTCCGTGCAGTTTGTGACATTCAATCTAGCTAGGTTAATTTCATCTATTGTAGAATTATTTTGTCCGTGCAGTTTGTGCCATTCAATCTAGCTAGGTTAATTTCATCTATTGTAGAATTATTTTGTCCGTGCAGTTTGTGCCATTCAATCTAGCTAGGTTAATTTCATCTATTGTAGAATTATTTTGTCCGTGCAGTTGTGCCATTCAATCTAGCTAGGTTAATTTCATCTATTGTAGAATTATTTTGTCCGTGCAGTTTGTGCCATTCAATCTAGCTAGGTTAATTTCATCTATTGTAGAATTATTTTGTCCGTGCAGTTTGTGCCATTCAATCTAGCTAGGTTAATTTCATCTATTGTAGAATTATTTTGTCCGTGCAGTTTGTGCCATTCAATCTAGCTAGGTTAATTTCATCTATTGTAGAATTATTTTGTCCGTGCAGTTTGTGCCATTCAATCTAGCTAGGTTAATTTCATCTATTGTAGAATTATTTTGTCCGTGCAGTTTGTGCCATTCAATCTAGCTAGGTTAATTTCATCTATTGTAGAATTATTTTGTCCGTGCAGTTTGTGCCATTCAATCTAGCTAGGTTAATTTCATCTATTGTAGAATTATTTTGTCCGTGCAGTTTGTGCCATTCAATCTAGCTAGGTTAATTTCATCTATTGTAGAATTATTTTGTCCGTGCAGTTTGTGCCATTCAATCTAGCTAGGTTAATTTCATCTATTGTAGAATTATTTTGTCCGTGCAGTTTGTGCCATTCAATCTAGCCAGGTTAATTTCATCTATTGTAGAATTATTTTGTCCGTGCAGTTTGTGCCATTCAATCTAGCCAGGTTAATTTCATCTATTGTAGAATTATTTTGTCCGTGCAGTTTGTGCCATTCAATCTAGCTAGGTTAATTTCATCTATTGTAGAATTATTTTGTCCGTGCAGTTTGTGCCATTCAATCTAGCTAGGTTAATTTCATCTATTGTAGAATTATTTTGTCCGTGCAGTTTGTGCCATTCAATCTAGCTAGGTTAATTTCATCTATTGTAGAATTATTTTGTTCGTGCAGTTTGTGCCATTCAATCTAGCTAGGTTAATTTCATCTATTGTAGAATTATTTTGTCCGTGCAGTTTGTGCCATTCAATCTAGCTAGGTTAATTTCATCTATTGTAGAATTATTTTGTCCGTGCAGTTTGTGCCATTCAATCTAGCTAGGTTAATTTCATCTATTGTAGAATTATTTTGTCCGTGCAGTTTGTGCCATTCAATCTAGCTAGGTTAATTTCATCTATTGTAGAATTATTTTGTCCGTGCAGTTTGTGCCATTCAATCTAGCTATATTAATTTCATCCATTGTAGAATTATTTTGTCCGTGCAGTTTGTGCCATTCAATCTTGCTAGGTTAACTTCATCCATTGTAGAATTATTTTGTCCGTGCAGTTTGTGCCATTCAATCTAGCTATATTAATTTCATCTATTGTAGAATTATTTTGTCCGTGCAGTTTGTGCCATTCAATCTAGCCAGGTTAATTTCATCTATTGTAGAATTATTTTGTCCGTGCAGTTTGTGCCATTCAATCTAGCCAGGTTAATTTCATCTATTGTAGAATTATTTTGTCCGTGCAGTTTGTGCCATTCAATCTAGCTATATTAATTTCATCTATTGTAGAATTATTTTGTCCGTGCAGTTTGTGCCATTCAATCTAGCTAGGTTAATTTCATCTATTGTAGAATTATTTTGTCCGTGCAGTTTGTGCCATTCAATCTAGCTATATTAATTTCATCTATTGTAGAATTATTTTGTCCGTGCAGTTTGTGCCATTCAATCTAGCTAGGTTAATTTCATCTATTGTAGAATTATTTTCTCCGTGCAGTTTGTGTCATAAAATAAAGCGAGTATTTCGCTCTCTCTTACACTCACGGGCCTTATGGGCGGGCATAGTGATGCTCTTTATTGTTGTCGATAAGCGTTATCGATAGTGTATTTAGTTTTGTCATTTTGTGGGTTAGTTATAAAAATGAAATAAAATAATAGATACAACAACGTATTTATTAAAATAAGAATAATAATGACTTATAATAAATTATTAATTAGGTATCTATGTTAAAAAAAACTAGAAGTACAAAAGTTTAGAATGTAACAAGTTATATTACAAATAAATATAAATACTTATATCTTATATTAAAATTAACAGCCAAAAAGATAATAATGATTTTTATAAGATTGATAATCTTTCTTTGATAAGAATGAGTTTTTATCGATAATGGCGTTGCGCCCGCGCAACACGCTCAGCGCCTTAGCCGGGCTGAGGCAGAGTTTGATTTATGATCCAAACTGCACGGACAAAATAATTCTACTATAGTGACGTACAGAAAACGCCTCGTTATCTTATACTAATATATAAAGCTGAAGAGTTTGTTTGTTTCAAAGCGCTAATATCAGGCACCGCTGGTCCGATTTAAAAAAATCTTTCAGTGTTGGATAGTACATTTATCGAGGAAGGCTATAGGCTATATATCATCAAGCTGAGACCAATAGGAGCGAAGCAGCAATGAAAAATATTTCAATATCGGGAGTTTTTTTAACTATTCAACGCGAGCGACGTCGCAGGCACAGCTAGTTACATATAAACTTATTGTCTTTCATCACCCATCATATGGGGGCGGTAAAATATTTATTTTCACTACAAATCATCATGGCATACATCAGGAAAGCCATGCATCGCTTTTTTGGCCATCAGGTTCAGGTTTGATATTAAGTTTCATTTTGTAGAAAATTGTTTTCATCCCTCTTCATTTCATGCCCATACCAGCTTCAAGAGACAGAAAGCAAGAAAAAAAGGTCTATTGAAAGGACTGGTTGATAGACAAATTTCAAAAAAAAACCTGTATTATTATACCAAATCATAGTGTAGCTTGTGAGGATCAATTTCTGTGAAGAAATGTCTAACGGCTGACCAAGGAAAAGGGTAGTTTTGCAATAAAAATTAAATAAATTTTCTATCTTCCATACATTAACATAACATCAAATTGCGACGGTTATTTGACCGCACCTCATTTGAACGCAATCAATGTTTACCCATTGCCTGATCAGATTGATTGGGGTAAAATACATTACATTTCGAATATTAAAATTAATAAGACGAAATACCACTTTTTTGTGAGCTGATGATTATTATATTGCTTCCAAACGTTTATTTTACTTAAGACGTTTGCACGTCGGGCGAATCGCATGTTTCTTGACAGTAAAGCACACATAAAACAAATGACAAAACTGTCGTACTTTTTATTATTGATTTAGGTTTATGGCTTGGCAGCTAGGCCTTTAAGTCAGATCTTAGTTTACAATATAGTTTCTTCATTTTCTTAAGCCTATGTGTAGCACAGCTGAGCTGTAGGCAATTAGCTAGTGCCATTCAATGGAGTTCTTGTGACAACTCAAAAGGCCACATTTGACTATACAGTTCACATTTCTCACAAAACACATAATTACTACTCAAAAACTATTAATATCCTACAACTATTGTTCATTTTAGAGTCATTTTACACATTTCTAGAAAATAAAACTGCACAGCACAACATCTCCTTTCAGTTCCCGCCAAAAACTCCTCGTACTTTATTGTTGTGGGTGACGTAATAGTGATGTTCTGTGAGTTTTCTAACGCGCATTCTATTAAAACATCGACACTATGTGAATAAAACGAATGGTAATCAATTTGAAAATTAACAAATGTTCTACTTTGCTTTTATTTAATATGTAAACTGAAGTGTAGGTGTATTTATTACACGATATAGTATTTTTATCAAAAATATACAGATGAGTGAAATTGACTAAAACTTATTTAGAAATGAAGTCAATTTTTAAAACAAATCGAGTCGGTACCGCATTAGGACATTACTAATTGATCCGCCATCGAGCTGTCAAAAGTAAAATAAACCCTTGGAAAGAATAATGTTTCATAAATGTATTTCTCAGGTTCGCGTCTACGGCATGTCGCCCACTGTCGGACTAGTGTCTTTCCCCGACTTAAAGGAGCATGGAAAAAGTCCGTTCAGCAAAACACTTAAAAACCTAATAGACCTTGAAGCAAGGAAACTCATAGCAAACGCATATTACAGAACAGAAGAGATTTTAAGGAAAAATCAAGATAAACTTAAAAGCGTATGTATTTTCTATATTTTAATAATATATAAGTAGAAGAAAAAATTTGAAATATAACCAATCTATAGCCAGTGCCTATATCTTACAATCATAATGGTTACAATTTGATAAACACCAGACACGTCACGTCAGTTTTCTACAAATAGAGAAACAAAACTATAGATAAACTAGCGGTCCCGGCAGACGACATCCTGCCTTGAAAAAAAAATTTAGAAACCGATTGCAATGCCACCTACAGGGTCCAAATGTGAATCTAAACCATCCCCAAATCCACTTGAACACACACAAAAAGATTCCAAGGCAGTGTGTTTGTTGTTTATCCCCACAACCCCGTATTATCTCAAAAAACGCTCAAAGTTCATCTGTGTTTTTTGTAATGGTGTACAATAAAGTGTTATCTTTCCATCTAAAAAATCATTAAAATCGGTCCAGCCGTTTAGGAGGAATTCACTGTCAACACACATACAAAAGAATGGGGATTGTTCGTAAAATAGGGTATTTTAAGATACTTATTCGAAAATTTTTGTATTTTAAGCGTTAGTTTTTTTATAATTAGATTTTAAAATTATTTCTCCGATGACGTCATAAGGGACAAGTTTACATTGATTTCTTTGCCTAGAAAACAAAAATAATAAAAGAAAGTTTTATCTATATATAATCATAATAATATGTGCTACTATAAATGTACTACTGAACTTACTCATTACGTATCGTGATCATTTTAGTGTTTTTTGTCGCTAGGCATATAATTTTTCGTGTTCAACCATTATTATTTTCTATAGTTATCGTTAAATTTTTTAAAGTGGTCTTTAGGGAAAATCCATGTTACAGAACTTAAATCAAATAATGTACAGCTAAAATGTTTTTTACACTTGAAGCAGACAAACAGGCAGACGGCCCACCTGATTGGATTTAGTGAGGTCAAATAAAGGTCAAACGCATTTATTACAAAATACAAGTAGATTGTACTTTTTTTTTTTAACTAGACAGAAATGATTAGGGACACTATTCCTCGAAATGGTTTTTCAAAAAGCTAAATTGAAAATAAGTGAACAATCCCAATTATACATGTAAAGATATAAAATAAAGTCGTCTTAGTTACACCATTTATAACTCAAGAACGGCTGTACCGATTTGGCTGAAAATTGGTGGGGAGGTACCGTTGGAACCGGTAGGTGGCGCTGGGATCGGGTCGTAGGTTTTATATTTTCAGAGCACGACAACGTCTGTCGGGGCCGCTAGTTTGTCTATAGTTTTGTTTCTCTATTTGTAGAAAACTGACGTGACTTGTCTGGTGTTTATCAAATTGTAACCATTATGATTGTAAGATATAGGGACTGGCTATATAGATTGGTTACATTTTTTTTCTAAATTTCGTGAAGTCAAATTTCAAAATGTAATATAGTTAAGCTAATTACGGAATTGCTGTTTTAATTACATAATTATTTGATGTAAAATTGCAAAATAGTGATGTCAGACATATTAGGGAGGGAAGATTGAGACCAGCTGTGACAAGGACGGGGGAGGGTTCAAAAATCATGAAATTCGTGTGACGTAACGAGTGGATGGCAAGAAGGCCAAAAAAATTTGAAAATTACACTTTCATTGTGAATGTAGTATTTTTTTTTAAATTTCAGCTATCAGAAGAACTGCTGAAGAAAGAGACGCTCAACTTTAAGGATGTTGAAGCGATTCTTGGACCGCCTCCGTTTCCAAAGAAGTTCATCGATCCCGTAGAATTTGAACAGAATCTGAAAAACATGGAGAAAGCTGCCACCGAGGAAGAGAAGCCAGCACTCGGAGCCCCTTCGGCCAAAATGGACACACAGTCTGCAGTATAGACAAATATATTAATAATAATATCTTAGAATTACGATTTCTATCTCGTCAAAATCGTCTCAACAGTAAATTTGCAAATTGAATGTTCAAAAATGTTGGTAGCTTTAGAATAGAAAATATTTCTTGTGTAATGCATGTACAGAGATATTACGGTTTTTATAATATTGTTACGAACTACACAGGGCTCGAATTAAGACGCCGTTGGAATTATTATAAAGTTTATTATAACTGTACAAACACGTGTAAAACAGGTACAAATATAACTAGACATCGTATAAACTGCACGATCCAATAACACGCGCAAAGTCCGTTACTATATCGCTAATCGAAAGTACTGCACACGTCTTGCTAGCATCTTAATTGTAGATTGACTGCGTCGCCCCTCCATTCGGGCATTGTTTTATACTAAACTGTATAATACCGATAAAGAGCCGCGTTCACTGAGTTAATTCGCACATCTGGCAAGCTTCGACGCAATGCAATAACAACAAGGATTAGTTCGACACTAATGACGGTCATAAAACCAGTACGATAGCAATAGAATGTTTTTCTTTATTGCAAATTTTAAACACGAAGTAAACAAAAGAATTCCGAATTCAGAAAATTAATAAACTGCGTTATACGACAGCCAGGTGTGCGTATTTCTTTGTCGATATGTAACAATAGGCATGCAGGTGGCCAGACTTAAAACAGTATCAATGTATTCGGCCCATAATTGGGTGTGCAAAATTATTATTACAATATTAATAAACATTTCATACAATCAATCAGTCAATACAATTAATAACATGTATGCCGCTTCCCGTTGGCAGTTATCTGCTACATAATATATTTTAGTACAAATGTATTTGTTTTTTTTATTTATAATTATTCCTTTTTTATATATTTCGTATATCTCCCAGACTTGTTATCACCTGTCTATTGTAGATAATGATACAGTAATTTATTATTTTATGAATAATAATAATTACATTTGTTAATCATTAAAATAATCTATAAGCAATACATATATAATAAAATGTCTACCATTACATGTCAAATATATTCATTCATATTTTATCGTCCATGAACATGTTGTCTAACGCTATTTTTTTCTAATGGTATACCAATTTTTATCTAATACTGTGTTATTCTGTCGGGACGATATCGAGAAGATATTGCGGATTTTGCAGAATACGAATTTATGACACTCGTAAAGGTATTGTAGTTTTAATATCTTCACAAAGCCAAAATTGAAATAGCACAATGGAGCCCCAGCACGTTCTTGTTTTTCAAGGAAACGCGTATAAACCCCGCAAACAACTTCTTACTATTTGAACTATATTTTGCAACCCTAAGATTGATTAGTGTTTTACCCTATTCGGCTTATTGTCGTATAATATCAGAAATACCCCACAGAATCGCGTTCGAATATTTAGTTTCGAGATAAAGTTACAAGGTTTTTCCCCTAGGGCAGGGGTCGGCAACCTGCGGCTCGCGAACCGCATGTGGCTCTTGGGATGTAGAGCTGCGGCTCTTTAATTACACATCGCTCGCTTCATACCAAATGGGCGTACAGACAAAAGTGCAGTATTACACAATGCACAAATTTGTGAATAAAACAAAACTAGTTGATCGTATAAGGCTGAAATCCGGAATACCCTCTTAGGTACACTTGATACTTGTAAGATTTTCAAAAAAAAAATTAACATTAAACAACAAATGGCACTTTTGCGTATGCCCCTATATGTTATGAAGTTCTCGATATGTAAAAAAAGACATGGTGTCCATTGAGTTCGATTGCCCAATGTTTGTTATTGAAACACAAGTTAGTCTTGTAATTAATTGTTTTCATTTTTTTTATTTAATAATAAGTAATTACCTTATAATATCACATAAATATTATCATTGTTGTGAAAAACACTACTTATATATGAATAAATAGATTTGTTTTTATTATCAAACATTTAATTTATGTAAGTAATATTTATTGTTGGCAAGAAAAAAAATGCGGCTCTTTAAAAACTTTGAAATTTCATAAATTGTATTTTTGACTCTTCCGACTCAAAAGGTTGCCGACCCCTGCCCTAGGGTCTTCATTTGAAAATAACGAATGTAGCGCATTCCTTTGAACGCGCTTTCAACGGTATCAGTGAAAATAGTTTGAATGTTATCTTTTTTTTATTGCCTTAAGCAGGCAAACAGGCAGACGGCCCACCTGACGAAAAGTGGTTACCGTCGCCTATGGACGTTTACAACACCAGGGGTGTAGCCAACGCGTTGCCGATCTCTAAGAATTTTTATAACGCCCATCTTAAAGAACCCCATGTCATAGCGCAAAGGGAAAATATCTACAGGCATTTGTGTGATTTCTATAGATTGTTCTATTAATGAGGATAGGAACATGTCACAAATTATAATTGGACTTGAACCTGTTAACAGAAATTATTCCAAATGAAAGTTTCAAGAATAGCGCCATCAATGCAATCTATTATAAGACTACTAAGCTGCATGAGAAATATTACGCTTTTTTAAACCCCATATCAAATGTTAGATGGTGCTTTTTTAATTTCAGTCATCCTCATAAAGACTAACTAACCTAACTGTTTACTGTCCACATTGTACCTACTGTTCTTCTATTTTTATTTTACTTGATTTTAATTTAATTATACCTAGACATTACTCGTTAAAAGTGTCAGGTTGCCTGGAAGAGGTCGCTTTAAGCGATGAGGCCGCCTTTTGTTTTGCCGTTAAATTATTGTAATTATTCATGCTGTAATTGTTTATTTTGGTGAACAATAAAGTATTTTATATTCTAAAGACTGAATACTGAATATAAAATTATTACAATATATAATATGTAAATGTATGTATGTAACTCATGGAGTTTAATGCTTCATGTGTGATGCGATATTGTTATTAATTGTAATGGAGCACAAAAAATAATAGTACTTTTAACTGGACCGAACCTGGGGTCAGTTTGGTCCATACACCCTCAATGTTTTCTGGGGTTTTTACTTTTGAATTTGGGGTCATTCAGTTTAAGGTGTATGGACCAAACTGACCCCCGGTTCGGTCTGGACAAAAGTACAGACTACTCTGTATCTTTGTGGCTCAGTGTTTTAATGACGTCAAATATAAACAGATAACGTATGTACACACGTATACTAATGTAGTTCGGTGTTTTTACATTATAAATGAGACGCATTAATTCCTCTGAAAATAGCAATAAAATTATTGTATATTATCCTCTTTTAAAAATGAAAATTTTCAAGGATTGCGTCATCAATGCCATCTGTTGTAAAATTACATAACCCGCAAGGAAATGTTATGCTTTTTAAGTTCCATAGATGGTGTTCATAACATCTTAACCAATGTAATAATTATATAGTTAATTTACAATTTTTATTGGAAAGTTTTTACAGATAGGAATCATCAAAGACTTCAGGTTCGGTGCAAAGTAAACTTATTAGTAAGAATGTACACGGATTTCAAGGTTTTTGTCTCCTCCCGCCCTTGTTACAGCTGGTCACCTTCGTGAGACAATTATTTTGCAATTTTACACCAAGAATTTATCAAATAAAAACAGCAGTTTTGTAAATAGCTTAAATACATTCGAGTTTGAATGGTAACGTCACGAAATTTAGGACACCCCCTCCCGCCCCTTGTCACACTTAGTCGACCTCCTGCCGAACCCCACCCCCCCACCTTTAACTTGTGACGTAATTAACGGATTGTCCCTTCGTTATCTTTACATGCATACATAACTTCACGCCAGGTCCTTTGCGGGGTAGGCACGAACAACAGAGCGCCTTTCAGGCTTATTCTTACACACCTCACTTGCTTCTTTGACATTCATAGTTCTTGTCATATCTTTACATATAATAGTATAAAACAAATTCGCGTCGATTTGTCCACAACTGTTAAACCACGTAACGGAATTTTAAGCGGTTTTCACCATCGGTTATGTGTTTGGTATCAAAGTACTGGCTATGTGAATATATAATATATAGAAAAGTAAATGTCACATTTAAAAATTGACAAAATAAATTATCACTCCAATCCTGGCTTCCACTAAAACAAGTCGTTTTATTTTACTATAGGTTATGGGGCCAGTAAATGACTTTCTATCATTAACGTCACTACCCCAGTCAACATCGGCAAAACGAATTAATTATTTATTTTCATTTGAACTATATTTTAGACCAAAATGTTTCGTTTTCTTCTAATATTTAAGTACTCCCGTAACAGATTAGACAATTATTTTTCTGAAGGTTTATGCATTTAAAAAACCTAATTTAGTTTATATGTGAGTGAAATAGGGCTACTTCCTCAAGTTTGACACGCTGCTTACGCGGGGGAAAACACTAGTTAAAAAGTTGATTATAATAAATCAATATCTAAAGCATCGTTTCTCAACCTGGGGGTCGCGTTTGTTATTAAAGCGGGTCGCAGTCTGTTAAAAAATCAGACCTATATAGTATTTATTCTTTATTGTACACAAAATAGTTTCAAATAAAACTATAAAATCATGGTGATGTACAAAGGCGAGCTTAAGCCTAAAAAGAGTTTTCTTCCAGCAAACCTATGGGTCTGGCGCATTGATAAATAAATATAATATATAAATTGATAATTTTTATATATCAATGGTCTGGCGAGCGTGGGAAGACAAGAGGCAGGGTTCTGTACATGGAAAGTTATTACATAAAAGTACTTATTGGAAATTAATATCAAATTATTAACTACATAGAGATAGATATACATACATAAACTTACATACAATACAATTATGTATACATAAAATATAAATTATGTAGTGAAATTAGTAAGAGTTTATTAACAGTTGGTCATTTCGTGGGTCACCACATAAAATACGTTGAGAAACAATGGTCTTAAGGAATCAAGGTCTCCAGATAAAGTTTGGTAAACTGATGAATTTGGCGTTAACAAACTAACATGATGTCCAGACCGTCGTCATTATTACGTACATTTAGTGCTTGGCTCTAATTTTTACATCGCAGAGATACAATTTTGTACTTATCCCGAATGTTTTTGATCCTAATTACTTTGGTGAAGAATTTCTCAATTTGGGGACTCTTAATGGAATGATGATGATTTAGGTAAACTAAGCACAAGAACTATTAAAAAATAGTGATAATTTAGTTTAGAAAAGGTGGTTGAAATTATATAGGTATTGTATAGTAAAGAGTGTGTATATGCAATATGTAGATAAACTAATAAAAAGCATATATAGGAAATTACATGAAGTTATTTTTTATTATTGTATATTGTAGTTGTTAGTTATAGCCTAGTCAAAGAAGTAATGCAAATAAATTCAATAATAATTGTAAATTGAAGTGCATTATTATTTCATAATTATCATAAAATTACATAATTCCACCTCTTCAAGCTTCCAAGACTGAAGACAATACTTTAAAGGAATAAGTAAGTTTATGAATGACGATGTCTGGGGCAGTTTCCGAAATTGTATCATGTTGTAACACTTAAGGGAATATGGGGAACTAAACTCAATCTTGGCTTGAATACATTTTTTTTAATAAGGGGAAAACCGTTTGAGGTCTATCCACCAAAGTGGAAACACGGTGGAGAGTGGGATTCATCATGTTGCGGTGCCACTAGCAACGCAAGCAACGAATGTTATTGCTACCCCACGGTCGAAAACACCCAATAAATACCCTTCGATGTTTCGTCCTTCACTAAAGCCAGAGCTACAGGCATATGATGGAATGACCGCTGGTGGCTTTCACTGCTGTGGAGAGGTACATGGACTGGTTTTTGACGCGCTACACGGGAGGAGAGGTAAACGCGCGCGGCGGGTGGGGGTCAACCCTTCTCCAGGGAATCTGCACGGCGGCCTGAGTTTTAAGCATGCCCTCCGGCGCCGACGCGTCCTCTAGAAGGAACCTCCTTAGCGAGTATGACCCGAGGTGACTGTGTCCTATCCGGTGGAGCTCCCTACCATGGACTGAATCACGACCGGAAGCGAGTGATTATATCCATATAAAATCCAAATTTATACATGGTGATTTTTTTACTAATAAAAGCATCAAAAATATTTTTTATGTAATTCCCAAATGAAAAGCTGATTTATAAGGAATAAAATAAAATATTTTTTATACCGAGTTAGTTGTAAATTCTATCACCAATTTTTTTCCAAGACTTTTTACCCGTGATTTTATTCTTTTATTTTTAAAGTCAAGAAGTGGTGGAATGGTATGACAAAATTTTTAAACATTTTTCACAAAACAGGCCTCGTCAAAAATACATTAAACTAATAGCTTTCTGTACCTTTTCATAATGAAACATATTAAAAATAATTGTTCATTTTTTCTAAATGGTTTAGTTTTTTTTACGTTTAAATATTACATAAATATTGCTAATTCTAAACTGAATTCCCAATGTTATAAATTCAGTGTAATGCTCAATATAAAATTACTACCATTAAAACTTTAAATAAGCATTAAAAAATTGTGGTTTGTATGTCTGGCGTATTTATTTTTATAAATGTAATACATGTAATTATTACTTAGTAATTATTTTATTATTATGTTAGTATCTATTTCAACTGCACTTTGTCCATCCAAAGTTTGCCTGGAAGTTATTGTTTTTAGCAAGCAATAAGGCCGCCCATTATACAACTACGTTTTAGTATGTAAGTTTATTGTTTTTTTTCTCTCAAGACGAAATAATAGGAAAAAAAATAAAAAAGTTAAGTTCAGGAGTTCCTATGGCAACCTTCCGACTCCATCATCAGATCAGCTCCATGGTAGCATATTATAGCATTGTCACGCGATATACATGTGTGCAAAATTTCAGCTCAATCGGAAGCCGGGAAGTTGGTCAAATTTATTCGTAAAATTATTCGTAAGATACACCTGAACGAAAAAAAAACTCTAAATTAATGTCACACACAAAAACCCAAAAATATCTAGAAATTGATTTGTAAAAAAGGGTATGGAATTCGGGTCCGTAGAGTCGTTACAAAAGAAAAAAAAGACTGCAAGATTCCACCCGAACTTACATACATACATAAATAGCTGCCTACATCCATTGCAAGTTAAATAAAAACTTGTAAAAAAAGTGGATAAGGTTCAAGTGCCTGCTATACGCCATAGATCATATTATATATATATTTCAATGAAAACCTTTATATGTACCTAATTATTATTTAACTTATAACACGTTTTACATACCTACGTAATTTTTATTGTATAATTTTAAGATTATCTATTATTATTATCTATTATTTATGCGTTTATCTGCTACTTTTATTTGGTAACAAAACGATCCCCATAATGACAGTGGAAAACGACGCGAGGGCAGATTTATCTTCGAAAGCCACAGCAAGAGTACTAGTGTTGTGAAAAATGTTATCGATGAAATCGGTAAATTGGCTTTTAAATGTCATAACTATGGTTAATTCCTGTTTATAATATTGATACGTTTAAGTAAAAATAGTCTCTTAAAATTTTTAAATCTATAGAAAAAAAAAATTTGAAATGACTGAATGAGTTATTTTTTCCGAAAACAGTTATTTATAGACCAATAAACAAACATATAATATGTAATGAGGAGAGATAAAAAGTATGAGTTAAAATGAAAGATCGATGAATATAAGAGAAAAGGTATCAAAAGATGGATGGATTTAATGAAGAATGAAATGATTATTTGTAGTGTGACAATGCATCTAATATAGGAAAAGACATTCTGTGGCGACCTCAAATTATTGACAATGAAAGAAATAATCTGTGCGTCTGGGGACGCCCGACTGAAGTGATAACTTATACTAATCTAAGTTGAACTATTTACAATCAACTCACAGTCTACAGTATATGTCTATCGTATACTAAGCACTGCGTAGAGAGAGGGGGAAGCGCCTGTCCGAAATACGGCTAGCGCTGTGGGTGACAGTGAGAGAGGAGGAGTCTGGCTACCGCTGCCGTATGCGTGAGAGAAAAGGAAGCCAGACAGACTGGCTCCGTAACGCGTTACGTAATGAAGCGGTTTACCCTCCGATAAGAAATTGTCACTTCAAAAGTGGGTTTCTAAGATCGGCCGCAGAGCTATCCATTGGATCGGTGGTACTAATCTATACCGTACCCACACTACAAGCTAAGTCAGCTTGGGGATATGTGTTGTGTGTTAGTTTGCCCATTAATTAGACATAAAATATGGACTCCGCAACACGCAGTGCATTAAAAAGACGTACGGTTACATCCACTTATGTAGTTACATGTTTATTACATAATATTTTGAAATAATAACTTCTTATGAGAGGGTAAACCGCTTCGTTACGTAACGCGTTTCAGCGCCAGTCTGTCTTGCTTCTCTTTCTCTCACGCAAATTATCACTTCTGTCGGGCGTCCCAAGACGCACACTTTTTTTCATGTTCAAATAGTGCAACTTGCTGAGTTATTCTACACAAAAAAAAGTCAGCATTGCTGACAAGAACGGGGGGAGCAAGATATAAATTTAAATATGTACGGGTATTATTACTTTATGTTATGTGCAAGCCTATTTACACTGATATACTACCCGTTCCCCTATAAAGTTGAGAGACCCCGAGCACAGCAGTGGGACGTTCACGAGCTGTCATTATAGTACTTGATTTTATTTTAATAAAAAACATTTATAACAAACTTCTTAAGCAATTTTTTCTAATTTTATAAATCCTGTAATAATTTGCAGAGTAAGAAACAAAATAAGGGACTTAATATCATGAAAATCGGTTAATTCATACGGGATTATGTAATTGGAAAAACTTAATTGAAGACGTGAGTGGATGAAGGTTATATGTCGCATATTCGGTTTTTTGCTTTTTTTGCGTAGATGAATGTTATAAGTCGATACCAAATGACTACAAACCTTAGACCATAGATATAAGGCATATTTAAAAAATAAAAAGTTGCTAAAGGTGTTAAGTTCAGTTCAGTTTCAAATAAACGTTAAACTTTTATCTCGATTTACTCAGAATTGGAATTATGCGACTTATCACCTTCATCCACTTATGTCTTCAATTATTATTAATAATGGTTTCATGAATCCATTACGTTCCATTTTTTTTTGTCGTGTAAACAATATTGTTATATTAAAAATAGAAGCAGAGGCGAGTAATTGTTGTCGTCATTCTAGTATTTAGTTCTGATTTGATGACAATAATAGCGGAGTATCATCATTCTATTATATGGTTCTCATTTTAGTCCCAGATCTGCATATGTGAGCTTGATGGACCGCTTTAGGAATCAATTTTGATCTCTTTAGATTTCTTTAGTTATTTTTGTACTTGTATTGCAGGTCCTCTGGGAGATATCATTTATAATAATTGGTATCATATATATTATAGACTTCTATTTAAAGAATAATATATTAATACGGATAATTATATAACCTCCCATACTTATTTCCGGTAAGAGCTCCGTAATGTATATAATAAATTGCATTGTACTTGTTAAAATCACAACAAAATGCATTTCTTGTGTGATTATATCGATATCGATGTTTTCTTCCATAGTAATGTCACTCAATCACGTCTAGTATATAAGATACATAATAAGATTGGCAATATTACCTATCTTTCTCTATCGCATGATACCTTCCTAAGTGTAAAGAGTGTAGCTTAGTGAATGAATAATAATTTTAATGTTTTGTCTATGATATATTCAATGTCTTTGAAACGAGCAGTCATATTTAAAAACAAAAAATGACATTAAATTCACTGTGCATCCAGAACGCATCTTTGAAATCTTAAAATTGATTGATTCTTACAGTCATAGACTAATAGAATATAACCTGAACGGATAAAGTGGGATTGGCAACGGCGACTCATCATGTTTGGATAGTAAGTATTTGTAAACAATAACTAATAATAATGAAGAAGTGTTTACTTATAACCTGTCACGTTATTTATTATTTGCGTATTATTAAGAAAAGACCTAATTAAAGTTTCATATAGATAATTTATATATTTTTTAATCACACTTTATTCGTGCAGGTTATACTACGCTTGTTATAAGACATAAAGAGGTCCATTCACAATCCTGCATTTGCTGATTTGCATTCTGCCGCGTAATGCACGACTGAGATGCATGGCGGTTGCTTTGTTGCAAGCAGGAGCGTGAATTTCAATGCCGGATTGCATTCAGTCATTTTATTAAACTTATTAGGATACGCCCGCGCCTTCATCCACGCTTGAATTTTTTCTATTTGAATCATTTTTTACGTTCAATTCAGTACAGTTTCAGGATAGATTCATACAAATTAAAATCTATATATATATATATATATGTGTGGTGCGTCGATGATACTTACCCCGTTGTATGGAGTGACGCACCGAGCTAGGCTCGACCGCTTCAGAGGGCAGTAGAAAATAAGACGAGTTGTGGTACTCTATATGTATTTGTGTGCTTAATTTATTGAATATTAAATTTAAGATTATACATACAGAAATCTTAACTGTTTCGTGAAAATATGTAAAACCTAAACATGTTCGTAGATGCATCTCCGAAGGTTTTGTTTGTTTCCTGTATTGACAGATTTTGGCGCATACCTACATTAATTATTTAGTTTTAACCTTATTAATTACTAGCTGCGCCCGCGACGTCGTTCTCGTGGAATTCGTTTTCAAAACCATCCGATTTTTAAACATTTTTCATTGGTGTTCCACTCCTATCGGTCATAGCGTGATGATATATAGCCAAATAGGCTATCTAACACTGAAAGAATTTTTCTAATCAGAGCAATTCTAAGATTGGCCCGTTCAATCAAAAAAAATCCTAAAACATCTTGAAGTCAGTGCCATGTAAAAAATAAAATAATAACAACAAATTTGCTAAATATAATAAGACTACGACATCTTGAAATCAAGATTTTGTAGAAATTATTTATTTTTTCTTTTTACTTACTTTCGAAGTCATTTTTTTTGCTAGATTTTGCTTTATAAGCATGGTATCATTAGCGCAACTTTATGTCCTCTAGTGAATTTTTAATAATTTATTTTAATGTGTGACCTACATCCTGCTTCGCCAACCTGTACGGTGGACTGCAATGCAGGATCGTGAATGGCTCTTAAGCAACTGTAAGCGTCCATGTAATATTTTGTTTATGCTTAAACGATTCAACTTGAAAATAGTACTTAATTTTTTTTAAATATTACAATAAGTTAATTACAGTAAAAAGAGATACTATATTATATACTTAAGGATTTACGATTCGATTAGCAAAAATGTCTGGCCGAATGTACTAGTAAGTATTGTTTTCGTTTCTCGATCAATTTCTAGCGAATTTAAGCAATCTAAATAACGTTTTTTTTTTCAATTTTATACCTAAATATAAAGTGTGTTTCTTTTGTTCTACATGACAATTATGCATATACTATACATGATTAAAATGTAGTCTTAACCTCATTAATGACCGCCCAAACAAAAATATAGGTTATTTTTTATATTCATGTATCTTCACTTTATTTCTCAAAAATAGTTCGCAAATAGAGAACTAGCTGTTGCCAGTTGATTCGCTCGCGTTAGTTTGCGTAGAAAAAAGTTGAAAGGTAGCCCTTATTTTACCATCTTAAAATGGCGTACACATGTGCATTCATTTCTAACCATAAGCAGGTGCACAAAATGACCGCTGACGACAGCTGATTCGTAGACTTAAATCAAATTACTCTAGGAAGCCCGCTGGAATTTTTCTGGGAATGATTTAAAATGGTCCGATAAAAATGTTTTCACTGATCGATTACAAACTTTATATAATAAAATATGTGATATTTGTTTAGCCCGGGGTCGGCTTGTTCGGATGTATAAAAATTAGCTTATTCTGACACACTTTTCGCTTAACACCAAACTTGAAATTGTCATCCGACGACGGCCGAATATCCGAATTACCTATATCAATGTACTCAGTGCATCTCATGCATTTTCTTGGAAACGCCGCCAGTGTGGCGTCGCCGCCGAAACAAGCGCGGCGGGCTGATTGCGCTGGCTGATGTACTGAGTACATTAATATAATTCGAAAATTCGACCGCTAGCTGCGGATGACATATTTATTATTAAAAAAAACTTCGTTTCAAAAAACCTACTTCAAAAAGTAAAAAGTATAAAATAACTGATTTCTAAAGCTATTTTTAATTATAATATTCCTTTAGTTAGGTTGCCTGGAAGACCCCCAGGGGGTGCCGCCCTGGACTCCCTTCCGTCCAGGAAGCGGTACAAGGGGATGCGTCCCCGGAGCCCCGAGCGGCCACTGTCACATTCCACCCTTCACTCCGTGACAGTGGTGTCCCACCTTTCCGCCTCCTCATCCTAAAAGCCTTCCTTTCCTTCCAAACCTCCTCCCAAAACACTCTTCCCTTCCGAAGTTAGGTGGCCTCCCCCGACTCCGACCGCTGACGCTGCTGTAAGCGCAAGGGGCGGGGAAAAGGGGAGAAAGGAGAGGGAGGGGTGATGGCACAGGAGCAATCCTCGCAGCCTCCCCCTCCCCCTATCGCGAAGCCCCCCCGCCGCTGACGCTGCTGAGAGCGCGAGGTGGCGAGGGGGGGGAGGAAGGAGAGGGAGGGGTGAAGGCGCAGGAGCAATCCTCGCAGCCTCCCCTTCCCCCACCGAAGGAGGATAGCGCCTGTGACTCCTGGCAGCCACGGGCGGGCGGCAGCGGGCGTCGAGGTCTGGGGGATCAGAAAGACCTCCGCCCGCACTAATGCCGCGAGAGGGCGCGAGAGGCAGCCGCGCGTCCCTCTTAGGGCCGGGGAAACGTCATTCCCCGGCCCGCACACAGGAGAGGCCGCCTCTGTTTACGAGGCGGCCAGCCGCTGCCGGGGTTGCGGGGTAAGCTCGCGCATGTACCGTGACCCCGGCGCTAGGCGGAAGAAGGCTCCCATGAGGTTTTAGTGGGTATACCGGCGCCGGTCGTACTGATTAATCGGCGTCGGGGAGCCCCACATACCGGCCGCGCATGATCCCCCGCACGGCTGACGATGCGACAACGCATTTCCTCATGTAAAAAAAAAAAGGTTGCCTGGAAGAGATTGCTTTTAGCGATAAGGCCGCCTTTTGTTTTGTTTCTATCATGACAAAATTGTAATTGTGTATTTTGAAATTGTATATTTGGTGAGCAATAAAGTGTTATCTATCTATCTTATTTTAATATGCTTATATTATCTAAAATATTTTAAAATCGGTGCTTAGTAATTTTCAAAATATTGTATTTTTTATGTCTTGGCATCTCTGTTGCCACGCGACCCAATGGTAAGTAGCCACGGAAGCCCTGCTGGCGTTGTTGCCATGGCATCCAATGAGATATTGCCCTATCTATATTGAGATATTAACGTGCTCTAATGTATACACCGAAAATTATCTTCGGCCGCAATGACCAACAAGCAGCCCTTAGGTATTCACCAGCGAGCTGAATCTGTCCGCTCAGCTAGTGTCCACTCCCCCCAATGAGAATGTGGGTTAAGGATAATGCGCGTGGTTCGGGTAGCAGAGGGAAAGAAAGTATCGAAAATCAATGCACTTTTTTAATTACCACTAAAGTTTTTGAGTGCGGTATGCAATTGATGTTTTGCCGCTAAAAAGATGTCGAAGAGTGTATCTGCTAGTACATAACCCTATGATCTTGACATTAAACATTTTAAAAACATAAACAAACGTCAAAGAAACTAGGGTGTTCATTGTTATTGGTCCCATAAATGTCAGCTTATCGGATTGTATGTACTGCTGTATCTGTTCAATATATATTCTCAAATTGCGTATTCCAAGACATGCGCTCCCGCAGCATATATAAAAAAAGTACTTTTTATTACGAGTATAAGTTACTTTTTTACTAAAAACTAAAATCATACAGGTTGCTTTCCTTGGGTGATCATCTTGTAAATTAATTCAGTATCCTCCTTATACCCTTGTCCTGTGAGCACTAAACACGCGCAGGAGACTTAGCTCCTTAGCCTCGCGTCTCCCATGGTAGAGCGATTCCACGTTTTGCCACATAACGTACTGTAGTAGAGGAGCCCAAGAGGCTAAATGTGAAGCTACTCGAGCGTCGCGGTGATCTTTTGTATTGTAAAGATTAGATGCTCAAAAAAAGGTTATATGATGTAGGTATATATACACTTCTAATATGCTCAATGCTCATGCGTTGTTACAGGTGTTACTCGCTGAAAGTAATCCTGGCGGCGGCCATGTACCCAGACTTGTCTTGTATATGTATAATTAACTTAAAATATTTTCTCATTTCAATAGTGCCTGTGTTGGCGACGTCTTCCTAGAAATAGGGCCTTTGGAAGGCGTACAAGACAGTTACACATATACAGATTCTGGATTTTCTGTTTCATGGTACACCGTACAAGAATGGTATGAATACATTTTTAAATACATCCATCAGCTACAAAACCACAGGTCACGTGAGAGTCGGACTCACGCATGGGGAGCTCGCCTTGCCTTGCCTCGGAAATTGCCTAACCATCGGTTGACTTGTATGAAGCTTATGTCAAATTGTAACATATAGTAATGAACGGTAAATAAGATATTCGGACGGTAGACGGATCAACCGAATTAATTAATTCGGTTTATCTGTGAATCAGCGTTACTACTTTTTTGTAGTCTTTATTAAATAGACGCGGAAGTCATCCTATTTTTGAAGCTTGATTAATTAAGTAACACGAAGTGCGTGTTTTCAGTCATAAAAAATCAGCGTGCACCGACGGTGGATGTTTTACTATATATACACGTTCTGAAGAGCCCAGCACGACAGGGTCAACAACATCTTGGGTACGTATTTATTAACTTCATAAAAACTACTCACCACAATTATTATCACCTGAAACATAATGTATGTCTTTGAAGACCACGGACCATAAAAATGGCTCTGACATTTGGAGTGCTTGCGTGGGGCCATGGAAAGTCCAACACGTAGGGCCCCTTGACAAATTAAATGTAAATGTGGCGTGGCACTGACTGGCGAATATCCCTGCCTACACCATATAATAATGCACCCAGGGACAAGCCCCGGCCAGTGTAGAACTATTGTGGGAAATGGTAATGGTGTGAACTAACTACTATGTGGTGGTGAACTGCTAGTGGTACTAGTGATCCGGGAATATGGGGACTTTTGGCATACAATGAGCACGTCTTTACGAGAAGAGCATGCTTGTGAACAAGCACGCTACTAAGGCCTGGAATACACATGCTACTAGAAAAGCATGCTTGTTTGCTACTAGGTAGTATGCTCATTTATAGCATGCTCTCCAAGTGTATACATTTGCTCATGAGAGCACAAACCTCAGAAGCATACTTATTGCTAGCATGCTCCTTTCTAGCACGAGTCAGATACACATGCGCATATTCACCATTGAAAAGGGACGTTTCTTTGCGGAATGAACTAATATCAGTTATATTATTACTTTCAATACATTTAACAAAGAAACTTATAACGAAAGGGTACAATAGACGAAGGTGTTTGTGTGATGTATATATGTGTGTATATGTATGATGTATGGATAGCTGAGATTTGCTTTGGAGCCGCCACTTTCTCCCCCGCGCCTCACACCGTGTTCTAACTAGCACGAAAAATAGACCGCCTTCAACCGGAAAATAGACCGGCTTAATTCCCTGCCAGTTGCCTATAGGTTGTTTGGTCGCCTCTTACGACAAGCCGCCCGGCCGCTAGAAATTGTATTCTTCTCCGTTCTTGCACTGATCAAAGTTTGAGATGCGACATTATTAATTACCTTAAATATTTACAGATAAAGTATGTATATAACATGACGAATGCACAAGGCTAGCGAAAGCACATTTTCGCGCCACCACATCCATCATGCTGAAACCGGCCCATCTTAGTGTTTTTTGTTAAATTCCGAAGCTGACAAACAGCGAGGCGACCTAGCTCATGGAAAGAAGTTACCGTCACCTTAACGACGGATGTAGCCGGGATAGGTAGAGGTTAAATGTTACTTCAGATGGCAGAGAGTAATATTCACTGTCAAGTGCTGACGTGAACTGAAGTAGTACTAGTACAATATATAGCACAATATATGAGCGGGACGGGGGATGTGCGAGCGAGATAGAGCAACTATTAATGTGTGCGCTCCAGCGTTCCGCTAGCCGGTAGTTCGTTGGCCACTGCGATGACTAGACGTGTGCAGCTCCCATAGGGAGAAGGGGAAGTGGAACCATCGAAACACGCTCACCGCACGAAACAAAATTCGCTTAAGGCTAACAGTTTTACGCTGACATTTTATGAGAGCGTAAAACACCGATCGCGCCGGCCCTAAGAATTGTAATCAAGATAATGATTCCATGTTGACACTATTCCTCGAAATACTTAATAAACAATGCAAACTTATTAATTTATTTTTGTTTGTTTTAGAGCGTTGCAGAAACGGTCGTACATGTTACGATCACTGCGCAATATAGGCCATAGTCAAAATAAAGTGCAGTACCTGCGCGCAGAGTTTAAATGTGGCTGGAGATAAGTATTTTGTTGGTTTGCGCAAGCTCAGTCATATATCCAGGTTCATTACACCTGGCCGTGTGTAGTGCGAAAGAGACAGCATGCGACTCCGAATAGCGACCGAGCGAGAGCGCAACAGTCTCCCACGCTCAGCCCTGTTGGCACCAGCTCGTTAACCTCATAATAGAGCTCTGCGCAATAATGTGTACGAACTTCAAGTAGGCATTTAAGTTTTACTCTTACATCAATAAGTTAATAACAAATTGTCTATTTAATTCAATAATGTGCTATATTGAAAATTGTAGTTTTTGACGACAGTTTTTTAATCTTCAAAAAAATATTGTATCGAAACGAATCTTTACTATTTTTCTGTCAATCTGCAAGGCATCTTAAAAGATATTAAGGTATTCGTTTTGATACAGTTATTTTTCGAAGGTTAAATACTCTCTTCTAAACTTTCAATTTTCAAGATAACATATTATTGAAGCAAAGATGTAATACGACTTGATTCTGTTTTTCTTATCTGTGATTAAGTGAATTTCATATTTCTTTTGTTATGTAAATTATTTTCATTGTTTCCATAATGTTAAAAAGAACACCATTTTCTGCGGCCGGTCCGCCCCTGTCGTAAGAAGCAACAAAACTGCCCATTACTAAAGTATTATAATTACAAATCCTTTAACCTACCTCCTTTATCCGTCAACATATTAGGTATAATTTAAAATAAACTTAAGTATTCCTATCAAATTTTCACTGATTTAGTCTAAAAATATTACCAGTTCTATTTCAGTCCAAATTTGACCTATGTTTAATCAACGGTCTAATTGGCTCTCTGATCTGTGCTGCACAATGTAAACTCCTATCTCATTCTCTGCTTAGTCTTATAGATTTATTTATTTATCTCTTTTTAATGTCGCTTTCATATCACAACGATTCTGATGAAGTTTCAATTTAAAAAGTAGGTATACAAATTCTTTTCATGTTTTCCATAAACATTGATTTAAAAGAATTTAATTATACTTTTAGTTTGTCAAGTTGAGTGTTGTTTTTAGATTAATTATGATCCGAGATTAGAAAATGGATGTTTGTAATCAGGGTTTATAACATACCTACCAAGCCTACCTACCTACACCGAGCACATAAATTACTAAATAGGCACAAACATTTCCTCTGTTCACAATTTATATATAAAGAGATATTTGTATTTCAATAAAAAATGTATATGCTTATTTGTGGACCTTGATTAGATACAAATATTTGAATAATTAATTATTGCACTTAATATTGTAATTGACGTAATAAAATTCTAAACAACCCTTGTATTAATATAATCTATATTTGTTACTAGTTAGGACTTTGAAAATCTATTTCATAATAAAAAGGAAGGTACTGTCACCCTGTTTTAGCAATAAAGCAGAGACCAGTGACAACCAGATAGTAATGTGTCAAAAATGAAATGCCTTGTGAATCCAATAATAATCTAAGGGTAGCTTGCATAAGGTTGCTTAAATTTATTTAAGAAACACAAAACGTATTTAACACTTTTAAATACAATTAGCGTCTTGCACAACGCTAAATACTTTTAAAGAACTGTCAATACATTTTGTGTAAAACGTATTTCGACAGTTTAATATGATCAACTAATTTTATTAACGGCGATCGTTATGCAAGCGGCCCTAAGTGTCTTGAAATAAGTGCAGCTTGAAGATGTTTAACTATTTGTCTAATATTCTATTATTTATTTTCTTTGCAATCTCCCTCTAAAATTATATTATTATGTTAAATATACATATTTTACACTTTAAATGCAAAACATGCATCGATCTTTTTTCTTCTATAAAATCAATAAGTTTGTCTTCTTCAACAGAAAACTTATAATCTGCTGCTAGGGCTTCATCTGCTTTAATGTTAAAGATTTAGGCAGTTTCACGCAGATATGGCGAAGGGTACAATACGTTATTTGAAAAGTGTCATTTACTGACGATAGATATTCACAGATAACGTATGTATACACTTATATGCGTTTGCGTGGTTATTTTTTAACGCTTTTGATAAGACGCATTCCGTCGTAGCCTAAATCTTTAACACTAACGCAAATGAAGCCCCAAAAGCAAAAAGTAAACAATAACTTGAAAACCACGTGCGACACACGACACCAGGTCCTGAAGGAAATCATGTGCATGCGATTGTTGTCGCCCGTCATGTTCCCCTGGCTGCCGTCGCGGTCTCGTATCTCAGGCTGCAATCGCATGTCAATTAGCTTAGTATATGTATTTGACTACCAATTTGTCAATAATGTAACAAGTAAACTATATATAAGTGATTAAATTCTACTATTTTTTTCATTAAACAGTCTTTTTTAATTTTTTCACGTTATATTATCAATAGACCAGCATTGTACTGTAACTGCTGCACCTTTGAAGACAATTTGCTTAATTGTAATTTCATTTTTTGTAACAATTACTTTTTGTAATTTGCCTTAATTAAAATTATTTTCTAAATCTTCTTTCTTTCTTCTTCTATTATATCCTACGAATAAGCTATTATTTGGTTTCGGAGCTGAGGGCCTAAAGCAGCCGCCTCTAGAGAATCGCTTGGTAAAGTTGACACGTGTTTATACTAGTAGGTAGGCCCTCTAGCATCTAGGGCGCAGAGGAGTCTTCAAACCTGTTGACGAATTTGACTTTCCCGGGGCATTCTCAAGCACTGCGCTAGGATCAGCGTGGGCGTAATTACGTTCAAAGTCTCAGGCTATTCCTGCCATAAGCGCGGGGCGCATGGGAGGAGGGTGGTTTTAGTGGAGTATTGAGTGTCTCCACACAAGCTATTTGACTCTGGTGCTCTATTCGTAGATGTCACCTCTCGTCGCTTTGGTCTAATCCCTAGTAAGGGACCCGATAGTGTGCGTAATGCATTTACTCGCCCCAAAAAAAATACTAGTAGACATAACATGAAGTTCTGCTTTATGTTAATAATTGTCATGTTCATCGCGACCTTTTTGAGCCCTTTTTTTTTTAACTCACCCAACATAAATGAAGTTAATAAAAGCGCGTTAAAACAAATAAATATTGTTTATAAACAAAAAAATCTACACATGTACCTATGACATCAAATCCTTTATTTCTTTGAAAATTGGTTAATCTTTTGAATTGTATAAATCTTGCTCCGATGCGTATTAAAACGATAACATTTATCGTTCTTATTTGTCAAAAGGCAATTTGAACCGAAATCAAATATTGGCTACGCCTGTGGGATATCCCTCTGTGTTGACCTATATACTACATAGCTATGAACATGCGTCGTGTTGCCCGGGGCTAAGAGGTTATTGCTTTCTGTGAAAAGTCGCGTTTTGTACGTAGTTGCAAACATTTATCGCACCTAGCTATTATGTAATATGGTGGCAATTTAAACATACTGAAATTTTCAGACTGAAATATATAAAAGCGTTGTAAGTATATTTATTTGTCCTATCTTTCCTGCATTCTTTTAAAATAGCAGAAAGGTAGTGTTGGACTCCCGATGGCATGCTCGAGATAGACCAACTAAATCACCTCTATATTCTATCTCATCGCCGTAGGTCAGATTCTGCTATTAGTATTTCGACAATATCGTCTCATTCGTAAATTTTCCTGATTTCCGTATTCTGTTAATTCCAGTCATGTGCCTATGACACGTCTGTCTACCTTTATAAATATTTATAATGAAAGGAAAACCTCGCGAAATAAAAATTTAAAATTTTTGGTAGCTTTTCAATATTCATTTATGCTAATGATAAATTCCATATTTTTTTACTATTATTCTGCTGTGACGATATCGAGTAGATATTGTGAATTTAGTAGAATACCAATTATTAACACTATCGCAATGGAATCTTACTTAGATTAATCTTACTTACGTAAAATTATTGAAATAGCAGAATTGGGATTTTTTTTTATTGCAGGAGTGCAGCAGACAGGCAGACGGCCCACTTCATGGAAAGCGGTTTTCATTGTCTATAGACATTTGCAATACCAAAGGCGCTACAAATGCGCTACCGCTCTCTTAAGGAAGACTGGAACCTAGTCACTAACCAGAAACGCAGCTGAAGGTTATCATGGCGACATAATTTAGACCAGTGGTGGTAGCCATCCAATCGCCCTACCACCTGGCAGTGGGTTGATTTGTCAACTAATACGACAGGCCGCCCGACCGCAGGAAATTGTATTCTTTCTTCATTCCTGCACGGACAAAAATCTGCTAGGACTTCGGGAACCAGAGATATATCTGACTGCGTTGGCTCAGAGAACCCCCTCTTTCATAAAGGAAGCATCTATGTCATAACCGTAATATTGTAAACCTTTGAATCATTAAACGATAATATCCCCGTGTCAACATTTATGGCACTTGCTGTTGTTACGGCCGAAGTAACTGGTGATACTTCCTCCTCTTGTAGCGGGTAATATAATAATACGACTATATTACTGCATACAAATATTAATTATTTATTAAAAACAAGAGAGAGCGGGGTGAATTATATTGCCTTGGCTTTTGTTTTACTTTTTCGTGGCTGTACCGCCCTGAAGCGTCTGCAGGTCCAGGCGTGGTGCCGACGGTGCTGAGCTCGGTATGCCGGACAGCCGGGGATGACCTCACAGGCGCGAAGAGTGGTGGGGTGCTCGACAACCCAAGGTCCAAAATAAAAAAGGAAAAAGCTGGAATATACGTCCAGCGTGTTAATAATACGCCCAAAGCTCTTCCAAACGTCGGCCACCTCGGAAAGAGAACAAAGCCGAGCGAAAGACCATAGCTGGTGAGGTGGCCAAGCGGAAGGCAGACGGAGTAAAAGAAAATTTAAATTTTGAAATTAATACAATGAGATTAAAGCTAACAATATGAACATGGATGAAAACAAGATGAATTAAATTAAAATGTACGAACAAGAAACAAAAGTAAGCATACCCAGATGCACGATTTAATGAGGTGATATTTAAAAACTATAAAGCATTCGTGGGCGAAAAAACTACTATAAACAAGTTTATAAGTATTATTGGCTTCAACACTTACCCAAAACGTGGGTTATAAACACTAAATATATGTAAATTTGCTTTAAAAAGAGGCTATAATATGATAGTAATATAATAATTTTAATAATGTTATCTTTATATCTCGTGTTGCTGGTTTGAAATTTTACAACGGAATGAATGCACCGAGCAACGATGTGCTGTGTCGCACGCGAGCCTCTGACCGGTTTCTTAGACCACTGAATGTTAGCGAATCACTCGGCGTTGCTCGCATTTATTATTTTAATAAAAAAGATATATTTTATTTTTTAAATATGTATTACGTTACACTCTGGAGCCCTAATCTACGCCGACAAATCGAGGTTGAGGAAGCTGCGTCTTCTCGTTCCCTCTCTACCGCCTCCTTTTACGATATCGTCACCTCGCAGAAGGTTTGGATAGCCTTCCATAGATTATTAAATTCTAAGTTATGAGTTATGAGTAATAAACAACAATGAAACTCGGACCCAGATCCAGACCAGACCGAATATTTTTTTATATGGTTCCATCAACCAAATGATTTCAACACATACTATTTCATCAAAACACAATCTGCGAGACCGACTCGCACATGCCTTTTTTTCGTAGTCTGATTTATATTTGTTACCGATACACACCATTTTGTATTCAGTACTGATTTTTAAATCACTAAATCTATATATGCATATTGCTTTGATACGAAATGAGTGTAAATGATTTACTTACTTTATGTGTGAACATCTTTTCGATTTATATATCTAGCTTAATTATCGCTGGACCCACTCAAACACCATTCTACACCTTGGGCTACATTATTGAAGTTTTAATAGGGATACCTGATTTTTTCTCGTAATAAATATAGCCTGTATTTTTCCGGGATAATGTAGTATTCTAAACATACATATCATATAACTTCACGCCAGGTCCCTCGCGGGGTAGGCACGGACAACAGAGCGCCATTTAGGCTTATTCTTACACACATCACTTGCTTCTTTGACATTCATAGATCTTGTCATGCACGCTCGTCTGTTCTTAAGACTCCTGACATCACCTTCTGCTAGTACATGATCGATCATGGAAGGTGTGTCGTGGCCTTCCGCGACTTCTGCATCCGTCCACTTTTGCATTGTATATCTGTTTAGTCATTCTTCCATCATTCATTCTTTCCACATGCCCGAACCAACGGAGCATTCCTTTCCTTACCTTCACCCCGACACTCTCTACATACAAGCATACAAATCTTTCTTCTTTATAATATTGCTACTTGCATCGCGAAAATCTGAATCTTCACATCACCGCGACGTATAAGTGAAGACAATAATCACCCCTTTATTTACTTTTGAGCGTTGTGTTTGCGCGGCAGCGACTCGACGACAAATTAAACGGTCCCCGGCGACCCCCAAGTCCCGGGGGTGTCATTTATTGAGCCCGGCTTTGATTTGATACGTTTGGATTTGTTTGCTCTTACGTTCTTCACTGTTCGAAATAAATACAGTTTCAATTTTCATGATTTTTGTTAATAGTGGATTTCGGTTATAACGCCGATGAAGGAATCACTATGATTCCGCCGTTATATCCGGAAGTCTCTCTATACGCAAGGAGAAATAAATAAAACAGTATTTACTGCCAGACTACAGGCGCGCTTTCGGCATTAGGTACCTATATTAAATACTAGCTGACACGTGCCCACTTCGCTGGGCATTAGAATAAATGAAAAAAAACTTATTATTAATCACAATCAAATATACCCTGTGTCACTCAGGAATAATGTAGTACCTTTCAACTGGTGAAAGAATTTTCAAAATCGGTTTAGTAGATGCAAAAATTACCCCCTACAACGTCACAAACTGACAAACTTTACCTCTTTATAATACGAAGTACAGACTAGATACTATATAGTGCCTTAGATTCATAGATAGCTTTAACTACCTGGCTCTGCAGACAAGCAGCATTAGCGTCCAAGAATAGAATACAGGATTTATGGTATTGTATCACATTTTATCTAACAATTCATTGATGTATAGTTTAGGACAGGTACGACTATGTCCAATGCATGAACGTGATGAAATGTAAATACAGATAATAAATATTATTGTTACAGCTGTCGATAAAGATAGGCATTTACCTATATGCAGTGGCGGATTTGCCCTAAGGTCCAGGAGGCCCGGGCCTAGGGCGGCCAGATATTAGGGGCGGCCAATCGTGATTCACTTTTCACTGCAGTGAAAAATGAGGATCGGAACAGTGTTATCAGTTTGTTGAAATAGTTACGAACTGAAGGTCTTCAAACCATTTACCCAAACGTGGATATTGCTCTTCGTATGTGTGTGTACTCCTGCCAGTAACTGTTCTGGAGAACGATCGTTTTCTTGTTTGCGAAGAATAAAAAATTATTTACGTACAACAATGACAGAGCAAAGGTTAAACGATCTTACTTTACTTAACATAGAAGCTGATTTTTAAGGAAATTGGATTGCGAAGAGTAATTAATGATTTTGCTGCGCTTAAGTGCCGACAAGGTTAACATGATTTAAAACACTTGTTAAATCTTATCTTGTATGAAAATAAACCTGTAATTAAATAAATAAAACCATTTTAAATGTTTTATTCAAATGTGCAATTATCCCTGAAACCTCGGTTTTTTTTTACAAACTAGCAGATATTATAGTCAACTAAATTTCTGAATCGATTTCGATAAAAGTTGGCAAAAAAGTAAAATCATTATGTACTCAATATGATGGGTGCTGAGAAAGGGGTGGCTGGTACTTACTACATGGCCTGGGGCCTAGGACGGCCAAGACTGCAAATCCACCACTGTCTATATGTATCATCAAAAATTTTGAAAACGTGTAAGTAAATATTATACTTTATAATTTTATTTATTTATTTTACAGCTTTTGGATGACTATCAGCTATTCACATTATAACAATAACAGTTATATTAGTGAGAATGAACTAACAAATCACCACATATAGAAATACATACATAAATACATACATAACTTCACGCTAGGTCCCTTGCGGGGTAGGCACGAACAACAGAGCGCCACACAGGCCCATTCTTACACACCTCACTTGCTTCTTTGACATTCATACCTCTTGCCATGCACGCTCGTCTGTTTTTAAGGCTCCTAACATCACCTTCTGCTAACACATGATCAATTTGATCATGGAAGGTGTGTCGTGGCCTTCCGCGACTTCTGCATCCATCCACTTTTGCATTGTATATCTGTTTAGTCATATAGAACATATAGAAATTAATTATAGGATATCTAATCAGAGAACTAAAACCAAAGAGAAAAGGAATGGTAATTTAAACATTTAAAAAAAATCTAACTTACTAAGAAAACCTGCTCATTAAACACTAAAATTCAAAATATAGATTATTGAGATTATTTCTAAAACCAGACATATAAGATTGGTCTGCACATCATATAAACCATAAGGTTTCTGTATATAGGTATAGTCTAACTTAGATTAGGAACAACGAAGAAAGAAAACAAACTCTACAAGAGTACAAAAGCTCGTCGTCTTACTTTGTAGTCCCCTTACGGGCGATTGAGCCATGGTCTCTGGTCAGTGATGCGTCACCCCATCTAACGGGTTAACAAACATGAACGCACCACACAATTTAACCCCTACCTACATATGGTAATGACATACTACTTATCGTAATGATATTTGATTGATACAATCCAAAGATGGGGCCTGGTGATTTTAATTAAGTAAATTTGTACATGTTTGAGTGGCTCAAAATCACCCAGAATTCCATTAAAATCTGTAGAGGAGTTTATTCATCAAAGACATAACGCTTACCATGTTTTTTCTTGAGACCAATTTTTTAATAAACTTTTAGTTAAATTAGCTACTTTTGTATTTAACCTGTGATGTACCTCAAATTGAAAAGACGTTTAAACAATTGTGGCGTATGGAAGACCAAATGATCAACTAAGAACAAACAAGATAGGTTATAGATAATAAATACATCCTAATCATACACGATGTAAAAACTCAATACGACAATCGCCTCGTGTGCGATAACCTATCGTAAGTTACTTTTGAATTTGTTTATTGAATCCTCGAAGATATCTGACACCTGTTGAATGTTTTATAAAACAAACATTATTGTAATAGATTCAAATACTTCGAAACACCAATAACAGAGATTTGTCACACAGTTTCAAGTTGGATGTCTCAAGTGGTAGTAACATTTACGAAGTATTTGATTCTTCGTTCCGATACGGTTTTACGAATGCTGAAGAGCGTTACCAAAAGTCGTGCTCGTATAAATTTTCCATTTTCATTATTTGGTACTCTTATCGCTTTCTTGAGAACAATATATAGATGAGTTTTTATGATGAGCTAAATTTTAGTTGTATGTTAAAGAGGAGAGGTGGACACCTCACAACGTTAACACTTTACTTCAAATTAATATTCGTCGTCAGCCATTTGCAGTCCACTGCTGGATATAGACCTCCCTTACTAGGGAGGTAAGGGGTCCACGACTAACATCTTGCAGACCCAATTGTCAACCTTATCTGCCCGCGGTACCCCCTGCGGTGAGCAAACGAGGCTCTGGCGACCGATCGATGGCGGTATAACCATCGCAAGAAAGCCGGCCTATAGAGTTTTCCCTAAATGCAAATAGACCATTACATTAATATTATATCATATTAATTTCATATATTTTCTAATATATAAAATTACCAGAAATGTAAAATTACTACCATTTTTAAGATCAAACTAACAAAAAAAATGCGTTTTTTTTTCATTTCACCTTTACACGTATGATGTGATAGCCTTCAGTTTTTATTACTTACGTAATTGCACAACACAATACCATAGCATTCGTAATAGACGAAAAGCCAAGGATGTGTGAAACAGACTAGTCCACCTTCCACAATGTTCATTTCCCTTAACCGCTTCGATTTTCTATCATGTGGGGACATGATAGAAAATCGATGGGGGAGGGAGGCAATAGGCCAAAATCTTCTATAGCGAGCCTTACTAAAGACATCATTTATAATCTCAAGTTAGCAGTTTCTTCTCTTTGTTTACTATATGTTGAAGATTTTAATTATTACAAGACTGCCGTGATGCAGGTGTTCCTCGTGCAGTTCTTTAGTTTAACACTAACAAAATATATTCACTTCTAAAAACAGCCTAACGCAACCTTAATATAAAGGCTTATATTATTTATATTTTATAAACGGTTGTTATAAATTAAAAATGAGATAATTTGTGTTACCGAAATCCTATTTTAAAGTCTTAATAATACTATATTATGTCTATTTCTACACAAGTGATGACTGGCGTACTTCAATGAATCTGTCAACATGCTCATCGGGCTGTTTGTCTTGACACCTTCAAATTACTTAACACGTTCGATGCGTTGATGGGAGTGGCAAATAATATTTCTTCTTAATTTCATTGAGTTGTTGAGTATTATTCAGTATTTTGGGATTAAACGCCATAGGCCCTCGAGGGTGACCTTCCTATCACTTCAACACCTTGTACAGTTCAGACGTGAACAAAAGAGTCTGTTATCAAATTTATAATTAATAAATAATCCGGTACAAAAAAGAAAATTTAACTTCTTTATATTGTCTACCCATTCTCTCAAGGCTATAAGTAGAATACTGAGCCTAGATCACCGTCTTCTATGGGTAAGGTGCCTAGAAGGCTGCCTACATTTCTTTGCTGTATCGCCCTATTGCTCCGTTGCCCGAGGACACCTAGCACTAGCCTTTTGATCACCTGAAGAGTCAATGAGTCAAATTAAATCTATATAATAGTTTTTGAGAAAAATTACTGTGAGATACCAAGACAGACGGACAGGACGAACATAACAGACCTGTTTTTGTAAAACGGCCAGAGATCCTCAAATATTATTCTTTAATACGCAAACTGATTTTTGCACCCCAGCGCCCAATACAATCAAATTGGCCCTGGTAAATAGTACAAGTTTCATAACAGTCCCTTAGCACGAATATTTAAGCTTGATTATGTTCAGGTGTTCACCAATATCGGTTGATAAAGTAAGCCCATCGATTGGAACAATAAAAACAACACGCCGAATGCATTGAATTGTGTCGGGGAAATCAATTGGAGCGATTTTATCGCGATCAACCTCTCGAAAGTTGTAGATAAATGTCGATAAAGGAAGATAACGGGCGATACGGCATCGAAAGCCATCGATGTGGCTGCGATTATGAGATAAAATTACCCAATGAATCTTTTACCTTTTTAAAAGCTAATTTCAATACGCCATTTCCATGAAAATTACGTAAAGCGATCATGATGCAATGTTTTATAGCCTATGGTTTCTTTGTCTTACTATTCATTCACTTATATTAAAATCTGTTTAATTAGGACATCTTTTGTGTGAAGCTTACGTCAAATTTTAATTTTATATGTTAATATAAGTGAATGAATAACAAGATATTGGTACCGGTAATTGAAAAAATAATTAAAAATCGCTTTTTTTATTGCATGAGTTCAGTAATAATAAAATCGTCGCTGGAGCGAAATGAAGGCACGGGTGCGGCGGATTTATCGCCTAGGCTAGGACGACGATTTGGAACAGTGGACGGGACGCAACATGCACACGGGCTGTACTGATTTTGATTTTACGTCCAAAAGAACTTATGACTGCTCTCACAGAGCTTGAGATGTAAGAAACTGGAAAATAACTTTTGTTAGTCTTTAGGGCGCTGGTTCCGGTTAAACGGAACCTTCGCAAAATCGTCTATGTTCTTTTTTTATTGCATGATTTTAGCAGACGGCCCACCTAATGAGGAGCTGTCACCTATGGGTATGGCGCCTATGGGTATTTATAACACAAAATGGGCGACCAACGTGCTGTCACTCCCTAAAGAGCCATGGAACCTGCCGCCACAAATGCCGGAACACAACTCAAAGTTGTTATGGCGGCATACTCTGAACCAGGGGTTGTAGCCATCCAGGCGGAAAAATACCCTACCACCTGGCTGTGGGGCGTTTTTGTCGCCTCTTACCACAGGCCGCCCGGCCGCAAGAAATTGTATTGTCTCTCCGTTACTGGCAAACAGACAAACAGCCCACTTAGTGAAAGGTGGTTACCGTCACCTAGAAGTTTGGAGTACCATAGGCAAAGCAGATGCATTGCCAATCTTTAGAATGGAGGAGAGACAGAAGATTAAATAGGAGAAGGGTAAGTAGGACATCGTAATTAGGATATCTTATTGTACGTTAGAATACAGATCTATTGTACAAAAATGCTACATAAAATCAAGAACATTAATATACAAGTACAATCGGCGGTCTTATCGCCCATGGCGATTTCTTCCAGACAACCTTTGGATGGAGTATAGGAAGGACAACAAAAGTTAGTAGCAAACCACCAGTTTATTAATTAATAAATAGTAATAGCAATAGAGATATAGATAGATATATTATTATTATTAAGTAAAAATATACATTTTCACGCCGACATTCTCTAGACGCGTATCATCAAACCCATCGAACAGGATCTAAGAGCTGCGATTAAGAGATTGGTGATTTCTTTTCGAATCTCGTTATAATTTCATATTATTTTAAGAATTTAAATAAATAAAGAAACAAAGTGTTATCTATTCTATTTTTTTCGTCTTTGAAACGCGCTACCTGTTAATATAAAGCTTGCCAAATCACTGCCTATTTTCAATACAATTTCAATTCAATGTGAAGGATTATTATTGCTCAAATAAATTAAGGATGCAGCAGCTATTGTCTTATTTTCTAGTTTTATATTTATTTATGTAAGTGTTTTTTTATATTTTATTTACATATATCTTATTAGTATAATATTTATATTTTTATTAATGTATGTATGTATTTATAAGACATTGATTCGGTAGTGAGAATAATGCAACATACCTCCGTTCTTATACAATTTTTTGTACATCCAAAGATTGTCTGGAAGGAATCACTAATAGCGATAAGACCGTCTATTGTATTGTAAAATTTTGTTTCTGTTCATTGTATCTTTAAAATACAATAAAGCATATTCATTCATTCATTCTTTTCCATTAAAAATCCTTTACTTTACCATATTTCTAAACGATTCGCCACATATCAAATTTCAAAGTAGTGCGTAATAACTCCCTGTAAATATAAATGATAAACATAAACAGTGGCCACACCTGCTCTAAATGTGACGCCCCGACCACACTGACGCAACGCGTGCGCGTCGCAAATCGGCTGTCGCGTCGCGCCACCCCGTGACGGACACGCGACTAATCGCCCTAACTAGAACCGTCACTTGATCTATTGACGTTGCGAATCGGCGTGACAATGATTGTTAAACAAGTGAAACGAACATGGAGGCGGAGCCTTGTCGACCAAAGAAATGTGAATGAGTTGAGATATGACTTTAAAATAACGTAATTTTTGAAGCTTCCCTTTCTCTCACACAATTTATCACTTCTTTCGGGCGTCCCAAGATGCACAACGTCTATTTTTTCAATTATAAAAGGAAAAATATCAGCCCTATATTCTACCTGAAATCCAGAGATCTTAAAAAGATTCACAAATAAAATAATATATCGATTACCATCAATAATAAGAAGGCTTTAACTTAGTAAATGTCAGTCAATTACCTGACTTTAGCATCGTGAGATTAGAATAATTTAAAACATATTAACTTAGTTACACAATTAGGCAGTATATTTAACGGTCTGGATGGTTACCACCCCTGGTGTAACCCTTGTGTGGTGGTAGTGTATTAGTGGCCAGGTTCCTATCTCCCTTAAGAGGGCAGCAGCACATTTGTAATACCTTCGGAGTTTCAAATGTCCATAGGCGATGGTAACCGCGTTCCAGGTGGACCGACACTCATGTCATGCCTGTTTACTGCACTCATGCAATAAAAATATCAATTTTCTTGAAAATATTTTATAGCTTCACTAGCTGTCCCAGCAGACGTCGGCCTGCCCGAAATAGCTTCAATCGATATGCCGACAGCAGGTCCAATTGTGAACCAACTCAGAAAACTTCTTTGTCCCATGCACAACAACTTCGCTAAAGATCATCACATGATCAAATGTTTACGATTCTACAAAGGACATCAGACAAACTTTCATCTTTATATATAACTTCATGATAATATCAAGATCAAGCTTTTCAAATTTTGGTTAACAAATTTTTCTCTTTGGCTAATACACATAAAGTTATTTTTTAATTAAATTCTTTCTGTAACACTCTCGAAAACGATTCTTATACTAATATATAAAGCTGAAGAGTTTGTTTGTTTGCTTGAACGCGCTAATATCAAGAATTACTGGTCTGATTTGAAAAATGCTTTCAGTGTTTCATAGCCCATTTATCGAAGAAGGCTATATATATATATATATATATATATATATATATCATCACGCTAAAACCAATAGGAGAGGAGCACCTATGAAGAATTTTTCAAAATCGAGAAGTTTTTTTTTACTATTCCACGCGGACGAAGTCACAGGCAGAAGCTAGTAGGTAATATTTTTTACACATTATGCACCTGATTTAGTTAAATTTATTGTGATAGCTAATGTCATGGTATTTATTAATTATGCGCGCTTCCCTCTGTATTCAATCATTGATTCGAGGCAATATGTCGTCCTTGTATTGTGATGCACCCTTCCATTTGCACCCTTGTGTTTGCAACCGCGCTGTTACTCCCCCGGCCGGACCCGGGTGCATTCCAAGGCACACGTGTTGCGTACATTTTGTAGGGTAGTTTCATGTTTAGATGACTTTTTGTTCTCGGATATTAATGCTTTTTCTGCCTTGTTTAGTTCATGGACTTAAGTATGAAATTTTTGTGTATTCAAAAATAATCGAGTAATGTCATTTATTTATATCAAAACTAAAGGTTCCTCGCTGGGTAGGATCTAAAATTTATTAATTGTCCAGAAACAACACAGAAATAATGCTTGCATAGGTTTCCCACTAGGACTAGCCTGTATCGCGGGACACCAAGTACGAGTGTGACTGATTTAACAATGTTTATCTCTAAAATAAATTTTAAAAATAGATGTTAACTTGTGTGTGTGTATGTGCAAATGATGGATCACAATATTCATATATATAAATATAAAATATAATTCTACTTATAGTCTTGAGGGACTATGGGTAGAATACAATACAAATAAGTTAAGTTTTCTTACATTGTATTCAATAGTATGTAATTTATATAATATTTATAGATCAAAAATAATAATATGAATGCATTAAATATAATTTTTCAGTTTTTTGGTAATAAAGTTGCATAAGCCACTTTTGTGTGGTTGCTTTGATTTAATGTCAGGTCTATTACACTTTCATAAAAACTTAATCAGGTTTGTATACATCGATACTTTCCTTGAAAATTTATCTTACTGATTGTGAAAGCCGTTTAGGAGTTAGTGGTTATACAGACAAACTAACGCGGAAAGCAACTTGGTTTTATACTATGCTTAGATCATATAAACATCATACTAGGTAAACAAGTTACGGTTATGCATAAAGAATAAACTATTGCAATGAAAAAACTTAACTTAATTAATTGATATGTTTATTAGTTATATTGTCTTCATCCAGTCTCTACTCGACCTTATGCATGCTGTGAGTACACTGCGGGAGACCGGGATGTTAGACAGACTTAAAGAAGCCTACGTCCAGTAGTGGACATTGATTGGCTGAAGAAGAAGTTATCTTGTACAAAGTGATTTTTACAATCTTGAAAATTTTCTTCCAAAGATTTAATCCATAATAATTTAGACTACAGAAATTTAAGAAATCAGAATAAAAGTGCCTAAACATCTTACTTCTATTACATAAAGAAAAATATCACAGGCTAGTCAAGTGCCTGTAAAAATGTATTAGAACAGAGGTATAGATTATCACGCCTATTCTCCATAGTGATGGGCAGAGATAATACATCTCCACTTGTTACTCTCCTGATAAAACGCCTTTCGTTTCATCAACTTTTATCAGCTGTTTTATTCCCTAAACCAATTTTTATTTTCTAATATATAAAGACAATCGACGTCGATTTCAACTAGAGATTCTGTTACCTGTATTATCTAATTTTGACACTAGGTTAATTAATATTATTTTACTTAAATGACATGCAACCAATATATTGAACAAACCAACAATAAAACTTACACACATACTCACACCAACGCGCACTACCACCAAATTGCATTACACACACTTCACAAACAAACCAAGACCACACAAAGACCCTAAAAATTAATAACCCAAATACAGAAACGGAAAAGACAACACACGTGGCAGTAATTAGGTTAATATACACCTATATATATATACATAGGTAGACATAAGGCATACACTGCACATGGACTTCCTCACAACACCAGCGTGTAAGAGATACACTCTACATTAGTATGAGTTTAGTATTAAAATTAAAATAAATTAATATAATAAGTTATTCGTAAGGTACACCACAACACAATCATACATTAATTAAATGTGACACAGAATAACATAAATAACAAATAAGCGTGTATAATTATTAAAATTTTCCTAATTAATATCTAAAAAAGGGTACGGAACTGGAGTCCGTAGAGTCGTTATATTTATCTATATACATAAAACAAAGTCATGTTAGTTACACCATTTATAACTCAAGAACGGCTGGACCAATTTTTATGATTTTGTGTTATTGGAATTGTCTTCATTGGGAAAAGAATAATAAAGTCATCATTAAAAAACATCAGTTTAGCCATTCTTTTGTTATGAATTATGATCTTTCGGCAATTATGATTGCATTTAAACTCAGTTTCGTTTGTCTAACTTAGGTGAATTATTTTTGTGTGTGTTCAAGTAGGACTCGAGATGTTTTACATTTATATTTGAACCAGAAAGATTGCGCTGCTATCTATCTGCTTCTAGATTTTATTTTTTAAGGGCAAGATAATGTCTGCCAGGTACAGCTTGTATATATATTGAACCATATGAAATTTCAAAATAATTTCGCATTATAAACTATGATTTCTAAAGATATGAAATTGTTATCTTGAATTAATAAATATTATTTAAGCTCAATGTGACTGTATGTTTTTGTAATAATCTCAGTTATTTTGTGTATAAATATTTTGTATGCCTTTATAAGGCGAATCATGTACCGAGCATAAAATATATCACTTGTTAGAGCTTTTATCTCCATTTTTCTAACAAATGAATCAATTTCATTTCATTTTATTAATCTATATATGCAGGTTTATTTGAGACGTCTTTTACCGAAAAACGGTTTGTTTGAAAAAATATTAAAAATGTTACTGATGCTATAGTTACCCCCATCCACCTGCGAGTGAGTAGGGGGTCGCGAACGCTGGGGTATGGAGGGATGCCGCTCGTATTTCACAATTAAATTTTTCTGGCGCGATCTCACCGAATGTGAACGCCGAGTTACGCCGCTTTCACGAAATGGGGTGGAATGATACAGCGTTGTTCAAACTTTAGCTGTTCTTAACTTTTAGACAATGTGATATTTCAGTTCACCTTCAAGGTTTTACGGAAAATCAAAAATTACAAAACAAATATATATGACAATCTAGAATTTTCTTAAGTTTTCGCGAATAGTACACATAAGTAATTTTTTCGATATTTCGATATTTTTCAGTAGCTTTCCGTAGTAGTTTCTTTCCTTCCTCGGGAGATAACTAATCTTCTTTAATCTCAGCTACAGAAAATGACCGAAACTTTAAAAATAAAAATCAAACAAAATGCGACACTTCAAACTGTTAAAACGTAATTTTAATTATATATTAGATTTACAAATATAGCTAGTTGATGCCCGCGACTTCGACCGCTTGGTGCGGTTTTTTAACTATCCCACAGGAACTCTTTAATTTTTCGGAATCAAATATATCCTATATGTTGACCAGGGATATAAGCTACCACAATATAAAATGTCATTTAAATCGGTCCAGTCGTTTCGGAGATTAGCCGGTACAAACAGACAGACAGAGAAACAAAAATTTAAAAAAAATCTAAATTAGTTCTATTTCACTTCTTACCTTCCCTGATTTTTTTTCATTTAGTAGATCATTTTTCGAAAAATAAGGCCATAAAGAAATTTCACTTCTTACATGGGTACACTAGTAAACATACACATATTTTTTAAAGGAAACAGTTTCAATTTTCAAATAGATGTTTTCGTCAAACAGACCTTTAGAAACATCCATAAAGCACATTCGATTACATGGGGTATCACTTAAAGTCACAAAATGCAACGAAAGACAGGATAATATATAAGTATAGACATAAGGCCCACACTGCACATGCACTTCCTCACAACACCAGCATGTAACAGATACACTCTATACTAGTATAAGTTTAGTATTAAAACTATGATAAATTAATGTAATAAGTCACTTGTATGATACATACACTTCAACACAAATTAATTAATGTCACACACAAGAACTAAAATAATGAGCGTGTTAAATTTTAAAAATTAAATCTAGAAATAAAGCTTTAAAAAAGAGTACGACACTCGAGTCCGTAGCTAAAGAAAAAAAAACGTAGTTTGTATGGGCGAAAATAAACAAAAAAAGGGGAGTTGAAATTTCTGTGACTTAACATATTTGAAGCCTGATGAAATGGGAAGATTCCAAAAGTCACAACTTAACGTGATTCACCTTGCACGGCCTCTTTCGACTTATTAACCAAAAGGGCCGTTTAACGAATATTAGGATGAAAACTTTTGGAATCACTGACACCTAGTTTAATATCGCAACGGCGACGACACGGCGTCACGTGCATTCACAAAGATACACTAACACAGGCTCAAACCGCACACACAGAGACTTGTTAAGTGTCTGTGTGACCTAGTCTCAGGGAGATCTTAATGTCGTGTAAAAATATCCAATATTCTCAATTAAAAAGGACAAAAGTTAATCTAGATTCAGCTTTACATTTTTTTCATGCAAGCAGACGTCCTCCCTGATGGAAAGCTGTTAACATCTTTGGATGAGCTGTCGTTCTCTAAAGGAATATTGGAATCTGGTCCAACGAAAGGTTGGTTCCGTAGAAGTAATGAACGAATGATATGAAGTTTCCACATTTGGCAACGAAAACTTAACGAAATATATATTTGAAACAACTCCATAATTCAAAAACCACTCACCCGCAAAACAATTTTCATTGAAAGCACATTGATTGTTCTGAGTTTCCACTTAAATAGTTCATAGTTACTGTGGTACAAGGTAGTGATTACCTACCTATATTACTATTTGACTTAAATAAAAAGTATTTATGAATCATTAATATCTCTTCTTTCTTCTTCTTATATATTAAATTAATGTTTGTCTCTATGTCCTTTATAGAATCATAAACTATACATTGGATCAACTGATGATGTTCAGCAAAGTTGTTGTACATGAGCCAGAGAAGGTTTCCGAGTTGATTCGCAATTGGACCCGGCAGGTGGCGCTGCTGCCGGCATATCGATTGAAGCTTTACCGGACAGGACGACGTCTGCCGGAACAGCTAATTTTATTTAATAAAAATCGGCAGACAAACACACATTATTTATCGCCAAGATAAGCAAGTTACGTTTGTAAACCACAATCGTCTCCACTCAGCTGAGATGAGAATGTTGAGATAGAGGTGTGGTGTTATGAGAATGGATAACGTGAGAAATGAGTACATAAGAGGATCTTTGAAAGTTGCACCCGTGACTGAAAAGTTGAGAGGAAGAAGACTAAGTTGGTATGGGCATATAATGAGGAGGGGTGAAAGTCACGTGACAAAAAAAATGTTAAACTACAAGATGGATGGACTGCGTGAAGAATGATATGATGATTTGTGGTGTAACAGAAGATGTATGTCAGAATAGAAGAGTGTGGAAGGAAAAGACATATTGTGCCGACCCCAATTAATTGGGATATGGTGAAAGATAAGAGAGAAGCAAGTTACCTTTGTATTATCGCTGATATACAATAGACCACTATGTGGCCGATCCCAGACATCCAGACCATAGTAAATAACAGAAAATTCGTTTGCGAAATTTACCATGCCAGATATCCAACCGGAAGCCTCAGCGTTGTATTGAGGTTGGGCGGCAAAGGCTTAGCTAAACCATAGAGGCCGGAAATCTGAGTAAAGCTAATCATGTACATGGATAATTTTAACCGTCAGTTATATAGCTATAAAAATTATATGTATGAACGAAATTACCGAACATAATTACAAACGCTACTCCTGGTGCCCCTACTTGTTCTTTAATAAAATCTCAACTAAAACAACGAATAATAGTGTTATTATAATATTTAAAACATTCATAAATTGGAAGACTTTCAAAGTGAAAAGGTAAAAATCATAACATTTCATTATGAGGTTTAACAATTATAACAAAAAAAATCAGTTTTAATGAAATCCATTGATTATGTTTTAAATAGAGGACATTTTCGTTAAAAAGAAGAATTTAAACACAATATGTAATAAAGTTAGTAAAGTCATATTAAACTTAATACTAAAATTTCTACCTTAACAAATGTGGCCCAGTCACTAGCTGTTCCCCCTTGGACCTGCAAGCCCAGCAGTGAGACGTTTATGGGTTGTTATTATTGTAGACTAGCTTCTGCCCGCGACTTAGTTCGCGTGGAATAGTGTACAAAAAAAATAAGTTTTTAAAACCCCGCGATTTTGAAACATTCTTCATTGGTGCTCCGCTCCTATTGGTCTTAGCGTGATGGTATATAGCCTATAACCTTCTTCGATAAATGGGCTATCTAACACTATTTTTTTATTCTAATCAGATTAGTAGTTCCTCAGATTAGCGTGTTCAAGCAAACAAAGAAAGAAACAAACTTATCAACTTTATATATTATATATCTAATATATAAAATTCTCGTGTCACAGTTTTCGTTGCCATACTCCTCCGAAACGGCTTGACCGATTTTGATGAAATTTTTGTGCTTATCCGGTATCTATGAGAATCGGCCAACATCTATTTTTCATCCCCCTAAATGTTAGGGGTAGTCCACCCCTAATTTTTTTTTTTTAGACAAAATTTTTAATTTCTATTTTTTTATGATACAACATACAAAAATACATACAACCCTAGATTTTCAACCCTCTACGATCAACCCCTATTTTTTACCGGGCAGGACGACGTCTGCCGGGACAGCTAGCATAAGATAAAACTCTCTCCCCGACACCACACCCTGTCAAAATCTCCGCTTCTATTGTGTTGCGTTGCAGAGAAATTAATTTCAGTCTGTTATAAGCTGTTAAAGTAATTAAAGCTTTTTAACCAACCCACGGGAACTCTTTAATTTTTTGGGATCAAAAGTATCCTATATATTGACCAGGGGTATAAGCTACCGCCATACTAAATTTCATGTAAATCGGTCCAGTCGTCTCGGAGATTAGCCGGTACAAACAGACAGACAAACAGAGAAACAAGAAATTTGAATAAAATTAGTTATATTTCACTTCTTACATCCCCCTGACTCGCTTTTTAGCATTTTTAATGATTATACAGAAATTTGACCTCTACAATTTTATTATATCTATAGATCATTAAAACCCAATAGATCGTATCGTGAATTGCAGTGGGATATTACATTTCTTAACCGCAACTCTAAAATAGCTTTATTCAAAATCAATTGAATCACAAAAGTAAACTTTAATAAGAAAATAAATATAAAACATTAAGATACAATTTTCAACTTTAGTGTGTAGTATTAAGGTCTTTTACAGACGAAAGACAAGTAAAGGGTCGCGTCCCTAAGAGCATGTAACAGGTGCTGTTTCTGCTATTGTAACTGAAGATCTCTGACTGTCATGCTATTTTAGGGATGATTTTTCATTATTTTTTATATACTTAAAGGAAAATATTTAATGTTGCAAACGAGTGCAGAAATAAAACTTAAAGTAACACTGCTTTTTCTTAGGAGATAAATCTCTGAATTAAATTGCAGTTGCATAAATAAATTATTTATAATAAATAAATAATCAGCAGACAAACACACAGATTGTACATACCCAAATACACCAAATAACACTTGTGTTATGGTTTTTATATCAGGGATGTTATTTTATGGAGCTCCCTAACCAGAACAGAAAATAATTAATTAATTTATACATATAATAAAACTGTAGAGGTCGATTTCTGTACAATGAAAAAAAAATCTAAAAACCGAGCCAGGGGAGTGGAAGAAGTGAAATAGAACAAATTTAGATTTTTTTCAAAATTTTTGTTTCTCTGTTTGTCTGTTTGTACCGGCTAATCTCCGAAACGACTTGACCGATTTAAACGAAATTTTGTATGGTGGTAGCTTATACCCTGGTCTACATATAGAATATTGCTGATCCCGAAAAATTAAAGAGTTCCCGTGGGATAGTTAAAAAACCGCACCACGGGGCCGAAGTCGCGAGCAGAAGCTAATACTCTAATAAATCTGTAAATATTTCGAGTACGTACAATGCTTTAAAAATGTCAGAAAAATCAGAGAGACTAATTTGGACCAGTAGATTCGCAAATGCAACTACTGAACGGATTTAAATGAAACGTAACGTAACGTAACTTAGGATACTTTTTATCCCAATAAATAACGTCGTGTCCGCGGGGTAGATAATAATATCGAAAAAAAGATGGCGTTGCGATCGCATCCTATTTGAAAGATGGCTAGTTGGTCAACAAAAACGAAAACGACAGTCGCACATATGCTACAAGAAAGCCACTGTTAAATATATTTTAGGAAGTTCCATGGCCACGTCACAGGTACTAGAGGAGAGTAATTCACCCCATTAAAAACACAGTTATATCTGGGGACACGATGTAGTGTAAAATGAAGCGAAAGCAGAAAACCATTTACCCCAAATTTAATGCGATTAAAAAACTCCATGAATAGCAACCAAAGGGTGGACAGCATGACTAATTGTTACGCGATGGTGTAATTGATGACAGAAATATATTCGCGAACACGTACGTTGCACTTGCTCATTTCGATGTTAGGGGTGGCGGCGTCATTAATGTTTGTCAAAATTACATACGCGGTAAATACGCTTCGTCTGCTCTCCTGTTGCCCTGACTAAACTCGCGATAGATGTGAGTGTGGTTTAGGTGAAGGTACTGTTGAGCTTTTTTTTACTGTTCCAATATTAGTACTCCTTTGTATGATATCCTTCCTCCTGATTATCCTCGCCCTATTAATGTAAATTATTTGCAATCTTTATCTCACAAATTCTCTGTATATACCTTATGTAAATTTTTAGTTAATAAAATTGTTTTGTAAGCTTTTCTATCAGGTTATTCTAAGTATGGCTTGTAGTCTGTATAATATTTGTTATATTTTCTACTATGTTTCATCTAATCGTAACCGTAGCCGAACTCTCAGTACCATTATCATCACTGGTCGGCGAGTACGCATACATTTTAGTTGCGGATGACGTCACGTGAATGTTAATTTAACAAGGTTCCAACGCATTAACAATTTGCGGGGATAATAGTATGTGACGTCACCTCTATAGACGTTTCTTATCCCGACCGGCTGCTAACTTAATACCCGTCAAATTTCTTGATTTGGTAATAAATTAGAATACCAATAAATCCATTTCATTACAATTTAATTGAAATTATTCATGTTTCAAAGGCAAATTTTCAGAATTTTATTATTGAAAAGTAGCTGAAGGAATCTTCCAAGTATTTTAATGAGAAATGCACCAAGAGGCTTATTAACATTTTCTATTAATTCAAGTGGATTTAATTATATCAAAGTAAGGTTTTTCCGCAGTTCCATCTACATATTAAAATCTTATTTCTCGCTTACGAAAGCTTTATTGATTTTTAACAAAAACTGGAAGTTTTCTATTTCATTTACGGGCGTCTGTTTCTACAATACATACAATGTTCTTGAGACAATGGGATTTATATTAATGAAATTTGATAGGGACAGTTTAATATTGCAGCTACACAATGATGTATCTGTATCTCACGTTCCAAACGACGTGGGTTCGAGTTACTGGCCGGGTGTATTATGTTATGGTTATGTACCACTAACAGTTTTCCGACCTAATATACATATTGTTGCACCGTCTTTGACCATGCAAAAAGAGTATGTTATACTGCTTCAAAAAGACATTAAACACATCTCTACATATATAGTTGGCGTCAATTATTGCATTTGCAGGATCTTGTATGTTCATGTTTTTTTTTTTAATTTTCTTTCGCCAAAATTGTTACATAATTTAGGTAGTAATATTTGTATTTTATAATAACTAGGATTGCGTTGAAACACGATCACGTCCAATGTTGGTCGATGATGCGGTCGAAGATGGGGCAGGCTTACCTATGTATTGCTTATTGACACGAGACTTGAAGATACCCGGATTGTACTTTTCGGGAAACACGGACTCTGGTAGTGCATTCCACAACTCTGTTGTACGTAGAAGGCACTCGGAGGCAAAAAGTTTAATTCGCACTGATAGCGTTTCCGCTGCGAAATGAGGGCATAGACCAGAGCGCAGACATTAGGAAAATCAATGGCAAAGGCGTTGGAGCCACATTCAACAAAAGTCAAGTCAGTGTAAATGCGCTATAGGATAGAATTTCTTTACAGAGATGAACACAGAATACTTTTACCATTAAAACGCTAAAGCCACTGGCTTTACGCTGGCGATGTTGCAGGGAACACCCTAGTATTTTAATATTCATTTCCAATTCTGACGTCGGTCGACGGCTGATATAAATGTTTAACGTAAAGCTTTTACACGCGCTTCATATCAAATAATGGCCGGCGTTTGCGGATTATTATTGTCCATGGCTTAATTATGGGGACACATTAAAATTCATATTAGTATATAAATGTGAATGTAACTCTGTTTGTCACCATTTCAAGGATAAACAGCTGAACCGACCTAAATGAATTTTAGCAAGAAGATAGATCCCGGGGAAAAACATGGGCTACTTTTTATCTCGTAAACAATCTTATAGGGCATTGTGTCATTAATAGTGGATGAAAAATTTTGTAGTTAATCTACACAAATCGTAAAATTGAAAATGTGAACACTCTTTATGCTTTTAATACCAAATAAAGAAATATAGAGCGTTGTGGACTGAAAGGTGTAGTGACAGGAGTTGAAAAATGAATGTTAAGGTGGTTTGGGCATGTAGAAAAAATGAATGAAAGCAGAATCACAAAACAGGTATATGACAGCAATGTGGTACAGTCGGTGCAGGCAGACCGAGACGTACTCACCATGATCAAATTGAATATATTTTGAATAAATGTCAGATAAAAAGCAGTCTAAATAAGCGTCTATGTATGAAAACATTGATGAAAGTTGATAAAGCGAAAAGTCTTTGTCAAGATCGTAGCAGGTGGAGATCCATTGTCTTTGCTTACCCTAATAGGAAACAAACGCGACAATATTATGTATGTTTCAGAGTTACCTACAGCGTAATTTTAAATTCATTTAGAAATTAAATATTTGAATACGGATATTATATTTTACAATAGAAGTATCACATTAAAATACGTTCACACACTTTTACATAATATCTTTAATGTACCTACATATACATATATACATGTAGGTACATTAAAGATATTATGTAAAAGTAAATATGTACTCCTTCCTATCCGTTATTTTGTTTCCTGTTCACGATCTGTATGAGAGGGTATAGGATATTTACAAACTAACTTTCCTTTAAATCATTTTTGAAGCTGTTCTTTATATTATTCACTTTATTATTTAAATGTTATTTAGGACGAGTGGACACGATTTTCACTTTCGATTTTCATTTTTGCGATTTACATACATACGACATACAGACTAAACCTTCTTGTCAAATTTAATACATGTACACTTTTTCAAAAATATGACTGTCACATAAAAACGGACATGACCATTTCATAAACTTTTCGTTTTTGCTACAATTTCTAGGGAACCCTAAAAGCATGTGTAACACAAATAATTACAAACAAATTATTTCGATTTAAGCTGATATCACACTATGCGCTTCATGACATGCAGTATCACACTTGACGCATATTGTGTGCACGCGGCGCAGCCCCTAAGCCGATTATTAGCATCTGGCGACACCGGAATCTGTATATGTAAACGAAATTATAAAAGTCGAGCATTTCGCTTATTTAAAATCTGTTTCACTCAGGGTCTCTCTATATAGTATATATTCCACAGTCACACTTCACTTGTCCCTCGGGGGCTTCTCACACCACTAGGATTTGTTATTACGATGGAGTACATTATTTAAATATTGATTCGCTTTATTGCGTATCCCAACCATATTTGCGGTGACACTGACACACAACGTTACTTTTCTTGATTAAGCGCATTCCTAATTTAAAACTTTCCATGATGGCGAGTTGGGGAGACAGAATTAACAAGGTGTTCCTCGACGTAAACATTCTTATATTTTTATTGCGTGATGCTGGCAAACACGCATGCGACCCATCTAATGGAGAGAACTTGCCGCATGCCTATAAGCACACGTTTGCAACAGCAAAGGTGATACTTACGAGGCGAGAGCAAGGAATATGTCAGCTACGTAGAATGAGGTGGGGTGGGGGGGATTGCGCGTGCTGAACAGCAGGTAGTGGAGTATTCTCAATTCAGAAACCAAGTCTCATTTTATCTCAGTTAGTTAGTTTTTAAGGATGAGGTGGGAGGAATGGGATAAAGAAGATGAGATAGAAGGGGCAGAAGAAGAAGGTGAGATAGAGGGGAAAAGGAATATGGGCCATCTGTACTCTCATTCACCATACGAAATACGACTTTCCAAAGCTAACCATTTCATCCCGATATCCTTTGAGAGCATGGTATCACTGTACTGACTGTAGTCAAGATAATGGTCCCAGCATGGTTCTACCACATTGGCTTCGCCTCTAGTATTGTAAACATCTATAGAAGATGATTACCATGCATGAACTGATTCCTAAGCAATAAAAAAGTTAAAGAAAATTACGCCCTGTTCGGTAGAAACCGTGCGGCGCGCGACGGCGGATTGAAGCCAGTCGCGCGTCGTGCACGGCGGGGGCCCGTGTGCCGCCGCTAGCGTGCACGCGCCCTTAAGCCCCGGCGACCGCCTCGCGCCACTAAACGTCAACGTGCGATTGATTAGCAGCATGTCTGCGCGCGCCCTTATTTGCACACGGCTAGTGCCACGTTTATTGCCCAGCGGCTGATACAATGAGAACAGACAATCGTATGGGAAATACAATATTTTTCAATAAATATCCTTTATTTTTGGTAAATAAATAGTTGCCATTTAACTTCAGTGGGAAACGAGTTTAGGGTTTGATTTGGATTATAGCTGTTTACCTATCGCCCTTCAAATACGCGTATAAGTTTGGGTAAGTATCGCCCGTTATATCTTGAAAAACTAATTTCGTTGTTTTGTACTGATTGTTTATAATATAAGTGGGGAGATATTCCAAAGTTGTGAACATAATGCCTCTCTAACTTGTGAACAAAAAAATGGAAAATACTAAAAAAGATTATGGTGGTAAACCGTAAACAATACTTTCAATAAAACTTATTTGAGCATGATCTGTTGAGCAATTTTTGATTTATGAGATATTTTCCATAAATTATATTTTTAACTAGTAGCCAAATTACAAAACAAAATGCATGGCCAGCATACGGGGGAAGTGTACCTGCATACACTAAATAACCTTCAGGAAATCCTCATCAACATCAACACCCTAGGAGACTTCCGGAAGAAGCTGAACTGGCTAGATTAACTACCCTTCAAGCGAAGACGACAAGAGAAGAAAGAGATACCCGAGACCTCAATTTCAACCGCTACGTGTCGTTCATTGTATCTCTGTCTCTTCTTGGAAAAATCTATATGTAAACTGATACAATATTCATATTATTCAATATAAATCTGTAACTGAGTTTACAAAAATATAATATGTATATATGTGTATGTCCCTTCGCGCCTCCTACTGGTATCATCCTACCCAAGGGTCATTGGAGACATGATGATCACCCATGAAAGATCCGCGATAATGTATATTTATAGCTGTATATATATGTATGTAATAATTGTGTATTATATAGTATAGTATAGCATTGTATAATCTTGTACTTTTTTTCCTATCCCAATCATAACCATCCCATCCTTTTCCAAATGTTGTTCTAAAATGTGTGTTAGATTGTAGTAAGTATAGTATTTTTGAAGTGAAACTTCTATATAGAGGGGGTCTTACGATGTTTCGCTCACGAAAAGGTGTCACGGTCACGTGGTCTAATTCTTACATTTTTAAACTAGTGATATCTTTCGAATTAGATGTCCGAATTGAGTAATTCAAAAAGTTATATTAAGGCATTGAAGCAGTCTTGATAAGTATTAATACCGAGATACAAATAAAGAGCATTTACCAGTGGCGGCGTTTTAATTAAAATTTAAAAATAAAAGAACACTTATTGTGGCATAACTATAATAGTTAGATATATAGTGCAGTGACACTTTTTGTAAATGATGATGTGTTCTGCAAAGTCGTAGTACACCTTGGGTTACATCATTAGAATTTTAGTAAGGACCCCTAATTTATTTGTAAATATAATATACCCTATGTCACCCGGGAATAGTGTATGTAGCTTGCCAACAAGTTTTTCCACTTGCACGTTGTGATTTGTTTTTCCACTTGTCCGTTCGATTCATTTTTCCACTTATCCGTTGCGATTCGTTTTTCTACTTGTCCGTTGCGATTCATTTTTCCACTTATCCGTTGCGATTGGTTTTTCAACTTGTCCGTTGCGATTCGTTTTTCAACTTGTCCGTTGAAGTTTCACTTCTAATATGTGTCCCAGCACACATTCCGATTTTTTATTATTTTGCTCTTATATAGAGCCAGTGAAAGTAACCTAGGTGTTTAAATCCGGGCAATCATGTTCGCCTAAGAGTTCTTACTTAATTTTTAAAAAACCGCTACGTTTCTGTCTCTATGCTCTGTATATTAATCGTAAAGGTATGTTGCAGAAATATAAGAATATAATCAATCACATCGATAATAACACCTGTTTAAATAAATATGCCGTTATCATCATGTTTGTCTAACACAAATAAAAAGTTTAATATAAACGAGGGGCTTTGGTATTAGCAGTCCGATGTTTAATCGGATATAGAACCCATTTCAATATTGAAATTGTGTAACTACACGTAAACAATAAACATCCAAATGCAAAGTTTTTCTCAGAATTCTAGTAACTCCATATTCTTTGCCTGTTTGAGTATTTACTGATTTCATACTAAATTCACCGATATCCTCAGATTATTCAAATACCTAAGTCAAAACGTTTCCAACTGACAGCGGTAGTGCACTAGATTTATTATCAAATTTTGATTTGTATGTATACTTTTATTTAGTTTAATGTATAATATACTCAATCAAATCAAAGTAAAAAATGTGAAAAGGAGACAAATACGAAAACACTAGGTTAGAAATAGAAACCATATACTTAGATAAAAAGAGTTTTGAAATAATTAGATATTTTTAGACATTTCAATCCATTATGGGGAGAAGATGAAACTAACGACAGAGAGGTTTCTTAGTCACACACATTCTCACGACTTACAGCATCACCTATTTAGCTTAAAAAGTATAATCAAGAAACCTAATTATGATAAAGACATGTCTAACGATACCCCACATTTTAGATTAGATTGAATTTATATTTCATCCCTCAACCCCTGTATGAATGCCTCTATTTTTTTTTTCGATTTCTCAACAATATTGTATTTTTGTCCTTTTCACCTGAGTAATTTTTAAGAAAAATGCCTTATATGTACATAAATAGATAGTCAGACAAGACGAACATGATGTTTTTATTGGGGCTAGGTTTTTATCAAATAAATAGTCACGGAACTCTGAATACATTAAGAATATATAATACTGTACATATCGAAAAAGCTAAACGCACACCTGCCTGCCGTAAAGGGCAGTTTAATACCATCCCGCATTTAGGAATTCTTTTGTTTACTTTGTGTTTAGAATTTCTAATTAAGAAAAACATTATATTGTTATAGTACTTGTTTTATGGCCGTCATTATTAGAGTCGAACTAATCTTTGTTGTTATTGCATTGCGTCGAAGCTTGCCAGGTATGGCATTAGTGCATTATAAAGTGCCCAATGCGGAGAGAGGCAGTCAAGCAAGGATTACGATACCAGCAATACGTAGATTCAACAAGTGATATAGTGATGGACTTTGCGCGTGTGTGTCATGCAGTTTTTACTGGCTGTATCCAGTTATATTTGTACCTGTTTCATACGTGTTTGTACAGTTCTAATAAATTCTATAATAATTCCAACGGCATTTTAATTCGAGTCCTGCGTAACGCGTAACAATACGTAACTTACGACTTGCGAAACATTACAGATATTCAGAATGATATTACTCAAGTTGAATAATCACAGTTAATGTTTAATAATATACTCGTAGGTAATTGTAGGTATATTTTGGATATAAGCCGTTATTATACTTGTAGCGGTTAACGCCTGTATTGTTTCGCACGCTGGCCGGTTGACCAAATATTGTAAAATGCCAATTTAAAACTTTCTCAAAAGCAGAGAGAGATATAAAGTCGTCATTAAAAACATCTCATAGAATTTTAATCTATAATAATCTCCTGTATATTAATTACTAGCGGTTACTTCAGACGTTGTCCTGCCCTGAAAAAATGAAACTCTAGAACCCGATTCCAGCGCCACCTACCGGGTCTAATTGTGTGCGTTAGGTTACACTATTGAAGTTTTAGTGAGGATCCCTATTTTTTCTAGTAATTAATATAGCCTATAGAATCTCGGATAATGTAGCATTCTAATGGTGAAAGATATTTTTTTTAATTGGCCTAGTAGCTTTTAAATTTAATCGTTACAAACATACAAATATACAAATGTTTCCTCTTTATCCTATATACCTACTTATTCCATAATAAATACGACATGTATAATTATATATTATTTGCAGGTTATGGATCATTTGATTGCTTTACCGACCCCTTACAATACACTGATTTTGGGACCGGGCTCAGGGAAGTAAGCTTAGCCTAGCTCAAACTTTTGACTCTTTTTTTCATATTTCATCACCTTAATTTAGAGATAGGGTGCATATTGGCGTAGATTGTTCCACTACATCAATTTAGGGAACCGGTCAGAAAGTGAACGTGTCATAGCTAAAGCTTTCGACTCTCTACCCGTCTGGTCTTTTTTATATTAGACCACCATGATTTAGAGTTAGGTTCCGAAAATTTGTGTAGTGTAATAACCGTTCAAGCTCTTCCCTCCCCTGTGTATACATCATAGAGGTTACCTGCGCACGCGTCTATCGTGGGAACTCGCATACAATATAGATATCGATCAGCACTTGACGCTCGCCCTTTTTATACTTACTGATAGTCAATTCAGATGATACGTGATATGGAATTGCGGCCCTCATTGAGCTTTTATCGTGACATCTTTACGCCCTGTCACTTGGGGGTCAGATCATGTTGGGAAAATTAAAAAACAAATTAGTTTGATTGAGTCCAATAAGTAGTGTTTGAAATTTATTTTTTCCCAATTCCAAAAACAGTAGACATTCGTCAACTCTTTCCGAAAAATGAATCGACGCGCTCTTACTTAGTTGGTCTTTTTAGATTGCGAACAGGGATGTTACTGAGAAAAATATATTCGAAACTGTAGCTGGATAATTAATAATTATTAGTAGTCACCCACTGGTCGAAATTCAACCACCATCAATTTAAACTATGAGGTTAAAAAATATTAAGGTTCTGTTGTCAAAGACTATACTTCTATAATCACAGATTTGCCAAGACACTATTAATTTGCCTTTAACAATAAACAAAAGAGTACCCGTATGTATATGTTTTTTTATCGATTTCTTCTACATTCTGCACCCCTTCTCTATGTAAACTATAATTGTGCGAAATTTCATATTCCTCCGTCCGGGCAATTTTCGTAAAAAGTGATAGAAAGCTTTTGCTTCACGTACGTAATGATTATGATATAAAACTTTCGGATAAATTCGCACAGGGATGAGCTCTATTTCTTATCGTATTACAGAAATTTAAATGTTAATGAGACACGTTATGATACATTATGACTCGCCGAACCAACATACTAGCCGTCAAATTGTAACTGTGCGTTTGCATTTTCTTCTTAAGGTTCCTAAAAAAACTAATGTCCATCACAAACTATCCGACATCAAATAATTTCATATCCATTCCTAATCGACACTGATACCGTTATAATATTATTCTTATAAGTGTATCCTTGAAGTCATATCATTAACGATTCTGATTAAGAAACAGGCCTGGCATATAAATCCAAAAATGTTCTATCACAGCATAGCACACTTAATGCCCTTCTGCGTAGACCCCATCTATTAAATTACGAAGCATTGTTTTCGGCTGCCCGCTGCGAGCTTCAATACTTCGAAGTTGACCAGTTGTCAAAATGGGCAGGCCAAGTGATCAAGTGTCCCTAAATAAAACCATAGCAAACATTGTAATAAGATTGCTCCGCGTTTTTAGAGTAGATAAACATCTGATGACTATAAGTTGTGCACACAAAGTACATGTACAATCTACAGCCAGATAGTACGAAATTTTGCTCGTCTGGTTTGCTACCACCCCTCTCCCTGGTCTAGAGTATGCCGAAATAGCAACCTTGAATTGTGTTCCGGTTGTAGTGGATAGTTTTCAATCCTCTTAATAGTACATCTCACTTATTCGTCACAGGTACTCTGATGAACGATTTAAACTTAAAGTGGGGGGTCTAATAGATCTAAGCATTAGATGCTGGATGCATTGCCATACAGAGTGGCAATGCAGCCAGCCTTCTGGGCACGCTTCCCTCTGGTAGCGATTTGTTAAATCTTTTATTTATAATTTAGTTTATTTTCAAGCATTACGAAATTGATTGGCTCTCCAATTACTTCTACGATCTGCAGAATGATAAGCTCTTTGAGTTGGAGCATTAAAGAATAAAACTGGAGAAGAAAAATAAGAAAGCGAAGTTTAAAACCGAACTATAAAACTGTTTTTACCTTTATTACAATATAGGTTCGGGTTTAAGAATTATCTCACCCGATTTCGAGTTCAGATATGATCTAAGATGGAGGACACTTGCCTAGAAGGTACCTAATAGGCGCATAATTATGGTGGGCGCAAAGAGCTTTATTCCAACTGGGATTTATAACTAGTATGAGAATAATCCTAAGTTACTTTTTTTCTCTTAACAGGACGTCGTCATTTCTTCGAATAAATTAAATCAATCAATATCTTTACATGCAAGAATGTAGTTTATACAGGTGTCATACAATTGTATATGCACAGTACATTCTACCACAGAATGAATAAAATTGAATTGACATGAATATTTATTATAATATATTTTTTTTAAAAGACAAGTTTTCAAGCAATTAATGTCAAGAAAAAAAATAACAAATAGATAATATAGAAAATAACGACAAACACATTTTTTACGAAATTCATCTACAGTACAGAAACACTCCTTGTCAGCCAATTTTTTAAGACTACAATGAATTTTCTTGCGGGTACGTTTATAATATTATTTGGCAAAGATTTATAAATAAGAGGAGCCATATAAATACAGTTCCATCTGAAGAGATTCAGAGAAGGCACAGGAATCTTTAATATAAAGTCTTCTTACTTTCTTTTGTATACAGGTATATGAAAGTTGAAACTCCACGCGCACGAAAACGTCGGCATCAAGTTACAACATAATGTAGAATACCAACAAGCCGACAGTTAATAAAGTCAGCTAAGCAGGCATATCTTAGCAACACGGTACTATTTTAATAATATAGAATCCGAGGCGTCCGTCCGTTCGCTGTTTGAGCGCCGGAGGGGGTGGCTCGCTCCAGGGGTGATCTCCGTGATCCCTTTAATGCTCTAACAATAAAATCCCACCAGTTTTGAACCCAACTGTACACACCTAAATTTATATTAAAGTTTTTACACATCACTTTTGAATTTATATTTAAAAAAATAATGTATTACTTACATTTTAGTGATAAATCCATTAGTATATAAATTAAACATTATACAAATAATATTTTGTTACGAGTTGCAGGACTCTAATTAAAATACCGTTAGAATTAATATATAGTTTATTAGAACTATACAAACACGTCTAACACAAGTACAAATATAACCGCACACGACAAGTGGAAACTTAATACATTCTGTATTATGTTACCACTTGTCGTGTCGCTCCGTGCGGCTGGGCAGACATATCGCATCTGTGCAGTATAAAGCAATGCCCCAATTGAGAGATGGGGCTGTCGAGCGATAACAAGACTAGTGTACATTCGGTAATCTATTTAGTGACGACCTTCTGCGTTACGGTTATATTTGTACCTGTTTTATATGTGTTTGTATAGTTTTAATAAACTCCAAAATAATTCCAACGGTGTTTTAATTCAAGTCCCGCAACTTCAATGTTACCTATAAAACACTATTGTTAAACTTTTTCAAATTTTGTAATGGCAAAACAGAAGCCGTACTGGTATGAGAAATTTCTTAAAGTTCACGAACATTTTGCAATTTCTTTTTGAAATTTTTCCTTTTTAAGTTGTGGTTTGTTGACAAATAGACTTGCGCAGTTTCTTCGTGGAACATTTACTGCTTATGGCTTCTATTTCTTGCTTTGTGAGGAAAAGTTTACATTCTTTGAGACGCTGTTTGTTTATTGTTTGCTTTCGTAACTAATTCGGTTTTTACACAATTATACTCGTATAATAAATTATGCTTCGAATATATTTAAAATGTAATGTTCAACTTTCTTCATTCATTACTATCTAAATCACAATCATTAGCAAAAATGGATTGTATAATACGTTCTTTTTATCTCTGCATAAAATTATTTAATAATAATCAATTATTTTTTTGTTCCAATAATCTGATACAAAACTCATTTATATTTATTATTACTATAAATTGGTTTTATATTTTTTAACATGTTATTTAACCTTTGCCACACAAGGGTATCTTTGTACGCGAACAAAAAAAGACTTTAAAAAACTACACTTTTTTTGTTTGTTTGACATTCATTCATATTAATTTATGCTTACAAGCTTCACTAGGAGTTCGTATAATACAGAGCTATATAATTTTTCAAATTCAGCCGATGTGACTCCTAACAAAGCTAATAGATTTTTCAAAAATTTAATGACCCCACTTTAGATATCCTTAAAATTGGCCTCGACACTCTTTTATGTTTTTTTTTCGCTATATGTATATAAAAAATTAATTATGTATATCCCTTATTAACGCGAACGAAGCCGTGAGCAAGAATAACTATTACATAATTGACAATGTAATTATTATCATAACACCTCTTAACTCTTAAAAGCCAACTTTTAGCATTTTAATTACTTTAAACTACCCAAACACAAGTAGTTGTTAAAAAAGTCCTAAAATTTAATTACGAGATGCTAATATAGCAGCAGGCAAATTTTTTGTTATTGACCGATTTTGGATGCTATTTAAAACAATATATTAACCGGCGACTTTAAAAGTAACCCTACGCTGAACGATTAAATACAAATAACGACCATTTGAATCGGAAACATTTAATCATCGTGTGATATCAATATCCCTTTGCACCGTGGCATTGTGCCGATATAGGAGCAAGCGCTATATTTAGGGTTTTGGAGTTCCGGAGATATTTTGGGTTTTTACACATTGATAAATCGCTTATAATTCAAAAACAGCTAGAATTCGTTTTGACAAGTTATTATTATAACCGCACTGTCATGCAAACAACGCTTTTATCATATTTTGATGTTTTCTGGGCTGGCATATACATATATTTTTTTGCTTTTAAAATTATCAAGATTTTTGGGTTTGTCCGTTTATAACTAGACAGTAAGAGCACCAACGCGGACGAAATCATTCAAAGTCATAGTGCAAGTAATTTATTTATTTGAAACATGGACAATACATATTCAGGAGGTAATGAAAAACAGAAATAAAAAGACGGCGTGCGTTTCGGGACGCCCGTATAAGTGATAACTTAACCTAATCTTACTTGAAAGAAAGGAAAGCCAGACCGACTGGCGCCGTAACGCGTTGCGTAACGAAGCGATTTATCCCACAAGAAGTTATCACTTTGTGCGCCAAAACTTCTAAAAATCAAAACAGGTAGAAGTATTAAAATCGTTTTCGAGTGAAGACACTGTAATATAGACAATATCTGTGTTGCGATATGAATGATGGTGGAGTCCTACTCATCTTTCTGCAATAAAATACCACACTTGTACATCCTACAACTCTCGTGAATTTCACGTGCAAATAAACAGTAAACAGGTGCTCTATTTGAGATATAAATAATGCAACAGTCGCATGCATCCAAGTGAAAAATCAAAAGCTGTTCAACATTTACTTAAATCGCAACACGCGGCGGCCGCGTGGCACGCCCCCCGCGCAACTATATTGGCCGTTTAACATCTATATGGGAAAGAAGATATTGATTGTGACATTGTTACTTATTGATATGGTCATATTGTTGCGGATTCATGGCAATTTCGAGCATATTTCAAAGCAAACTCATACTATTGCAGGTTGAGTGATATATATACTTGATGTACTTATACATATTATAACGTTTACAGCAGCTTGTCCTACTTTTGGAATCGTTATATCTCAAAAACGGTGGCTATTAGAAAAAATAATTTTAAGACCTTTTTGTTAAGATAATTAATAGATAATTATCTTATAGTACTAATACGATCCCGCTATACAACGACCTTCACCGAGTGCTAATTTGATAATACCTATTTTATATATAATTAAAGGTGTCAATAAATATATTGCATATGGGTTGCCTAAAAACTTTCAGTCCAACATCAATAGAAAATCCAATCATATACTGGACTGAATTTTTTTAGGCAACCCATATGCAATATATTTATTGACACCTTTAATTATATATAAAATAGGTATCATCAAATTAGCACTCGGTGAAGGTCGTTGTATAGCGGGATCTTAGCCTATTAGCTTATCTTAGAATTAGCGTTGACATTATTTATAGATTTATATTATCATGCAAGTATAGCTTTATTTATAGTGCAGTGTAACAAGTTACGCAGGACTCGAATTAAAATTCCGTTGGAATTACAATAGAGCTTATTAGAACTATACAAACACGTATAAAACAGGTACAAATATAACTGGATACAACCAGCAAAAACTGCACGATTCAATAACACGCGCAAAGTCCGTCACTTTATCGCGAATGTACTACACACGTCTTGCTAGTGTCGTAATTGTCGCTTAACTGCGCCTCTCCGCATTTGGACATTGCTTTATAATGCACCGATGCCATACTTGGCAAGCTTCGACGCAATACAACAACAACAATGTTTGACACTAATGACGGCCATAAAACAAGTACATTAAACTAAACACAAATTAAACAAAAGAATAAATGCGGAAAGGTAATAAACTGCGCTTTACGACAGGCAGGTGTGTTTACTTTGTAGGCATGTAACAGTAGTTGAGTTTAATTACTTTTAAACGTGAAGTAAACTTATCAACTCTATTGGACCAGCTTTCTATTGATACTGATATAGAGACGATCATACACATACATATATGTAGATGTAGGGATACCAGAGCATAATAATATAACGTAAAATACAACCCTATGTTTACGGCGGAAAAGCGGCCCCCTTTTCATTGAAGATAACATTCTTACTAACCGAATTTCGTTCTTAACATTATGGAAACAAGGTCTAAGTTACGATACAGAGCGTGTAACAGTTGGAATTTTCCGCGTTGGAGGCACGTGTGTTGCAAGACCTTTATTGAAAACCCCACACCATGAGGAAAGGAGAGAGGGGGTGGTTGAAATACCTGTTTTAAACGCAATCCCCTATATATTCCTATGCAAAAACGTTAGCTGACTGCCCTTGGTGAAAGTGAAAATAATATGCTTTTTATTGCGTAACTGCCAAACGGGCAGACGACCACCCACCCAGTGGAGTGTGTTTATCGTCGCGTACCTTTACATCACCAGGGGCGATGCCGAAACGTTACCAGCCTCCCGAATGGGATGGATGGGATATGGGAATTCGACCGTCGGAATCAATCAGAACCAATCACATTCATCCTGTAAAACAGGATTAGCTCTAGACTAACTATTGCAAGGCGATATTCTGTGAGAACGTGGTATTACATCGATTACCAATAATTTAATGATAATAATTGTTGATACAATGCGCGGTCTTATCGTTTCACATTTATAATAGTGGGTCGGTATACAGTGCGCATAGTTTAAAATATACTAATGGTCGCCCATGGTCGAATTTTGACCATAGAAATTAATGTCAAAGACTATATATTACTTCTATAATCATAGATTTCGCCAAGGTTACACTGTTAATTTGACTTGAACAATAAACAAAAGAGAATATTTGCGTGTGTATGTCAAACTACATGGTACTGGTGGGTAATGTTTTTTAAATATATTTAAAGTAATTTTTAAGTATAATCAAAAAAAAAATTATTAGCATTCGTCGCCTCTTCTCTATGTAAACTATAAATCTGCGAAATTGCATACTCCTTCGTCTGCGCAATTTTCGTAAAAAGAGGTACAAAGTTTTCGCTTCACGTATTAATATATAGATAAAATACACATACATATTTATTTACAAATATGTATACATGGAGTTACTATCTATATGACAATGACCTACACTTAGCATTCAATTTTAAATCTCATGAGATTTAAAGAGAGATTGAGGATGAGGGAGTGAGAGATTTAAAATTGAATGCTAAGTGTAGATCATTGTCATTGTTCGATTTTCAGGATCATTAAGACTTATAAAATCGTCTAACGAAAGCAGGTTCACATTTTATAAACAGTTTATAATCTAACTAGTTAGATTATAATCTTGCGGTTCTTACAATATTCCATTTTATTATAGAAAAAGCCAGTATGGGTTTTTGTTTAAAAATCCTACGACATTGTGTCTATATGATAGATACAGTTGATAGAAAGATAACAAAATATTCTAAAAAAATATCTAGATTTACAATACTAGAAATATTATATGGTTTTTTTGTATAAAATAATAAGCGGCCTTATCGCTTAAAGCGATATCTACGAGGCAACCTAAGTTTAAAAAAATCTTAGTTAAACTGGCGAAGAAGGTGGCGCAGGAATAATATGTAATTCTATATGATTACGTATGTCAAACTCTTTACAATAATTTTTTAGGCATACAAGTCTAGAATTATTTATTGAAGCGAATGGAAATCGATTGATATATCAGTTATCAATTCGAAGGCGTACAAATGTTACAATCTCAAAAGGAAAGCGAGCAGTATTGTGCACCGATAACAATAGCAGCCCGTAAACGTCCCACTGCTGGACTCCGCTTTTCTCATTTCAGTGGAACGCTCAACCGGCGGAATGGTTGCCAAAGGATTGTCAAAGGCGAGTTGTCGGCTTTGCCATGCTGAAATGCAATGTGCATATTCGTTCTTTTGTTCCTTCCTCTATATTAAATTTGTTCACAAACATTGTTTCGGAAGCAATATGAACGTGTTTTCGAAATATTTCACACTGCACAATAGAATAGATAATATTGTGTAACTTTTTATTGCATGAGTTCAACAGACAGTTGTACGGCACACCTGATACATATAGGTGTCCATTGCCTATGGACATTTGGCACACCAAATTTGCTACTAATGTGCTGCCGCTCACTTAAGCGTTGCTCGAACCTGACCACTAATGCCGTAACACAACTCAAGGTTGCTATGGCGGCATACTCTAGACCAGGGATCGTTGCTACCCAGGCGGGCAAATACCCTACCACCTGGATGTGAAATGTTTTGTCGCCTCGTACGACAGGCCGCCTGATCGCTGAAAATTCTATACTTTCTCCGCTCCTACGAAGATAATTTAAAATATTAAAAACTAATTAAAGGATAGTATAGGAAAAAGGATAAAACAGCTTATACTTAGGTATGAACCTCGGCCTTATCGCTAATAGCGAACTCTTCCAGACTGAAGGTCTAAAGCGGCCGTTGTTGCAGATTCGTATGGCGAACATGGCAATTGACAAGTTATAAAATACAGTGGAACTTATACTATTTCTTCTGAATACCAGTATATCTAGACACGTGTCAATTTCACTAAGTGATGCCCCAAAGCAGCCGCTTTTGACCCTCTGGTCAGACTGTATTTTGTTATGTATTTTATACAAAACGCCGTAAGCTGAGTCCAACATAACGCTTTACGCGACCGACTTATGCTAAGAAAATGTACTTACAGTCATCTCTCTCAGACAACTAACGCAGTACACAAGCTGTGCGAGGACTCTTCGATTCGAACCTTTCATTATGCCTGCAAAACTCGCACTGCACAAATCAATAAAAAAAATAATTAAATGAAAATATTGATTAAAATGCATGTACAATTCATAGTCTATCATAGGGATCTTCATTTACTTATAGCAGAAAATCCCGCTCTTCCATAACACCTTAATAATTTACAATGTATTTAAAAAAGAGGATCTAAATATTTTCATTACGTACAAGATATATCAAAATATTGCAACATAGCAATGACCTACGTATTACATTTAAGAATAGCTAACATCTATACATATAATATATAAATCTCCTGTCACGATGTTTGTCCGCGATGGACTCCTAAACTACTCAACCGATTTTAATCAAATTTGCGCACCGTGTCCAGTTTGATCCAACTTGAAAGATAGGATAGTTTTTATACCGTTGGAACCGGTAGGTGGCGCTGAGATCGGGTTCTAAATTTTATTTCTTCAGGGCAGGACAACGTCTGCCAGGACAGCTAGTACATATAATAAAATTGTAGAGATCAAATTACTGTACAAAGAAAAAAATACTATAAACCGAGTCAGGGGGATGTGAGAAGTGAAATAGAACTAATTTAGATTTTTTCAATTTTTTTTGTTTCACTGCTTTTTGGTTTGTCTGTTTGTCTGTTTGCCTGTCTGTACCGGCTAACCTCCGAAACGACTGGACTGATTTAAATAAAATTGTGTATGATAGTAGCTTATATCTCTGGTCAAGTTTTGATCCCGATCCCGAAAATTAAAGAGTTCCCGTGGGATAGTTAAAAAACAAGCTTATAACAGACTGAAAGTAATTCCTCTGCAACGTAACATAATAGAAGCGGAGACTTTGACAAGATGTTGTGTCGTTGAGAGAGTTTTATCTTATATATATAATATATAAAGCTGATAAGTTTGTTTCTTGGTTCGTTTGCCTGAACGCGCTAATCTCGGGGTTTACTGGTCTGATTCGAAAAACATCACGCTAAGAGCAATAGGACCGGAGCACCAATGAAGAATGTTTCAAAAGCGCGGGGATTTTTTAAATTACTTTTTTAAACTATTCCACGCGAACGAAGTCGCGGGCAGAAGCTAGTAATTAAATAAAATCAAAATGTAATTTCAACGTGAATGCCCAACAGTCAATGAAACTTGCTGTTTGTCGTATACATAATCATACATAATTTTTGCGTCGGCGTCAGGGCAGGACTTTCTAACTTCATTTTTAGTGACATTATTCTTTTCACTAAAATTGTTACATACATACCAAAAAAAATATGTTTCCCAAAAATATAACTGCAAATTCCTTGCCTGGTGACGACTATATGTGTGCATTTTAACAATCCTTATCTGTCTGAAAGTTTGTCAGGAATTTGCCTGCGTCAGGCAAAAATATACCATATTTACAAGAAACATAAATACCTCTGATCCCAGTAACACAAGGACTGGGCCAGATATCACAAAGATGGTTTCAAAAACTATTCGCAAACGTTTTGTATTCAATGAATCATGATAAATATTATTTTTTATATGGAACAGTAAAGAGTTTAATACCAGTCCTCGATTGTAAAATGAACTGACAATCCTTCCATGTTGAATACGAGCGTACAAAACATGTTGGCTATGTGAAGTGGGGGCCCACAGATGGATATTGTGCTTTGAGTGGGCCAATTCGCTCATTCAAAGACTACTTCGGCCACGTAAACAACTAGCAGTTAGGTTTGTGACCAAAATTGGATGCGGTATATTCAAAAGTAATAATAAAATTTGTTTTTGCCAGGTAGGGCATTTGCCCGCCTGGATGGCTTCCACCCCTAGTTGAAAGTATGTCACCATAACAACCTAGAGCTGTGTTCCAGCATTAGTGACCAGGTTCCAGTCTCCATTAAGAGAGCAGCAGCGCATTTGTAGTACCTTTAGTGTTACAAATGTCCATAGGCGATGGTAACCGCTATCCATCAAGTGAATAAAAAGAAATAAAAAAACGCGTTCAGCAGACAGGCAGACGGTAAACACTTGCAACACTACAAATGCTAACAATGTGCTTCCGCTTTCTAAAGGGAGACTGGAACCTGACCACTAACGCCGGAACACAACTCAAGGATGTTATGGCAGCATACTCTAAACCAGGCGTGCTTGCGATCTAATCTTCAGAGATTAGATCGCAAGCACGCCTGGTTTACAAGCTATACCAATTTTGATGGAACTTTCACTGACAGATAGCTGATGTCATAAAGAGTAACTTACGCTACTTTATTAGGGTTCACGGATGAAGTTAACTTAACATTAAAATTATTGTTTCAATTTACGTAACTGAACACCTCCTAAACGTTACTCTCTTTATATTTTGCCTACAATAATGGTATACCAAAATGCCACATCCAAAATACAGTAACTCCATGAGAGATCACATGGGATTATTATTGTGTTTTGATTGCGCATACGCAATGAATGGCTCCGCGTGAGTTTTTTGCGCCATTGTACCGAAGAGTACTTGAAAAACGGTGGCTGAACATGAAAAATGCAGCGACGAACGGATCGCCCAATACTCGAAACTAAACACTCACGATGATGTGAACACAATAAAATTTGGTATATCGAACGAAAATATCGGAGACTTCAAAATTTTTGTTTCTTATGTATGCAATAATTCGCCTTACTTTTGTACGTGGTAGAGCCATGCTGGAATCATCTTAATAATATCATTAGGGCCGGGTCGATATATGTGAATCATACTCTCATGGAATTTCGGCGCGACTTTTTATTAATATAGGAGTTCAGCGTACAGGCAGACGGCCCATTTGATAGAAAGTGGTTACAATTGCCTATGGACATTTGCAACACCGAAGGTGTTACAAAGGCGCTGCTGCTCTCTTAAGGGAGTCTGGAACCTGGTCACTAATACAGGAACACAACTCAAGGTTGTTATGGCGATATGCTTTAGATCAGAGGTGATAGCCATCCAATCGGGAAAATACCCTACCACCTGGCTGTTGGTTGTTTTATCGCCTCTTACGACAGACCGCCCGGCCGCAGGAAAAAGTATTCCTTCTCCGTTCCTGCATGGATGAAAACTTCCCTATCCTATGTAATCTAAATCACAAGTTAATTTACATAAAAAATAGTCAGGATCTATTTTAGGTTTCAAATTGAACATCAACACAAACCATCATTATGAATTCAAAGAACTCACTAGATAAGTTACAAACACAATTATAAAGTCAAATTAAAAGAATAATACTCACCCCAAAGCCTATTTACTTATATTTACAGCTTACAAATAAGTTGGAATAATCTACTGAGCACGGCTTTCTATATAGCCTCGAAGAGTATGTGGCAAAACATAACCTTTGGTGGGATTAGCAAATAATACCAACTTATCAGCACAACTAGTGTTAACAACGTATAGAAACAAGTTCAAAAATAAAAGATCGCTTCTTTAACAAGATAACAGTTTTTCACTAATTAAAGACTCTTTTGAATAGCACACAGACAAAATCGATAATATTTTTCGAACTCATCTCAAGTTTTGTTAAGTCTATGTGTCGCATTATTAGAGATTAATATTCTCTTTCATTATTTATAGTATGGTTTAATTTATTTATTTAAAAAAAAAATCTAGCTTTCATTGAATATTGATATAATATTACCTCTCTTGAATGAGAAAATTCATACGACTTTTGTTGTGTAACCATAAATTAGGTTTTTCTTTCTTTCTTTCTATCTTCATCGTGATCATTCAGAAAAATCCGTGCGGAACCATAACGGGAGTTAAGTAGAGAATTTTCGGAAACAAACTTCAAAATCTTTTAATGCCATTTCAATAGTCTTTCTATTGAAATAAATCTATTGGTTTCAAACCTTTTGATAAAAAAATACAGCACGTAATATCTCAAGTTTTTGGGTTGAAATTTGTCTCTTTATACTTTACTAGCGACCCGCCCCGGCTTCGCACGGGTGCAATGCTGATACAAAATTAAATACACTACAGAAAAACTATGAACGTTGTATATAAAAACATAGCGGCCCGCTCCGACTTTGCACGGGCATCACTACATAGAAACCTCTAAAATTAGCAATGTTGCCTTAGTATATACATATAAACCTTCCTCTTGAATCACTCTATCTATTGGAAAAAACCACATCAAAATTCGTTGGGTAGTTTTAAAGATTTAAGCGCACATAGGGATATAGGGACAGAAAAGGCGACTTTGTTTTATACTATGTAGTGATGATAAGTTTATACATTTATCTTGAGTTAATATTTATAAATTATTTCTAGTAAATTATACACTTTAGATTAAATACGTACATAGAATATGATTTACATGCATGATTGGAATAAAAATTATGAAAATACATACATACATAGTTCAGAAATATATCTCATTACAAGTAAAAATTTAGGTGCAGACAAAACAATATAAACTATTGGAATGTTATATATAAGACCTTAGCGGGCGTTTTTCAAAGGACACGATTTCATTTTTTTGACATATAGGGGGGTTTATTATGACCTTAATTTCAAGTTTGTGGGTTCTCCGCCCATGTCCCCCGGACGCCGTCTTGGAAGAAAGAGCACAAAAAGTTTTTGCGCTGTATCTCGTAAACTAGCAACCATGCAGAAACTTTTATAATACATTATTTGTAGAAAATTAAATTATCTAACGATAATTATATAACAACTTCATTCTTATTACTTGTTATCGTAAAATGGAATATAAAAAGTTATAAACAAAACGAATTGAAATGTTTTTAACAAATTTTCTTTTGCGCGTTATAACTTTTTCTGGTCGTTTTACAATAAAATAACATCAGAGCAATCTTCTAGAGGGTTTTTAACACATAGTTTTCATTTTCATTAGTTTCACTTAATTCATTTATCTAGGTTTTACAGCGTTCCGATGTTGACCGGATTCTTGAATACTCGTAAAAATATGATGAAATCGAACCATTAGACTTAGTTTTGTATATTTTTTTTTATTCATATAATTTATCATTTTCTTAATATTCTTAGGTTATTATTAATTTATTGTAGACTCTTCCATTTGTAAAATGTGCGGAACGGTGCATTGAATTTTGAACTCTAAGGTACTGATTTAAAGTGCAATTTAGATTTAAATAAAATATTATAACGTCGAGGGATGTAAGCTAAAGGCAATATTTACATTAATAAAAGTTAGTGAATAATTATATGCGAGTATATTCTCTGAAGTTTCACTTATACTTCGTGTGAACTGCACACACATAACTTGTTTGATTTACTCATGTAGAGTTAAGCAGACTGGCAGACGGCTCACTGGTGTAAAGTTATTATCCCCGCAAATTGCTAATGCGCTGGAACCTTGTCAAATTAACATTCACGTGACGTCATCGGGAACTCGATATGTACGCGTACTCGCCGGCCAGTGATGCTAACGGTACTGAGTGTTCGGCAACGGTTACGTCACCTAAATGGCGGCCAGGCGCAATAACAATTTGCAGGGATAATACTACATATTTCGTTACCATCACCTATGGACATTCGCAACACCTAAGGTGTTACACAAGCGCTGCTACTCTCTAAAGGAATCTGTAAGAGACTAGAACCTCAAAATTCGATTCCGTATTATTTATTGTATTTCTTTTATAACTAGCTTTTGCCTATGGCTTCACTCTCGTGGATATTATCCCCAGGAACTGTATATTTTTCCGGGATAAATGTATCCTATGCACTATTCCAGCTATAATCTATCTCTGTGATAAATTTTATCCAAATCCATTCAGCCGTTCTGGCGTAACTGAGCAATGGACATCCATCCAAACTTTCGCATTTATAATATCAATGTTACACACTTGTTTAATTACCTATTACTTTTTTGTGGACTGTAATTATTTTAATTATAAAAGAAAACTGCACGTGCGTAATGTATGACGATATTAATAAGGGGAAAAATTACAGTTAATAATATATGTTCTAAATAAAAACAATTTATATTTGGTAGCCAGTATTTATACCGCAGCAAATGAATAAAAACTACTTATTTGTTGGAGATTCCAACCAGTACAGATTAATATAGTTAATCTCCGATTTTAGTTTATTTTTTCTATAAAATTATTTATTAAGTTTTCTTTTTATTAATATCAAAGACTGTTGTAAATATTGAACAGAGCAATCAATAGTAAAAAGTTTAGCTTTATGAAAATGCAATTAAGTTGAATATGTGTCCATGACGGAGATGAAGATGAGATGAATTCATAGTTACATTCGCCCAGTAAAACGATATAATATAACTTTTCAGATTGAAAAGTTATATTATAGCTGATCCGTGCCCACTTCGCCGGGAATGAGAAAAAAAAATTAAAAAAAACTTATGAGATTACCACCCATTATATATATTTAAATTAGTTATGAATATTTATGTATCTATTGTCATTTTTCTGCACCAGCTATTTCGCCTGATTCAAACTTTTTCTCACTTAAGTTGCCTGGAAGAGATCGTTTTGATCGATAAGGTCGCCTATTGTATTGCCTAAAAAATATTGTGAATATGGTCGGTTTCTGTAATTCTATATTTTGGTGTGCAATAAAGTGTCATCTAACTATCTTAATTCCAACCAAATATACCCTATGTCAGGAATAATGTAGATTTCCACTAATTAAAGAATTTTCAAAACCGGTTTCGTAAAACCAGAGATTACCCCCTACAACGTCATAAACTCAAAAACTTGAACTCTTTATAATATAAACATATTATAATATATTAGTTTTAGTATATTAGTATAGAGTAACCCTACATGAATAGATGCCGTCACAAATCATTGTAGGTACCTACTCGTGCTGCTGACATTTATATTAAGCAACCAATTAAAGACTGAAACTAAGTAGGTTTTCGTTTAATGTTTTTAAAACTAAATAAGTTTACATAAATGATATGTAAGTACTTGAAATAAAAAGTGCTTGCGGCATTTAGGAAACCAGTTGAAACTAACCTCCAAGCCATGACTTACCTAGGTAAGTACCCACTGGCTATATCATTCGTATTATAGTAGGTATTCTACTCCAATGACATAATAGATTAAGTAGTAGATATAAACATAAAAATATTTCGATGCATAGTATGTAGTCATGTTAAAAAGTTTTTATTCAAACTTGAAATCCACTGGAAACATTTGAAGGACATAAATAATGATTTACAAATTAATTCTACTTCCTACTATATCGTCAGTAACATACAGTGGGTAATTAACTTAATTTTAGTAGGTTCACTTCACAGAAGAGTCCATAAAAACTCCCTAGCAACACGTCGAGGTAAGATTCTGTTATTAAAATGTTATCTGCCTCTGTTTATATAGGTAATTCTATAGGTAAGTATTTTATTTAGTTTCGTTACCAAGAATTAATGTAGCTACAACTAACAGAACACGATTTAAAAAACAGATTTAGTGACAGTATAGAAATATTCACAAGCAATTTTGATATTTAAGTCAACGTCAGTTAATACGAAAATTGGCTATAATAACACATCACTTTCGTCTGTATCTTGAATCTCATATATCTATGTATATGCGGTAACCCGTGTAGCTGTAGCGAGCAACGGCGCAGATACGAGGCAAGCCAAATTTTTCCAAACCAAAAAACACAATTCGACAGGATGGCAGGAGAAGTCAAAACGTACTATATACAATAATAGGTAGGTCGACTTGGGCGGGGCTAAAGGGGCGTGTGGATTGGTTGGCATAAAGTGGGGAACATGGGGTATCAAGAAGGGTGCCCAGTCATTTCGTGAACGTCTAACGTGCTGTGAACGTCTCTTAGTGTATAGTGTCATTGAAAATGTTAGAATTCTACACGAACATAAATCCTGGATTGATCCAGGAGGGTATGCAGCAACCTTTAACATGCACAGGGAGAACAGGTCGGTACGATGGCATTTTATACGGAATACGCGATTGTTACTTTCTTCTTACTTTACTTCTATGTGAGTGTATTATAATATGTATAGATATAAGTATGTATAACTAAACTATACCCGTTACTGCGTTGGCGCGGGACTTGGGCTTTATATCTTCCTTCCCTGTTTTAGAGATGAAATTCCTACAACAATGCAAGATAAAATTCCTGTTTTAATCCCAGACAAATTTTAGACAGACTGAGAGATAAAAATCCTAAAAATCGTAGTCTATGACTAGACATGTTATAAGTAACAGTTCTCAATATACAGATAGACGCTACAATTATATATAGTAAAGATGATGGAGTAATAGCAAACGTCTATCTACTTTGCTATTACTCTGAAAACTATGCATATATGTAATATTACGTACATAATATAATATATATTAATAAGAGTGTAATTATTGTATTAAATATGAATTAGTAGATATACGTAATTATTGTATATTGTCTGTGCAATATCATTAGCTCGTACGAGCGTTAAATCTTGGTTGCGTGCGGAGCGTCCGCTACGGGGTCCGTTTTCTATTTGTTCTTCTTAAATTTGCGCGATTTTCAGTATCCCGTGATATGAATCTATTGATAGTCATGCCCATTCCTTAAGAAGTCAAGCCAACATTTCTTAATTCTTATTTAATTAATTCTACCCCTCCTACCAGGACCTGGCAGAAGCGGCATTTACTAGAACATTTGTTTCCCACTAAACTATTCGGTCTCCGTAAAATGTACCAGCGTAAGCGGAGACACGCTGATGCGCTGTACGACGCGCTTGAAAGCAGACGAACTGCTAAAGAGATCTTGCAGCTCATCTATGTCACGAACATGCACACGAGTGCGGACATCCACAACATATTCATTTCCATTGAATATGTTGTTGATGTGTTGTCGATGATCTTGGACCTAAGTATATTTTTTGTTGTAAAAGGTATTTTAAACTATTATTTTGTTTCAAAATTTTCAATCATAAGTAGATCAGACTCTACCCTTTTTTATTTTCGAGTCATTCATTTTCATCTGCATCAGCTTTAAATATTTTTCTAGCCTTTTTATTGGCGTGTTAATTCAGTACCTAAAAACTGCATTAAAAACTGAAATTCTTGAAACGAAATAACAGTTTAAAATAACTTTTGCAACAAAAAATATGCTTAGATTCAAATGTCGCTTACATTATTGTATTGTCACGCGATATACTTATATATGCGTGCAAGATTTCAGCTCAATCGGAAACCGGGAAGTCGGTTAAATTTAACTTGCAAGATAACACCCGAACATACATACATCCATTGCAAGCTAAATAAAAGCTAAATAAAGCTTTTAAAAAAATATGCTTGAAAGTGAAAAAAAATATTTTGAACGAATCAGACTCGAATTTTCAACGTTAAATAAAAAAACTTAAAAATCCTATTCCATAGTATCTCTATTGCGCTAGAAATAGTAAAAAAATTACTTATCGGCCATTTTTACATCAGCCAGCATTTTTGAAAACATCTAAGATGTAAAAAATCTAGTAATGAATGTTTTCTTTTTCAAATTTTGGCTTTATGGTCTTTCTTTAAGTTATTTAAATGAGGACCGTTTGCATAAAGTTACTTAAATTTATTTAAGAAACACAAAACGTATTTATACCCTTAAATACAATTAACGTCTTGCACAACGCAAAATTTGCCGCTAAATATGTTTAAAGAACTGTCAATACGTTTTGTATTGACAGTTCTTGTTTTGTGTTTCAGTTACATGTTGTTTTGGCATGAATACAATAATTCAATTAAAATTTTATTATATCTCTCGCTGGTCTCGCACACTCATGGTTACGTTTAATTAGAGTAGGTACTGTCAGTGCCGTGGCTTTTATATCCCATTGTATTTTTTAAATTATTTATATTAAAAGACAGCTGATTGTACAAAAAATCCTTAGATCATTTCGTACGACACACACACACACACACACGATTTTTGCAATCAATCGTACTATTAAATTATATTTAAATTATATTTTTTAAAGTTTTTGCGACTTTTATACATAATAAAACTGCATTTTAACGATTTTAAGCGCGGTAACACGGCCACTGAAAAGTGGCTCAAACTTCGGAATAACCATAATCAAATTAATCACCCCGCTTAAAATCGTTAAAATATAATTTTATTATGTTTTAAGTAACATCTATAGATAAATATTAAAGTAAACAATGTTTTAAATTCACCATCTAAATACACGATTTAATTGAAAAAGTTTATTCAAAAATCTTAAGAAAAAAAAATGTGGGAGATTACGTCATTTTAGGAAGGCTGAATTTTATATATGTAATCAAATATAATATTTTAAAATATTCCCCAATAAGCCAGGCAAATCTGACGGGCTAAACTCCTTTCTAAGTTTATGTTAAACTACCGATCCTAAAAATTTCATCTTTCCTAAAATCATGTCAGTCTGGGTTGACTGGGATCTTAAACTATCGTGGTGCTTAACATATTTTACAATATTGTAATCTCGTTTTGATATCACATTTCTTATTTAATTTAACAATTTAAACCACAATTCCTGTACTGCCTTTATCGATGACATGCGTTGCCGATAACGCCTAATTTAGCTACTAACAGTGTGGTAAGCCCTTAATTTGTGGCGCGACCTGCGTTTACAAGAGCATCCTATAGCCATTGACAAAATTCAGCTACATCAGCTGTGTTGACGGTGAAAACAGCGGTCAGTCAAGCGCCGTAAACATGCAAACGATAGTGAGAGTTTTGTACCGTTCGATGTCAAAGCATGGGTCTTGGAATCTTGAAACCAAGAGCGTCTATGAAAACATTTCAGCAAGACTCAGACTTGCGCCAAACTTTACTTTTTATTAAAAATTTCGGCAACAGTTAGACCAGCTCTTGGAAAATGGTTACCGTCGGCAACGCGTTGCCAGTAGTTTAGGATGTAATAGGTGCTGATTATTATTATTACTACTAATAAATCATAACTAACTTACTAACTAAATCCGTTGGCTCAGCGACCCAAAATGTGTCTTGGCCTCCGAAACGCGAACACGCCACCTGTTCCTGTCCTGTGCGATTTCTTGCCAGTTAAGGACTTGAAGCTCACACAGGTCAGCCTCCACTCGACAGAGTGGAGGCTGTCTGCTAGCAGGCTGAGGCTGAGGCCCCAAGTATCGCTGGAGGGACACCTCCAGCGATACTTGGGGCGACCGACCGGACGTCGCCCGTCCGATCGCCCCAAATAGGTCCTTTTCACGCTTCGCCCGTCCGATCGCCCCAAATAGGCCTTTTCACGGATAAATCATATAACAACAACAATAATTAAATTAATTAAAAGCTCTAATAAAATATATTATAATTTATTTTTTAAAAGGAAGGTGAAATGGGCCTCTCACTATCTCATAGCATGAAACACGATTAGCTTAAGGATATTAGTTTGACGCTGATATCCTGGAAGAGCGTGGTATCACACCAATCAAGCCTTTCCTAACAGTTCTAATCAAGATAATCATTCCAGCATGGCTTATAAAAGAATACTAGTGGTCCCCCGTGGTCGAAATTCGACCATAATAATTGTTGTCAAAGGCTATAATCTTCTTTTTCTATAATCACAGATTTCGCCAGGGCTCGCTGTGTTTGAGACTAAAAATAAACAAAAGAATAAATCTGCGTGTGTGTGTGTCAAATACACCATGGTAGTGTGTGTAATGTTTTTTTTTATTGATATAATGTATCTTTTATATATATTTTTTTTTAAATAGTAACATTCTGCACTCCTTCTCTATATAAACTGTAAGTGTGTGAAATTGCATACTCCTCCTTCCGCGCAATTTTCATATAAAGGGGTAAAAAGTTTTTGCTTCATGTATTAATATAATAATAAGGTGTTGAAGCTTTTGTTTACATAATTAAAGTCATTATTACTAAAGTAAATATGATAGGTTATGTTGTTAAGGGGATCTTTAAAAATTGTACGCGTTACTGAAAAGTTGAAACGAAAATCAAGCTGGTATGGACAAGGAGGGGGGGATGAAAGTCACGTGACAAATGTCAAGATAAACAAAAAAAGTGATGTACGGTTTGTGTGATGGATGACATGATGATTTGTGGTGTGGCAGAGGATGTATTTCAGAATAGAGGAATATGGAAGTTAAAGACATATTGAGCTGACTCCAAATATTTGGGAGAAGGTAAACGAATAGAAAGAAGAGTTGACAAAATGCGTATATAGTAAATAATGCAAATTGACACTTGTACAATGTTCTAAAAATTTGCAGTATATGTAAAAAATACTCTTCACATAATATCGGACTTTCTAGATTTAGGGTCGCCTGCATGAGGTTGCTTAAATTTATTTAAGAAACACAAAACGCATTTAAAATCCGTATATACCATTAGCGTCTTGCACAACGCAAAATTTGCCGCTAAATATGTTTAAAGAACTGTCAATACGTTTTGTGTTAAACGTACTTAGGCAGTTTAACATGATTATGTAATTTTAATTAAAGGCGATCGTTGTGATAGAGTTTTAGTTAACTTTTTTAACCACGCTGTACTCGGTTGCTTCTTGCTACATGGAAAGGGGGGAGGGAGGATTGCTACGCGCTACGCACTATGCGCCGGCCCGTATAACACTCCGTAGACGCCTACGCTGCGAATCAATACCGCGCCCCCTTTGTAGACTAACGATCATTATGTTGCTTGATATGTTGATAACGATATTGTGACGTCACATAACCATATACCAGATAGTAGATAAGTGTTTGTATAAAATTTTCGTATTATTCACTATCTACTATTAAATATAATTTACTAGATTTTACTTGTGACTTCATTGGAGTTCAGTTAATGTCAAATTCAAATTATATAATGTTTTGTTCAAAGTTCCATTGGAATATCTGATAAATAGAGAGAGAGATAACACTTTTGTTGTACACCAAAATATACAATTACATAAACAGACCATATTAACAATATTTTCTAGGCAATTCAATAGGCGTCCTTATCGCTCAAAACGTTTTCTTCCAGGCAACCTAAATCAAAAAAAATTAATCAGGCGATGTAGGCGGCGCAGGAAAAATGCAATAGATACATAAATACTCAAACTAATTTAAAGCTTCTACCCGCTACTTCATCCGCGTGGAAAGTTTATTTTACTATCCCATGGGAACTTTTTCATTTTTCGGAATCAAAAGTATCCTATACTTATGTTGACCAGGGACATAAGCTACCACCACAAAATTTCGATTAAATCGGTCCAGTTATTTCGAAGATTAGCCCGTACAAACAGACAAACAGAAAAAATATTTAAATTAATTTTATTTCACTTTTTACATCCCCTTACTCGGTTTTTAGAATTTTTCATTGTTCAGAAATTCGACCTCAACAGTTTTATTACATGTATAGATATACAATAATATATTTCAAAATGCATATTTCAAAATGAAAAATTGAGGTAAAAACAATCCTCAACATATATAATTAATCTTCTTCTTCTGAGTATAAGTATAAAAATGAATGTTTGTCTGTATGTCCTTTATAGAATCGTAAACTATACATTTGATCTTTAGCAAAATTTTTGTGCATGAGCCAAAGAAGGTTTCTGAGTTGGTACACAATTGGACCCGGTAGGTGGCGCTGCTGTCGGCATATCGATCGAAGCTTATCCGGGCAGGACAACGTCTGCCGGGACAGCTAGTATACATATATAGATACAAAAAAACTAAAAAATGAAAATACAACATTTCTTAATGTTTGGTATTTGAGTAGTCCTTAGGTACATTTTCACCAACCACTCCCTATAATTTTACATATTAAACAAACCTGCAGATAATGAAACAATTCAAATTTATAAATGAAGAAATACTAACGGCCATATTCATATAGAGTTATAGTAAAGTTTGAATGCTTCCTTAAGAATCATAATGAAGCGTTTAAACTTACTCTAACTCTTTATGAGTAAGACCGTACAATTGTAACTTTAAAAATTGTATACTGCCTATTTAACACGGTGGAGCAAAAGAAATAAAAAACATCGGGAGGCCGAACCACAAGCGTCGATAAGCATCGATTTGTCGTAAAAACGACCTACACACCCCAAAGGTTGCCAGCGTGTGATATTTTCCCCTATTTACGGGATTTTATGGAATATAAAGCTGACATATCTTAAATTTTAGATTTTTGTATTGATTGGATATATTATGTGTTTGGTTTAAAAATGTTGTACGAAAGATATTTTTTTTCAATAAATATTTGAATTTATATATACTAGAGTGTGTCAAACCCTAGGCAGTATCTTTATGTGTAAGTAAACACAAAAACTTTATTCGGTTTTTTTCATAATATTAAGTCTATACATTATAATTTACATAACTGCAAAACAGAGGCGAGTCGAAGCCAAACTGATTTGAAGTAGTACAATGAATGACATGTTGTCCATAACAACGTAGGTATTTGTTTGTGAATTGCAAAACGTGATTGCAGCGCCATCTATTTATTTAATCTGTGTATTTTATGGAAATTATATAATTTAATGGGATAAAATGTGTTCTAAGTGTTAACTCGGGTTATATGCAATCAATATGTAAAGTTTCATTCATATACATTCTACAGTAATCGAAAAAATATTCGTTTCGTACGCGTAGTACGAAACGTCGTGCCTACGTCGTTTTATTATGTATACAAGTCGCGAAAGCTTAAGAAAATACTACTCAATTATGTTTATACATACCTACATATATGTAACAACGCCTATTTTTATTAGGGTAGGCAAAGATAATGCATTTATAGTATACAATTTTTTGTTCATCTACTGTCATTTATCTCTTCGTACACACATGTATATTTATTTATTTAAGTAATTATTACATATTCCTAACGTCTAGTACGTAAGAAAATGTTTTGTCTATATTTTCTTCCTCCTGGAGATTTTTTCCATTTGTTAGCTGGCAACCCGGTTACTGGCATCATGTTGGCCGGGGAGACTGCGAGATATGACCCGTGTGACCCGGACACGCCCCGCGGGAGGTGGGGCGCGGGGCAACCCATCCCTATCGTGGCCCAAACCCCGCGAACGCGCCCCACGTCTGCGTCTTATATTTTCCTTGGGAAGTCATCCCAACCGCTCCTATACATAAGTATAGCTACGTTGGTGCACTTAGGTGTTTCACAGATCGATATCTCGTAACATCTTCATCAAAACAAAGAAGGTTGGCATACTTCACTCTAACACATATTATAATTGAACCGGATCATTATCGAAATCTAGTGAGGTAACTTAGACAGCTGTCTGGGCATCTTAGCCATTGAAGACGGTGACCCAGGCTCAGTATTATACTTAGCTACCTATATAATCTAAATAAGGGTGTGTGTATATTTTACGGCTAATACCCGAAGTGCGGCTACACCTAGTTCTAGCCGGCTAAAACTAGGTGTAGCCGCACTTCGGTTTTTAAACCTAGGTGTAAAAGATTTGTTCACGGCTAATATTAGGTGTAGCCGAGGCGTCTTTCCATTCTGTACAAGGCCAGAACGCAAGGGTATGAAACTAATCAGATATAGATTGGAAATAAGTTTTTTATGAAGTTCTTCCAATCCATACAAGAGCATTACGCAAATACTGCCAGTACACATAGGGACTAATCGTGTATGTTACGGACAATTATTTTTGGGTGGTTATAAAAAAAAAATTCCACGAAGGCTAAGGCTTAGCCTTCTAACCTATGTTAAAAATGAAAACATGTCACTACAGACCAACAGACTGCACGTAGGATTGGCTACATCTAGTTGTAGCCAGCATAAAAAAGGCTATACCTAGTTTTAACCAAATGAACTCGGCTACACCTAATATTAGCCGTGAACAAATCTTTTACACCTAGGTTTAAAAACCGAAGTGCGGATACACCCAGTTTTAGCCGGCTAGAACTAGGTGTAGACGCACTTCGGGTATTAGCGTGACACACATATATATATATATTGTGCTTATATGTAGTGTGTTTCTTTATCGTTCATCATTCTTTATTAATTCCACCGCATTCAGTAATAAAAGTCTATCAATCCTTGCCAAGGGTTTCCTGGAAGAAATCGCTATTTCTACTTCTGTTTTTCTATGCTTTGGTGTGCAATAAAGAATTATCTATCTATCTATAAGGAATTATATTTAACTAAACACTTAAAATTTCAGTTAGTTAAATAAGCGGTTATAGACGTTACTTATATTGCAGTGATTACATTTTTTTTCATTTTTAACGAAATTGAAAAGGAAAAAATACACAGTGTAACTAGCTAAGAAATGGTGTATATATATATTCGTTTTTATGATCTGATTTGTAACTTTATGCAAAAGCGAATTTATTTCGATTATTAATAATACTATTATTTAATTATATATATTAATTAAATAATATACTAACAATGCTTAACGAAGAGATGAGTTGCATCGAATATCTGTTTTGGTATTTTAATAAATTTTTATAAAAAATATAGTTATAGATAGTTAGGTAGGTACTGTAAGTCAATAAGCTCACATATTACGTATATCCCCAACGTGAGACAGCCACGCTTCTGTTATGAGTAATACATAACATACAACACTGGGGCCTGTCCCAGACACCCAAATCATATAGTAAACAACTGAAAGTTCGTTTTCAATATTTACTGTATCAGAAATCGAACCCAGCACCTCTCCATTCTAGTGAGCTAGCCCAGTACAGGCTTGTGACCGTAGTCTTATCTATGATTACTGTGCCGTGGTATTATTTTCATGTGAACGGAAGCTGGAAGGTTTAGAAGTCTGGCAGTCGGTGCTTACAAAATTTTATATCACCACAAACTTGTGCGTGGCATTGGCCGTCGGGAGTCCCATATATCCCTCGGAGACCACCCCCGGGGACCAAGGATATGCGCAAACGCATTACCCCAGCGTTAACAAAAAAAGGCCAGCAAATGCTTAGGCAACTCAAGTACAAAAGTCGCCACAATGCCAATGCATAGTGCAACTCATCTCTAACTTAATGAGGCGTGCAATGGGTAACCTGCTTGCGGCAAATATTCCGATGTATGATCGCTTTAATTGGAACTCATGCAATAGGTTACCAAGAATTTCTAGTTTTGGTAACCAGTAGAGCGTTAAAATAATATAAGATGCTAAGATTAATTGCTCAATACCCTGTTGCCAAAGCAAGGTCCCTTCGCCTTAAGGTGTTCTAGAAAAAATAATCTAAGGACGTAAGCACAGCATCATGAAATTTTTCGATACGTGGACGCATCGTACGAGTTTTGATAATACTTAGTTAACGGGCTGAAAGACAAAATTGCGATGCGACATGACATCGTAGAAATCTACGAGCTCGCACAACGTGTCGCAAGTACTTGCGAATTTATTTACATCGTACATTCAGAGTCTTCTCAGTTTCTTTTTCATATATCTTCTTATAACTCTACGATCTATCTCATTGTCGACTTCACAAAATACGTTCAGTATGACTGACAATCGTTAAAAGAGTAAAACCCCAAAGCGTGAAATGGAAATGCCTTGCCAAATGAAAATGCATCACAGCAAGTCGTGTCGCAGATTTCTGCTTTGCAAATTCACATCGCACCAGTTCGCAGTTTTATGTTTCGGCCCAAAAATTGGGACGCCCAATACTTTCTCCTTTTGCGACAATGTTTTTTCTTGTAGGTATGCGTTTAATGTAAAATAGAAGTAGGACCAGTCTATTACGATTCATGTGTCATTACGAACTAAACTGATAGTTAGCGACTACTCGTACGTTGCCGTATGCGTATCATCTTTTTTGCCTCTATGGTGGCCTCGCCCTAACTCTTGAAGAAACATATCATTGCGTAGTTAGTTCGTCGTGCACAGTCCCTTTAAAAAGTTTCATCTATCTAATGTATCCATACACGATATTTTCCGCAAGGAATTCATCCAAATTATATTAGTGTCAAATTTTATTATACGCACCATGTCAAAATAAAATCTTGACACAAGCTACGCACCGGATTGGCAAACTGACTGATGATTAGATTTAATAAGGGTCTACACGTCAAATAACCAGACATTTCATTGTATAATCATGTTGTCGCCTATATAAATATAATGACAATTTCCCCTAAAAAATTAAGTTAATTGCCAACTCTCTGTAATTCAACAGATGAGGCTGAAATAGAAGTAATAAGTAACTCGATAGATTTAAACTCCACACATGCTATTAATGCAGCCACATTTTTACAGAGCTAAGTGCCAGCATCAAAAGAGAGAAGATCGTCGAGATATGCGAGGGCTGTGGTCAAAAGATTCAAGATCGTTACCTGATGCGGGTTGGAGAGCTATCTTGGCATGAGCATTGCCTCAGCTGTTGCGTGTGTGGCTGTCCACTGGCTCACACCTGCTACACTAGAAACGCCAAGCTGTACTGCAAGCCTGACTATGACAGGTACATAGCCTTCAAATGAATTCAATTTAGTAGATAATACTTAATTAGTAATTACTGTAAGTGCAATAGCGAATTAAGCAAAAGCGAATAGTCCTGCAATGCGAATGCTATCTTGTGATATCTCATGCAACACTTTATAAATTTCTTGTTTAGATTGTTCGGCGTCAAATGCACCAGGTGTGGCGACAGGCTGCTTCCTCAAGAAATGGTTATGAGAGCCCAGCAATACGTATTTCACATACAATGCTTTGTGTGCGTCATGTGCTGCCAACCACTCCAAAAAGGCGAACAATATGTAATAAGAGCCGGACAAATATTCTGCAGACAAGATTTCGAAAAGGAAATGTATCTCATGCAACATGCTGAAGATGATATGATCATAGATGATTCTGAACGACCAAGAGACGGTCGACGTGGTCCGAAGCGACCAAGAACTATTTTGACATCAGCCCAACGTAGACAATTCAAGGCATCATTTGAAGTCAGTCCAAAACCATGCAGGAAAGTCCGTGAAGCTCTCGCTAAAGATACAGGTTTAAGCGTGCGAGTTGTGCAAGTTTGGTTCCAAAATCAAAGAGCTAAAATGAAAAAGATTCAGCGTAAAGCAAAACAAGAAGGTGACAAAAACACAGAGAAAGAAAAAGATAAAGATGAGAAATCAATAAAACAGGAGTCGCCGTCGAGTGAGCATGGAAATTATTTAGGTTTAGATGGATCGTATTCAACGTCTAGTCAACCTTTGAATCCTAACCTACCATATTCTCCTGATGGTAAGTTATAAAGACCACATGCATATAAACAAATAAAAGAAACCACCAGCTTTTTTACGTCCTCTCAACTGTTGTGTGTATGTAAACTCAATATACAATAATAGGCAGAGTTTGTGTCCTTGCGTCCGTGTTCCGTGAAAATACTTGCATAATTCTTAGAGAATAATATCACATAACTATAACACATTTTGATTTTATTAATGATGGGCTACTTCTTATAAATGATTACGAAAATGTTGATATTCCTACTAAAGTAAACCATAGATGTTTCTGTATTCATTGGTTTGACTTTATTTCCTTATTCTTACAAATACTATATATAGACTTTTATAAGCTTTATAAACTGAACATAGGATATCTTTGATATCGAGTAACAGGACAGCTGTCATGAGCAATCACCACTTTACAGAAATAAAATTCCATTAAAATCTCTAGTTCCTCTAATTTCTAAACTATATTATAGTTATGAATATTCAGTTGCAATATTTTTGACCATACAGTTGTATACGGTTATATAAATTTATCGGACATCTTTAGCAAAGATTATTGAAATAAACGGAAAATTTGTTCAAAGATATACCTTAGAGAAGCTAATTAATAGATGCCACTAATACATTTCGGCAATAATGGCATGTGGATAAAGACGAATCATGTTTAACAAAGAAACAAAGAGACAGCAAGTAGCAAATAATTCTGACTACAATTAATCTTGTTACAGACTATCCGACACATTCCGGAGACAGTTTCTGCAGCTCCGACATTTCGTTGGACGGCAGCAACTTCGATCAGCTCGACGAGAATGCTTCTGACACAATGAGCCTACAGAATCTAGAAGTACAACACCATTCACACCAGCACAACAGCCATTCAAGTCACGAACCATTGAATTTGGGTAACGGAGCAGTTGTCAACCCGATAGATAAGCTTTACCTTATGCAGAATTCTTACTTTAGTACCGACCATTGATTCAGTAGACGTGGCACTGTCCGACGATCTAGACACGGGCAGAGGCTACGGCAGACATCTGCGATGGATTTGTGTGTTAAAACCGCTACGAGAACTAGTGATACACTGACTTTCACTGACACGGTTACTGCGCTAAACCTAAATAAGTATTATTCTGAATACTAGATTAACACGTAGCTTAATTTAATAATTTACCTCAGCATCTAGCAATAAAACAATCAAGTGCTATAACGAAATCGAATATAATAAAAGCTCGTAAAATATTTTTCATAGTACATTTATACTAGAAAAGACTAAACAATTCTATATGTAGTCTTGTGGCACTACAAATAGAATATAACAATTAATATATTAAGATATATAAGGTAGATACGATTTTCTTCAATATTATTTAAACATATTGTACTACCCAGTAAAATTAATTTAACAAGTTATGAATTTTAAATCAACTATACAAAGTATATTATATTTATATGCAACATCGTAGTACCGTATAGTAAGTAGTATTCACAAAAACAATTCATTTTGTAAATATTGTACAAATCACCAACGTGAGTAAGGTAATTAATATATCATTAAATTATACAGCAAATAAACTTCATTTTAATTATAATTTTGTATAGTTGTTGTAGCATACGTTTTTAGATGTACTTATAGCAAAATAAAAATGACATTACAATCATAATATTTTCGAAATAAATATTAGTTGCCCTTATCTAGACAGGTCATTAAGTGGCCACGGATTACTAGCAAATAATTTTATATGAAAAAGTACTATGGCGCTGATGTACCAGAGGTATAATTATGTTAAGGTAATTTATGAACTTATATAACGTGGGTAAATTGCAATTATTGATACAACAGCGAAATAAAGATGAGAATTATAAATATGCACATGCGTCGGTGGTTTCTCATTGTCATACAGTATCTTTAACAATATGTAGGTACCTAGATTACTCCTGAAAAACCCCACAAGCAGTGTAATTTAGTAAGTTACGGCATCACGTCATTAAAAACACAATTCTCGTGTTCAGGAAAGTTTAGATTAGCTAAAGAAGAATATATTCCGTGATATTTTCGATATTAAAATCATGACCGACAGCAATCCAGTAAAACGCCTAAGATCTGACAAGATCGCATCAAAGTTAATAATTCGTTAATCCCAGCAAATTCCAGAAATTCAACATGGAAGAAAAGTGTTACATAACTAAATGTAATGTGTTTTGAACAGGGATTCCCAAAGTGGTCGATATCGACCCAATGGGATCGTAATCGGTTTCCCAGGGGTCGACATAAACAAAAACTGATTTTGGGCGACAAGACTTAAAAATAGACTCCTATTAAAACAAAAGTTCTTATTTGAAACTCTCAATATATGAAAAAGAAGACTCTATAAATTGTATTACGTGTACCAACTTGTTATAAGAATGATTAATATTTTAGTAGGAAGTATCATTGTTATATTTTAAACAAGTCGATAACCGTACACGATTTCATATTTCACTGAATTTTATGTCTATTTATTTTATTCAATTTTAATAAGAAAATGATGACTAGTTTACTCACTTACGCAACTACAAAAATTTTATATTAGTAAGTATTTTATATCAATAGGAAAAAAAATTATAGATAGGATATTTAAAGTAATTTGGTTATGGAAGTCTGAGGTATCAGTTCACTCTGTGGACAGGGGTCGCTTGCCTAAAATAGTTTGGGAATCCCTGGTTTAGCAGAATTGCCTATAGGAGACAAGCGATTTTCCGCTTGCTTTTAAAGTTATGTTATATAAAATATATTACTAAGTTAAATTATTTAGGATTGACTTTGCAAAGTCTATAGTTATATTGAAGACAAAAGTGAGAAAATAAAAAAAGAGATAAAGTAATGTTGCCTGTTGTTGAAGAATGTAGAGGTTGGCCGGTAATTTTTACTAATTCTTAGTAAAATGGGGATACTTTATATTTAATTATATATATTAATGAAGCTCTGAATGGGAGTGAACTGGCATCAAGCCATAATTCCGTGTAGACCCAGCACCGGGTTCTTGGATGAACCGTGGGATCCGTGAAGAAACGATTCCGGGCATAATCCTTTAATAGGGATTAAACCAAAGCGACGAGAGGTGACATCCACTATTGGAGCACCAGAGTCAAACCGCCGGCTTGTGTGGAGACTCGAAAACCTACTCAACACTCCATAAAAACCACCCTCTCCCATGTGCCCCACGATTATGGCAGGAAGAGCGTGAGACTTTTGAGAATGCCCCGGAAAAGGCAAACTCACCTCGACAACAGGGGTGATGACTCCTCTGCTCCCTAGATGCATGAGGGACCCTGCAGCGGCATTATAGCGGGAGAACATCTTGCGCCTATCTGCGCCCGCCTCTGGGACCTCGACTGACGTCGGTACCCGTGAGGCGCACCTCTCTCCCAATCTTATGCTGCGTTCTACTTTTGAGACACCCCTGTCTCGCAGAAATTGGCCGCACCCACCCAATGATAATCGCTATGCAGCATGGTTTGCACCAAATTGCCTAGCGAATCGATCGGACCTACTCTTGTCTCGAATTCGAACCTCTGTGGTGCTCATGCTGCGCACTCGACTAGCGTATGAAACGCCGTGTCTTGTGCGCCAGTTTCCATTTACATCAATCAAGTGCGGTGCAGTCGTAATATTTCGTACGAAATTAAAAACAAAAAACAATATGAACCACTCTTAGTACATTATTTGGTCATTGTTTCAATGTTTTGTAAGAAAAAATCTTCAACTTTGTTCTAATTTTGTAACGCAAATACAGATGCCATAAATATGCTCGAAGAATTTTCTTAAAACAAACAATTTTAAAATTCCTTTTAAATGTGCGGTTTGTTGACTTGCTTAGTTTCTTTATGATATATTATTTACTACGGCTTCTTTTCCCCCAGTTTTGTAAGAAAACTTTTACTTTTTTGGAAATTTCCTTGGTTCATTCTTTGATTTCGCAACTCATTCGTGTACAAACATACTCGATTAAATAGTAAATTCTGATTGAAATACTTATATTAAAAATAAAAAAGTACATTAAATAAACAATATTTTGTATATTTGGAGACCACGGGTCATAAAAATGGCCCGGACTTATGGAGGGCTTGCATGGGACCATGGAAAGGCCAATACGTAGAGGCCCCTTGACAAATTTAATGTAAATGTGGCGTGATACTGACCGGCGATTATCCCTGTCTAGACCATATAACAATGCACCTAAGGACAAGCCCCGGCCAGTGTAGGACTATTGTGGGAAATGAGAACAAAAAGTATCGGGCTATTGGAGTGAACTGCTAGTGGTACTGGGGGTCTGGGAATATGGGGTCTATGGCGTCTGCCCGTCGCAATGTTCGGGGAACCTGGAAAAATTAAATATAGTATAGTACATTTGGGAAAGTTTGGGGGAAAAATTGGACGTATCAAAGTAAAAATATATGTATTTATCATTAATTATTTTATATTTTATCTATTTCATAATTTAATTTTCCACGTACACTTATTGCTATTTTAGCTTTAGCCACCAAAGATCTATTACTTTTGAAATCATCATAAGAATCTAAAGAAAAGTCGCAACATTTAAATTAGCAATGAAAATATAGTACATTTTATACTTCATTATTTGTCTATAATATAGAGTACAATTTACTAAAATTTAATAGGACAACAGTTGGGACCCCTAGGCCAGCGAGACATTTTTTTCCAGATCCTAAAAATACTGTACTTATCTAGAATCCAAAATGCTAGGCGTGTTTATATTAGCTACCTTCACTCCCTCTGGACTTTGAACATGGCTCTATTATCAATGGCCGGTATTTTATTAATCACACTATGACTAGTTTCACATTACTTGTACTTGGTTACATTTTGACATTAGCTCTATGTCAAAATTTAACCAATGATAAAGCAAATGAACCATAAGAAGAGTTGTTACAATTTTACACAACTTATAATTCCGATCGGCAGTTTTCGTTTAGATCAGTAGAAAGCTACATTATTCCCGAGTGGCATATGCTATATTGTACGGGAACGCCTGTCAAATATGTTATAGCTATAACGTTCCACCCAAGAATTGCGCACACCCTCGTACGAGGCACGGCTAGTGCTTTAAAGTAAATTAATTATGCGTGGGTGCATGTGTATTTTCTAAAGACGCCCAACGAAATAGGCACGGATCGGCTAGTACTTAATCTATATTGAACTTTATTCATAAAATGGAAACCTTAAAATGCTTGCCATGCATTCTTAGTTCTGTTCCGCTTATACGATTAATATAAGCACTGTCGAACTTTTCCCGCTCCGATAGTATTGGTAAGTATACTGCGCACGTACATCGGAAGAAGTTATTAGTTGTGTAAAACTATATATATGTGCAGTGACAACATTTAATTTATTAGTCTTTTGAAAGTGAGATCTTCAGATTTCATGGATGATAGACGTTCAAACTGTACATAGGTTCTTAGGGCTCGGCGATTTTCTTCGCGTCTGAATGTTCTTGTACTTAGATGAGTCGGGCGAAGAACATAGTCCAGCCATAAGTGTACTAGTCTTAAAACCCTCTTTAAGTGCTTTCTGTATAAATCAACGAAGCAAACCAATAACGTTATTAAAATGAATGTCTATTGTTAAACTTTTACAAAATCAGTGAGAACAGCTTTCTAGTCAGAAACTTAGAAATGTACTTAGTTTGTTAGGTATGAATGTACCAACGAATCTTTATTTAAAAATAGGTTAAGCAGTAATTTTATAAATCGATGTAAATTATATTGAACAAACTACATATTTTTTGTTTCATTTCATTTTCCTCCTAGTATAAGTCCTGTCCATGTACACAGTATAAATATACAGTATGGAAAGATTTGTGATTTATTAGTACTGTATTAATTGTTAGTGATATGAAATATTGATAGATCATGTGGGATGTTCAGTGCCGTAAATAGGGCGACGCCCAGGCACAGGACGTAGACCCTGGGTGGCGCCATAAAGGCCACCATAGGCAGGTCTATATTTTTGTCTATATGTTCCTGATAAGCGCCCCTAGTGCTCGATTCCAACACGTACGTACCTACATGCCAGTATCATCAAAGTCTGTTAAGTTAGACAAAACATCGCGCTCATTTTTTCGACAGCGCAAGAGCGTATCTATGTTCTAGTTCTTTAAAAAATAAAATTTCATCAAAATTATTAGATAATTGGTCCAGCTGTCAAATAAAATTGTCTCTCTCTCTCTCAACCGACAGGTATGAGCAAGTTAAAAGCGAAAAATATTTTAAAAAATCAATCAGTGCGGAGTTCAGATGCGAGGATCAAAGGCCAGGTAAGTTCCTTTTCACACAAAGGTATAAACGTGAGATACGTACGTGTTATTGATAATTACAATGAGGTCCCGACACTTTTGCATAGGTGATATTGCGCAATACATAAAGTCCCATTTTATTGACAAAATATTTTCAGTTAATTTGTGACCTAACGTATCGACCTTCAGGCCGACAGGGGTGACAACATGTGAACAGTTTATCGGCAATAAATGAGAAAAACCGTCACTGCTGCTTGCATAATAGTGCAGCTTCATCTACGATAATGTTATCACGCAGATATCGTAAGGGGTTAAATGCTTGTTTGAGATGCGACATTATTAATTTAAACATTGACAGGTAACGTATGTAAACATACACTAATTAGCATTCGTTAATGGCTTCATTTTTTATCGCTTTATTTAAGACGCATTCGGCCAGTTTTAATCAATACAATTGTTGCAGCCCCTCCATCCGGTAGATCTGCAAAATTATTATCTACACAGCAAACACAATACCTTCAATGGCACAATGGAGGTTTAGGGAAAAGAAAACAACAGTATACAGACATGAAATAGGTTTATTATGTCGAACTACAATTTGACACTTAGATAATATCAATAACAAAATCGGGTAGAAATTTCAAAACCTAGCAAATGCATTCCAAGAAATTCACATGCCAATACAAAAATGCCATTATCTTCAACGATATACTATTTCGAAACTATTTATTAAGCTTATTAGGAGCGATATCATGATCATTGATACAGTCTACAGGTTTTGGCGAGAATACATCAGCTAAGACCTCGTAACAAAATAAATGCACACACTCATTTAGAAAGCAATGTCAGAAATTGTGTGGTCTTTTATTTTTTTCATATTTGTGTTTGTCTGTTCAGGATTCACGCAAAAACTACAGAACCAATATCGATGTGGTTTGCGTTCGCCGAGAGCAAATTCCAGGACCTAAAATCTGCGGAACATTTGATCTCAGAGATCACACGGGAATTTTCTTGGGAGCGTTTTAAAGTGGCCAGATCGGAAACTGATTTAAATTCTGTGTAAAACACTGATCTGTGCTACCCATTCAAGGTAGACGAAATTATAAATAGAATAGTTAAATATAGGAACTGGCCAATACAGTTCAGCGCTTACCGCTAGATTGAATTTTTCAATGTTATGTTTCAATTTTATTAAACAGCTTGTTGGCTGTAGTTGTTCAGTGGTTAATGCACTTGCGTCTCAAATGACAGATTCGATTCCTGACCGACGGCACGCACTTTTCCAGTTCTAGTAGTTTTCTAACCTAATGTGCATGTTACATTTATGAACGAAATTACCGATGTGTTCAACCCGCCAAACCGCCTTGGACAAATGTGGCGGGTGCTACTCGCTCCCCAAAAAATGGACCACTAAAACACTCTATTTACAAAAGAATTTAATGTAATGAGGGACCTACAGAACATTAACTATTATTTGCAAACTTACTTCTTTTTTCCTACAATATTAAAAACTAAATTTAACCTTACATAAGTATCTGTAAATTGGATTAAAATCGTTTGTTTTTGTACATTGTAATAAGTGTAACTTTTAAGAACAATGATGTATTAATAATGTTATTGTAAAAGCTAATAAGATCTTTACTTGCAAGCGTTTTTTCTCTTTGTGAAATCGTTCTCAATAATCTGATGTCGAAAATGCCTACAGTGAATTTACAGAGTCCCGGCCCACGGTACGTTGAAATTGGCGAGCAAACGAGCAAGGCGTACAGTGTCCATCGTTAAGAAGTACCTTGTCTATAATAAAGAACGCATCAGTGGACACCTGAGCACGAAGGTGCCATGTCTCCCCAGTAAAAATTACAATGGATCACCACCCACCTGACGCTGCAAGTACATTTAGTATATACTCTGGTTTTTTTTCACTGACAGCTATGATAGACCTCTTCATGTTACAAGCTTGGAGTATAGTGTTTAAGTGAGTTGAATCCTGTAATTGAGTTAAATGTTGATTCATATGATACGAGTTCAATTTTATAGAATTCAAGGCACAGTTGAATAACCAACTCCAAGCTTGTAACATGAAATGGTCGGTTGTAGCTTTCAGTTTAGTCCAGGTAATTAAAAATTAGATGCACATATATACTTTGGAGTTCGTTTGCCTGACAAACCAGGAGCAGGTCGGTATGGAATACGTACGATAGGATTTAGTAATTGCAATTATACCATCCATGTCGTATCTTATATACTTCCATTTTGTATATGGTTCACCATGAACACCGCACGTCATGTCTCATCGACTGCCTCCATTTTGGTCCAGGAACACAACTACTTGCTCCGAGAGGTAAATCGGTGCACTATAATATTAGAGCGCCTGAACACAACTCCAGAGCAGTGTTACAGGCATTGTTGACGTAAAACGACACCACCCTAGGATGGGCTGGAGGTCTCCATGACATATTGCAACTCGAAACAAAATAAAAAAGGCTCTCATGGGACCACCATATAAGTCACGACCGGCATGAGCGCAAAATACTTTCCAGACCAAAAAGGTCTGCATTTAGCTTTCCATACAAGACACGAATATATTATGTGTATACTACAATTGAACTAGTGCGTCGATAAAAATTTGAATTAAATAAAACTTATTTCTTATACGCCTTTACTTTTTATTTGTAGTATATCACTAAACCATGCATATATACCTATACATATATCGGCTATAGAATACACACAAATAAGTATAATGTAATGTTAAAAACTATATTTATTTATTACTAAGCTAATAGAAATGATGATGACAATAAACACAAATATTAAAAGCAATACTGCCTCTGGGTAAGATTCGTCATCAAGTTTCTGATAGAAATTTCGAGACCTATTTAAAATCACACTCACATATAAACACATACATACACACACACATATTACAATGTTCAGTGCATCTACATTATACTTATTGAAAATTTGAAACAACGATTTTAAGTTTAAATGATCGCTTGCTAATAGATATACCGATATATTACTATAAACTAGACATGTTATTACAAAAATATCTTAATTTGAAAATATGTCGAAAAACATAATAAGCAAGCTGAGTGTTTTGCCGTTAGACCTCTCAAATATAGTCATTTTTAAATATAGCCTTATACGATTTGAGTATCTAGCCAGTATTGACACTACACTTATATTTAAAAAGGAATACTTGAGTATTGGCGAATATTTAACATTTATAACAGCCTCGGAATAATTACGCACAAGACCAAAGTCGAACACACATCACCTCCTGGCCCAGTATTCGTTGACATGTCTTTGACAAGACCAAGCTCCTATTCATATCCTACTAGGTATATTACATATTTTACAATGTTTTTAAATCAACGTCCTAATTAAAAAGCTGGCTTTAAAAATGCCTCGCTGTAATCATACTTCATTTTTATTTTTTTCTTGCATTAGTTCTACAGACAGGCAGACGGCCCACTTGATGGAAAGCGGTTACCATCGCCTATGGACATTTGCAACACTAATGTCTACAAATGCACTGCCACTCTCTTAAAGGTGACTGGAACCTGGTCACTAATTCCGGGACACAACTCAAGGTTGCTATTTCGACATACCCTAGACTAGGGGTGGTAGCCATCCAGTCGGGCAAATGCCCTACCACCTGACTGTGGGTTGTTTTGTCACCTCTTACGACAGGCCACCCGGCCGCAGGAAATTGTATTCTTTCTCCGTTCCTGCACTAATAAAATACTTGCAACACTACTTGCAAGTATTTTATAATATTTATTTTATATAATGGTAAATAAAAAATATTTTAGTAACCATTTAAACGATAATATGTATGTGCTATTTGACTTGTTAAAGATGTCACATCATGACTTGCTACATCCGTACAGAACGTATGAGACTGCGGCATTTTATAACAGTCAACTACTCTATCCTTATTCAAAAACAGTCAATAACCTACAACTAATTATATATTTTAAAAAACTTCACATAATTAAAAAAAACAAAATTATCTTCTATAACCTATCATTATTTCGTACAGTCAAAGGCAAACAAACAAACAGCACATACTCGCATTAAATATTACATATTATTTTACACACTATCTAAAATTTTTGCACATTATTAATTGGTATAATACTTAATATACTAACCATATAATTCACATAATTCAAGTTTTAGAAAACTAATGTATGATTTTTATTTATACGACATATATAACTTTGAAAACATTAGTATCAGATGTTACATTAATATTATTTATGGTTAACATTTGCAGGTCACGTTAAAAACAAAAAATTGCGCACACTTTATATTATGAAACGTTCATAACTACCTGCAAATGCATAGAGATTAGTTTGTTTTGATATAATGATTATTTTTTATATACAAAAGTCTAACAATTACAGTAATATATATAGAAATTATTATAAAAATGTAGAAATTTTGGAAACAAATAGATAGATACATAATAATAATTTTATTGACAAAAATAGCAGTACAAAATTATACGTCAACAACGTTAAGCTAAGTAATCATTAACTAAATAATAGTATTTGAAACCTAGGAACTAGGAATGAATCTTTTTTATTAGGCTTACAGCACATCCCCTAATTATTTCCAATAACTTCGCTATCGTGCCTAAGATGAGGTAAAGAGGACTATCTCTTGTGAGTGAATGAGAATGAATGAATGTATTTTATCAGAAATAAAGTTCAGTTCCACTCGATCGCTTGTGTTTGATTGACGTACAACCTGACATGGCGCAGCCGGTAACGCCATCTTGTCAAAACAGTTTTTAGTACCTAACTACAATTTAAAACATATTTTGTGCCTCCATCGTAATGGAAACAGTGTTAACTCCTCCAGAACCAGACCAAAACACTGTAAATATTACCAGTGGTACATTGTGTTAAAACTGGAACAAATGGAGCAAAGGATTTAAAATATACTTCGAGGCGTGTGAGTTGTCAAAAAAGAGCCCACAAATACAAGTCAATATACTTTTACACGTAATTGGTGAACAATGTCGTGAGTTATACGAACAATTTAATGTGCGTTGCACAACAGTGGACGAAATTTTGAGCAAATTCAAAAATTATTTCACGCAGAAGAAAAATGTGAAGGTGGAACGCCACAAAATTTTTATGCGCAATCAAAGTGAGAACGAACCTATCGAGCAATACGTATTTGAACTCCGAAAACTAGCACAAAGCTACGAATTTAACACTTAATGTGAATCATTAATAAAAGATAGGCTAGTGTGTGGCATAACAGAAGATTGTAAAGAGAAGCTAATTTAAGCCTTGAAAAGGCTATTGAGATTTGCCAAGCCGTTATTGTTTCAAAATCGTACTCAGAGAAAATGTGTACACAAAACTCGACTAAGTTTATGTATAATTTATACAAAGAAAACATGAGTGATAATGGCAGCATACACAGGATTGAGTCGACGCATCCAAAGGGTGGCGCGAGCGACGGTGGTCGTCATGCACCGTCGTCACAAAAGGTTGTTTACAGCGATCGAGTGGAACTGAACTTTATTTCTGATAAAACACATTCATTCATTCTCATTCACTCACATCTCTATGTTAAATTACATGTAAGGCATTAAGTCGATAGCCCTATTGTACCTTGAGCATAAACAACTCAAAACATTTCACTCAGCCTCAGTGTCTTATACTGAAAGTAAACGATTCAATTCTGTCTTCCAACTTTGATAGAAATGAGGCATGGGCAGCTTGAAAAAAATTACTATATTAAATGTTTAAAAAAACATAGGTGACTTTTAATTACCTATCAGTTTGTTAGTTGTGTCTCTTAGATTATAGAATATTTTCAGGTGGAAAAATGTGTTTAAATTATGTAATATTGTTGTGTATAAATAAATAATAGAAATACAAATAAGAAAAATTTTGAAGTAACCAATTAAAAAATGAATAAGCAGATATAAAATCCCTTACGAAACCTTTTCTAAGCAAATTGAAAGAGAGAAATGAGCTTTGCGCCATTCTGGTCGATGATTGAACTATTATTTATGCTCTCCGTTAGACACTTTCAGTTACTTACCTTTCCCCTATAGATACATCTTAAATTAACATAACATATTTCGTTTATGCCTTTGACTGTATACGGCTCTTTACACCTTAAACATTAGCATTACTATGGGCTAGATATCGATTCATATTTATACGTGTTTATGATTAAAACCCTCCATTTCAATTTATAGTGCTAAGTGCCCTTAGACTTAAAAAAATATAAAAAGGCTCTAGTCGAGTCCACAGGTGACCGGATCGGCTGGAGCTTACCACATACAACGTTTGTATTCAATATGATAATTGCAGTCAACAAGCCGTCTTGTGCCCAATTCTGCTATTACTATTATCGTCAAAGCCACCGGACACTATCGTCTCAATCGTAATATTGCCAGATTTCGGTATACTGTTAACGCCATCTGTCAGTGGTAATACAATTTCCTTTTCTACTATTATTCCGCCGCGATGATCTCGAGAAGATACAGTAAAACTAGTAGAATACGCAGTGTGACATTATCGCAGCGGAATCTTAGTTTGATTTGTATACACAGATTATTTGCATGGTATAATTTGATTTAAGACTTTATTTTTAAGTCATTTAAATTTAATTACCAATATAATAAAAATTACAATGAGTATAGCATACATATAGTAGAGCAGAAATAAATGCCGTGGTACGAAGAACAAATACCAAGAATCGTTTGTGATATAATAAAAACATACTACAATACTACAATTTCAATATTATATCATTGAACAATAAAACTATAGACATTAATGCTCAAAAATGTAGTCTTAGTAATTTGATTTTTTTGACTGTCAATTATCCTATTTCACACGACTTGTACCTGCGATAACCCGCCTAGTTAAGTTACATGGCAAGTGTAGTAGTAGAAGTGATGTGATAGACTGATAGTACTATGTAACCAAGCCTTATCATTGTTTGCATTCCAATGGTATAATCGCTGGTCAATGTGACGGCATCTTTACATTAAATTGTCGATAAGCCCTCTACGTATTGACCATCCTATGGTCGCACTTAAATATTTCAAGTCTGGACCACCATCATGGCCCTTGTAACGTACCCAGAAAACCCTAAAAACAACACGAACAAATAAGAAATACTAGGCACTTAGTTTTAAGACATAACAGTTCTATAAATTAAAATGTTATAAATTTCATGGAGGTTTTTTTTGTAAATCCGAGCTTGTTAAATTTAGTGGGTCGATCGTCCGTCCACTTCGTATCCCATGACATTATCATAGCAAGCCTTTATTCAAGACGTCAAATACTAACTTTAGCGGAAAATGTATAAATTTCAATAAACATACGTCAAGTCGTGGTGGCGTAACGATTAATGCACGCGTCTCAAAGTCAAAGGGCGCGAGTTCGAATCCTGGCCGGAACGTATGCACCACTTAAGACAGTCTTCTGACCTAACGTGCATATTGTTACAATTACCACGTGCTAACGGTGAAGGTAAATATCGAGATAACCAATGTGTTAAACATGCCAAGCCACCCATGCGTGGCGGGTTTACCGCTTATTCCCCTATAGTGGGAGGCCTGAACCTAGCTGTGGTGGAACATTTATAAAATGTCGTTATATAGTTTTCTTTTAAATAATAACAAAAAAATGTATTTTCCCATTTGTCAATAATGGAAATTTATAATTTACAAATTGATCATGCATGAATCTCATTTAATTCCACATGAACAAACTTATGAATGCATGTATTTCATTAAATTTTGTGCCATTGTCTGTTTTGTATGGGTAAAAATAACTTGATATTTGCAGCTAAAGTTAACCATGACATGTCATGAGATTACATTGGTTAAGAGTGTAAACGTACATAGTTCAGTTAACTAAAACAAACCTATCTATAAATGACTGTGTCATAAATAGACGAAACAGAAAAAGTGCAGATGGCTTGATGGATGACATGGCGAAATTGCAAGTGTTTTATAGTCGAAATGTTGTCATGACGATGGCAAGTAAACCTCGTCACAATAAGAAAATTTTAGCTTTTTAATATAAGTGGTTACTAATATGTTGTTCTCAATTCAGCCGAGATGGGATTTATTGAGGTATATCTGCTAAGAATGATTTACCTGAGGAGTTCTTGAAAGTTGAGCTACTGAATGAAAAATTGAGACGAAGAATACTAAGGTGATACAGGGATGAAAATAACTTGACAAAAGAATTTCAAACTGTATGACAAATGAATATGAGAATAACAGTAGATCAAATAAAATATAAGACTGGATTCTGTGAAGGATGACATGTTGATTTGTAGTGTGACAGAGATGTCAGAATAGAGAGGAATATGGATTAGAAAAAGCTGAAAGGAAAGAGATAGCAATATGTTTTAAATAAAGAAATCAATTGATTATGAGAATGTGTGGGTTCTGTTGCTCGGAATTCGCCTGCGATAATATTATAGTAACTGTGGCCAAATACGTCATATTTATAGCGTTAAAAATAACACTGTCAATGAATAGCTACATTAATGTATACACATAAGCCGAATGTAATCAAATATAAATGACCGAGCACTAGACAAAAAAAACCTCATTGCGGACATTGATGCGTATAGGAGAATCACTCGCAGACAAGGAGAGTTGCCCGAGCATGCTTACACTCTTAAACAGCGTAACAATCAATATATTATAGGCTTCGGATTTACATATCATTTAAATATGAATCGACATCGCTTGAGGAATCTTAGGAGAGGCTAAACAAGTTTCAGGTGGCCACCTCGTCATTGCTGGTGTCGAATTCCAGCTTGACATCACCGGCGAATCCTTCCACGTCGACCTCATTCTCAGGCGCATTCAGCATGTTCAGCGTAACCTGAAAGATTTATAGTAATCAATCAATTAATTTAAGAGCTCTCAAACCGCGTAATCGACTGTTCAGGCTAGTAGTGCAATTTCAAAACTCAAGTGCTACGTAGTTTTTATAATAATTACTAGCGGGTCAACAATACATTTCAGTCCTGCGCTAAAAAAAAGTTAGAATCCGGTTGCTGCGCCACTGCCGAGTCAAATTATGAATCTGGACCATCCCAGGATCCATTCGAACAGACAAAAAAATTTCTAAATCAGTCCAACCGTTTAGTAGTTCAGACTTCAGTGATATACCACACGAACATAAACATTATCTATAATATTATAACATTCTAAACATGCCGTGTCTGTACATTGAAACTATTAAAAAACACAACTGGTATAGACTATATTATAATCGATAGAAAACATGACGCAATATTTTTTATTTCTTGTATGTTTGTCGGATTGCCTGTTTGCTCGGAGTTGCGTAAAAACTACTGGGCCGATTTTATACTTATGAAAACATGTAGAGAATGTATCAAAACTTGATATTTCTCCCAGTAAACTAAATAAAGACTTATAGATGCATGTTTTCACATGATATATAATGTTTGCTAAATTTTAAAATTGCATCGCTAAAAATCATACACGGCCATCTCCTACAATAACATTTGTCAAAGTTTAAAAGAGTACACTCGACTGTTTACTCGTTTAATCCATTAAAATTGATTAATCCAAGAAATTGACATCTACTAGAAACTTATGAAAATGAAACATTCATACTTCAGCCGCTCTTAAGATGCGTTCCTGCTTCGTGAACTTCTGGACGTATAACGTGGTAGTGACGAGCAATTTACGATAAAGAAATTATTTTTGGTTTCTGTATTTATTACTGATTTAAGATTTAGTTAAAATTCATATAAACACGATAATTAACGGTAAATTAAATTAGTTTATCACAGAACGCCGACGCGTTCTATAGAATTTTTCAAGCTTAGCTATCTCCACGTAATGTCAAATTCAAATAAGGGCAACTCCCCTAACGGCAATAACAGAATAAGTTACGTCACTTCAATCACAATTACGTAGTAAAATGGCCATACATACATCTTAAAATCGAAACGATACATTTGTGATTGAAGCTAAATTAATATGAAAAACTTGACTACCGGTAACCACGTAGCAGGTACGAAATGATATAGTAGGTACCTATGCAGGATAATATAATTTCAACCAATACATCTCAATCTTCCTACATGAAAACACTTAACATTGAGTTCTAGGCATCGATAAGTTATCTAACTAAAGTAATCTAAGTACATCTAATTTTGTTAAGCGCGTTTGAAATATATAATAAATTTTACAAAAACTACAGAAACACGTTAAACATTTAAAACATATATATTAGCAAAATCTACAACTATGTCAATGTAGCATAAAATAATGGGTTAAAGCTAACTACTATTAAATGAGATAAAAATTATCATTCAAGCAACTGTCATTGTTAATTATATTTATTTGTATTTTCTCTCTTATCTTTCAAATGTTGCCAATCATTTGGGGATGTCACAATGTATTTTCCTCCATACTTCTCTATTCTGACATAGGTCACACAAGTAACTCGCCTTGCCATACATACCTCACAGATTATTAAATATATTTTATCTGTAAATTAAAAATCAGCCCTAAAATGAATTTGAATTCATACATTAATTTGACAATTTTATTTTTCCTTTCATTTTTGTTATATATTCTATTCCTTTTCCAATGTGTGTCATCTTACTATTATTTTTTTGGTTTTAAAAATTATCGACTGTCTGTCTCGCTCCCGCTTACAGGTCTTACGGAGAGGTGTAGTGATGTGCGTGAGAATTGAAAAGGTGCATATCGATAACGGGATAGGCATGATCGATATGCTAAATTATGTTAAATATTAATAGGAATAATTTTTCGCGAAAATAAATGTTTTTAATTTGTTAGTTAAAATATTTGTTTCGACGTAATCATAGAGAAACTGTATGGATCGTAATGTGGGCCTGAAAAGGGCCGTTTTTATCTCTTCTAACAAAAAAATATTATATTTATAAATAAACAACAACCCTTACTCGTAACGACCAATCAGAAGTCAGAGTGCTAATGAAGGTCACGATGACGCATCGACTCCGCGTGCGCAGGTAGCTAAGTATCGATAACGGGTTGCATTGCGTGCACATTCCTACTGTCAGTTGTCAGAACATTTATTGCCCGACGACTCAGTTTAAAATGCGTCGACTATACAAACCCAAAAACGTCTAGATGCTAATGCCTAACTAACTACCCTATGTAACTACTAACCCTATGTTGATACTTGTCATGTTCAACATATCAGTCTGCGAAACGACCACTTGAGGCCCTCAGATACAACAATCACACAACACCTCTAAACTATTCTAGTTCAAACGGAGTCCATATAAGAGTCCATTAGTTACGCGAGTTTCAAACGAGGAGCAGGGTTTGTAGGAAAATGTTACATCATCATATAACACCACCACACAAATTTCACAAGGATAAATGAATGGGATTAAAAATAAAAATAAAACACCTCACGTAATGAATGAAACCCCTTTAAGGTGTAACCTAAATGGAGTTCACTACCTCGCTGGCGTATTACTATATTTTTTAAACTATAATTTGACAGATCTAACTTATGACAAGATCTGTATTCTACGAATCTCGTCTGCATATAACATTTTCATAAAAAATCATTTTGATTCGGACAAGGTTTCATACATCAAAATATATTTCACAAGAATGATTGATTTTTATATATATGATAGAAATGTATGTAATACAATAATAACAGTACATTAGCGCCTCAATGCTGGGCTGTCCAAGGTGACTTGGCAGGTTTGACAGAGGCTAACTCAATCTGCAGGTTTCACAACTATGTTTTACTTCACCGTCAACACGTGGTAATTGTAACAATATGCACATTGGGTAATTGACTAAAAACCATTAGTTTATAATAAAACATTTTTTTCTATATTTCTGAACTTAGTTGTTTACTGTCCACATTGTAATGTTCCTCCTTTTTTATTTTTACTTCTTTTTAATTTAATTATACCTAGACATAAGTTGTTAAGGTATCCTTTCAGTCAGATTGCCTGGAAGAGATCGTTTTAAGGGATAAGGCCGCCTTTTGTTTTGCCATTAAATTATTGTAATTATTCATTCTGTAATAATTGTTTAATTGGTGAACCATAAAGTGTTCTCTATTATATTCTATCGGGCTACATAACAGCTCAAGTGGTGCATGCTTTTCGGCAAGCATTCGAACCCGCGCCTTTTAGAGTTTGGGACGCGTGCGCTAACCATTAAGTTATTACGACAATAGAAATGTATCTGAAATCTATAAAATATTCGTAATATTACCAAGCTGTTGCTACTGATTTGTCCTAAGTAATATCTGCCATTTTATATGCTCAAAAATATATGTACGAGCGAGAGCGAGATAGCATAATCCATCCACGAAACCCCTTTAAGCAGATCAAATTAAAACCACCTGAAATATGTGTAATAAGCCTAATAATAGGGATGCGGACGACATGTTGCAATAAATTCTAACATGATTGACACATAAAAGATAAAATGTTAAAATAACATTTTATCATCTCACATTTAAAATAGCATGGCATAAATAATTACTTTTCAAACAATAATTAATGCGTTATTTGACTCCTTTTGCCTGTACCTACTTATGACGTCATCAATACGTACGCTCGTACAAAATCCAAGAGATTGCGTCGTTTTCTAGGTTTATTAAAAATATCTCAGTTGATTTGACTATCCGCTCCCCTATTGTAAACTAAGCATGCAAACGACCGTGATGCCAAAAAAAATAAAACAATTCAAACTTCACTAATTGAAACATAACAATAATAAAATTGCTAATTAAATTATACTCTACTGACAACTCTTGTAATGTTCCTATATCGAATAAATTAATTTATTATCTACCCTTCTTTCTTTTAAATGTGGCTGTATAGTACGAGTAAAACTTAAATGCGTACTTGAACTTCATACACGTCAATGCACAGAACACATTTAAGCTCGATTCACATTATGATACGATGTCCGTTCAAATATTCTTAAACAAGAATCAGAAAATTATCGCTATCGTATCGCTCTAGTTACGATCCGTTATCGCGTCGTCAAAAAGCATTCTTAAGTGACGCGAGACCTGTCTTGTACCGATGGTGTGAGTACAATTTGTATCAACTTCAGACTAATAGTGTAGATACAGCAAAATTTTATCGAATAGGACCAAAGCGAGATTAAACTGTAAACGTAATCGGTGTGTATCGAGCTTTGTAGGGTTCACAAATAGAACGGAACAGTGTTGCGCTCTCGCTCGGCCGCTACCCGGACACGCATGCCATCTCTTTCACACAGCACATGGAACTAACTTTAATCGAAGTGTATTTATGTTTTGCGCCTACTATATACTGTAATTAAGTGTATCTAATATATTATTATCAAATCGGTAGATATACCTGTCTCATATTCACGAAAACTCAAGTTTTAGCATAATCTTTAAGCTTTGACTAAATTGTAAATCATTGGTTGACACCAAACGAGGAAGTTCAAGGATCTCGAAAAAGCATGTTTTACTGAACCATTGATATTTTCAACAATGCACAATTCTTAATTATAAAATAATCAACACCTTACTTTGTTCACTTAAAACCATTTATTTTTTTAAATAATAATGCACAGCAAATCACTTTTCAAGTTCCTGCCAAAAACTTCTAACTACAAGATATACTCATTAGATATTTTATTTCTTTGACATATCTAGACATACATACATAAGAATGTTCACAATAAACATTTAGGTGTTTATGTAAATTTCTATACCTAAATGGGTAAAGGCCACTTTTTGTATATTTATTCTTTTTTCTATTTGACTAAAATATATAATAATTTAAAATTTACAAAATTGATAAGACGTTGGAAGACATTTTATTTAAATAATAAGAAATTGATTTAAAGTTTGAAATGTGATTTTGTATCTGAGTGATACTTCCACAGTAAAGTTACTTTATAAACGATTTTGTCACTATTTACTCCAATCTGACTGTTACTAATATACTTTCCAGACATGTACATTATATATAATATATTAATAATGCTAGGGAAGCTTGCTTAGCTCACGAAACTATAAATACATCTTCGATTACGAAATCTATGTATTGTGATTATACATATAAATTAAAAGAGCCGTCAGTTGATAATAGCATAAAATTAAAAAAAAAGAAAACAATCAAGTGTCAAGTGAATGTTTGAACCTCGGCATTTTTTCCTAACACGGTCTGATTGATGCGCATCGGGGAAGCCAACACCCGTGGGCGGTGGCTCAGGCTCGTAACCGTGCTGCTTACCTGACGGATAGGTATACCTGCATCCTCAAACGCCTTCTTCTTCAAAGTTGTCCGTATTTGCGAACTGAAATGTAAGCAAAAGCCTTATATAATATAAATAACTTCTGTTTGAATTTGAATTGCTCGTGTATCAGTCATCTTTTTTGTAGTCCTCTATCGCTGCGAGGAACAAGTTGTTGTTGGACTAAATAAACTCTACAACAACAATAATTTGTTGACATATCAAGACCAAAAATGTTCAAAATTATTTCTTGATACTCACACAGTCCTATTCTTGATGTGCTGACTCAACTTGTTTAAGTCCACTGCAAACCGATGTACGCATGATCTCAGCATTTCAATTTCATCTTCTGTCCACTTGCCTCTGAATATTAAAGCAGAGTTAAAGTTGGTCAAGACACATAGAGACAGATAAATTCTTAACAAATGGATGAATGGTCATGAGAAATATACATGGATGTTTTGGCCAAATATATGTATATAGAATATCAATTCAAGGCATTATTGGAGCTCCATAAAGCTCCAAGCCATACAAGACCCCAGTATGAAAATAAGAGGGGTGAAATTATATAATTGCAACACTAAAAACTGTTTTTATCTTTAATTTAAAATAACCCTATATTAGAGATAGAAAACAAGGGATGGGGTTTAGTTAGTTTTTTTTATAACCACCCAAAATTCACTTTATATCTCAAATAATAAATAAAAGTGTTTCATATCTAAACAGCACCGAGAACTAAAAAAAACATATCAGTGAAACCAATTTTATTAATTAAAGTAATTTAATTATTAATTTGTATGTGACAAATGAGTTTTAGCTAAACTACTAGGTATTGAATTTTTGTCAGGTGATATTACTTACATGATTTTAATCTTGAATTAATATGTTTGTCAGTGTGTTAATATGTATATTTTTAGTTTTTTCTCATAAGTTCTACTGGTGAACATTTTGAAGATACATATAAATTATAACATATTTTACTTCCTAGTCTACATACAGAACTTCACAACCTTTTATAGCTGTTAAGGAGAAGAAGTGGCAAGAAACTCGCTTATCTTTATCCGTGCAGGAACGGAGAAAGAATACAATTTCCTGCGGCCGGGCGGCCTGTTGTAAGAGGCGACAAAACAACCCACAGCCAGGTGGTAGGCATTTGCCCGACTGGACGGCTACCACCCCTGGTTTTAAGTATGTCGCCAAAACAACCTTGAGTTGTGTTCCGGCATTAGTGACCAGATTCCAGTCTCCCTTAAGAGAGCAGCAGCACATTTGTAACACCTTGGTGTTGTAAATGTCTATAGGCGATGGTAACCGCTTCCCATCAAGTGGGCCGTCTGCCTGTCTGCTGAACTCCTGCAATAAAAAAAAAATATCTGTCTGTATGTATGCTTTTTCTTTTCTTATAACCACCTTCACTTGGCTGCATTCAGCCACCATAGCCTCACATATGCACATTTATTTTAATGTAGAAGTAAACTCCAGTTGTGTCAGAATTGACACAAACGAGTTTTGTTTTCTTTCACTGAGGCCAAACTAGAGATGGGGAAGCTATTTTTTCTCAATTACATTACATTACAGTTGATGTATATGTACATGTTGAATTCAACAGTTGATGAATTGTAGTGATTGAATTTTATATTTTAATAAAATTTGTTACTCTAAAGACCATTTTGTATTATCTTAACCATCAGGCTTCAACTGTGATAACATTATATCTGTTCACTCTGGCCAAATGAGTTTTATTTAAAAAGAATTATTTTAGTGAATAGTTACATTATGGCACGGCCTCATCTACAATAATATTAAAGATGTTATATGTGGATGGCCTTTTTTAAAGCATTAAAATAAATGCTATTAGGAATAGCCACATCAGTACATATACATATGCTATGTGTCAATATTTAATATTATTTAACGGGTGGGGTATACTTATATGGCAGGTTTATATATTATAAATAGATCTGAACTTTTTTAATACAGTGAAGCGGAGCACCCACCATAGCCTTTGTAGTTATTTTTTTATAACCACCCAAAGTTAATTTTATATTTCAAATAATAGATAAAGGTACCGTATATCTATACCGCACCCTTATTAATAATTAAAAACAATATTTCATCACAAATAATGCATTACATGCATCACAACATCTGCATGAAATGGTCTATAACCCTAACCTATAACATTATCCCAGATGAAGAAGTAAGATAATGCTGCAGCCACACATGCGATAATATTAAATTTATTGACTGCAACCAAATGCATCTTATTTATAGAGTTAAACAATGCCATTATAAATAGTCACACAAGTGTATATTTGTCACACATTTGTCAATTTAGAGTGTCATTAACAAAAATAATGTTATAGCGTCAGAAATGACACATTAAACCCATCGCTACATCTGCATGAATTGGCCTTTAAACATAATATTATCTCCGGTGAAGCAGTGAGGTAACAATATTTTTTATTGCAGATAACTAAAGAAAAAACAGTTTTTAAATAATCAGCATCCGGCCCAAATGATTTCAGTTTCATGTCTAGTAAAGTATTTTGTTACAAATAAGCAAGATATTCCGTACCCTGGCTGTGAATCTCCCATAGGATGGAGTAGCATCGTCATTTCAGAAAGCTTATGAAACGCCGTCCCCGCCTCTCTAAATATCTCTCCAACCTACAAAAATTCAAGTATAATCAACGAGAAAATACGAGTGATCTTGCACACAATAAGACCATTTATATAATTTATATGCTTACCTTTGCTGCGGAATTATTCATAATTGCAGTGGAACGTCGGTTTTATAATCTTGAACGATTTAAAAATTATGGAATATAAAGCTTTACAATTCACCAGTTTTTGTTAAATTAACTGTTTTACTAAACGTTTTGCACAATTTACACGTTATTGATTAAAGCATAGATAAAACTTATGTATAATTGTATAGATAAATTAGGGATGGCGAACTGAAATCACGTTTTCACATAATTCTTGGGGATTTATTTACTAAATTATTTAGTGATACGTAAATTGTTGACGATATTATTAATTTACTGTCAGTCTGTCACCAACTAGTCGAGAAAAGAATTAAATACCTATTAATCTTAATTTTTTTAACTGTGTATAATTCGTCTACAACTGTTAGTTGTTAGACATTCATAATTTCATACTCTTATTTACTCTTTTGTCTCTTTGTAGTTTGTATTATTATTTATTTAGGTTTATGGCTTGGCAGCTAGGTCTTTAAGCCAGATCTTAATTTACAATATAGTTTCTTGATTTTCTTAAGCCTATGTGTAGCACACAACAGAACTGTAGGTAATCAGCTAGTGCCATTCAACGGAGTTCTTGTTAGAACTCAAAAGGCCACATTTGACTATACAGTTCACATTTCTCACAAAACACATAATTACTACTCAAAAACTATGTATACCCTACAACTACTGTTCATTTTAGAGTAATTTTATACATTTTTAGAAAATAAAACTGCACAACACAACATATCGCAGTGAAATATCGATTCGTTGATCGATTCAGTGCTACATATCGATTTAAAATATCGACTTTTAGGCTCGAATAAAATCAGGGTTCCGATTAATCAACCTCAGTCCTCAGAACCTCAGTCGTCATCCTTAAGTTACAGCCTAAAATACCTACCCAAAAACTCCTTAAAGTCTGGATACTTCTTCAAAAGTTCTCCCATTTGAGATGGTTCTCCTTACCTCTACGCCCTCTCCCCACTCGTTATATTATGATCAGAGTTTACCCCGCGGCTGCGCGGCGAGTCAACCTCTGGTGCTTGTCTTTAGCTTAAAGAGAAGGCGGTGCAACTTAAATTGTATTAAATTTCTATGTATTTGTCCTCAGAAGATTCACTTTATTTTATATCACAAACTAGCCCGCCCATCTTATATCTGTAAACTACAAAAATGACAACGGACATTTCGACCTAAGCGAAATGGGCAAAATGAGCGAAATAGACCAAAATGATAAAGTCACAAAACCTGTCTTAGTTTCCGGGATAACCTTTACATAAATTTATCCCATTATCCGAGCCGAAAAGCATCCCTTGTCCATCCTCGGTACAAAAAACGCAAACATATCGAATTTCATCCAAATCGTTGCAATAGTTTTCCATTAAAACCTAAAAAACAGACGAATACATTTTTATCCCAGAAACTGTCCCATATTTCGGGATAAAAAGTATCCTATGTTCATCCTCGGCATCGAAAATATATACATACATAGTTTCAGCCAAATCGATCACGTAATTTTTTCGTGAAAACAGAACAAACGGACTCGGATTTATATAAATAGAGAATGATGAATGTACTGTATTATATAGGTACACGTAGTCTGCGAACATTTGAAAATATAAACAGACTAGAGTTTACCCCGCGGCTGCGCCGCGGGTTAACCTCTAGTACGTCTCTTGTTTAAAGAGCAAGTGCTACAGGTTATATTATATTACAATATTTTTATGTATTTGCCCCCGGAAGATTCACTTCATTTTATATCGCTAATTATATATACTATCCCCCGTCTATCTGTCAACAAAATAAATTACAAAACTTGACCAAAAAGGCCAAAATGGTCTAAATGACCAAAAGACCACAGTGACCGACATGGCTAAAATGACGGAATATGCAAGAACGACCAAAAAGGCCAAAATGACCAAATAGGCCAAAATGACCAAATAGGCCAAAATGGCCAAATAGGCCAAAATGACCAAAAAGGTCAAAATGATAATAAAAGGCCAAAATGACCAAATAGGCCAAATGACCAAATAGGCCAAAATGACCAAAAAAGCCAAAATGACCAAAAAGGCCAAAATGTCCAAAAAGGTCAAAATGATAAAAAAAGGCCAAAATGACCAAATAGGCCAAAATGACCAAATAGGCCAAAATGACCAAAAAGGCCAAAATGACCAAAAAGACCAAAATGACCAAAAAGGCCAAAATGAAAATTATCCCTTGTCCATCCTCAGTATTTAATTTACATACGTGCCGAATTTCAGCCAAATCGGTCCAGTAGTTTCCCGTAAAAGCATAACAAACAAACAGACAAATATCATTTTATCCCGGAAACTATCCCATTTTTCGGGATAAAAAGTATCCTATGTTCATCCTCGGTATCGAAAATATATATATACTGAGTTTCAGCCAAATCGGTCCAGTATTTTTTACGTGAAAACGGAACAGACAGACAGAGTTACTTTCGCATTTATAACATTAATATTTTTTTTTAAATAGCTCTTTCCCTTTGCAGTTTGATATTCCTTGACGGAAATTGATCATTACAATCTACACTATGATTTGGTATAATAATACAAGTGTTAATATTTTTACAAAATCAGCAGATTCGATTCCTGTGTCTTAGATTATTGAAAAATCTTATGGTATCAATTTTTCAAGTGGACTATCTGTCCCCTATCCCAAACTATACCAAATAGCGAACAAGACTCACAATACATGGGACTAGAAGGTCCACTTGAAAATTCACTTGTATACTATATTACTTGTATGCTGATTAATCAAATTATTATAGCCTTAATATATGAATAAAAATAACTGAATATTTTTTATAAGTACTTTATTATTGACCAGATAGGAATCACTACAATATATGAATATTAAGTAGATATGCTTTCTAGCCATTCTTAATAGTTTGTAGAATAGTCGTTTATCTTCAAACATCTTTAATAATACTATATGTATGTGAAACAATGTTTTTACATAGAAATCTTATAAGACATGACTATAAGTATTTAAAACTAAACTTGTAGTTGATATTATTTTAATTTATATATGCCCATGGTTGTCCATATTGAACAAATAATTGAGATCAGTGGCACTGCATAATCTGAAGATATGCTCGAGTTTAATGGGCTAACTAAAATCAAAATAAAAAAAGCTTAATATATCTCCATTGTCCATATGGGAGACTAATACTGAGATCAATGGCACTGCATAATCTAAGGATATGCCTGAATGTAGTGGGCTAACTAAAATCAAAATGAAAATGCTTCATATCTACCCATGGTTGTCCATATTGGACAAATAACTGGGCTCAGTGGTACTAAATAATCTGAGGATATGCCTGAATTTAGTGGGCTAAATAAAATCAAAATGAAAAAGCTTGATATATGCTCATAGTTGTCCATACTTAACAAATAACTGAGATCAGTTGCACTGCATAATCTGAGGATATGCCTGAATGTAGTGGGCTAACTTAAATCAACATGAAAAATTATAATAAAAGTTTATACAGGTATTTCACTTGATTTTTTTATACCAAAACATATATTGATATCTGCGGTCAGATTTCAATTTAAACTAGTGTGTATTTTTCATGAATAAAAACTATCAAAACAATAATAGATCTAAAAAAAAATCAAAATTAACTCAGTGCTGAAATTGTAAAATTTAAAAAACCCATACATATCTAGACATCAAACTTGTCATATAACAATTATGCTTAAGTACACCATAAAAAAAGTAAATTGAGGATATAATAAAGCATTAAATGAGACTATAAACTATATATAAAAATGTTTAACAAATCAAGTAGAAAAACATCTCTTGCAATAAAAAGAAAGAAAAACAGTAAATTCATTATTGATTAGCAAAATCAAGCTCAAAATTAGCTTGGTAGCTTTTTAAATCAATTGTAAAAAAATATAAATAAACTAAAATTGTGTTCTACACAGTTCAATTTATTATATTTTAAACCAAATAGTTTTTTTAAAATTTTCAATAAATAGACATATAGTTTTATACTTAGTATAAAAGACCCCTTCAGCTTAAATTTATAACAAACATTCTATATATTATTGGATGAACCAGCAATAGAACTACTTGTGGCCTTTAGTCCAAGACCCGTTTGTATCTTACGCATATGTACCTCAACATTACATTCGAACATCTTTCGGTGATGAGGTCCCAACTTGTCTTTTATTTGGTCCATACTACCTTGCAAAATACTCATCCCGTATGCAGTTTGATCAGATTTCGACAAGCCTTGTACTTGAAACAGTAAAGCAGTAAGATCTGTTATAAGTTCTTTGACTGCTTTATCTTTTACAGAACCATCATCATTTTTTTCAAGCACCAGAGAGGCTTCCTTGTGGCATGCCTCCCTGAAATGCGATGGAGCTAACATTGCAGCTGATGAAACATCTGGATCTAACTGGTAACAGTATTTCTGAAGTTCATTCAAATACCCTTGTATGTACTTGTTAATTTCTTCTAAATCCGAAACAATTCGTGCATACTTTATTTTAAACTCATTAGCTATTTCTTTACCACATAACTGTTTCATTTCTGCCTCAGTGTTGTATTTTTTTAAACAGTCTATTTTAGTCTTCTTTACTTCCAATATCTTTCTCAATTTAACAATATTTTCAAGGAGAGGATATGGAACAGTAGAATCCCTATTATGAGAAGATTTTTTAGGGCTAGTTATGTCTTGTATTACATTTCTAGATGTGAATTTTTGGGAGTTGCTGGGAAGGGCAAGAGTATCTGGAGGCTCATTAGATAAAACTTCAAAGTCGGGCACTGAATGAGTGCCTATTCTTGGTGCATCAAAGACAATTCGATATGTATAATTTGATGTATCTATTGCACTAATGAAACCTGTAAATAAACCATAATAAGGCTTCCACAACCAAGCTGTTACTTTTGTTCCAACTACCAATTGCATTGGTATATCATTAGTTAAGTCTTTTACATTTGTGTCAATAGCTCTCTTCTGCTGCATGTATCTTATTAGTCCTCTTTTTCTTTCTAATTCTTTACGTTCTTCAGTAAAAAATACTGGTGAAGATCTACGTGGCTTCCCCAACTTCCTCCTTATTTTACACCACTGCATTCGAGTTAGTTTGGTACTATTTAGTGTTGGAAAGCACTCTTTAACACATGTCATGAAATCATTTTTACCTTCAAAAAACACCTTATCAATATTGCTATAAAAAAACTCGAAGCATACCCATTTGTATGATTTTGGCAGTTGAAGAAGATTTTTTAATCTCATTCCTATTTTATGAACAGCCCTAACATCAATGGATTGTTCAATAGGTGTTTCAACTTTTTTATCATGTTTGTCATTACTCATTTGAATTTTAGTTGGTGATCTTTGTTTTCGTACTCTATCACTTTGTTGCTTTTGAGGTTTTTTAGGGAGAATCTTTGGTGTTTTCTTCATGGTCTGCCGAGAAGATGAAGGTTCCACAAAATCATCAAAAAATATTAATCTATTTTTCTTTGTCATCCGAGTTGGCATGCCTCTGGCATTAAGCTTTTGCACAGGTCCACTCGGTACAGATTTTGCAGGTAATTCTGTACCTACTCTTTGCAAGCCAAGTGCAGCTGGTACAAAAGAAGGTGGCTCTACATCTTCGTCGGAAAAATCTATATCCATATGTTCTTCTTTAACTCTATAACCCGATGTTGATGGAGAATCATACTTGTCATGTTTACCTATTAAGAAGTTATAAATACTCAATAAGCATTTTAGCTACCTTATCACATAACTTATGAAAAAAAAAATTCACAAGACCAAGTTTTGCATGTAAAACAATTAAGTGTAGACAAGCCAACTGTATATTGCAGAAAACACTGGTTAGGGGATACTGGTAGTAGTATATATACATTTCATATTTAAATTAGGAATCATAGAATGAACTTTCTTTAAACATATACACAATAAATATAATATTAATATGCATGTATTTTGCGGCAATTCGACATTCTGACGGATTTATCATCAAGATAAAATCGACAAATCCAAACGGTTTCGCGGGTTTTATGAGAAAGTTGTTATCGTAATTTGCAAAAGTAGACTATTCATAAAAATATTTCGTGAACGTGAAAATAAAACAAACTATTTTTATAAAATATTTCAGCAAGAATTTTGTAGTGGGTAGACCATGTTAGGAAATTTATTCATAAGAATAATAATTGTCGAAATAACACTTACTTTTCAATTTATCAGCCATGTTGATGCCTTAAGCCTTAAATTATTGATTCAATTTCTTTAATATACCTACTTGTTGTTTCTTAGAATAAACTAATGCATTTTATACCGAGGCTATAAAGCGAAGTTGAAGCGCAAGTGCAGCAAATAGGCTAAGTGCACTACAAGCAATCCGTTCGAAATTAGAATATTATGAGCTCGTATCACACTATTCACGTAGTGGTACAGAAACCGTACTACAAACTGTACAAACCAATAAAGTAAGGTAAGGTCGCAAAATAAGGAATAGAATTTTAACCTTCAACTTCCCGCCAAAACGCCGAATTTTGTAGAGACCATAAAGAATTTTTCTATACTTTATACCTTAATAAAGTTACAGCATGTAAACAGATCTTTATAGTCTGGCCAACGAAAGTTGATCCTGAAAAATGGCGGCAAATTTAAATAATATATGTATGGCAACATCAAAATTATTCGAATTAGGATTAACCTATTTTGATACTTGGTGATTACTTAATTATTTATGTTGTGTATTTTATGTGTAACAATAGATACATCATACTCGTTTCTAACGATAATATTATAAATACCAAAGTTTGTGAGATGTTTTTGTTACTCATTCACGCCAAAAGTACTGAACGGATTTTATGAAATTTGGAATACTTGTTATTGCTAACCCTTATATCTCGAATCTAGAATGACCTACAATAGAATATAGACTATCTACTTTTAATTCCGGTAGATAGCAGGAAATCAGTAATCATTACATTTTTTGAAAATTAAACTGCAATATTCGGTAAAAACTTAGTTTTATCAGCTATAATTAAAATCAGATTTCGTCACGGCCCCCTAGTCTCGACCCGAAAGCCACATACGTACCCACTACCAATGGACACATATTTGCAACATTTCAGGGCATCCTGGTGTGCAGCAGCAGCCCCGGCTGTCAAAGCTGTGTCCGGAAGATGGGACTCCGCCAAAGTATCAACACAGGCAAATCCACTCACAACCAAACGAAAACCGCCATCTTGTTTGTCAAAATTGACGTTGACATTGCCATGTAAAAAGTTTGCAAATAATTCCAGGTTCAACTTTCGATTAACAGACTATAGTACCATATTATTATACGACAGAGCATTTTTTTTAGATTAAAATAATTATTAGAAATATTTTACTAGCATGTAAATTTTTGAGGAACATTTTTTAATTAATAAAAGGTTTATTTCAGAATTAGGGTTGGATTTACATATATATCCCCGGATGATTTCCTCGATGATTTTAATGATTAATGTGTTTAGGAATACATTTAAGACTGATTTATAACCATTGAGGTATAACATGTCTAGAGAGAGCATTGCGAACAAAGAACATCGCCAAAAGCGGCATCAAAAACGCGAAGCGTTGCTATATTCACTTTAGAAAAACTATAAATGTGTGCGTGATTTCGGGATATCAGCTATAAAAAATCTCCCTATTTTTTATATTTTATAATTAAATATTTTTATGTAAGTGAAAAGTTTAAATGATCGTAATGATTTAATCCCTCTTTGTGTTATAAGTTAATATTACTCAGAGGTTTCAGTTTTTCTTCCATAATTAAAGAATAAAAATCTATAAAATTAGCAACTAAAGTTGTGTCTTGGACCGAATCATAAAAAAATACATGCACAAATGAATTCATAACACATTTTAGTATATGTAGTAATTTTAATTCGCAATTAAACGTCTGTAAAGATATTAGTACATGTTTATAAGTCTGTTAATTACCAATACTAATTTAACGATTCTAAAAAAATATTCCATAATGGCAAATTCTTTTTGTGTTACACAATATGTTCACGATGGTTATTAGGCGACTAGTAATGGCCCAAAGATTATTTTACCCTAAAAATCAAAGAAATAATTTCTTATAGTGGACTTGGGATGATTCGATGGGTTCATACTGGGTGTGTTATATGTAATGTAAATTTATATCAGTAGTAGGAACTAAGGGGTAAGTACACGGAATAGTTTAATGCAGCAACTTAAGAGCAACTAAACCACTTGAAAAGGGCTATTATTAAAATAAAAATATTCATATGCAAAAGTTTTTATTCAAACTTAACGATTTGATTATTTCATAAACTAAAATTTGTTTTCTAACATATCAATATATTAAATTATTATTGATTAGGAATTAATGCAGATGCAGGTAACAGAATATGGACAAAATTAATTTCTTAAATAAGATTATCTACCTAAAAAATGTCAATACACCACATCTCCATAAATTCATTACATGTTTTTAGGTAACATAAAATAAAGCTATACAAAAAATAAGTTTCGAAATCCTTCCCTCTCTCTTACTACTTCTCCTCTTTAGCGATAACTAAAATTGCATTAGAAGAAATTAAACAGTAAAAGTTAATTAAAGTAAACTTTAAGAGCACCAAAAATTTACTCTTTGTTAATTTGTTAATTATCTATCCAGCAAAAACAAGCACTATTGCAACAATATATAATTGGTTATTTAAAATTTGCTTGCAGGATACTTAAAATATTCCTTATTTTCTGTTTTAAAAAGTATATTATGTTTATTTCCATTACCGCAAGTATATACATATGACAGTATTAAAATAAGTTTGTATTGTCGAGATTCATGGTAAATTAGTTAATCTCCCAAACTAATAAATAGAAAATATTATTATATATTCTAAAATAATATATATTTTCCTCAAAATAATTGGAAAATAAAAACAATCTTTTGTTTGGATTCCAGTGGTGGACATCTTGCGATTCCCAGATTTCTTTTATCCAACGAATTGCTACAATTGGATTCGTAGAAAATTTAAAACGTAATATAAACTGGTTTAAGAAATCCGGACGGACCCACAAACATTACATGTCTGTTTTCTATAGATTTTTCAAATTATTCGTATTTTACAAAAAAATATCGTAACAAACTCCCCAAATTTTGGAAAATCAGTTCCACTTCTCACTTGCCAACATTAGTCAATTCGATAACCTTGGAAATATCGAAATTAAATTTCATGTATTTACTAAGAAATCATGAAAAAGGTGTTAAGTTTTTCGTTGAAATAACATCATTTCCTTATCCTTTCCTCTTTTAAAATAGTTTCGACACATTTTAATAGCGCTGGACGGTATAAAGATTTTTTTCGTGAGAGCTCCAGCCAGTAAACTAGTCAAAATGACACTAACAGGCAGTGTTGCCACATGCCAAACCAAAAAATCTGGGTTGCAGAGTCTAAAAATCTGTATAAAATCTGTAAAAGTTACATTTTTAATTTTACTAATTTTACTGAGGTACTAATGAAAAATAAACTCTAATAAAAAGAAAGCAATAGCTCATAGATGAAATTAAATATATTTATTAGTTATTATAGATGTTTTTTGTGTGTGTTTTTCCTACTTTTAATTTGTAGCACGGCTGATTGTTTAACAATTGTTTTGTTAATAGCAGACCCTCTGTTGTCTCAGTACTTAAATGGTTCCGTGTTTTAGTTTTGAACTTTTGATTAAGTTTATTGAATAAAATATCCTTTCTACTGGAGCACTGGAGTAGGCGAGGCATAATAAAGCGGTAACTAGCTGCTTTAGAGTCGAATATAGAAAATTTCCGTTACTGTTGTGAGCACAAAAAACATGTTGCCAGAAAACTTCAGGATCTTCTTCATTGGAATCCAAAAGATTATTATTCATTCCCAAATGTCACCACTCATTGTCTAATGTTTGTAAATCTTCTTGTTGTATAGTGTTTGGAAAATGTTTGCAGTATAATCACAGCATTTACAACTGACCAATAATCATAACTGAATATTCAAACATGAAATACGAAAATAAAATAAGATTTTACCCGAATGAACGAAGCAAATGGTCAAAATGTAAAGAGTTTCTTCCTACATAACTTGGTCGGATATTAATCATTCTCAAGTAGATACATCTCGGGGAATTCCCGTTGTACCTTACGTAATGTTCACATGATAGAACATACTAGTACTTATCATTACTATTAAAAAGTGCGAATCGAATACAAATGTATATGTGTAATTATTTTTTTAATTTTATCATCAAAAATCTGTATAAAAACAAGGTTAAATCTGTAATAGAAACTAAAATTCTGTATAAATACAGATAAATCTGTATATCTGGCAACGCTGCTAACAGGATACCAGTATATATAAAGTACTCTGTCCTAACAGGCGTGACCGGCGTGAGGAGCGTGTGCACCAAATTTGGTGCACGGTTTTTGCTGCCGTTTTTGTGCAATTGATGCGTGATCTAGACGTTTATATGATCTAAGTTTATAACAACTGAAATTGGTTTTGAGTGGAAAAAATACATATTCAATTAATTATCGAAGTTTAAAATTCACGTCAATGATATGGTAGTTTTGTCGCTGAGACGTTTTTTTGTGCACCGGAAAGTGTACATTTTGAAGAGGACGGGATTTATTTAAATAAGAGACTGTACGTATCCGAAAATTTAAATATGTGGAGTTTTAACAGTCGGTTAGGTTAGGTTATGTGTAGACCAAAGCGCACGAGCCAAGCAAGCGAAGCGAACGTGCCACGGCAGCGGCCGGCGCGTGCCAGAACCGACTGGTAACCATTCACCATATATCTTATATACACACGAACAGTCGGTTAGGTTAGGTTTTGGGTAGACCAAAGCGCACGAGCCGAGCGAGCAAAGAGAGCGTGCCGTGGCAGCGGCCAGCGAGTGCCAGAACCGAGCCGCCGAGTAACCATTCACTATTTATCTTATATATAAATGAAATATTAGTGAAAAACAGAAGTGAGGTTAGATTGACAAAAACATTAATAACGCAGGAACTATACATTTTCGCCACCTAGGAGTGGCAGAAGGGGTAAGTTTTCTTCCCCCTCCCTCCCTCATTACTTATGATTACGGGGACATATATGTAAATCACACCCCAGAATTATTCAATTTCCCTACTTTGGCATTTTAGTTGTTTGTTCATGCATCTCTTGGTAGTGAACAGTTTTAAATATTAAGTTAGGATATTTTACAACTTTTTGACATATTCTGGTCGATTAAAGGTGTGTGCTTATTACAAGTCGCGACTAACTAACGCGGCTGCGGGGCGTGGTTTACATTAGCTTACAACGCATCTGCATAAGTCCATTGACATTGACGTGTGCACATATCGTAAGTCGCGGTCGTGACCTTGAGCGTTCGGACGTACTAAAGCAATCTGGAGAGTACCTATGTTACCGTTCTGGCGTGCACAGCGTTGCCAGATATACAGATTTATCTGTATTTATACAGAATTTTAGCTTCTAATACAGATTACAGATTTGACCTTATTTTTAAACAGATTTTTGATGATAAAATTAAAAAATAATTATACATCTATAGCTGTATTAAATTCGCACTTTTTGATTGTAATAATAAGTACAAGTATGTTCTATCATGTCAACTTTACGTAAGGTACAACGGGAATTCCCCGAGACGTATCTACTTGAGAATGATTAATATCCGACCAGGTTATGTAGGTGAATTTTGCGAAAGAAACTCTTTACATTTTGACCATTTGCTTTGTTCATTCGGGCATATCGGAATTTTTGGTAGGTATTTCATACTTGAATACTCAGTTATAATTATTGGTCAGTTGTAAATGCTGTGATTATACCTACTGCAAATTTTTTCCAAACATTATACAACAAGCAGATTTACAAACATTAGATAATGAGTGCCGACATTTGAGAATGAATAATAATCTTTTGGGTTCCAATGAAGAAGATCCTGAAGTTTTCTGGCAACATGTTTCTTGTGCACAAAACAGTGACGGAAATTTTATATATCCGACACTAAAGCAGCTAGTTACCACTTTATTATGCCTCGCCCACTCCAGCGCTCCAGTAGAAAGGATATTTTCTTCAATAAACTTAATCAAAAGTTCAAAACTAAAACACGGAAGTTCACGGAACCATTTAAATACTGAGACAACAGAGGGTCTGTTGTTGACAATACAATTGTTGAAGGAAAGGAATTGATTGGTAAAATAAATAAAAACATACATAAAAACTAATAAATATATTTAATTTCATCTATGAGCGATTGTTTTCTTTTTATTAGGGGTTATTTTTCATTAAAGTACCTCAGTAAAATTAGTAAAATTAAAAATGTTACTTTTAAAGATTTTATACAGATTTTTAGACTCTGCAATCCAGATTTTCTGGTTTGGCATGTGGCAACACTGGGCGTGCACAGTGTTCGTACGCGTCCCGTAATTCCCGTTTGCGATTCTGGTCTGAGTATTTTTCGGACGAATCCGACTGGAATCATTCGTCGACGCGTCACGTAATGCGTGGGTATTCTGGGTATCAGAATATTGTACGACAGAACACATTGTGTATACGAATAAAAACACTGGCGCAACCATTATATAATTACCTAAGTACCTATTACTGGTAAATGTAAGGTATTTAATTATTAAATAAACCTCAAAATCATTAATATTTTTAAAAGATAGATTGAATTTCTATTCATTTATATGGATAATAATTATTGATAAACTATTTTTTTGTCTAATCCATTTTTTTATTTATATAATAGTTAAAAATTACCATTGTGACAATAAATCAAAATCTGTTAATCTTTGCATGACAAAACCATGCGTTTTCTTTTTACTATCCTTTTCAACGTTTTTGTCTAATTGTTGTACCGTCGATTTTACTTTTTTAGCTTGTTTTGATTCAACTTGTTTCATTTTTTGAATCTCACATTCCATATCAAAGGGGCATTGGTCTGCAGAGAAAATTGGCATCATAATAACGGGAAGATAGTTTGAATTGCTTTCCGTGTGTAACTGAAACCATATTAAGTACTTAATAAAATAAAACCTAATTAAATTTGATTTATATTGACACTTTGCACGCCTTTGACTTCCGTGATCACGATTACTGAAAAATGGCCGAAACGTGGGAATAATAAACTCAAATAAATGATCCTGCTTTAAACCGTTAAAACGTAGGCTTATTATGTATACTAGTCGGAAAATACTATCATAACGTACTTATAGTTCTTGCAAACCACGAAGGCAAGTGGGCGTTACTCGATGTTGAACGTGTATGTAGATGCATATTTCAATATTGCATGTCGGACGACGAAATGATGTTCCCGAGCATGCCTCCAATCATACCCGCTTTTGGTGTCATGCACACACACATACTTTTTACCACAGATAAACCCACTCATATCCGTGAATTGTGACATTTGAAGGTTCTACTTGAATCTGAAATTTTTACGATTTAGAAAAATACCTGATTTTGAACAGCGCATTGACAACAATAGCTTTGAGCAGCTGATACAGCATTGGAATTGACGAGGTGTTGTACCACAGCTCTAAGCCGTTTCTCATCCATAGTTTCTGGTTTACAGTTTTCCCATTTACCTTCTGGGTTCATTTGTACTAAGACCGGAGCTGAAATTCCTAAGGCATCAAAACCAGGTCTCTCTAGGGGTCTGAAACAACTCACAGTTTATTAATCATTGAATAGAGTAGGTAATTAATGATACGTGTATAATTATTGAAATAGTTACTCACATATCGGCAAACTTGTTTCTTATATCCTGCTCGGCCATCCTAGTTGATATCATAGAATTACGATTTTCAGTAATGTTTATTTAATTTTTCTATAATAATATGTATAATAACTTAAAATTTTGAAAATATTACTTAAATTTTTGTTACCAATTGTTTGACAGTGGCTTCTTTTTTATGATACAATATATTATCAGCCAGTTAGGTACCTGTACATACTTGACGATATTGTTATATAGCAAAGAGAATAAGTTGTGCAAAAAGCATCTAATACATTTTCTTTTCTTGAAGTCATTTGAAATCAATTTGGTCAATCACGAAGTCGGTGCGAAATATAACATAAAAATTACTATATTTCGCACATTTTTTGTTGTATTTTTATGTTTTACTTAGCACCGACTGCAAGATGTTGTAGAAAGAAGTCGTTTAAATATTTATTTTTTAGTCTGTTAGACAATCAAGTGATGGAAAGTGGTTACAGTCTACTATGGCCGGCTGCAACACCATAGACCAGGGGAGGCCAACCGGGCCACAAGACCGCCACCCGCACTGAAAGCCGCCGAAGAGGGGGCGCGTGGGTGCCCGCGCGCGCCCCTCTCTATTGAGTACGAAGAGGCCTGGCCAACAACAGGGGTGGGCCCACGCCAGCCGGGCTCGCGGAAGTAAAGCTCACGCATATCCCGCGACCCTGGCACATGGCGTCAGGTGGCACCAAGGGGTTTTAGTGGGTATTCCGGCTACCATCAACCGGCGAGTCCCACACTCCCCCGCCGAAGTCTCCCCCGGCGGGGGGGGGTCCGCAAATGGATTTCCCCTTGTAAAAAAAAAAAAAAGGGGAGGCCAACCGTCCGATCGTGATTGACCGGCGATCAATCGCGGCTATTATAGTCTTTTTTTTTTTTTTTTTTTTGAGGCGAGGGAAAATGACTAACCGATTTACGCACTCTCTGGGCCGTCACTAGGAAACGGCACGAATCCACGGGGGGCGGTAACGCTAGCAATTGTATGCTTTATTTTGCGCTCCGTCCGCTATGGACTACACAGAGGAGTGTGGAGACTCCGAGTGATGCCGCACGGGCGGGCAACCTCAATACCCACTAAAAACCCCCTCCTCCCTTCGCGGCCCTGCGCTTTTGTGTGTTGGAAGGACTGAGATATAGAACATAGTTACGCAACAGTCGATCCAGCGCAATAAAGTGCTTGAAGTGTGCCCTGGGAGAATACACTCCACTACGGAACGGGGGTAGATGTTAAATCCCTTGCTTTACCTAGTAGCTAAGGGCCCCCATCGTTCCGGATCCTAACTCAGGGAGGGAAGTAATGCGCGTACCTGCCTCTCCGGGTGCCGGCTGAAGGCCGGCGACCTCGAGAAGAGACCGTAGCACGCGCCGAAGGACTTCGCTCCCTATCCCTTTCTGCGGCCTCTTTCAGAGACATTACTGCCTCACAAAAAGAAACCGCAGCATCCCAGCGGTCGTCGCTCTGCAACATGGCCGTTACCAAGTCGCCGAGCGATCCGACGGCTCCTACTTTTGTCTCGAGCTCGAAACGCTGCGGCGCCCCGGCAGCGCACTTGACAAGCGTATGAAACGCCGTATCGGGTGCGCCACACTGTCGGCAATCCGGAGAAGGCAAGCAGCCCACAATGCGAAACAGATACTGATCGAAACAACCGTGTCCGGTCAGTATCTGCGTCGTCCTGAAGGTGAGGGTATCGCTAGTGCGGTTGACCCATTCCTCCAGTTGTGGCCTGATTGCATCCACCGTAAAACCGCCGGCCGCAGGGTGTTCGAGGTCACGAGACCAGTCGACGAGGCAGCAAGCGGTTTCCCGCTTCCTGACCGTCTCTATCTCGACTTGACAGAAGGTCAGTCCTCTAGCTAGGGCATCCTGCTGGGTACGACGAACCCTGGACAGGACGTCTGCCTGGAGAGGCCAGGGCAGCTCGCCTGCCAAGAGTGTCGCCGCCGTCCAAGACACTGTACGATACCCCCGTATGGTTCTCACGGCCAGAACCCGCTGCGCCCGGTGCAGCAGGGTTCGGCTGTGGCGGCGCATCGAACCAGATGGGGGCACCGTAAAGGGCCATACTCCTCAGGATGCCAGAATAAAGTTTCCGCGTTGCACCCCCCGGCCCCCCCACGTTGGGAAGAAGCCTTGAGAGTGACTCTCACCAGTTTGGGAACTAACTGCTCAAAGTGCGCTTTGAACAGCCATTTCCCGTCTAAGACTAGCCCAAGATATTTCATCTTGGGCCCTACTCTAATCGCCACCCCCTGAACCGTAACGGACAGGTCCGGGGGAGGATTACGGAACTTCCTATGGAACATGACGGCCTCCGTTTTCGCGGGGGAGACCTTCAAGCCCAGCCTAGCTATTCGATCTACGACTATCGCCAACCCGTCGTTGGCGACGTCCACGGACTCCGCGAATGACGCGGCGCGTGCCGTGAGTAGGGTGTCGTCCGCAAAGCAGATCAGCCCTACCCCGGGCCGGACCGTCACCCGAAGGATCCAGTCATAGCCTACGTTCCAAAGAATCGGCCCGAGGACCGACCCCTGTGGAACGCCGTACGCGACACGTCGCCGACCTAGCTCATGATTGACAGACTCACCGCCCTCCCAAAGGATGTGTCGATCTCGCAGGTACTCGCCTAACAGCCTCGTGAGGTACGGGGGGACTCCGTGTGCACGGAGCCCCTCCCTGATCGTCTCATGAGGGAGGCTGTTGAAGGCGTTCGCTATGTCTAGTGACACTGCAAGAACGACGTCCTTCGCTTGGACGGCTTCGTCCGTCACCGTTCGCAGCGTCTCGAAGGCGTCCATCGTGGAGCGCCTCCTCCGAAACCCGAACTGCGTATCTGATAGCCCCGGCTCCACAGTGTCTAGATGCTTCACGAGCCGCTCCGCCAAGATCTTCTCGAAGACCTTGGCGACCTCGTTCAGCAGCACTATGGGCCTGTAGGCGGACGGATCGTCGGGAGGACGACGACCTCCCTTGGGAAGAAGGCACAAACGCCCCTTTTTCCATTGCGACGGGAACCTACCTGCGCGAATACAGGCTTCGAAGAGGTCCCGCAGCTGGCTGCGTAGATGTTTTGCAGCCAGGAAGAGGAGTCGACCTGGGACCCCGTCGGGTCCCGGAGCCGTCTTCCTGCCCCGGAGCCGGTCCAGGGCAACGTCAAGTTCCCCCTCGGAGATGGAGTGAGGCTCCTCGTCCGTGGGGGTGTCGGGAATGGGTGGACCCATACTGGGGGGAGTGAAGTTCCCCGGATCCGGGAAGAGCCCATCGATAACCGAACGGAGCACCTCGGGTTCGAGCGTTTCCGTGACCGTGGAAGTGCAAGGCCGCAACTTGTTGCGGGCCCCACGGTACGGACGCCCCCAAGGGTCCCGATCGAGCGTCTCGAGGAGCTCGGCCCGAGCCCGGGCTTTCGACTGCAATATCGCAATCGAAAGGGCCTTTCTGGCCTCCCTAAACTCTCCCACGAGTCCATTTTCCTCGACATAGTCCGGAGGACGGCGCGCCCTGCAGCGTTTGAGCCTACGACTGATGATGCGAACTGCCTTTCGCATCTCGCCGAGCTCCTCGGTCCACCAGTGGACCGCCTGCCTGCACGAAGGCTGCCGTTTGGAGACGCGAGGCATCGCCGCGTCGCAAACCCTCGTCAGGGTCTTGCGCATGTGCTCTGCCTGCGAGTCCAAATTCGCGAAATCGGCTGGGTAGGCCCAGCTTTCCGTACATGCCCACTCCTCGGCCTGCTCCGGATCGAGCTTGGTAAGGGCCCAACGCGGGAGGAGAGGGGGGCGACGTTGAACAGGGCTCGGACCGGAGGAGAGGGTCGTTAGCTCAAATCTGATATACCGATGATCAGAGAGCGACTCCACCTCCTCCAGCACCCTCCATCCGACCACTCTGCGGGCGGCCGCATGAGTGACGAATGACAGGTCGATGATCGATCCACCCCGTGCGCGTACGCAGGTTTGGACCGACCCCTGGTTCAATATAGTGAGGCCGGCTTGAAGAGCCCAATCCTCAACTGCCCGACCCCTAGGGTCCGTGATGACGTTTCCCCAGGAGAGGTGCTTCGCATTAAAGTCGCCCATCACGAAAATCGTTTTAGGCGACAATCTGCGAACGGCAGCCCCGACGGCGTCCAAGTGAAGCTCGAAGTCCGCCAGAGGGCGGTTACGCGAGAAGTAAACGCCGATGACGACGATACTCCCGCTTTCCGCCACCGCTACCGTGTCGTCGAGATCGCCCACCCAATTGCCGGCGGGGGGAACGTAATACGGCTCGCTAATAACGGCCAAATTCGCTCGCCACTCCGCCATCGCCTGCAGGCAGAAGTCCTGGGCGGTGGGGGAGTGGTTTACGTTGGCCTGAAAAAACGCTATAGCGGGCGTACTAGGCATTGGAGGTGTCCATTGCCTGCGCCGCCGTCGCCGCAGTTGCAGCCGTTCGTTGTCTCGTCCGCGAGTGGACGAATTTGCCCTTTACGAAGGGAGGTAGGCAGAACCTCGCCAACGTAGGATGGGCAGCGTTAAGGCCCCCCGCCGCGCACGCCGCGCAGTGGGGATTCCGTGCCTTACAGTCCGGTATCCTGTGTCCGCTTTTACCGCAGCGGAGACACAGTTTGGAACGGTCCGGGCACGTATCCGGACATTGTTGGGCGCTATGACCGACGTTGAAGCAACGATAGCAACGTATCGGCCTAGCCTCCATTGCCTCCACCCTCGCCGAAGTGAAGCCCACCACGAGGTAGCCCAGTTCGGCGATGGTTTTGGCGGCAGCGACTGGGCACAACACGTATGTTGAGCCCAAGCCGCCCGGTCCTGCACCGATGTGCTTCGCGAGCACGTCGTCGCGCCTGCATCTGCTGGCGCACACGACCGCGTCGCGCAACCCATCGACCGTGACCGAGTCATCCAGCCCAGAGATGTAAAGCTCCCCACGCTTTACTGGGCGGATGACCTCGGCCAACCCTGCGAGGGCCCCGCGAAGAGCCTCGGCGACGCGGTCCGCCTTGGCGGCGCCCTCCGGTCCCAGTTGGAACTGGAGGAGGCGCCCATCCTTGGCGGTCCGCACCACCCTCAGCCCCTCGCGGAGGCCCATGGCGGTGATGTCAACCACTCCCGAAGCCTTCGCCTTCGCAAAGACCTCGCGGTAGTTGACGCCCTTCGCGACCGCTTCCGGCAGCAGTTTTATGACGACTGCTGCCGCCTTTGGTTCGCGGTAGACGGCGGCAGGCTTCGGAGCCTGCCTACGCGGTTGCTGCCTCCTTCCCGTCGAAGGGGCAGCAGCTTGTGCCTGGGGTGCCACGGCCCGAACCCGCCCCGTCGGCGGGCGCCGCAGCCGATCCCGTCCCGTTGACGGAAGTCGGTTTTGGCCCCGCCAACGCGGCGGGGGCCGGACGCGATTTTTTTGTCGCAGCGGGCGCGGCGGGCGATTCCGGAATCGCCGCCGCCTCCGCCGCGACCGCCCGCGCCTTCCGCTTGACAGGCACGGGGGGTGGCGCCGCCACGACGACGGGCGCCGGCTCCACGACTGGAGCAGAGGCCTTAAGTGTCCGGAAGATGGGACTCCGCCAAAGTATCAACACAGGCAAATCCACTCACAAACAAACGAAAACCGCCATCTTGTTTGTCAAAATTGACGTTGACATTCGTATTAGAGTTGCCATGTAAAAAGTTTGCAAATAATTCCAGGTTCAACTTTCGATAGCCAGACTATAGTTCAGTCGATCGTGGCAAAATGTGTAAATGTATACATAGAACAGACTGCGCAACGTAATCACCAACTGCTGCGCTCATCATCTTCATCTTGTATCATCATAAAATATACTACTTATTTGTCTACGGAACTATATTGTTTCATTAAATTTAAAGAAATGGCATTGGTAAATCGCTGAGAGTTTCGTCAGTAAACAGTAGATCTTGGTTCTAATGAAGTTGGCTACACCTGCCTTAGGCGAAGCCAACAAGTCGGAAGCCTTTAGGATGAGATGAAGAAAATGGGATAGGTTTATGAGACAACGATCAGGCAGGAGAAATAGGATATGGAAGTTGGACTAAAGAGACGGAGAAGTGTGCGATTGGAACTTTTTAAAATAATTTCCAGGTGGTGTATACAGACATTTGAAATCAAAAATTTGATGTAATTTACTATAAATGTGTATTATTCAGACTTAAAAATATAATTTTTATTGGAATAGTATTTGCTACCATTGAGATAACAGATCAAAATCAGTGTGTCGACTGAGGAGCCAAGGCTTGGGCTTGTTCAGTGGTCCACCACCACGTTTTGGTTCACCGCTTTTGCCTGTTTTCGTCTTCTTACATGAATGCCATATAAATCTGAAAAATATAATTGATTATTAACTATAGAAACGAATTTTATAGTTTAGAAAATCTTTTGATATACAATATTATTCAATGTTCTAGCATCAGGAGAGCTCTAATTGCAGTGGTAGCCTTTTATATCCTAACAATGATAACTTTTTAAAATATTCTCTATGCTTATCAGTTATATATTTCAGCCAATGCCAGGGTCTTCTGGCCTACTGAAACAAATCGACATTGGACAAATTTTTATATTCTATATTAACAATTCATGGGAATTCTGTTTCATAACATCAAACCACAGCTTTTATGAATATTGACCAGCGATTGAATTATTACCGAAAACCAAAACATTTACGTAAGTGTTGGATTGGTTTATATGCAATAAACATTGAAAATTAAGTGTAATATACTAATATACAGTACTGATTAAAATAAAACCGTTATTAATGGCTGTAGATGAGTTAGATGGACATCGAGAGTGCCTAAATAAAAAACAATATGGAAGCCCTGTCAATATCAAAAGTTCAAAGAAAATTTAATTTAATTTTTATATGAATTACGAAGGTTCACTCAGTAGAAAAACCATGGACTATCAGAAATTAATAACTGGAGGTTCGGGATTCTTACATTCGTAGATGCCTGAATTATAGATGCTCACGGTTCGAGTGACTTCAGCTGCTTTGTTGGGAATGTTAATACTTTTTTAACATGGGATTTTTTAACATTGCTGCACCATCAGCCGCGCGGGAAATTACCTCGCAGCTGTGGAGGTGTGTGGAATTCCCCCGCTACCGATGTGCGTTGGCACGATCGGCGTGGGTATACCCTCTAAAACCCATGGGTGCCTTCTCCTCGCCTATGTGCCGAGGTCACAGAATGTAGCGCGAGCCTTTATCCAAAATTCCGGCGGGCGGTAGGCCCCCACCCCTACTACAGGGGCAGACCTCTTCTGTATGAGCCGGGTAGGCGAAACTTCGCCGGCTCTGAGAGGGTTTTGTGGCGATCACTCACACCCTCTCGCGGCTCTGTGGCGGGCAGAGGCTTGTCTAGTCCCTGAGGCCGCAACGCCCGCTGGCGCGGCAACTAGTAATGACTAGTTGCCGCTGGGCGCGGTGGCTGGTGCCGCCAACGCGACCGAGCGCGGGAAAGTTTACACTGTTTTTACCTACCTAATTTGTGACACTTGTACAGGAAAAAGTTTTAGTTAAACAATAACTGATATCTCCTCGGATAGCTTAGAATCTTCGTATGATAAATTGGTTGACGTTTTCGGGTTTCATTAAAAAAAACAAGTTATGTAGATTGAAAGCAGCTCTGAGAATCGCGGATCGCTGTTACTACATTAGAGTGAGGAATATATCCAAACAGTTAAGGGTATAGAAATAGACATGATAAGCGTCCATTGTTTTAGCCATTTCTCAACGAGAACCGTCATATATATAGCCCATCGTTTCCTTTCAATTAATGCAAAAGTGAAACATACCTAGGAGTTCTGATAGTCTGGTTGTGTTCCGGACATTTAAATTCCCAGTCTGGTAATTGGAGAATGTAAATAAGTTCTTCGTCATCATCTGTTTCCTTCTTTTTCTCTTTTTCACTCTTCGCATAGGGCTAAAATAACATTTTTATTTTATTTTTCAAGGCATAAAATACCTCAGTAGATAGCGTCGCGCTAGGTAGAACCTACCGCGCTGTATGAAGAAGTTGGTGATCACACACAGTGCAAAGACAGCGTAAAGGAAGTACAAATTTTATGACATAATAATATTATACCTAATGTATTAGGTACAGTCTGTCTATTAAATCGTGAAAATAAATGATGGCGCTGCTGTCGTGCATGTAGCAACTCTTTATAGTATGACAAAACGATTTTGATACTAATAGTTCATTTAAGTATATAATATGTATGAGTTAATAATAATATTAATTAATTACGGCCAGAAAGATCCGTCGTTATCAAGGTTAAGCAACGCTTGCCGTGGTTGGTCTGGGATGGGTGACCTTAACCTCTTGAGTTTCCTCCGTGCTTCGGAGAGCACGTTAAGCCATCGGTCCCGGTTGTCATTTGGAACATCTTTGACAATCGTTACGACCCGTAACGATTGTCAAGGTAACCTACCCGTAACTTACGGGTAGTCAGAGTCCTAGTAGCCAAAAATCTCTGACGTCTGGTCTAACCATTGAACATCGTATAGTCTCGTTCTGGATTGTGGAGGTCAGAAGGCAGTCGCTTCGTGTAAATTACTAACGTTTGGCCGAATCTGGTTAGATTGAATGCCGACCCCAACGTAGTTGGGACAAAGGCTAGGACTGCCTAGCCTTTGTCCCGTTTAAGTTTAAGTAAAATGAGTAAATAAATAAAACACATTATTTATACATAAACATATTTTTTACAGAACCAAAATAAAATAATTACAATTAAAAAAATAATTAAACACTCTATCTCATCTGACTCATCATCAGATTGCAAATATTCAATATCAAGGAATATTTTATTGCCACTTTCATCAGCAGCGCTGTCATCACTACATCAGCTGCTGTCATCACTGCTGCTATCATCGCCCAAGGGAATAATCAATTCATCTATGTCTTGATACAGGCGATGTCCTCGCTCGTAGTACTCTTTTTCCAGCGTCTCGACATGATGATAGCAGTTTTTCCATATCTCAGGTGTGATGCTGTTGAAGGCCTCTTCAGTAAGCTGCTTCACGTCACATGACCCAAAATTTCGTGCTGCTACTTTTTGTTTCAGGTTAGCCCAAATAAGCTCAATAGGGTTTAAATCACAGTAATACGGGGGAAGCCGTACCATTGTGTGATCATATTCTCCTAAAAGTTCATCAATGGCATAGATGGGGCTTGGTTCTATTATTATAACTTCAAGACTAGAGTCCAGGTCAGTTCTGGCGATCACCTGCAATTTTCTGAGCACCTGAAATATCAAAAGGTTCCATTGATTGTGCATCTCACGGTACCATATAATTAATAAATACAAATATTCAATAAATTTGGTATGCTAAATGTAGCCTTTTTAGACGTACACACAAAAACATGCAACTAAAAACAAAAAATATTATCTCTTTTTGCACTGTATAAAAGAACTGGATTTTTTGCCGCAGTGCACAAATATTAAAATCATCAATTTCTTTCTTTGGCCGGCCTTTCCTGTGTCTCCCGGGAGTTTCAAACTTTCCATCATTTCTAAGACCTTTGTTGACTATCCGCTTAACGGTACTCACCGATTTTCTTGAAAAAAGAAGTAAAAATAGAATAAACAACATAAGTAGTAAAAAGGAATGTACATAAACGAATGGAATAACAACTTATTGACATGAATCAATTAATTCAAATTCAGATTTGGTAGAAAAACTGAATGGACTGAGTTGTATCATCCCAATGTATCAAAAATTATGGTCGTACTTTAATTATCACCTACTTACAATGTCAATCTAACCTAAAAATCTGCAATGTAAACAATGCCTTTTTTCGCTTTCCAAACCGTAAATTCAGTAAATTTTAACTTCAGGCAAATTAAAAACAAACAATAACACGATTACATACCAGTTATAAATGCTGTTCACCCATAAATATTGTCCAAATCACACAAAATTCGTCCAGTTTCGTACTCCGCTAAGTATCGTTGGAAAACTTTGAAAATCACTTCCCGCGTCTCACTCCTATTTACTATACTCATTTTTTCAACCTTTCTGCATAGTTTTGTCTTAATTTATTGTAGTTTAATAATAACAATAAATAATATAAAAGGAAAACTTTTCTGCAACTCAAACTCGATGACAACAGATGTACTGATGTTTGGTGTTGCCAGACACATGATTATTTTTAGTTCCTCAAACATTAACGTCACGACTTAATAGACACACTGTATAATATATTATGTCATAAAATTTGTACAGCTGTATTCAGATCCTTTTCTTTGAACCGTTATAACCATCCCTGGAATTGTCACGGTTATATTTTATCAAAGAAAATTAAAATTTCAAATAATTTGTACTCACAAAGACACTAGGTGCTGAAATAGCTTCACTAGGATCCAGGGAACCATCCAAGATTTGCTGATTGATTTTGTATTTACGAGCAAGATTAAAGTTCTTGGCATCCTCTTGGGTCATTGGAAATGTGATCAAGGGCCGCCTATTATAAATTTTAACAATCATTGTGAAATTAGATATTTGCTACAAAAAAATACACTACACAATTTAAAAAAAAAACAGGTTCTTATAGAAATTAATTATGTTATCATTAAAAGTTAATCTATTCTAATTCTACCCTTTTAATGAAACAGCTTTACTAGTATTAATGTAAATTTTGTCAGTCTACTCATGTCTTTTCCTATCTTTTGGGAACAGTATATTTTTTCTGGAGGAACTATAACCATCTTAAACAAAACGTCTTTATGGCAAGCTTGTCTAAACCCCACTCAAACTCGCATACAAAATTTTCACCAAAATCGTAGTACCTATCTAATTTCAAGATAATTATAATTTCAAGATCACTACTTGGTACAATTGTGAATGTAAAGTTCTAAACCATTCATTGTCCCATTCAATAACACACAAAATTGTTGAGCTCACGTTTTTGCGTTCGCAAGTGTTGTACTGAATGAAACACCCTTTAGCTGTGGACTGTATTTCTGTGTAGGTGCTACAACAGCAACAGGTATGATCAGCACTACTGTAATAAATGGCACTTTGAAGGTCACTCATAACAACTCAGCACTAGAACCCGGATGTTCCAATGAACACAGATACCACTAATTGCATCTATTTCACCGACGAATACGAGTGGCACTAAATACAATACACAAGAGATATTCAACTGTCAAAGTTACGAAAACTGTTTGAAAATTACTGTAAGTATCCATTTTAATTCTTAATAATATTTCAAAGAACAAGTGAGGTGTGTAAGAATAATCCTGAATGGCGCTCTGTTGTTTGTGCCTACCCCGCAAGTCACCTGGCGTGAAGTTATGTATGTAATAATATTTCTCTTATTACCTAAAAGGATCTAAATATAAAGCTCTCTTTGGAAGTTTGAAATGTTTTTTAATGTAATCCTCATCAAGGAGTTGAAAATCGCTGTGAGCTGGTGAGCTGGCAGACTGAGGCCTTGGATTTTGACCTGAGCCACCATCGTTCGACTGCTTAGCATGACCACGTGGCACTAAGCAAATTAAAGGCAAGCTTGAGTTTGCACTACTCTTGGCGGCACCGGAACATGTGCAACAGCTGAAACATATAATACATCTACATAATACACATCATATATACATCTATAATATTATAAAGTTCTAAACATACCATGTCTGTACATTGAAGCTAATAAAAAAGAACAGTTGGAATAGACTATATAAACGGCAGAGAACACGATGTAATTTGTTATAAAATCCTTGTCTGTTTGTCGTTTTGTCTGTTTGTTCGGGATTCACGTAAAAACTACTGCAGATTTATTTCCATGCGGTTTTCGCTGATCGACAGCTAACTCGTAGACTTAAACTCTGCGCTACTTTTTATTCTGGGAATCCAGAGGGAACTTCTCTGGGAATTATTTAAAATGGCCAAATTAAAAAAAAACAAATTCCAATGTTATTTTTTTACTGATCTATAGCAAATCGAAGTGTCTAGTCGTCCGCTAAACGGATGAATAAAATAATTTAATCGTCCGATTATTCGGATTACCAGATAACCTTTTAACTTTTTATGAGTACTGGACCTATTACAGAAGGGTCACGTTAAAAAAGAAATTATTAAACAGATTTTTTAATTATTTAGTATAACACTAAATAGATGTTATCGGACGATTAAATTATTTTATTCATCCGATAATCGGACGATTAAATTACTTTATTCATCCGTTAATCGGACGTATAAGTTATTTTAATTATCCGTTTAGCGGACAAATAGCAATGGTTAGGTTAGGTTAGGGTTATTTTTTTTAGCAACACGAATGATTAGCGTATCTTCTCTGGGAGAACTTTTTCTTGGCCGAGCCTTTTTAAGAACATTTTCAACAGTTCCATGTGTAAAAATAAAAAGGTTAGGTTAGGTGATTAAATTATTTTATTCATCCGATAATCGGACGATTAAATTACTTTATTCATCCGATAATCGGACGATTAAATTATTTTATTCATCCGTTTATCGGACGACTAGCAATAGCCATAGCAAATTACACAAAATAAAATGACATTTTTATCCCGGGAATTTTCCCAGGAGCGGTTTGAAGTTGTTCGGGTGCATAAAAATTAGCATATAGTGTTACCTAGTCAGCTATAAAATATTGAGTTGTTATTTTCAATTACCTTGCCATTTTGTATATGAGGATATTACACTAAATAAAGCGAAGTTTTTTTACGAAATTATCATTTTTTTGTTATTTTTAGAATAGCTTTATATTTTCAGCATTTTACGGAACTGTGTATTATTAAGACATGTATTATAAAAAGTAGACATTGAAATGACTTTATTTGCTCTAACTGGCTATGACTTGTGAAAAAAGTCTAGTATAAAAAAAGGATGGGTATGAAAGGCTACATTAACAGAAAATTGACAGTATTTTGCAAAATAACTAGTTTTGCTCGCGTCTGTCTCTATATTGTACGGATAACAAAATATCAAAATTGTCCTACCAATATTTAAAATCAAATGGTGTTCCCAGAAAGCTAATGGGTTGTTTAGTATGAAAATATTTATTAATCCAGGAAATTTCAGGAGAATATTCGGGATTCCCAGGATATAATGTACTACAGCAATTAAAAAATGACCCAAGTTATCGTCCTGTTAAAGATCACATCAGAATCAGTCAATTCACATAAATATAATAAATATTTATTTATTTCGTTAAGTCTATGATAGTTAACCTACGTCACAGAACACAAGTACTCTCTAACGAGAGATCTACGTCCCGTACTGATTAGATTTTAGAGTCACATGCACGTGACTGACTTACAAAAAACTAAAATAAAAATTATTAATTTGCATTCGTCTGGTTTAAACGCCTAGATGCCAAGCTATTGAACCAAAAAAGTAGCTACTCTGACAACCTTTCATGAAATGTCTAGAGTGACAATTGACAATCATGTTAAGAATAACCATAAACATTTCAATATATTTATTTAATTATTGCGTAGAAAAATGAAAACATTAATTGTTTTATGTAATTATGCTTTTTCGAGCTACCACAAGAACTTTCATGTTTGCCTTCAGTCTACAGATGTGTAACTCAGGAGTGATTGATTTAAAAGATGTATAATCTTTCAAAATTCGAAATCACTCTTTAAATCTTTGATTTTAAAAATACATCTATAACTCACTACGTTAAGATTGATTTTAGTCACATGGAATGATGAAAACTAACAAATCAGATACTTGGATGTAGTTTGAGACTGTAGATACAGGATATTGTGAATTGAAATGAGACAACATGCGCACTCCAAGAAATACAATGATGATACAGAGTAAATTAGACTCTTTATCGTTAATTTAAAGCTTAAAACCGGTCAACTGAATGAATTATCTCATACGAAACCAAAGATTTAAAAGAGTTAAAGATTTAAAAGAGTAATTTAATTCTTTCAAGGAAAAAGATTTATAAATCACTAATCTCATTGGTGATTTAGTTTGCGCATCGCTACTTCAGTCAAATACCTAAACTTGAAGATTATTACATAAAATAAAAAGCATTGCTACGGCTTTATACTGGCTAAATACGAACATTGTGCACAGCCATGTTTAGAAATAAGAAAACTTTGACCATAGACTATCATATATTGACTTTGACAGATAGTATACTGGTATACGAACTATGGCCGATGGCCGAACACGGTGTAATTTTAAAATCGTAAATTGATGCACAATGCGTATGAACTTTTTATAATAAAATATAATATTTATTATGTATCAATAACAAACAAAAAGTGACACCAATGTTCTTAAAAATTGAATGACATAACTCAGGTAAGAGTTCAATTAAGTTTACTTTAACGTACGTGGGGCACGTAATTACTGAAACCATTTAATTTTTTTGTTTTCCAATTTCAAAATCCCGGACGGAGGTGTTTTGGTTGCGTTTCTGCGCATCCATCTAGGGCTCCTATAAGGCTTTTATGTACATATAGGTCATCTTCCGCGGGCACAATCGAGCGAACGTAGCTCGGGTGCAGCAAATATGCAGAGGTCAGTGAATTTCGCCATAAATTTTGTGAAATTTGCCCGTGATTTTCTTTTTCATCGACACTATTGTGAGTCCCGTGCATCTGAGCCGTGAAAAAAATGTTCTCACGGTCGGTGTCCCAGGCTGTGGCGTTTTTTGTATCGATTTGAGCACATGTGATTTAACTTCCTGCATTATATGCAACTGTCTATTGGGGCATCACGTATACGCGCAGCGGGTCGGAATGTTGAATGTATCGAGCTTTATGGATTTATATTCATTGAATTTTATCATCAAGTTTTGAATGAATTCAAAGAATTATCCTTAATTCTTGTGTTATGATCATCCAGCTTTTGATTGCTATGGCCTTGGTTCTGACATTGGAGCTATGTGTTGTAGTCTGTAAGACAATTTGAATACAATGGCCTTGTTTTACTATTCCTTATCAACCTGTCTCACCTAACATGAGGCTATCAATCAATGAAAATTGTTGTAAGTCTGTGACATAACAACTTTTGTTATGATAGTATTTCTTTTGGTCTGTTTGTTTGACAATGACAATCTATGAAGGACATAAATTCAAAAACACTTCCTTGCATTGTTTTGCATGTACTATTGTTGTTCTTAAGGAACATTTATCTGTAAATAATTATTATCATTAAGTAATTATCTCTTTGTAAAAACAATTTTAAGGTTATGTTTAGATAATTGTGAGATTTGTTATCTAGTATCAAGCTTCCAGCTTTTTTTAACTCCTTAATTTTTAATCTATAAAGATATTTCATCCCCATGGACTATATTCTAAAGAAAGGATATAAAAATAACATGACATTAATTGAGATAATTTCTATTAATAATTAATCAAGTAATTTACTGTTAACCATGGCATTCCTACCTCATATGGGTTGTTATCTGCTCTTCGAATACTAGGTAGTAATTTTTTTTTATATGTGAGTGTGGAAGATTTTTTACCCCAGTGAGTCCAGCGGCTGCTACTCAGATATCCGGTACATGAATTTTAAATAGTGCTTGGAAAGCAAGGTATACTTACTCTTTCTGCAACCCCTATGGTCTGGAGTTCTTGAAATTTTAATTTTTGCTAAATATAACCTTAGCTATTTTTTCACATATTACTGTGATGGGTGGTGAAAAGTCGCGACTAGTGATTGGAACAGTAATTTAGGTTAGGTTAGCTTCAGACCAAACCGCACAAGCTGAGCAAGCTGTGTGTTGCAGCAGCGGCTGCCGAGAAAGCCAGAACTGACTGGTAAATATTTACTATTTATTTTATATACAGTGTTTATAGTTTCGTTTTTATTGGCCGGTATTTTGAATATTTTCATGGTTACTCTTGTAGAGTATATGCTCAGTTGATTTATCTTCATGTTTTGATGACTTGTGATGGTTGTTTTTCTGTTGATTACTGACTTTCTTTTGACCTTTGAATGGATTGTTCAACTTAAGACCTACAATATAAGTACAATATTCGTGAAAAATTAGTAAGGTTATGTTTATTATAAAAATGTGATATTTCTAGACCTCATAATCATAAGGGTTGTCACCCTGCCCACTCCACCACCATGCTACTTAAAATTTGTGTATCAAACATCTATAGAATTACCAGTACACCTCCTCCAGAATGTCTCCCAGCTTCTTAATCTAATTGTGAAGTCATGTCAAAGGTTACCTGGTGTATGCCAGTATGTTAATTGGGATTGTGCCACTTTGCTCCTAATTAATTTTTAATTTTTTCTCCAGTTAAAGTGACAATGGTAAAAAATTCTGTAATTGGTGCAATGATCAAGGTCATCTTTACTATATTAGATGCTAGGTGTACCAATCCAACTACTATTTCCCTTGGCAATGATGAGTGTAAAATTGTATTTTTATATTTATTTCATTTTAGATCTACAATTTTATCTAGACTGTCTGTCAGTGTTTGTAAACTTGGGGACATCTATAAATTATGTCCATATTGAGGTAGGCGGGGGGCCCACATATTGTGATGTCATTTTTCAAAATGTAACCCTGAAACGGGGACCAAAAGAATTATTTTTTTCCAAAAGCTGGAATCAAAATTTCCCCACCAAAACCAAGAGAATTATATAAACTCTTTTATATTAATACAAATTCTATATAGTTAGAGGGAGAAAGCATCAGTTCAAAGTTTGTTTGAATTATCTGTATTTGACTACAATTTAGTGGTGATATCCAATTAACCGTGTGTGACAGTTCAGCAACAGATTTGTGGTGGTTCCAGCGTAGAGGGTTAAAACATTGAATTTGAACTACTAATGAAAAACTTTAAATATTTCCAAAATTGTATCTGTATGAGCACAGTGTTTACATTATTCAAAAATAATTTAAATGGAAATAAGACAAATTACGAAACTGCTGTTTTATTCTAATAATTTCTCGAAGAAAAGTTGCAAAATATGTCATTTTACACTAGGGAGAAAGGTGTCTCACGATCATGACCAGCTGTCAAGGAGAGAAGGAGAAATCACGAAAATCTTGTGATGTGATTTGTGGATAGCCCCTTATAAAGACAGACCAACAGACACACTACATTTTTTAGAGTAAATTTTTCCTTATGTAATATAAAACATCCATCAATGTGAATCTATTTAAGGGATCACTTAATGGTCATTAGTTAAGTAATTTGCAAAACTGGCAGATTATGAGCGCTATGGGTTTGCCCCACTAACTTCATGTATGTATACCATGCACCTGTTGCCAACTATTGTCGACAAACCACTACCTGTATCTTAGCAAATAAAGATTCCTTCATTGCATCCCTGGGTAAATACAATCCTGGTAATGATAGCTTATTGGCTGATGTTCTTGTCTCTCAAACTCATTTTTCGAATTATGTGGGTTTGAAGTAGGTACCATTTTGACAGTTGCAGTGTGCATATTTTTACAACTCCATGTTTAACAGTAAAAGTAAAAGATTACTATTATACTACGAAGTAGTTATTATTATTTATTAATTGCTTGTTTAACTGTATATGCACGAAACATCTTAGGAGAATGTCAATTTCACTTTAACAATGTGCCCACAGGTTATCCTAACTTTCTTCAGGTCAAAAATGGTTACAATGTCAAATGAGAATAGACTATTTCCTACTATAGTTCATTATTCTGTAGCACATGTTTCACAAACTTTTCTAATCAATCCTAAAGTTGGAAGAAATTGCTTTCAGTGATAAGACCGCCTATTGTTTTCTGTACTTATATTTCTTGAAATGTATCTTAATTTTATGCAATAAAGTATATTCTATTATGATGCACATGTAAGTACAAATTTCTTTAAAATCATAACTTTCACATTATGACTTGAGTTACATCGGCTGTATTGTTTGTGGTGTTCAGTTCAATGAATCCCTATTGTCTTTCTTGAGTATCACGTTTCAAAAGCAATAAATTGCTTATAATCTGCCTATGTAACTACCTTACAGGAATATAAAATGTATTCACAGTTTCAATTATTTTTCTGTTGTATTAGGTTTGAATTATCATTTACAAAATAACTTCTCTTTAAAAGTATATAATAAATTTAGCCCATATATTCATTATAATCCTAGTATTAAAATTCAGTTACAGAATCATTTTAGTGTATTGGAATAATAATGATTTTTCAAATAAACATAACCCAGTGATACAATTATTATATAAAAATTATCTAATAAATTTACATACTATAAACTGAACTAAAATTGGTCCATACTAGGCCAATCACTGTCACAGGCTAATATGTCTAGAATGCTGACCAACCTCGCTATATACAAACATTCATTTTTTGAGCCAAAGTAAGTTCTAACCTTCCAGTCTGTGTTATAATTACATTGGTATAATATAAACTACTTTGGCTCCATCATGTATGTATGAACATATATTAAATATGTTAGACACATGTGCTTTATATCCTTACGTTTGCCGTTACTATTAAGTAGGTGTATTTACAACACTGAGCATATGTGTATTTTTGAAATGAGTATGAATCATATCAACGCAGTTTAACTAATTTTTAAATCCGATACATTGTAGTAGTTTCTTGTAGTGATGCCACGAATAGTAGTTGGTCCAAATACCGAATATTCGGCCATGCTCTTGGCCGAAGCGCCTAATATTCGACTAGCGAATGTTCGTCGTAAGATACGTGCAAATCGCGTGTAGCAGGTTAGTAATGAATAAATAAATTATGAAGAATTTTCTTACGTTCTCGCGAATCATAAGTATCATTAATTAAAACTATGTTAACGGGTTTAAGCGCGATTTAAAATACTCTTTATTTGGTTCAGACATTTTAAAAACTGACCGAAAGGTACTGTTAAAATAAAAAATAATTAAAATCGCATTTAACACTGTTCAGCTTGTGTTCACCCCAGGTGGTACGGCATTAGGCCGACTCATGGTCTAGTTCAGTGTTTTTCAACGTGTGGGTCGCGACCCCCTTGGGGGTCGTGAAACCTCTCTAAAGGGGTCGCGAAACTTCTACAACGGAGTTGCAAAAGGTTGGGCAAGCTTACGCAGTAACATCTGCAATATCTGTGGATTCATCAATTGAAAGGACACAAAAGTACTTTTATTTATTCCTTGACTTGATCACGAACATCAGCCGCCATATCGCTTATCCTGTGTTGAATGGTGTTGTCAGACAGAGGTATACTTTTGGGTTTTCCAACCTCTTGTTTGCCAAACATAATCTCCGTCATATCTTAAGCCGCTGGTAAAGTAAAATTTTCGGCAATAATTTGAGATTTTCCTGCTTTAGCCATGGGATGAGCTACTCGATAACTAGCCAGCAACGCTTTCTCATTTACGAGGGGCGGAGGTGGGGCGGCCAGCATCGGTCGTGGTCGTACGTATGCGCGTAAATTGCGTCACGATGGAAAAAAATGTTTTTTTACGTATTTAATTATGTATTTATCAGAACCGTAATTATGAAAATTATTAAACATGTTGGATTGAATATTTGACACAAAATAAAATACATGAAAAAAAGTTACCCGTTACTTTTTTTTCTACTAGGGGGGTCGCGAAATATTTCTTTATACTAAAGGGGCCGTGTCATGAAAAAGGTTGAAAAACACTGGTCTAGTTTATGCTGCCATAACAACTTTGAGTTATGTTCCGGTATCAGTGGCCAGGTTTCAGTTTCTCTCTTGTATTGCTAATGTCCATAGGCAATAGCAACCACTTGCCATCACAGTTAGGCCGTCAGCTTGTCTGCTATGCTGCAATAATAAAAAAACGTGATTATAATTTTTTGATGCAAATATAAAATATTATTATACACTTTTTTTTTTAAATTGATCATGTATTAGCAGAAGGTCATGTCAGGAGCTTTAAGAACAGACGAGCGTGCATGACAAGAGCTATGAATGTCAAAGTAGCAAGTGAGGTGTGTAAGAATAAGCCTGTATGGCGCTCTGTTGTTCTTGCCTAACCCGCAAGGGACCTGGGATGAAGTTATGTATATGTGTATGTATGTATGTGTACTATTTTTTTTCACTATAGTATTCGGTTTCCAGCCGAATACCGAATAGTTAAAGTAGTCTAATGGGCTGAATGCCGAATAGCAGCCGAATATTCGTGACGTATCTAGTTTCTCGACTCCCACCTCTTCAGTTAAAGATGTTTAACGCAAGCATAACAGGAAGATTTAAAAAAAAATTGTACTTAAATCTCAAAAATTTTCCCGAGTATTTGAAGTAAACATAATATAACTAGGTGGTAAGCTACCACCCCTGGTCAAGAGTATGCTGCCATAACAACCTTGAGTTATGTTCGCGCATTAGTGATCAGGTTCTAGTCTCTCTTAAGAGAGCAGCAGAGCTTTTGCTGTTGTAAATGTTCATCGGCGATGGTAACCGCTTTCCATCAAGCGTGTCAAGTTTTTGGTTTTTTTTTTTTTTTTTTTTTATTGCAGGAGATCAGCAGACAGGCAGACGGCCCACTTGATGGACAGCGGTTACCATCGCCTATGGACATTTGCAACACCAAAGGTGCTACAAATGCGCTGCTGCTCTCTTTAGGGAGCCTGGAACCTGGTCACTAATGCCGGAACACAACAAAAGGTTGTTATGGCGACATACTCTAGACCAGGGGTGGTAGCCATCCAGTCGGGCAAATGCCCTACCACCTGGCTGTGGGTTGTTTTGTCGCCTCTTACGACAGGCCGCCGGGCCGCAGGAAATTGTATTCTTTCTCCGTTCCCGCACGGATGAATGATGGTGGTATAGATGTTCGATGGAATAAATACGATTTGTTTGTACAGAGAGATTTTTTAGTTAGAATTTTAGTTATTTTCAATACAGTTTCACTGACACAGTCAGTTGTAAACAGACAATTCTATATTTAACAGAACCAGCCTGTTACCAACTAAAAAGTTCTCAACACAAGTCAACTCATGCAATAAAAAACCATGTTTTTCCACATCACCTAACCTGTAAAACTTGTGCCTATTGCTTTTACAGCTGGCATTGTTTAGGTATGTTTATTAATAAAATTAGGGTCCTTGTGGTAACAGTTGGATCAAGTGTACACAGAGAATCAGTACTTTAAAGGACAGAAATAATGCCGTGACATAGCCTATCTCTTACCCTCCAGTCACTTTTAAACATACTACACTACCAATTTAGTCAGCGCATGTCTGTGCCAGCGCATACACCTGGTATACTGAATTTCGTGTCAGGTTCCATAAAAAAAAGTAAGTTATGATTATTTATCTATTAGTACCTTGTTGTTTTGTGCGTTCATTAATACTTTTTCATTGAAACTGTTTCCTAAGCTTCACTTTTACTGAAGTCAGATGCTTGTTTATGTAATTTTTTTTGGTACACAGTGGGAAATTAATAAAGGGGATAGAGTGGATAATGATTTTTGATTTAAAATATGTTTCTGTTTCGAGGGTGATGATATTACATTTAAAAAATAAAAGAAATACATGAAATATACTTGTATTATTTTAAAACCTAATTTCTTCATTGTGTATAATTCCACTGTGTACCTATATAAGTATACAGCGAATCAATTCTCATTTTTTTAAAAACCACTATATTATCAAAATAGTTACAGATAGGAGGCTGAAGTTATAACATAATAAAGCCCAGTAATGTACCTTTCTAGGTTTGTAATATTTAATGTCCAGAACTGTATAGTGATGTAACTAGGTTAATTTGAATAAATACTGTCACTTCACTGTTACCACAATGACCCTACAGCATTAATAATATCCCTATATTTAAACTTATCCTGTCCGAGAAAAGCCTCATTATGTTTAAATTGTTACATATGTGACATTGAAATTAACAAATGGAATGGCCATATAACTTGGCAGTTTCCGTAAAACAAGGGGCATCCAGCATGGGAGACTTGCTAATGGGTCTTCATAAGTTTCTTATAAAGTGACGCAGTATAGGGAATGCAGTGGAACTAATCAACAAGTTAAAGTACTTTTGTAGAATTTTCATTCGCAATATTTTTCATCCATGCCTTAATCTTGATATACAAAAATGAATGTCTGTCTGTATTTCCTTTATAGAAGGAATTTATAGAATCGTAAATATACATCCAATTTTGATGAAATTTTGTTTTTGTGTGTTTGAGTGGGACCCCGGATGCTTTAGATTCACAATTAGAACCGGTATATAAATATTCCGAATAGATTAATTATTTTCTTAGTCTTTCCTATTTTTAGTAAGTAAATATTTTAACTTAATTTTCGTCTTTAGTGTCTAAAGAACATCTATACTCATTAATATTATCAACATTTGTTTAATTTAAGTCGCGAAGAATTCAAATACCTTAACAGTTTGTTTTTAGTATATACAGATTACTAAGAATAATCGCTTTGGTACACACGGATATTCACAAATTAGAATTCCTTTCATACATATTTTGCGTAAAATTTTAATCTTAAACTGGTTTTTGTTTGCTGAAAATATGTTTATAACCCTGCTTGGGAGTCTTTACAAGTCGCCAGTCTATCGACGTCTACTTTTGACTAAGTTGCTTTCAGCTGCTTCTCGTAGGTCGTATCTCACGTTACAATGTAAAGTATGATCCTATAAATCTAGTTCCTAACACTCGATAAAAAAGTTGTCATATTAGGTTTTAGTTGGAGAATGTATTCGTAGATCAGCTGAAAGCGGGACTGCATAAAAAATGCATAAGTGTTGTTTAGGTTTGTGTTTGAACACTGTCTCTCCTTATGCTAAATATTAACGCGGTCTACGTTGGAGAACGCTTACCTATTCCCTCGTTATTTGAAGACTAAATCTTGTAGATAAAATACCTGTCCATCTAAAAACGATTTCCAGGGGACAAGGATGCTACTGGAACAGTGCTGCTTACTCTCCCGTGGCACTGAGCTATATGCTAAAATCCAGGTCTTATGTGATGCTCGATGAAAAAATAATTATTCGACTATTTGGTCCGATAATTTGTTTCGGTTTAGCCTCTTAGGTGTCGGGTGTTCCTTTCTCAAGAACTATTTCTTACAACCGTGTACGATTTCGAAATATTTCGCGGAAACAACGTGCGGTGGTTGCTTGCATTATTTTTGTTCCGTTTTATTTGACGACGTACTTTGCAACTTTGTTGAATGTAACGTTATAGTGTAAGTTACTACATTTGAATCTAAAAGCAGTTTGTTTTGTTTCAGGCTCCCGATATCATATATTTTAATAATACAGGATACAGTGAGTATTATAACTGTTGCATGTAATGAAATTACTATAGTTAATTGTAAGCGTGTGGTTTCTGCCAAGCTAGCTGGTTTCTGATTTTCTACTTACAATCATCCTTAAACATCATAAATACACGTCTTTTTTGTGAAGTGGAAATGTTTAATATACATCTCAATAATCAGGGACAAACTGTAGTGTGGGACTTACGGCGTCTGCCGTATCTACTACTAATACAGCCCCGTGTTACTGCTGTCGTCCTAAACCAGGGCTATGGGACAATAGTTTATTCAGGTTGCGTTGCGAAGTGAAAAAAGCTTGTGCGAATCCGCTATGCGCTTTCTTCTCTGCCAGTTTTTTGGTTAGTCGTTAATGGCGTGATTCTGAACTACTATGTTTTCTAACGGAAATTAGCCTGAAAATATTGTGCGGTGTAACACGCGCCACATCTGTACTGACCCAAGAAAACAAAGTACAAAAAAGCTTTTAGTCTGTAAGTATATTTGTTATACGATAGCTGATACACACTAAGTAAACTCGTATACTAACTACTGCATCTTCTAATTCATGCAAGACATGAAAATTTTTGCGAAAACCAAGATATGAATTGTTAGAGTTCTGGATTTTTTTCCAATAGTATAAAGTATAACAGGGTTTCTAAACAAAAACTATCCCCAGGCCGATTTGTACTTTAGCTACAGGGATCGTTTTGTTATCAATTGAAAATATTTCACCCAAATTTTCAGCTTTTTAAGTATTTTTGAAAAAACTTTCCGTATTTAATTTGTTTTCAATAGTAACATTAAAAATTGACCCATGGCAATTTCTTTACCAATGCTTGGGAGCAAAATGCATGAAACAATTTTTTTTGTAATTCCCGGATGAAAAGACGACATTTCAAAAATAAATTATTTTTTATCTCGAGTTTTTGAAATTAATCTATCACCATTTTCTTTCAGAATACTTGCTTTACAATACTTTCTACTCATATTTTTTTTATTTGTGGAACAGAGTCAAAAAAATAAAATCTGTTTTTTTATAACCTTGTATTCTATCAAACTGACGAACTGATATTCTTTTGATTTTTCAACTCAAAACACATACCTTTATGAAACGACTTTAAAATAATTACTTTCTGTACTTTTGTTAAAAAAATAACACATTATAAATTACGAAAAAAAACTATGGTTAATAATATTTTCTGGTTTCAATATTTTCGATAGAAATAACTGATTTTAAAATCAATTCCGAATTCTGTAAACACTTATTAGTGCTCAATATGAATTTACTACCATTAAAACTTCTAACTATAACTAATTGTTGCGGCTCAGCGACTCAAAAAGAGTCGTGGCCTTCGAAACGAGAATAGTCCACTACTTTCTGTTCAGCTGTCTCTTGCCAGTCATAGGTTTGAAACTCGCCCAGATCAGCCTCCACTACGTCACTCCAGCGATATCTGGGCTGACCAACTGGTCGCCGTCCCACTGGTCTGCCTTTTTCACTCTTTTCACCGCGTGCTCTTCCACCATTCTATGTAAGTTGCCAAGCCAGCGCAAGCAATGTCTTGGTCTTGCCTATGTTATATTGGGCTCGTCCACCAGCTCTTTGATTTCAGAATGTTTTCGGATGCGCCAGTTGCCATCCCTTCTCCGTGTCGGACACAGGATCTTTCTTAGGACTTTACTTTCAGCCAACAACAGCTTGTATTCCTCCTTAAGTGTAATTGCCCAAGCCTCACATCCGTACAAACTTCAAACAAGTTTGTTTCGTTACCTATTGTACTGTTTTCTCGCAAATATGTTGAAAAACGTATGACGCTCGTGCGGTTTTACGAACTATAAATAATTAATAACAATTGTTTTTCCTTGAACTCTCTCGTACTTTATAAGTAACAAACAAGCACTTTCAACATTACTTTTCCACGAACCAAACTATAGATAATACACACCTTCGAAATAATAATTCTTAATTTTATGAATACGCCAAGATATAATAAAACTATTCTAGAAAATAAAGAAACCGACTTCAAAAGTAATTAAAGAGCAAAAAATAACTATTTTCTTCTACCTCTTGAAGACAGTGCCAATTAAAACATTAAAGTTAGTATATTTTGCAAATTTTTGTTGGTATTTATGTTTTACTAGGCACTTCAACGATTGTATATAATACTTATTTTTTTTAGCTACTCTTGAAGTCGGTTTATTTCTTGCTAGAAAGTATTTATTTTTCACTTTTAAGTTGCGTATGTGGTGCCCAATAAAAAGAAATGATTTATGTAAACTATCCAGAATCAAAAGCAAAAAGAATTATGTAAATCAGTTTAGAAACAAAGAAGGTTGGTTGTACATACATTAAAAAAATACATGAGTTTAACTTCCTCCCATTTTTAAACTCGGTAAAAATAGTAGAAACATAACTGGACCTTATAATCTCCACTTGACTGTACCTGCGCGTGCCTTTGCTCGTAGCTAATATCGTAGCCGCCATAAAGTTTGCATTAAACTATACTAGAACGCGTGAGCGAGCATTAATTAAATCTCTTAATGCGTAATCTTAAGCATATAAATCAATTGTTCAATTATTGAATAAAACTATGAATGACTTATATTTTTAAATGTCGTATTGTTTTAGCACGCGCAGATTAGAATGGAACCATCATGTTCCCGCAATGCGTGTGACGTATTTGACGGGACAAATCACGTCCTATATGACACCAATGAGAATAAGACTGAAAGCACTGCAAATATGGCTGACAAGGGCACGAGTACTGCGCCTGTAAGGCGGCGAATAGACGACCTAGAAAGAGAAGATTTTGAAGAAGAGAATAGGATACTAAAGCATTGTTCCATAGTAGATGGTAAAATCACAACCACCCGTTATTCAGGAAACCTTTCTAGCGCCAATTCGAGTCTAGCTTCCAGTTCTGAAACAATATCGACTACGTATTCGAATCTCATGTCAAGTGATTATAGTCTGCCGGGATGCAGTAAAGACTGTGATGATAGCAATACAACAATTAAGAATATGATATCCAGAAAGTATATCGAGGAGCCTAGGACAGTCGAAATAGAAAAACCAGATTTCATGAAGAAATTACTCAGCAGTGGAGTACAAGAAAAGAAAGATTTTCCTAAAGGGAAGTTATATAAGGCTGACATAGAATGTGACAATGATATATCAGAAGGGTGTGATTTAGATATTCACGGGCCATCAACAAGGACAAGCTCAAACGCCTCAAGTATTGGCAGCACAAGTTCAGACAGCACCAAGGAGTTCACAGTGCCTTCCACATCAAACGCTGACAAGTTATTGGGCCTCAATGACAGCAGCAAGAGGAATGAGGCAAGCAGCTCGAAGTCTTCCGTAAGTAACTATTATGCGTTTGTATTCTAATATCCACTTTTTATGATATAAATATTAATTGATATGTTAAATTCGGAAACTGGTTCACAAGAAATATTTGAGCAAATCAAGCCCCATACCTTAATAAGATGTAGTTCAAAATTATTTACTTTAATTCCTTGAGATCAATACCATGTTAGGACAAACACAATAAATAAAGCATCAATTTAATGGTTACAAGCGCCCCAAATTATTATTATATTATACATTATAACACACATTATAGTTCATTGCATACCTCTCATGAAAGATTATGATAGATAAAATCGTCATGGCGAGTCAATCTTGTCTGCTATTATCTTCAGGATGAATTTCTCCCTTCCCCGCAATTTGTGTAGTGGCGAGTCACCGTCTACCCATTTCTCGATGTTCCCCGAACATGGCGACGGACAGACGCTATAGTCCCGATATTCCCAGATCTTTAGTACCACTAGCCCAATAGCCCTGTACTATTGGTTCTCATTTCCCACAATAATGTTACACTGGATTGGGGTTTGTCCTTGGGTGTATTAGTATATGGTGTAGACAGTGTTATTTGCCCGTGAGAGTCACGCCATATTTACATTAAATTTGTCAAGCGGTCTGCACGTGTTGGCCTTCTCATGGCCCCACGCAAGCCCGCTAAAAGTCCGGACCATTTTCATGGCCCGTGGTCTTGAAAGACATATTAATAAACAATGTTAGTTGTGCGAGCGTGCATGACAAGAGCTATGAATGTCAAAGAAGCAATTGAGGTGTGTAAGAATGGGCCTGTGTGGCGCTCTGTTGTTCGTACCTACCCCGCAAGGGACCTGGCGTGAAGTTATGTATGTATGTTAGTTGTTAGAATTTCAAAATGCTCAGTTAAGCTGATATCAAATGAGGATTCTGTATTACTTGTTTCAGTCGTACATGCAGAGATACCGCGATGGTGATGATGATTCGGATGATGATATTGCCGAAGAATCATGGTGCACGTGCCTTTCTTCACACGAGGTAAATAAATATTAAAGCCTAGTTTATATGATATGTAGTAATTAAGTAGTTGGTTAATTTGCGAAACCGACGTCTAAAGATCAGACAGCATCTACTTAGTTGCGATTTGATCTGATCTGACAACTCTCCACTTTCACATATATTTAACCACTTAACTAACGCAAATTTATATCACACTTAAGGTCTTTGTTATATTTGCATTAGTTAACAAGTAACCTGCGAAATTCGTCTGATAAGACTTTATCATCATTTACATAGAAAGAACATTGCTCTGCTTGTTAGGAGAGTTGGGTGAAGTAGATTAAGTACCTATATGTCTTAAGTATTAATTAACATAAAAATGCTCCATGAATGCTAAATTAACCTAGATCATACAATCAATTCTTTTCTCCTAAAATTAGTAGCAAAATGTCATATGTTGTATCCGAACTAATAAGCACAGCGGAAGTCTTAACGAGCCTGGGAGGATGTTCGGCCCGTCAGATTTATCTGGCTCATTGGAAAATATTTTATAATTTTATACTTGATAATATATATAAAATTCAGCCTTCCTAAAATGACGTAAGTTTCCACGTTTTTTTAAAAAATGTCTGTCAAAAGTTATGGCCCACAGGAAGTGTCTGGCAACATCTTTGTTTATAACAATATCATATATGACATATGTTAAAACTAGCCTTGCTACTTTGACGTAAGTTAGCATGATTTTTTCCACCTTTGAAACCTGCTACCTGAAAAACGGCCCCGCTTTCAGCTTAGCGAGTATCCATGCCTTTCTAAGTTTATGATGAAACTACCGATCCTAAAAATTTCATCTTTCTTAAAGTCACGTAAGTCTGGGGTGACTGGGATCTTTGACTATAGTAGCCTGTGTGTCGAGTCTCGTCTATCATCTGTAAACTTTGAAATGGCAAATATGACGAAAATTAACATAATGACATCACAGAAAATACAAATCCTATCCTACTTTGTGGGATAAATTTATCCAATTTCTGGAATGAAATGTACCTTATGTCCATCCTAGATATTGAACTTGCATATATACCGAGTTTCATCCAAATCGGTCCAGTAATTTTTTCGTGATAGCGTAAGAGACAGAGTTACTTTGACAATTATAATACTAATAGGGATTTTTATAGTTCAAATGCCTAAAGTCATAATTTAATCAAACCGCTTGCTCTTTGTTTATCATAGTTGATTATTTCATAAATTAGTTTATACAAAGTTATGAAATTTAGTTAATGCTTTCAAAGTATAGAGTAATAACATTCAAATTAATACGTTACATTTATTATCTTTAGGGCCCGTTCACAAAGTGCCAGTAACACTGAAACTAATTACTCCACAATAAGCGTCCATACTGACAGTATGGGCAACTCATGCCACAGTCTGCTCATATAAATGGTAACATTGAGCGAGGAGAACCAGACATGATGTGCTCCCTTGAGCGTACTTCCCCAGCTCTGAACGTCTCCACTCCCACGTAGACAGGTAGCTGACCAGGCCTGGTTTTGCTGACAGCCATCTGCGGCTAGTCAGCTGAAACTAGTAATAAACAAAATTACGGTGATCGCTCGCTCAATATGCGTTGATAGCCATCGTCCCGCGTTATAACTGTAGACAAAAAAACAGGTTCTTCTTGCATCGTGCTATCATCCTGGCCGAACTGTCAGAGGTGCCGACTACTATTAAAAAAAGTAAAATTTGACTGAATAAAAATTTTCATATCGATATCATATTTCGTAGAGAAATACTATGCAAATTTGACTTGCAAACAGAGAAGGAACCCTTGATGCGTTAAATCGACTCGTACTCGGCTTCTTCTAACTTTGTTATCATGATTGTATGACCTTTCTTATCTTTGCAACTTTGAATATTAGTCCAATTATTTACATAATCATAAAGATATATTTACTACATTGTGGAAATGTTATATAATATATTAGATTTTTTTCATTATGGGGTAAAATATACCACAGTTGGCACATAATAATATTATTATTAATGTATGGCTTCGAAAAAAGAAAAACGATTAAGATTTGTAAATATCTTGTATGAATAGACTGGGTGACGATTATTGGGTAGGGTACCAACACTGTTTTTGGTATTTACCCTATTTTATTCCGAGGACGAATATTTTAATCACTCTCAATTTGGAATTTCTTTTAATTAAACTTCGATTGCCATCCGGATTCCGATCGAATGTCTGTATTGCCTACAATGATTGTCTCCGGTCTGTGTGTACGTATGCCTGTCAATTGTCATTGGGTTAAAGTATATATTCATTTCGTCAGTTAATAATATCGATTATTGTTACTCTTTAATGAGAGCTATCAACATACATAATTATTCATGATAAGTTATTACAGATATTAGTGTTTTAGGACATATATATGTAAACATATCATACACGGAGTTATTCACCCACCGATAACACTCCTGGTGAGTTAAAATAGTCAGTTATGCAGCTTCATGTTATAATATTAGAAGCGTCAGGACTTGGAACTTTAGGCAACAACAAAAATACATTTTATTATAACCCATTCCGATATGAATGGCGTATAATTATTTCTCCTTCGGGTTCGATTACATATATATATACATATAATTCTTAAAAATATAATGTTTTACAGACTGCATAAAGCATTAGACTCCGTAAAACAGCCGTCAAAATATAAATCGGTAAAAGTTTATTTAAATATACATAATTATATAAAAGATAGCTGCGGCCTGTCTTTAAAATAAAATCTCTATAATTATGTAATAAATAATCACGTACTATTTAAATATTTGTTTCATAATATTCTTAACTTATATTAAAATTACATTTTTAAAGGATGACGACGAAGACGACGAGCCCGAGCCGGAGCCTGAAAGGATTTGGGTATGTACAAATAGTTTATTGCTCAATCTTAGTATTAATCCATTAACATCCCACTGTTGGGATCGGTACTCCTTACAATTAAGGGCAAAAAGGACAGTATACCCGCCTGTCTAAGACGCATTGGCGGGTTCCACGTATCAGTTATCTCGATGTGCAGGTTACAACAAAACAACACAGTGTATAATTGCTCTCCTCCACCGAGATTGATTCTGAGCATGGTGGAGGGACGAATTTATGGATATGTTCCATTTGGATATCTAGCGCGAGTTCCCTTGCCTTCAAATTTGCCAATAACCGCAAGTTTCTATATATTGTCTTAGTTTTTTATTGTTTACGACGTTAAGTTGGTATATAGGTTTCTTGGTAAATTATTTATACCCAGCCACATTAATGCTGGTGTAACGAGTATAGGAATAAAAAGTCAATTTAAGATTGTGTCCGTTTAAAAAATTCAATTGGAATCAAGTATAGATATGTAATTCACAGTAGGTAAGTACGTGAGAGTGTGCTATCGTCAAGATTGAAGTGCCATCTTCCGGTCGCACTTTGACCCAATATGATCGTGAGAAGTACACGACTATTTCTTTATTATCCAATTAAGGGTAATATTTCTAAGTTGTATAGGTACGACATGGTAATTTTGTAGAGGGGAGAATATTATGCTAATTTTTTACTGTTTTATTTATTTTGGATAAAAATTTCAGATATTTCAAATACAGAGCAAAAACACGATTTCCTGCTGCCTGACGGCCTGTCGAAAGAGGCGATAAAACAACCTACAGCCAGATGGTAGGGAATTCGCCCGTCTGGATGGCTACCACCCCTGGTCTTAATGCCGTTATACCTACCTTCAGTTGTGTTCCGGTATTAGTGACCAGGTTCCAGTCTCCCTTAAGAGTGCAGCAGCGCATTTGCAGCATCTTTGATGTTGCAAATATCTATTGGCGATGGTAACTGATTTCGATCAGGTGGCCCGTCTGCCTGTTTGCTAGACTCATGCGATAAAAAAAATCGAGAGAGTTAATTTCCGAAGGCGACAGTTTTTCCCTAATTTAAAAATGCTATTGATTTATTACTAGGTTAATTAACTCCAACACATTTGGACCGATCACTATGTTAGACAGCACAACTATCGGTGTAGCTTCTCTCGTCATCTCATGTTCTTCCACACGCAGCGCCGGGTATGGGACGCAGGTTTAGGTTTAGCGGAGTAGTTGGTTCCGCCCAGAATCTTCGCACACGCTGTCCCACCCCCACAGTCGAGAGGGACTCAGTATGGTCGAAATGTATTCCCCTGCGCATAAAAAAAGTGTTTTTTCATGGCATTGCAGATGGCGCTGTTGCGCATCAATTTCTGTACCCGCGATAAAAATCCGTATTTGAGCATCTATTTTAATACGGTTTGAATTTTTCGCCACATCCATTTTCCATAAGTAGGCACTACATGTTTCTATTGCTGGAGAACAGCCGACATGATGGAATATGGTTGTTATCGGCTATTGATATTTGCATTTGTTACTTGAGTACATAAACCTGGCTACTTATGCCGGTTCAATGTTCAAAGTTATGCTGGCATACTCTAAAGGATTGTGATCCAGACGGGCAAATGTCTTACACCACCTGGCTGTGAGTTCTTTGTCACTCCTGACGACAGGCCTCCCGGCTGCAGGAATTAGTGTTCCTTCTCCGTTTCTGCATGGACAATAAGGCTGTTGTGCATAGTTTTTATACATAGATAGATAGATTGTAACATGGAGAAGGGCGTAGGCTACCTGTTTTCTCAAAAAACGATTTTCGAGTTGAAATGATCGATGAATATTTCGTGGCGAGGCGACCCTTGTTTTCTGAAGTTAGGGATTTGAAAATCATTTAGGATTTTAGTAAGAACTATAGAAATACGTGTTTGAACGTTACATTTGTGTTTGTACTTCATTTTGAAAGTATAAAAGGTAAACAGAGTATATCGAGGTAACAGCTAATATACTGTGTTTGTAATTATGTGCTAATACAACATCCTTTCAACTACGAGTACACTTAAAGCACTGCTATCTGTCTGGTATCATCGCCAGACATTGTTTGTTAAATTGATATAATAATCTATGTTTCATTATCTTAGTTTCAATTCGCATTCTGTTATCTATAGCAATATAATTGAAGTATCTGTTTGTGATTTGAAAATAAATGAGAACATTGAAGTAGATTGACTATTTTAGGATGCTTAATAAATTATAATAAAAGCATTTTAAAATTTTGACCCTCCGTGAATGTGTCTCGAATAGATTCTGATACGACTCCACGAATTAATAATTTAGGGACTAAAAAGACGAGTAAATTTGAAACCGCGGAACAGATGTGGCGGCCACGGCATATTTCAAATACATCTTTTTCTTTCTTGTCTGCTCTGGAAATGGACATGATTCTGAGTGTGCGATTTCAAGACAGTTTAGAAAAGACGGAGCTCCTATACAGGCCGTCTCTGTCTTGGGATGTTAAATTAATTTTTCTTAGTTTTGTATGGACGAAGCTTAGCAAATATTGTGTGTCCTATATGTGCCACTACACAAATAGTGAACAAACTAAAAATTAGCGTGAGGGGGGGGGGGGGGCGTTATCGTTAAGCAGATCTTCTTAAATCTTGACGATGTTACTTTTATGTGTAAGGCAAAAAGATGGAAAGATTTTTTTAAATCTGCAGATATACATACGTTGTAAAGCCCCAAGCTAAGCAAGTTACGTTTTACTAACTTTTGTATTGGAAATATAAATTTCTGGTATATCAAGGTGTTCTAAAAATACTTTAAATGAAAATTGTTATAAACATTTATTTACATATTTTATCCATGCAGGAACGGAAATATTACAGTTTCCTGCCGTAGGGTGGGCTGTCGTAAGAGACGACAAAACAAACCACAACCTGGTGGTAGGGTATTTGCCCTGTCTGGATGGCTAACACCCCTGGTCAAGACTATACCGCCATAACAACCCTGGGTTGTGTTTCGGCATGGGTGGCCAGGTTCCAGTCTCCCGTTAGAGAGCAGCAGCTCATTTGTAGATAGAACCTTTGGTGTTGCGAAAGTCCATAGGCAATGGTAACCGCTTTCCACCAGTAGGCTGTCTGCCTCTCTGCTGAACTCACGCAATAAAAAACTAATTAAAAAATAAAATCCAACAAGATATAGACCATTATCTATTAATTGCTTTATTCGATTTCCGTAGGTAATTATCTAAAACCACATAAATCTCATTTATGACAAATACAAAACTCTTCTTGTCCCTGAACTGACATGAAGTTGGACTTTGATTTTATGCTAACATTCCTCAATATTTGGTCAGCCAGGATCATCGTTATACAATGACCATGACACACGAGCCAGAAAATAAACATTTCAAATTGAGATCGCATGTCGCATTGTATATGCATTATTCATGCGTCACTTGAGTACAAAGAAGCGTCTTATTTCGATGATGCAGTTTCAAAGCCTAAATAAAGGGCTATCTGGGATGTACTGGATTATAAGACCGAATAGGATCCTTTATATATTATGTTGTATGAGAAATGAAATAAAGAGAGAGAAGAAAGGTAATAAAAAAAAGGTCAGTGACAGTATAAATCCTTAATACTAAAACGCCTTTAGAATTATTATAGTGTTTATTAGAACTATACAAACAACAAACGTAATGCAGAAGGTCGTAATTCAATAAAACGCGCAAAGTCCGTCACTATTAGATTCCCGAATGTACACACGTCACGCCTAGATAATAGTTGTAGCTCAACTGACCCCCTCTTTCAATCAGGCCATCGTTTTATACTTCACAAATGCAATGCCCGGCAACGTCGACATAAATTCCTAGAATTTGCTTGTACTTAAATGCCGGCAGGTAATAAAATGTGTTTTGTTTCGGATATTCAGGTGAATTTTGTTTTTGTCGGGACCTGAGTTGTAACAATATTTTTCATTGTTGGTAACCATGTGCTTCAAGTTCAACAGGGACATTTTTTATTTTGTATCAAGCTTCTTGTTTTGAATGACGTTATTGTCCATATAGATTCTTACCAGGTTTCATAATGTGTTAAATACAATACTAATTAATATATTTTTTATTATCAAAACGAAATATAAGGTTATACATTTAAGACATTTAAATATACGTTGAGGTTTGTAAGAATAAGCCTAAATGGCGCTCTGTTGTTCGTGCCTACCCCGCAAGGGACCTGGCGTGAAGTTATGTATGTAAATATACATACATACATAGACCGCCCTTTGTACACAATTTTTATCCGTGCAGGAACAGAGAAAGAATACAAATCCCTGCGGCCGGGCGGCCTGTCGTAAGAGACGACAAAATAACCCACAGCCAGTTAGTAGGACATTTGCCCGACTGGATGGCTACCACCCCTGGTCTAAAGTATGTCGCCATAACAACCTTGAGTTGTGTTCCGGCATTAGTGACCAGATTCCAGTCTCACTTAAGAGAACAACAGCGCATTTGTAGTCGCTTTGGTGTTGCAAATGTTCATAGGCGATGGTAACCGCTTTCCACCTGGTGGGCCGTCTGCCTGACTGCTGAACTCCTGTGATAAAAAAACAATTAGAATAATATTACGTAAGTTTTCTATAATGGTGAACATAGTGTTATCTATACATCTATCTAGGTTAGTTAGTTTACCAGACTAGGACTAGTCGAGTGGATTACAATGGTTAAGATCGAGATCGATCGATGAGCAGAAAAGTATGAATATATTGTATAAACATTACCTTCAAAGTGATTTTCTATGGTAAGGATTTGTTGAGGGAATTGTAAACATGCCAATTAATTGAAAGAAGCCATTGAAATTAGTTCTTAATATTGGGGAAATTATTTTCGATACTTTGGACTTATTAGCTTTGATGGTCTCTGTGGTTGAGTGGGCTAAGGCTTTGCCGGCCTACCTCACTGTAACACAGAGGCTCCGGGGTTGATTCCTGGCACGGTCAGTGGGTGTCTGGGATCGGCCCCAGAGTAGCCTCTTGTATAATACCCATAACACAAGCGTAACTTGCTTAATTTGGGAATAAACAATGTGCGTATTTGTTTTCCAATTCTTATTATTAGCTGCGAAATAACACCCTCGCAACCCATGCGTACCGGGGAATCGCCTCAAAGCTTTGAGTAAACGACAATTCACACAAGAGAACGTTAATTCCAATAAATCATCTGTCTCACGAAGGAAGTACCGCAGCCGATGCTCTAAAGTCGTGCAACGGAATGTTAGAGAGATTAAGTTTATGGAAGATTAATTTAGGAAATATTCCTAGTGAATAGTATTAGTAAATAGAATAAAATATAATGTAAAATTTACATTAATACAATTGATAAAAACACTATAATAACGGAGGTGGGCTGATCTGTTCAATTAGTTCAATATTTTGTGGTGGAGTTTTTCGTGACACACTTCTCTACAAAAAATCGAAACACCTCTGAAGTTTCATTACGAAAGAGTTTTATGTATTTTTACATCAAATAAAAAAGCAAATAATGCCAGTTAGTCGCGGATATTATAAGTTATTGTTTAACCTAGTTCGAAACGTTTCGTGTTTTAAAAAAATACTGCGGTAATTATGATCCTGGGAATCTCGCAGATTTTATCCGGGAGTGGTAATGGTGCATAAGAACGAACCGATTTGTATAAAATATCCATTAGAATATTTACTTTAGGATCTTCTTTTTCAAAATCTATGGCACTTTATGTCCGGGGCATCCTGCGGGATTGTTTTTGGGGGCGGTTTGAAGTTTTTAGGATGCATATAATTGGCTGATTCCAATACTACATGCAATAAAAAAAAACTTATTAACAATAGATTTTCTTCTCAGTCAACATATTACAATGGAATTTTATATACTTTTGTACCTGCATATCTGTACCTACCTAACTAATGACATACATTCTGCCTTATTAAGAAAAGCCGAGATGGTTTTCGGAGTGGTATAAAATACACTATTGGTCTTATGAGCTCCAAATTCGACCAAAATAATTAATGTAAAAAATTATACTTCTATAATCAGATTTCGCCAAGGCTACACTGTTAATTTGACTTGAACAATAAACAAAAAAGTATATATGCTTGTGTGTATCAAATACAATGTAGTGTGTGTAATGTTTTTTTTATTGATTTAATATATTTTTTTGCATAATTAAAAAAAATTGCATTCGTCGCTTCTTTTCTAAGTGTGCGAAATTTCACACTGCTCCGCCAATTTTCGTAAAACCGATAACAGAAGCGCGATTGGTTCCTGGTTCCTATTGTATGATAAAGAGTTGATTTTTAAAACAAAGAATTGGGGTGAAATTTTTTAATTTTTTTATTTTATTAGATAGAATAAGGTTTCTCAATTATAAATGAAGAATGACATCTGAACAATGGAAGATATCGCCGTCGGCGATAAGACCTATTGTATATATATGTATGTGTAACTTTGTATGCAATAAAAAAATATCATTCATTCATTAATATCCACCACTATTTATTCATTAAAATTTTCAATCAGTTTTTCGTAAAATGGCTGATATATTTCGTTAATCACATCACGGATTTGTGCAATCGATTCGCTCCGTATTGATACTGTCCTAAACAAAGCCCCATAAAAATAATCTTTCCAATACAAAAAACAATTTGAAACATTTTCATCTCGATCTTTTATTTTCTTTTGTCCAAAAAAATAACGTTCTATTTAATTTATTAAAAGATAACATTGTAAAATATTGAAGCCCGTACTTTCCAGTAATCCATACAAAAACATCTCTTTGTAAGGTAGTTAGTTTAGTTGGAAAATTGAACTAATATTTTAAAATGTGGAGGTGGGACTTAAGGTATTGCTATCGATCGTTGAGCGTTTGCTATTTTTCATGTCGAATTCTTATAGTCTTGCTGGGAACACTTAACGGTAAACAACACGATGCGAGTGAGTTTATATTTTTTGCCATATTGATTAAATAGCCGTAATTTATTTCAATAATTAATTAATTATGATATTCTGTATTAATATTTAAATTGATGCAGAACTTAAACATAATGATTTGTAGTTCAAAATATTACAATAAAATGTATATAGCGAACAGTGAAATTTACTAGGATACATCATATCCATATAACAAGGCGTCGCAGCCTCAACTTTTTTATACGCGGTACCTTCTTTTGACGTTTTATGTAGATGTGAGTAAAAGACTTAACGGCTCAGTAATTATTATTGCTTGAAAGATAATAAAACTGAGGAATTATGATATGTTAAAAGTCAGATGATGAGATGTATTTTATTATTTTATATAATAATATGTAAAAAACAAGTATAAGCCCGTGACTTCGTTTGCTTTGAATTGAAATACCCACGGATTCCCGGGTTACAAAAAACCGCTGCATTTGAAAAAGAACGTATGCCACCGTTTTAGTGAAAACTATTTTAGTTGTTTTTTTAATAGCTCCAATGTACTCAGGCATGTTTAGAATTTTATAATATTATAGATATTAGTATTGGAACACATATTTATTAAAACCTACTTTATTTTTAAGTAGTTTTTAAAATAATAATGCGTTCTAAGTGTTGCTGAACGTTTTTGTCTCTACGATTTAAGATTAAAGCCTAATCTCTATTTTTCGCAAAACAATAAATTGTTTATTTTTCTAACAAGAAGGTTAGTATTTATAAATTAAATTTGTATAAAAAATATATTCATCAAAATCGCTCCCAAAACTCCCTTGACTATTTTTCGCTGTTCCTTACAGTTTTGGATTTTGCCAACCACTCACTCTTAATTATGTATTTGAAATGATGTATAAACATTTGATTCAGCATTAAACTTCCATTATAGGCAATCGGTCCATTGTTATAAACTTATTGCTGCTGCCTACATTACATATTTCGGATCGAAATTTGACTATGCATGTTTGTAATACGTGAGAAGTCAAGGACTTCTCTTGCTATGATATGTAAGCACGTATCGTAGCTGCGGTTAAATTTCTTCGAAGAATTGTACAATGCTGTTCTATACACCGACTTTGAAAATTACAAATAAGCACGTTTACGTATGTACATGTTTAAGGAAGTGTTTCATACGTTAGCAAGTTAGAATTAGCCCTTAGTTTTCGGCTTACGATAACCAAAGCCAATATTACACGTTTCACTTCAGTCTTTCAATCTGGGTGTAGCAACCAAAGTGATTCGGTTAAATAGAAAAATTATAGCGTAGGGTACTATGTTTAAGCAATTTTCGGAACATATTACTATTTTTGTGTACTGAAAGTGAACGAATGCATCGTAAGAAACCCAGCACGTCTAGTTAAAGTGGTGGCTTATGCAATCGTGTGTGTATGACTCTTGCCCGGGAGGCGTTGCACCTCTTAGAATTGCTGAGCCAATATGCAGCATATTGTTACAATTATCACCTGAACAATGATCGAAGACAACCTGAGGAAACCTGCACATTGAGATAACCGTTATATGAAACTTTCTGACCCGCCTTAAAGTAGCGAAGCGGGTGCTCCTCCTTCTCCGTTTAATGCTCATATAACGTAGCTGACGTCGTCTCCCAACTTTGTGCCAGATTTTAGCAAGCAACAAGTAGCTGCGCGAAGTTCATCATTAGGATATACAATTTGCGAACTGGTCAGTGCTAAATAGGTTTCGGTCTGTTTTGCCACATGTGGAGTGAAATCTAGTGATCACAATAACCCAAACAATAACAATATTAATTGTCAACGAAGAGTTAGTGGTGGAGTGTATTATAACGTAAATCCGATACAGTATCGTCTGCTATGCTACACACAACTGACACAACTAAAATTGTAAGTTTTATAAAAATTACAAATTTGAAATGCTACGAATAGTGGTTTGACCGAATATCGAATATTCGACTACACAATAGGCGGGAACGCCGAATAATCGGCGTAAGATATGTACAATTCGCACGTTGCAGGTTGGTATTGAAGCAATATTTTGTGAAGCATTATCTTACGTTCTCGCGAATGATAGGTACAACATAATAACGGTTTTAAGCGCGGTTTTAAATGTGTTTTAATTTGATTCTAACATTTTAAATAATGGCCTAAACGTAATATTAAAATAAGAAAATTATATAAAATCGCATTTAACACTGTTAAAACGTAGTTAACTAATATTGTTGGTGGAATTTACCAACTATTTTAAGCAATATGTGCGGTTTTTTCACGATTTAGTATTTGGTAGTTTCCTAATAATGCCGCATAGCCAATACTAATTTATAGTAAACTGTAAATTAAGGATGGCTTGTATATACTTGTAACTCAAGTGAAAAAATATTTTCTTGTACGTAGGCGTCTAAAGGGGTGGGGTGTTTAGTCTAAAAGATTGTTGATCGGGTGTCTTAGTCTAAACAATATTTTGTAGTTATTATTTATTTAAGATAGTAGGTAGGCGGTTCAGGAGTTATTATTTTACCTATACCCAAGTTATTAATTTTAATGATTAAATTTTAAATGATAAAATAAGGTCGATTTTTTTTCATCAGATAAAAATTAACATCGCAATAAATTATAAGATGACTGAATGTAAAAGTGAAACAGTTCAATTGTTTTATTCACGCAACAGTCGTTTTTAATTTTAGCATGTCCTTTATTCTACAAATAACTTTTATTTAGTGACTGAAAAATCAGTCCTTTAATTTAATAAAAAAAAAAATTGAAAACTAAAGATCCGTTTATAATTTGTAATTTGTTTTCGGGATTTAGATAGGGTGTTTACCAATAAGGGCCGATTTTTCAATTATTAGATAAAAGTTAGTAGTTAAATTCATTATAACCTGAGTGAATTCAAAAGTGTAACAATTCTACTGTTCGATGCGTGCAACTGACTTTTTTAATTTTTCCACATTATACTTTATTGAAAGTGTATTGTGATTGAAAGGTCGGCTCTAAATGGTATTTTTATATATATATACAGTATAGTTTTTTAGTCGGTTAACTAAAACTGTGGACGGTTTTCACATCATCACGCAGGAAATGGCAATAGCATTGCCAGGTCCATTTCTTTTAAATAGGGGCAGAAGGTAAAACAAATCGGGATTTAAGTTTGTACATCGGGATGAACTAAAAACAAGGGTTATTTTAAAATTAACGTTTAATTACTTAAAATTTTTATAATAATATTCTTAATTTTCTAATTATAGGGCTTTGTAAAATATTTCTTAATTTATCGGGACTGTTTAATGTTCCGTGCAAATCAGGGCACCTGGCAACCCTAAATACCACGTATTCACCAGATTTTACTACCTTTACGTATGGTATCCCTAAAAGGGCAAAAAATCTGCTAAGTGCATGTCTGCCCAGGCTGATGATCGACCAGATTCATTTTGTAGATTAATATTTCAAATCTTTATTGGTATACCTTTTTAAATTACTAATTAAATTACTAGAGCGATATCTTTCTATAATAGGCACCTGCTTGACTTTGTTCAGCGCTCAATAGCGCATTCTTATGTATTGCTGACGTTTATTGTATATACAAAAATTAAAATGATTACTTGCCTTATTATTTAGCGCTTAGTACCTGTTTATAGTTGTGACAAAATTGGCGCGCGTTTAAAACGCACGTGATGTTTATATCCGCTTTTCTACGCGTGTTGAGACCGTTTAGAAATGCAGGTCATACAGTCATAAAGATGGTCGTGTTTTTGCAATGCAATCGAGTGTGTTTTAATTACTATATAGGTGTCAAAAATTATTGAAGAGTCTGAAGTTAGAGACGTGCCCTTGGGAATGTATAAACATAATCGAATGTGCCGAAAAGTAAGTTTTTGACTTATACTTGTTTTTACTTAACAAACGGATCTTTCCAAATGCTGTCGACTAAAACACCAGACTAATCTTTTAAATAACGCACTAATTAAGATTTTTTGCAAATGTTGCCAAGGTTTTAATGCGTTATTTGAAACGCGATATTCTTAGTAACGTTAAACATTAAACGATAACTCATATCTATGCATTAATGTTAACATTAATGTGTTATTTTTAACACTTTTAATAAGATGCATTTGGACACAGTCACTAAGATTAATGTAGGTGGAGTAGAGCCATTATAGATAGTATTCCATATTTTTTTACTAAATCTGGTATTACGCAGGCATCTGTGACTTAGCCAGAGTCCATAAAATTAAGCACAGACTACACAATCCTGTGCTAAACTTACGATGTACGATTTATTATAAAACCGAGAAATTTAGACGCGCAATTCAGACGTAACCATCTGAACTTAGCTTTAGTCTATCCGAGATTTAATTTTCAGAGCCGGCATAGCTGCTGCATATTATATTGCGTGTTTCCGTTTGGCAAGTTAGTCGTGTGTCGAGCTTTTGTATTGTTTTGTACTACCTACAATTTCATAATTCTTAACATCGTTCTTAATATCGTTGGTGATTATTATGGATGGTCATGTTGTGAGTCTTGAATGAGATATAAGAATTTTAATGTATCGCTGAAGAGTGGGATAATACCAGATGATTTTAGGTGTCTGTTATTTCTGAGCGGCGTTTAACGCAAGTGATTCTAACCTCTGCTGGGACCTGCTAAATGGCAAGGCCGTCGTCTAGCTGTGGCTCTGGCATAAGAGCGGAGGACTGAACACCGAGGGGCTTTAGTGGGTAACCTTGACTCGGGTGTTGATTAGTAGTTCTTCTGGGGTGTAAGTGCCACCACAACGTGGCAAATCTCACGCGATGGGGGGCATTTTCTCTACGGTGGATTGTCCATCATCTGATTTTTTCCGTCTTAAAAAAAGATGTATGTCTTGAAGAGATATATAGAGTGATGTGCCTAGTTTAGGAACGGCTCATATTCTGATGACATTTCTTATGATGTAACGACTTTTTCTGCTTCAACGTCTTAGCGTTAAATTCCGGTTTCTTCTTAAACATTGTTTTCATCGAAGCTTGAGATTCTTTTGCAATCCATACGATGTGAAGCCATTATTGCGTAGTTACTACTCCTTCTGCTGCGTATTAAGACAAGCGTAAGCAGACACTTATTTTCCTCATAACTTACCGGTGTTGATAGACATGGCCTGTATCTGAGTAAAGAACTTTATTATTACTGCTGCTATGGTTGACGAAGTTAAAGGAGTGGTCCTTTTGCAGTACTTGTTCATATAGATGTCTAATATTATTTGTGGTTTATTATTTACAGAGAAAGCGACGTTACGAGCCACCGCCACCGCAGGCAGCGAAGAGAATATGCCCGGATGGGTCTGTGATGAATTCTGGTGATTGTTCCATGCCTGGTACCAGCTCTTTGCCGTCCACCACAGCGAATATTCAGGGACCCCCTGAAGTGAAGCACTGGTTGAGTAGGTTAGTATTGATTAATTAAATAAAATTTGCCAATAGACTGCGTAGTGTTCTACAATTTAGGTGATCTACAAAATCGGGCGCCAGTCTCGTCACAGTACCTCACAATAAAATTCTAATTTTCAAATATCTGGCCAATAAATTTACTTTCTTGAAGCCGAATGACTGCCTACACTAAATGTGATCCTTGAACAGAGTCTTGGTGAGAATCTTACTAGAATGCCTTTTCGTTGTGCAGCTTTCTCTTTTTAACTGACTTCTAATAGGAAGAGGTTCTCAGTTCGACCGTCAATTTTTGTGTAGATTTGTTACGCCCTTTAAATTTAACTTTTAAAATGTTTCCTTTATAGGAAAGAGTATACCTTTGAGATGGTCCCATTGGTACCAAGTCAGGAGCTGACAAAGCGTCTCAGGTAAATCGAGAGTAACCGTTGTTGAAAAAGCTCCGAGCGCTTCCACTCTTGGGAAAACAAAACTTGTATACGCGTGTCAGTCGTACAATATCTACAGGCGCCTAAAATATTATTTTTTAAAGCTATTCAATTAAGTAAAACTATACATTTTCTACAACACCTTGAAGTCGGGGCCAAGTAAAACATAAAAAACAACAATATAATTGCAAAACGCACCATCTTCACCATATTGTAAAAAATATTTATTTTCAATTTGGAGTCGACTTTTTGTTAAAAAAATTACCTAACTTTTGGGAGATATATATATATTTATTCAATTTGTTTAGTTACGTATAAAGTATGGACATGTTCTTTCTTAAGGTACCAATCATGGACGAATATAGAGAAGATCCAGGCGCTAGACGCGTTGATCAGCTGTTGTGGATCGAGCCAAGTTCGCCACATGATGAAGGCTATCGAGCCCCTCTTCCAAAGAGATTTCATCTCGCTACTGCCAAAGGAGCTGGCGCTCACCGTGTTGGGCTATCTTCAGCCTAAGGATCTCCTTAGAGCCGCTCAGACTTGCCAATATTGGAAGTAAGTATATGTAGTTAGATAATTTTGTTGCCGTACACAGAGTCAGATAAAAGTCCGTTAAACTTAATTACTCGCAAATCATTTTCTCATTTTACTGTTCACTGTGGCAGGTAGTGAAAAATTTTAAGAATAAACTGTGAACGCTACATACAACAATATTAAGTCGCGTTTTATGCGAAAAAAATGTTTTAGAATTTTTGTCAGGAACTAGAAATGCTTTAAAAATAATGTATAATAGTGGTTAAAATTGAACGAAAGATGAAATGTATTAGATTTTAAAATTAGTTTTAGAGTGGTTTTTGTGTTCATGAATCTCAAATCTTTGGTATAACGTGCCTTTTCGAACTTGTAACAAGAACTCTCATGTTTTATTTATACCAGAAAAAACTACTTGAGTCATGTTTAAGAAGAATATTTTTTACGGAAAACAAATTTGAAATGTATTATGTTACTTTAAGTTCAAAGCAATAAGATATTATATTATAAATTGTTTTTTTCTGAAGTATATAGGTTCACGGCCCAACTGAAGGAAAGTGGTTACTAATGTCTATGGACTAGCAAACCATAGGTGTTACCAACGCCATGACAAAATTTAATGACCCTTTCGATTGTTGAATCAAAACCTAATTATTCCACAAGGTTCCTCGCCGACGACAATCTCCTATGGAAAGAACAATGCCGTCGTATCGGCATCACTACCTTGAAGAAGATGCCCCGTTCTTTGCCACGCTGCGCCAGCCCCTGGAAGACGGCTTACATGCGACAGTATCTCATTGAGAACAATTGGATACATAAGCCGGTGAACAGTCCCATAGTGATGCGAGGCCATGACGACCATGTGATAACTTGCCTGCAGTTCTACGGCAATAGGATCCTCAGCGGGAGCGATGATACCACCCTGAAAATATGGTCAGCTATAACTGGGAAGGTATGTACTGTTTTCTTACATTTTCAATACTTTTATAGTCCGCTTAAGTCTCATAAAAGATTGCATCGGTTCATTTTTGATTTTGACAGATTTTAGTTTTAGTGAAGCGGTTGTCAAGCGACATTCTGAACGAGCGATTCTCAAATTTCTTGACCATGACATGTCATTTTTTTTGTTATATTTGCCTTTCCGTTTATACGATAATACGCCAAGAAAAAACAGAAGTAACGAATCAATCAACCATGGTATAAACCTTCTAAACAATATACCCATATTGTGAAATACGTGTGTATGTGCCCGGTTTTCTAAAGAATTTTTTAGAAATGTTTCCAGGCATCCGAATAATAACCGCTGGTTAGCAAATAGTTGAACTTTGAGCAGCCGTTGTTGTCTATTCAAACAGTAATAAATATATATAACTTACAAAGTCAAAGTTTATTTATACATTAAACATGAGTATTTACATATCAGAGTATGCATGATGGTACAAAAGTAAATGTGCATCATATTTGGCCAGTTAGGCAGAGAAAAATTAGAATAATACATATAATTAAATGTCCTAGAAACAATGTCATTATAAAATAACTAAAAAATGTCTTTAAAAAAACCAAATAATAATTATTACGATACCAACTAATTTTCTACAATTAATATTTCAAATATATTTAAAAAAAGACTAAAATGTATTTATAAAATCTAGTAATTTGTAATAGCGTTTATTTAATAAAAATGTCCTTAATTTTTGTTTATATATGTCATGCTTTAAATCTCTCCAGTCTTTACAGACAAATACACAAATAATTTATTATTGTTTCTTCATAAAATTGACTTTTTTATATATATTGTTTTATTGATAATTTCATAAGTTGTGAGGTCATCAAAAAATCAAAATATCGACTTGTATGATTAATGGGCTATTATTAATTTATTCTATTGCTTTCAATTTATTCGCGTATAAATATTTATAAAGTGGCGTGTCACGGGCACGCAATTGGAATTGACAGAATACCGAAATCGGGCCAAACTACGTTTAAGACGATAGTGTCCGGCGATGTTTAAGAGACAGTAATAGCAGAATTGAGCCCTAGATTGAGTGTTACCTATTCCAGTGTCTTCGCACCCTTGTTGGTCATTCCGGAGGCGTGTGGTCGTCCCAGATGGTCGGTGACCTGGTCATCAGCGGGTCCACGGACCGCACTCTGCGCGTGTGGAACGCCAAGTCCGGCCATTGCCTCAAGGTCCTCTCCGGGCACACCTCCACTGTGCGGTGCATGCACTTGTACCAGAATAGGTAGGAATCATACATAAATCAGCTTGGATATGTTTTTGCTTTTCTAGTAGTGTATAAATTCTAGCGTCATGATAACTCCGCTTATTATGATCAAGTCAGAAGTAAACACTTGAATGATGATAACAAATCTCTGCTCCGATTTTTGATCTTACAATAATATTGGATAATTTAATTTTCACAGTGTCAATGTGTATCGTAACTTTAATGTATTCTACAAGACTGCGGCACGAGTAAACCCATGAAGTTTCTGTGCCACATCGAATATGTACTTATATATAAGAATGTAAGCATATTGAAAAAGAAATTAAATCATATACGTGACTAAAGCCGGAATAAATTAGTTGTAACCACGTTCTGATCACTCACATAAATTAACATGCACTATTACATAGGCAAAAACTTCTGCAGGCTGATCGTATCGCAATATGACGTGTTGGAAATTAAATGTACGACTTTAAGTCACTTCGATAATTTTATTTGCAAGAATGTGGCCATACAAAGGTTATACAATTGTATAACATTTGTATAACGCTGTTATACTATTGTATAACATCTGTATAAAACTGTTATACAATTGTATAACATCTGTATACATCTGTTATGTAATTGTATAATATCTGTATTAAGCTGTTATACAGTTGTATAACATCTGTATAAAGCTGTTATATAATTGTATAATATATGTATAAAGCTATTATGCAATTGTATAACATCTGTACGACACACAACAATATACAAGAACTGGCTGTCCTGATAGATGACATCTGTCAGTTCAGATAGTTTTTATAATGGAGGTAATAAATTAAAAATCTCCTATGACGATGTTGTTCAGTCACAGAGAGGTCCTATTTGTTATGTCAAGAAACACACATTTGCAAATTTACATCAAAATTAGTTGAACCGTTTCTGAGATTAGAGTGAACGAACATCTTGATCGATAAGCGTGTAACACTTAGGCAGTTTTCTGACCTACTGTGCATTCTATTGCAATTATCATATGCTGACGATGAAGAAAAACATCGAGATGGAACCTGAATATAAAGGATGTGCCGAACACGTCAATCCGCCTTGTATAGAAATGCTTTAGTAATTACATATATTCGTAATGATACATATATATAATAAAGCTGGCGATATTTAATATTAACATTTTTTTATTGTACCTCTTTTGTTCATGCAATTAAATATTATGTAAATTGCTATTACAATTGTCCTATATAAAATAATCCAGTTAAAGTTGATGGGATTACGCTAAATTGTTCCATATTTTTTTCATTAAAATTGCATTAGCGAATTCTTACAAATGTTGTTTCTTAGCTAAAGATGCTCAATTCGGACTTTGCTTGTAATATGAGTGGTGCAATTGACATATTTTATTCGAATTTGATTAAATATTTTAAGTAATTGTATACATATTGTTTAGGTTTTGGAAAGTAACTAATAAAATTTAAACAAACTTGAGTCGAAAATTTATAAGGCTTTTATGGTATTTCATATCATACCCGAGTCCTACTTTCAAACGTCGTTTCGTCGTTATTTTTAAATTATTTAAATGCTTTCCGTTCTATGTTTCATTTATTTTTATGTTTTAAAGTTTACTTTTCTTTGTTGCTTAGATCCTCTCTATTTAGTGTCCTAGACTTAAATATTAAATGATCTTAAGGTTAAGATTGTGGGTAAAAAAATGACCCCTTGTAAAAAAGGACTTAAATTTAAACCATTCATTCAAGTCGCCCTGATTATGTTATGCTAAAATGCTGATTTATTTACTGTAGATATAATTTGTGTTTTGTTGTTAGTGAATATATTTATTTTGTTTTACTTCTTTATACTTTTAAATACTGTGATTTATGTTTAGTGTATTTGAATTTGAAGCTTTTGCGAAATTGCAAGTGTGAATATAATGTTGATGGTTGTCATGAATTTTTTTATTGGGTTTATTTCATTCTAAAGGAGCTATTTACTCTGTAAGGTATAAAGGCTTAAAGTATTACTGTTTAAACAGTAATTGATGGGCTGTTATGCTCAATTATGTTTTAATCAATGTAAGTTTTAACAGATTTACGTTTTCGCGAAAACTTAAGAAAATACTTTGCTATGCTCGTATAAAATTTTGTAAGGCGATAAATAGTTTGTTATTCGTTCATGATTACTTGACATGCAGGGTTACCAATTCTCAAAAATTAACATCACTTAATATCATGTGACGGCCTCTGTGGGTAGCCATCCCTGTTCACTGGAACGCAGACGTTCTGGGTTCGATTTCCAGCATGGTGAATTTAGTAAACGAACTTTATTATGTGTTTATTATTTACTGCGGTCTGGGTGTCTGGGATCGGCCTTAAAGAGATCCGATGATTATTATTATAATACTATAAAATGGATAATAAACAGAGATTATCACAAAACATAAATTATTCGTCTGAAAGAGTGTCGGGGTGAAGGTAAGGAAAGGAATGCTCCGGTACTTCGGGCATATGGAACGAATGTATGATGAAAGAATGACTAAACAGATATACAATGCAAAAGTGGATGGATGCAGAAGTCGCGGAAGGCCACGACACACCTTCCATGATCAAATTGATCGTGTACTAGCAGAAGGTGATGTCAGGAGCCTTAAGAACAGACGAGCGTGCATGACAAGAACTATGAATGTCAAAGAAGCAAGTGAGGTGTGTAAGAATAAGCCTGAATGGTGCAAGGGACCTGGCGTGAAGTTATGTATGTATCTATTAATTATTCTTAATTTATATTGGAATTTCTAGCAATTCGGTAGTTGGCATTTGAAAAATATAGGCTGATTTTAATATATATCGTAGATTACGATCTAAATATGACAAAAATAAATTGTTTTAACTAAAATATTAAATATTAATTAATATTTTTGAGAAATAAAATTGTTATATTGCAGCCATTAGCCACGTGACAATGAACGCCGATCAGAGCGCGTGACGTCATAGTGTGCAAAACACAACAAGTTATCAATGACTTCTCATATAACACTTCAATGAAACAGATGTTTGTTTTGCACACTGTGACGTCATGCGAGACGCCATGACAGCTTGACGCGTTTTTTGACGAAATGTCAAAATATTTATAAAATTGCTAAATTAAATATGTTAATGTTGTTTTTTTGCTGAAATATTAATATTTTGGTTAAAATAGACCACAAGGCTCAAAATAAACCTGTTTCTCAAAAATTGACAACTACCGAATTATCGCGATTTTAGGCGTCCTTGACCCCTACTTTTAGATGTTAGTATTTTTGATTGTTGGTAACCTCGCGTGTGAAGTTATCGTGGAAGGGGGTGATCCATGTACTTAATATTGTTAGCAGAGTGGTGTCGGGGTCACGTGACGCGACCCTCCGCGTGTGGTCGATCCCGGACGGGAAGTGCCTTCGTGTCCTCGTCGGTCACCTCGCCGCCGTCCGTTGCGTACAGTACGACGGGAAAGTGGTCGTGTCCGGCGCTTACGACTACTTCGTCAAGGTGTGGAATCCCATCACCGGCGAGTGTCTGCACACCCTCGCCGGGCACACTAACAGGGTCTACAGTCTGCAGGTGAGCTCTTTTCCTAACTGTCCATTGCCGTTTTAGATGAAACTTTTTTGTGTTACAGCTATTTTTCTCAATAATATGGGCTAACGTTATTTATATTATTACTCTATACTCTGATTTTTAATTAACACGACTAAAATGACAGTTGCGAGCAACCATTATTTTTTTACTCTTAAGTAAGTCGAATCAACAACTCACCACTGTGCGCTGAATCCTACAGAATTTCTATAAGATTTATCCGTCCAGGAACGGAGAAAGAATTCATTTTCCTGCGTCCGGGCGGCCTGCCGTAAGAGGCGACAAAACAGCTCAAAGGTGGTCGGGCATTGGCCCGACTGGATGGCTACCACCCCTGGTCTAGGGTATGCCGCCATAACAACCTTGAGTTGTGTTTCGGCATTAGTGACCAGGTTTCACTCTCCCTTGAGAGAGCAGCAGCGCATTTGTAGCCCCTTTGGTGTTGCAAATGTCCATAGGTGATGGTAGCCGCTTTCCGTCAAATAGGCTGTCTGCCTGCTGAACTTATGAAATAAAAATGAAAAAAAGGATACATCCGACAGTGTTAAGTTGCTCCAAGCTTGCATCATAAATAATGGGTCGATCGCAGCTGCCATTTTGCCACGCTTTGAATGTATCTCAGTGATATTTAAATAAATTTCATATTTGGACGTAGTTACGCAAAAAGGATCCAACCCACAACATTTTACTTTTGAATTATTAAAGATTAAAGTTTTAGCTATATTTCCGCATCGATGGACTTGTTTGTGTTTATGGGTTTTAAGGGAAATATAAGCGTATATGTGTCATTTTTATACAAATACTAGCTGTCCCGACAGACGTCGTCCTGCCCGGTAAAAAATAGGGGTTGATCGTAGAGGGTTGAAAATTTAGGGTTGTATGTATTTTTGTATGTTGTATCATAAAAAAACAGAAACTAAAAATTTTGTCTAAAAAATAAATAAAAAAATTTAGGGGTGGACTACCCCTAACATTTAGGGGGATGAAAAATAGATGTTGGCCGATTCTCATAGATACCGGATAAGCACAAAAAATTTCATGAGAATCGGTCAAGCCGTTTCGGAGGAGTATGGCAACGAAAACTGTGACACGAGAATTTTATATATTAGAAGTTTTAACTGCATCAATGCGGGAAATACAGCTAAAACTTTAATCTTTAATAATTCAAAACGGACATTACTACGTCCATTTCTTGTTTATATAATATATTATAATAGCTTTGAGGGGTAATAAATACGTTTCTATTGTTAGTTTGACGGAGTGCACGTAGTGTCCGGATCGTTGGACACCTCCATCCGCGTATGGGACGTGGAGTCTGGCCAATTGAAGCATACGCTGACAGGACACCAGTCTCTCACGTCGGGTATGGAGTTGCATTCCAATATACTCGTGTCCGGGAACGCGGACTCTACTGTCAAGGTGTGGGACATCACCACCGGCCATTGTCTTCATACTCTTTCGGGTGAGTGAAAGATGCCATTGAAAATGTTAATCTATATATATAAAAATCAATTGATGCTCGTTAGTCTCGCTAAAACCCGAGAACGGCTGGACTGATTTGGCTAATTTTGGTTTTGAAGTATATGTAGAAGTCTAGGGAAGGTTTAAAAGGTGAGTAAATATGAAAAAAAAATGCTTGGAATATAAGTAAAAACAACAATTTCGCTTTCCCTTAGAAACTATTCCTACCTGTCGAATATTTGATTTTTATCCCGTCGTTTAGAAATCAACGTTTTTTCTTTATTGATTCTGAGACGGTTTACGATTAACCGCTTTTCATCAAGTGGGCCGTCTGGCTGTCTGCTGAACTCGTGCAATTAAAAAAAAAATCTTTTAAAGTAATATACTTTTTAGTTTATTTTAACACGCTCGCTCCTTTGAGACAGTTATCGATATACCAAAAAGCCCCAAGACAATATTATCGACGGGTGCAAAGTAAATAAAGTTATCTACAAAATTATGATTTTTAGTTTATTGTACAATCGTTTTAATAAAACAATTCTTTACAATATGACATTATTTGTTTTGCATATATCACATAATTTACAATAAATTTTCGTACGTAAAAAAGCCAGCTACGTATGTTCTTTCAAATACTACGAAGTTAATACGACCATCTTTTCGCTCTCCTGTAAAGTAGCTATTTTACAGATATCTCTTATTACTTTGCACCCGTCGATATATACTATCTCACAACTCGTATATAAACAGAGTGAGGGCGGAAGGCGAGCTGCACTCTGATCGCGGCCTCGCGGACACATAATTGAAGACGTGAGTGGATGAAGGTTATATGTCGCATATTCAGTTTTTTGCTTTTTTTTGCATAAATGTATGTTATAAGTTGATACCAAAAGACTACAGACCTTAGACCATAGATATAAGGCATATTTAAGAAATAAAACGTTGCTAAAGGTGTTAAGTTCAGTTCAGAGTCAAATAAAAGTAAAACTTTTAGAATTGGAATTATGCGACTTATCACCTTCATCCACTCATGTCTTCAATTATGTGCTAGAAGTGAGCGGGCCATTTCGATTTCAGGGCCAAATAAGCACCAGTCCGCTGTCACGTGCTTGCAATCGAGCAATAGGTTCGTGATCACGTCCTCCGACGATGGCACCGTGAAGTTGTGGGACGTTCGCACCGGCGAGTTCATACGCAACCTGGTCGAGTTGAGTTCGGGCGGGTCGGGCGGCGTCGTGTGGCGCATCCGCGCGTCCGCAACGAAGCTGATCTGCGCGGTCGGCTCGCGCAACGGCACCGAGGAGACGAAGCTGCTCGTGCTCGACTTCGACGTACCCGGCGCCTGCCGTAAGTGCGAGGAATAGCATAGACTCAATCGACGCTTGTTGCGTCGCTGTGTCAACCTGTACGCGCCTTGGAATTGTTAGATGTCTCCGTTATTATTTCGATGTTCCATTTTTATTCTTTGAGCTGTCAGTCACTTTTGGGTCTGTTTATTGATATTTATCGCAACACGTGCACGATGTAAACTTATATGCCAGTATAAATAGTGCCGAACGGGCAGTATTGCTTGTTTGCGAGCGATTGTCCGAAGCGCGTCGTTGGCGGTAACCAAGTTTTTTTTTAACTAATGCTGTTTGTTAATTTTATTAGCGCACTTTATTGTTATCGATAAAGTATTTGAAACGTAAATATTTAAAATGAAACCTCGTCGCGGCTAATGATGCGCGCAATTGGGCGCGCGAGAATCACTCAAATATGTTTAATAAATACAATCATCATTTTCTGTTAAAAGTACTGTACTGTGATATAATTATTACTCGTTAGTCAAAATGGAAACTATAGTATTATTCAATGGACATTATGTTACGAAATTGACATGAATAGCAACAATTATTATTATTTTTTATTTGAATTGTGTAATTTTTTGTTACTTTCAATTATTATTTTTTACAATAGACATATTACCCTTCCTGTACACCTGTAAGTTTCCTCGCCTAAAGTGCGTGTAAGCTTCTAAGGCTAAGCGCGCACAATGTTTTATCAGACTTGCTGTCAAAATTAGTTCGGTATGGATAAATCGCAGTGTGTGCTTGGCCTTAGGAGCTTACGAATAAAACTGACAGCTGTAAGGTTGGGCTATTGGTGTACGGTTAACATATTAGGTAGTGAATTTATCATTTTATGTAATTTACATTCTTTTTATAGTAATAGATTTAGGTTATTTTAAAAATTACGACATTTTAAATTAAAACTCTTATGGCCATAATCGGCCGTGGTCTGTCTGTCTGTCTATCTGTCAGCGGGATGTGTCAAGAAACCAGCCAAGAGAGGTTTCAAATACTAGTTGAAGGCTTTGCGTTCATCTATACAAATAAAGAAAGAAGGGTCTCGAATTGTAATGAAATTTAAAAGCTGTGAATTGATGGGAAGACCGCTTTTTGCACATTCCCAAAAAAAGTTTGTTATATTTAAAAAAGTAAATATTTTTGTTAATTTAAATTATTTTACAATAGACATTACATTACAATAATAATAATCAATTATATATATATACATATATATATATATGTATATATATATATATATATATATATATATATATATATATATATATATATATATATATATATATTAGGGTGATCCAAAAAAAAATTTTTTTTTTCCAAACATCCTCAAGTTTCTTTTGGGTGTAAAAAAATTATGTGAAAAGATGAGCCCATAATATTAATGTTAAGATAGTCCTCATCGCATTTTTTAAATTCCCATAAGAATAACACAGGAAAAAAATTTTTGCTTCTGATTTTAGTACCGTTCTAACGACTGGTTGACTGATAAATCGCTGTTCCAATTTTTATAGAGAATTGAACGCTCTACAAAAAATGTCTGATAACATTTTTTGATTTGTCCACGCGTTCAAAAGTTCAATTTTGGATCACCCTAGTATATATATATTCATATGCATTTGGCAAAAAAACTGTTATTTTGAGACATTGCAAATAGACAATTTCTTTTCTTTATTTGTATAGTTATATCGAACTCGAGAAATCAACGATTACCTAGTTCTGTTTGAAGTAACGTCATACGTCATACGCATGAGAGGGTTGGTTGTTGATTTGACATCGAAAGTTAAGTCTTATTGTATTCTATAGAGGAACTCTCTATACATGATATACTTATTTTATTCTTTGTGTTTGTATTGTGTTCAATGTCGCGTTATATAAGCAACCGATATAATTATTATTTTAAACCAATCGAGATAACGAAATGATTACACTTTAATAATACATGTAATTAACTCAATATTGTTTTATATCTGCTATATTGTTATGTAATTATTTGTTTTTACTATGTAATAATTAAACGAATGACCATTATACTCATGTATATAATTTTAAGTGACATCAATATTTATTATTGTATTTTAAATAATTATCAACAATATATTTTTATTTACTTAATTAATAAAATAATGAAACAAACTAGTGACTGACAGATGGAAAAATAATTAGAGCTGAGATATTGCTCCCTTGTTCATTGTATTTCATTAATGTTTTGTTGTTTTATCGCTTGGCATATATTACAATGTCTCCGTTGGCACGAAAACAACGCACTTTTTCAAAAGAACTATTGAATCTCGATGACACGGATGCACTTTTTATATCGTTTTGTTTTTTACATATTACAGAAGATTGCCAATTCCAATCTGTTTTTTTGAATATTTTTAATGCAACATCATTAACGATATTGGCAGACTTGACAGGAATATATTGATCACCTTTCTATAGATAAAAAAAATTGCTTATGACCGTGTCACGACAGAAGCGAAAACTTCATGAAGACGAGTAACGGTCGCCGTACTAGCGCGTTGACTACATTTCTCTTGCTTCCTTAGTCTACGCGAGCCGACTTTACCCGAACGAGCGTTACATAGCCGAGCGTGATGCGTGACGGCTCAGTCTCATTACTGACCTATATTATAAAGTGCTCAGCCTAAAGAAGTTTTCACTTCAATAAGCAGAACAGAGGAACGAGAAACGGTCAGAAAAACAACATAATTTAACTACAATATCCAATATGATTGGAGTTGAGCTATTTTAACAGAAGTCCCATTTGCTAGCGACCTAGCTTTGTAACAGTAAAATAATTTCTACATTTTGCTTCAGGCTATCTCGGTGTAATGTGTAATAATACTACAGTTGCACTGATACTGTTTTTATTTTAAAAATATTCTGAAGGATTATATCAACAAAAATTGTTTTTTTCCGTTAAATATTAGCAGTCGTCATTATATAACAAATTTGATATTCCTAGCATCCAATGTCAAATTGAAAAACCATATTTCTTCATCTCTGATTCTATTCAAATTGAATCGTATTAGATTTGATAGATCAAGCAACTACAAATATATATTTGATAGATGCCAAATGTGGCCTATTAAAATGGCTCCGCTATAGTCGACATGTTTATTGGATGATTGTCAATTACAGCACTCTTCTTCCATGCAACAAGGTTATGTTGTAAATTGTGCATTATACGATACATCTCAAGCAATATTATCACTACATTATTACCTATATACATCACAATATTGTAATATATAATTTAAATAACATCTGTAATAAATTTGTATGTCTACAGTTATTTTAGTTTAACTTGTATGATCTCATAAGTCCTGTCATAGTAGATTTACGGGCGTTCAAGCAACACTTAAAAATTTGCTTTGTCCATATTATTTTGTTGGAATTTTAGAATAACAACAAATATGATTATCACTATGTACTGTACAATAAAGTAAGAGTCGTTCACTCGTGAACGATTCAATGGTAAACGATTGACTCGTTCACTCGTGAACGATTCAATGGTAATCGATTGACTATCATCACCTCAATCATGTACAAGTTTAAATATTAAGTGGGGTTTGTGTTTTTTGCGTTATTATTGAAAAAAAGTGCTACGTTACGTTACGTTGGTTATTCAAACAGGAATAGTGCAAATGCGTATATATACAATGTGAGACGATGAACATTACCCACCGGACTGATATATGTGAAAATGAAATAAATGCATATAATAATGGACTTATTAACAGTATAATAATAATTCAAAGTAAAACAAGTATCAATTACACAATATAATAAATAACCTTTAAATTGTAATGTCATACCAATATAATAAAAGTATATAGATGTATTTCTATTATTGTCTTTCCAAATGTTTGTTTTACTTTTGACAGCTCGATTACGGTTCACTTAGTAATAACAACAAATCGATTTGTTATAAAAATCGACTTATTAATCGATTATAAATAAGTATTACATATTTTTTCTAAAAATATTATAGCGTCTATTAAATAAATATAAAAAATAATACCCAAACTTCAATTAACATATTTTACATACATTAAATAAGCAAATTAAACGGAACTTATAATAAGTGCAGTATTATTTTTATTTAAAGTGGATGTTTATTTTTATGTCGATTACTTTCGATTTATTTACGTATAGTGTCGATGGTTTAATAATCTATGCGTTACATATCTCACAGAACATTATCACATCACCCACAACAATAAAGTATGACAATTATTTTATTAGTTTCATGTGAGCTTTACTCTCAATATAGCTTGATATATGTGCAAATGTCAAAAGTAAAATAAACACCTGGAAACATTTTAGTTACAGTATCTTAAGAAACGTAGTATCGTAATGAAAACATTGTCTATGAAAATACATATATACACATAAAGGTGTATAAGTGCAAACATGACTTGTGTAACGTATCGTCATTTTGTTTCTTAAGATACCGTCGCCGGTCATCGAAAGGGGACGGGGTTTTTTATATAGCGACGATTACAATTTTTGTTATTATTTTATGAGATAATCCTGTATTTTAAGTAGTTAATTTATAATAATAAATAATCATATAACATTTTAATTTTAATATTACTAATTTATATTTAATTTAGTCCGTTTTCATGAAAAATGGTTTTATTTATCAATTATTTTTGTGACAAATTGAAATAGCTCATTTATTACCAGAGAGAGAGAGAAAGTTTTATGTATTTTCTGTTTTGCTATAATAATAATATTTCATACGATACAGAGAACTCCGTTCCTTTTAGTAATATGCTGAATGTAATTATTATAATACAATTTTAATTCAAATTCAATAGATAAAAATGGTGGCTTTATAACCGTTGGCCAATCTGTGTTTGTGTTGTCCAATTATATTTGTTCCAAAGAGTTATACAAACAGTAAATAATGTGAGATCGGATTCTAAGTTAAGTTACTTTTAAGTTCGTATACGTCACTTTATTCATGTAATCAATTATTATATATCTTGGATCAGTTTTTTTGTTTGTTTGTTATTGGCGCTTGTAACACTCCGACGAGCATTAGGTGTGTATATATTAATTTAATATTGTGTATGGTAAAGATCAATTTTTTAATTAGCGTATTAATTGATGAAAGGGTTATTTATTTATCGTAAATATTGAAAAGAGGAACGGTCTGAGATTTTAACAGTGTTCTTAGCTACTCAAAATGTAAGTTGCACTCAAATTAATTGATACTTTCTTGTTGAATAAGTGAGTTAAGTTGAGCGGTATATTTTTTTATATTTTGGTTCTTTAAAATGATTAACATTTCCTCTGCCGATATTGCGAAGGATAATTTTGTGTGCGTTGTCAGAATCGATTGGATTTTTGTATGTTTGTTTCGAATTAAGCGTTTCACTTTCTTTCTATTCGTTTCTCTTTCAAAACCATTTTCCTTAGTTACAGATAAAAGACGTAATCAATAAAGTTATGATTATTTAGTATTTATAAATTTCGATAATTTCTTCTTCGTTTAGATTTATTTTAACATATTAGGGTTTATGCATTTTTTTTTACCGAACGAATGGGAATTCTCAACGGGAAACGTAGCGAAGCCTGTCTACGAAATTCCCCTTTGTAACATGGAAAAAGAATATTTGGGATGACACTCCCACAGTTAAAAACAGGACTGAAAATACTTTTTCATAGTCCAATCCTGATTTTAAGTTTAAGAATTTGCTTTCGATCGAAATCGGCCCAATAGTTTTTACGTGAATCCCTAACGAACGGACAAGAAAAAAAATCTCGTGTTCTCCATCGCCTGAATAGTCTATTCCAATTTGTTTTTAAATAGCTTTAATAGAGAGACACGGCACGTGTAAAATATTATTGTGTAGATTTTTCTATATAATCCAATAATCCAGGAACCCCTAGTTTTTAATAGCGCCAGACTGGATTAGTGACACTCCTGCATCACTGAGAATCGTCGATATTTTTTGGTGTTTTCTGTTAATTTATATCTGAACAAATGTAGTAATGTTAGAGCGAGATAGGCATTTTATAAAATTTCCTCCATATTCGTTAAATATACCTATTTTGCATACGTAAAAATATTTACAATCGATCTTAGAAACATCTAGTGATAAAGCCATTCACTAAGACAGCATATTATTATATGTAGGGATTTTCATGTCGAATATTCTTGTTCCATGATTTAAGTTTTAAAAAAATTGTTACACATTTCATTTGTAACAAGTACATAAAAAAAGATGCTTAGTGTAAAATAATTTCTCGCCATTAGAATTGTTATTATTATTCATTATTGTAATTATAATTTCTTTTATTATTTTAAGCGATTAATGTAATATGTCCAAATATCTCAATTAATGGAAGGCCAGCAATTTTATCATTGTATAATAGTCAGGTAAGGTTTTAAATATTTTAAATGTAATAAACATATTATCGATGGTAAAAAAATATTAATAAAAATAATAATACATAAACATATTCAAACATTTACCGAATTAATGGTTAACATATAATAATACAAACACATGTAACTTGTCTGTAGTAGTCAATAGTTCTATAGCTACGAGTATGTCTGTATATATTATTTTTTAAATACTATATTATTATTAATCATTATTATTATGTATAATTCTGTTCTGTTCATTGCAAGACGGACGCGTGTGTGTATTATCTCTCAAGCCTGGTTTTCATTTGCATTAGTTAACTCATGAATAAATCCTTATCATAGTATTGATAGAAGTATATTCCAATGATTATTACTTACATACATATGTTTCCCATTTGTTTAGGCAGAAATCATGGATTTCCATATGTTAATACTTAACTGGTAAATTTCTGACTTATCACTTAACTAATGCAAATATAATTTCATGTTTTAGGGGGGACATTGCACTTGCCCGAATTAGAGCTCTAGTTTATTCTTTCATCCACATTTCTCTTTGTGTTTGTTTCCATTGTCTGTCGGTTATAAAACCGAATCGCCACGGATAGGGTTTAACCTCCCCCATAATATGATGGCTGTAATCTAAATAAATTAAACGAAGACTGAAGCGTAGTTTATAGTTTAATATTTAAAGTATTAATGTAGCTCCTTTACCGATCATCACATTTACGGGCTGGCAATTTATTTGTTCACTATTAATATGAATAACAATGCATAATATCTATCGTTCATTTTGATTGATTGATTGTGTTTATAAATTTATGCTTCGCTAGGTTTTCTCTTTGCGTGATAGCGGCGGTTAAGTGAATGAACCATTTCGTTGTTACTGTAACGTAATAACGTTTCCCTCGGCACGGCATCGTCTCGGTTATCTTATGTTGTTATATTGTTTAGTTTTAGTTAGCAATGATGTTTGTCACAGACTTATGAATAGGAGCTTTTTGCTATTCAACCATGTTTTCAACAAGTTCACAATATTTAACAAGTTGTATGTTTGTATTGAAAATCTCATTTTGTTTTTAGCGTCAGTTACTCACAATTGGGACGAGGCTGCCGTTGAATACGTTAAGCTGGCGCCTGATTTAAATTTACATAAAAAATATTTTCAAATTTGAATTTTTTTGAGTATTGTGTAAAGCTAAATTAAATAATAAACATTTCCGATTTATGTATTTTCTTTTCGATTTATTTATGCTTTGCGTGCACTTCACGAGAATAATGTTTTGAGGTGTTTTTTTTTCATGGTAACAATTAATGTCACTTAAATTTATTTCTCTTAACCGCCGTTAACATGTATAATAATACACTTTTGGGCTCTTAATCTACGATTTACATAATCTACAGACTATTCTTGTATTATGTTATGTTGCATTTCTAAATTAATGATTATTTTTTTCTATTATGTAACTCAGTTGTTGTATAACGTTGTTCTTTTCTATGTTTAACGATTCGTATGAAATTTAATAGGAAACATTCGATTTTGTAGAATTGTAGAATCTGGGTTATGTGAAATCGGAGATTTTAGACCCGCATTTAATTGTTAAGTCGAGGCGAAGAACTTGAATGTGCTTCCCTCTTAATTGAATAATTAATAAATTTCATTTAGGTTTTTTTAAATCTTATTTCTTTAGTATCTAGGTGTCTCCAATTAAAGGCGTGTATTCAACGTGGTCTATGTGAAGCTTCTATTACACGGTTCACCCATTTCTTTCAATTTTATATCAAAGCGAAGTGATTTATTAAAATGCAAAAACGAAATTGGATTCAACGGCATTGCCTATCGTTGTTTCTTTTCAAATTGATTCAATTGGTGTTAACCGTGTATTTAAGCTTTAATATTATCGTTCACCATATTTAATATGAGGCTATGTTCAATACTTGTCTATTTATTTTTAAATAGGACCGTTATGTTTGTAATAAATTTGTGATGCCGATTGGGTTGAAAATAGGTTGGCAATGATTGGTCGGTACAGTTCGTTCTGTTATCGAAACTGGCGTTGAAAGCAACTCAAAATTTAAAACTACTTTTGCGGACCTTTAAAAGTTTGTTCCAAGATATTTGGATACATCGATTGGTTACATACTACGTCCCTTTATATATTTTTTTATTATTTTCGGTGAAAATTATGGCTTAATATTTATTAGGTTTCTATTACAAAATGCATTCGCTCCGCATATTATAGAATTCAAATAGCACTTATGTTGTACATTTATAAACAAAATATATTTTGGTGATTTGTCAATATGAATAACACTTACTAAGAACTGAAAAATGTTTCACTTCCTTTCATAGCCTGTCTTTTTCTTACAAGATAAATTTTGAGATAAAGTATTTAGTTGTGTGTTTGGATGATTTATTTTCTACTTTAATTTCTAACTTACGGGTTATAAACATCATCATGTCCGTGCAGGAACGGAGAAAGAATACAATTTCCTGCGGCCCGGCGGCCTGTCGTAAGAGGCGACAAAACAAACCACAGCCAGGTGGTAGGGCATTTGCCCGACTGGATGGCTACCACCCCTGGTCTAGAGTATGTCGCCATAACAACCTTGTGTTGTGTTCCGGCCTTAGTGACCAGGTGCCAGGCTCCCTAAAGAGAGCAGCAGCGCATTCGTAGCACCTTTGGTGTTGCATATGTCCATAGGCGATGGTAACCGCTGTCCATCAAGTGGGCCGTCTGCCTGTCTGCTGATCTCCTGCAATAAAAAAAAAAAAAAAAAAACATTAGATAGTGCAAATCACTGCAAAAATCATGCGTGTGTTATACCAAAATTATCTAAGAAAAATTTGCGTATACATTTTATGATGCTCACAACAATAGGATCCTTTCAATCTTCGGTTTATTTACAGTCACATATGGATCAAACCAATCATTACCAACTTGGCCATTTTATATGTAGCAGATTTGTTTGCGCGTCTATTATGTAGTCAATGGGTATATGCAAAACACCAACGTATTGTACGATGTTCGCTATGTATGCGGGATTTTAATCGACATCGACAGTTTTCATCCTTATATATTTTAGACAATGTTCTACTGATTAAATCGGTTGTCATCTAAACTAACATTGTGGGTTTTCTTTCAAATACGCCGTGATTTGTTATATCGCGCCGATAAAGTAAATTACACCGGCACCGTAAAAAGTGGTATGTCATTTGACTAGACCCACCTACCTACATGTGTTCGACGCGCTGAATTTGAGGTCCGTCTGGCTTGTACATCGTCAAGATTTCTAGCAAATTTAGAATAACCGCTAAAATACCCAAAAATAGAAATTGTAGTTATGGAGATAAAAAAATTATGGATTGGATCGAGTAAGTTTTTCATTATTCTCGTTTTTAAAAAAAAAACATTTTCAGCAGTTTTTGAAACTTGAGAGAGAGAAAGAGATAACATTTTACAAACCAAACATACAATATTGAAAACAGACCGTATTTACAAAATGTTCTAGGCGATACAATAGGCGGCCTTATCGCTCAAAGCGATCTCTTCCAGACAACCTAAATCAAAAACAAATTTGAATTAGGCGATGTGGGTAGTGCAGGAAAAAGGCAATGGATAGGTTAATTCAAACTAAATTAACAAATAAATATACAAATATATACGTAGTCATAAATATACACGTATACAATAATATATTACAAAATATATTAGATTTCTCAAAATTTTGAGGGTATCGCGCATAATAAATATCAGATTCGAATTCAGCGTGTCCAAATGTAAGTAGGTGGTTTTTGTCAAATGTACCGACCTATATTTCATATGTGCCAGTTTTGAATCGAGTTGTATAAAATTACTCAATGGAGGGTTATCGATGCAGCAGGTCAAGGCGTTCTATTCAAAAGCAGTATTTGAAAAATCTTACAGCCATATAATTTTAAAACCTGCATATTTGATATGAGTTACCAGAGTTATGGTGTACTATTTTATCATTCTGCAACATTTGGGATAATGTTAGTGTTGGTAACTGTGGCAAAATACGCGTTAGAAATTACGCCGTGGTTAGCAGCTGTATTAGTGTATATAAAGTTATCTGTCAATGTTTAACGTCATTACCAATTAACAATAATCTCGAGTCACAAATAACGCATTAAACCCATCGCGTGAAATGGTCATTAACATTATCCCAGATGAAACAGTGACATGAAGCATATCTACTGGCGGTCGTAGTATGAAGTACTTCTTAGGTGTGCCAATCACCTTGAACAACGTAATTCTGTTTGGAAACTCTGATTCTTGTTCCAAAAACCAGGTTCAATATTAATTGCCATATTAGCTTTTGACAAATACGAGCATCGTTCATCATTCAATATGGAGTTTTAAATAACTCATACTCAGCCTTCAAGCTGATATTACATGGAGAGGTGAAAAACTATTTGACTTCATTCACATTTATAAGAGATGTAGCGTTTTAGCCGCACGCTAATCTATGGAAATCAATATACATATTCCTTATTTTATTTTTTGTAGAAGTTTGTTACTTTTTATAATTTTCTCTGGAAGTTGGTTTTATCAAATAGCTTTTCAGGTCTACATATGTGGTCATTTATTCAGATTTAACAAACTATTGCCCAAATCCTATTTAGACGAAACAAACCGTTTCTGTATTGGAAGATATGGGCTGCGGTTAGCCACCTTCCAGCCATAGCGCATAGGCGATCGAAGAGAGCGTACCGCAGCAGTGGCCGCCGAGTGCTGATAATGACTGGTAACAGTGATATCAATTTTTTATTCAGTCGTACAATTTTCATGCGCCATTTTATTATTATTTTTTGTTTCGTCTTTAAATCGAGTTTGTTCCACAATTTATGTACTGATATTCTGACAGCCCGTTCTCACTAACCGTTTACTTTATTACTTATAGTTAAAATTTGACATAAGCTCCATACAAATATATATACTATGTATAGTTGTACTACTATAATGTTAAATTTCCACATGGTAAGGCAAATGAATGAATAGTAAAATAGGAACCGGTCGTAAGTCGACGAGATGAGTGTGATGATGCTAAACATCAGCGTATTTTAATTCTTTTTCTACATGAATGTAATGTAAACCAATGGATTTCAAAGTGCTTTAACAAATGCGTTAATTAATTAGAAATAGTTCCGTAAAGGTGATAAGCGTCCCATCATTTAACTAATTTTGAAAACATTAAAAGCATTAATCGGAAATACCACATTTCAATGACTGATCAACGGATTTTGTGCAGTCCAAATTTTGTTATTTTTTTATTTTATCATTTCCACCTCACAAATTAATTTACAGCTACAACCTGAGTGGTGATGATGATAGACTGTACAACATACTTTTGTTTTGTAGTTTTAGGGGCCCTCCATAATTTACGTCACACGCAAAGGGTAGTGGTTCGATGAAGTGTGACAATATGTGACCAGGCGTGAATGGGTCCTAAATTTCGTAGTGACATTTCAAAATCTAATATGTTTAAGCTGCCAAACACGAAAATTATAATTTCTTGATGTAAAACTGCAAGATATGTGATGTCACATTAGAGCCGGAGGAATCTCATGATTTTGACCAACTGTGACAAGTACGGCGGAGGGCCAAAAATCCTGGAATTCGTGTGACGAAATTTGTTGACCCCTTACTTGTCAATTGTTGTATAGCGCGGTAAATATCCAAACATACAAAGACAGAAGGAAATGACGTTTTCAGCAGGATCTTTGTTTTCGTGAACCATTTTCAAAGCACGCATAGACGGCACTGCCTGTACGCCACCGCAACGTTGCCCTCGCGCCGCCGCCGTGCTCTATTCTATGAATTCTCGTGTATATGAATGCTGTCAACTGTCCCACCGCTGATGCCTGCTTGCAACGAAAACGCGGCGGCGGCGTAGTGGCGGCGCGTTGCCGGTGCCATGACACGCGCGTTTAGGTTGTTTTTTTTTTATCAAAATGGTTACGAAAGCCTAAGTCTACCAGTATTTTTGACCTATTCCAAAAAAGGAGGAGGATAATTTTTATTGCATGTTCAACCATAACTTGTTTGTTTCTGAACTGATTTAGTTCATTGTTTTTGCGTTAGATTGAGCAAAGCCTCGAAATGTTCATATAAATTTCATTGCTATCGGACTATGGCTTCCGAAGATGTATTAAATTAAAAATTCTATCAATAAGAAACCGTCTTCAAGAGTAACTAAAAAGCGGAAAATTAGATTTTGTACAACATCTTTAAGTCGGTGCAATAATTTGTTGTCGTATCAATGTAAATAGTAATTTTTATGACACCGACTTCAAGATGTAGCAAATTTTGTTTTGTGCTTTTTAGTTACTCTGGAAGTCGGTTTCTATTTTGTTAGATTTTTTTTATTACAAAAGTCTAAAATGGTTTTTGAGGGAAAATCCTCTCAAAACTTTAGTCTTAATTCTTATAATAAGAATTATATTAATGTACTCTGTGGTCTTAATGGACCCACTATGTTCCAGGTCCTCACATGTTACAGATCCTCTTACATTTTCATTTCCTTTATGGTTTATTTTATATGATTATTTTTGGTAAACAAAGATAAGAAAATCCGTTGGTATACATTGCAAAATCTTTTGGCTTGATATGCGAACAATATAATGTTTCTTCATTTATAATTTTTCGTAATTTTTGCTTGTATGATTAATTAATTTAATTCTATAATAAAATAATTTGTTTTCAAAATTTTGTTTTATTTTTGTTTATAATTTCTTTTTAAATAATAGCTCTGCATGCTTTCTGAATCTAAACAGTTTTTAAGTTCCTTTTTTCAAGCGATATTGTTTGAGACAGTTCCAAATGCGCTTTATTTAAAGCGTTACAAATTACACAATTACCGAATAGCCACATTAGTGTATATATACAATTATTTTACATAGGTTATGTGATGTTTAACGTCGTTAACAATTAAAAAAAATGCGTCTCAAATAACGCATTATATTGTTACGAGTTGCAGGACTCGAATTAAAATGCCGTTGGAATTATTATAGAGTTCATTAGAACTATACAAACACGTATAACACAGGTACAAATAAATATAACCGGACGCAATATGTCTAAACGTAATGCACAATTCAATAACATGCCCAAAGTCCGTCGCAGTTACCGAATGTACACAAGTCTTGCTTCGCTTGTGGTTATCGCTAGACTGCCTCGTCCATCAATCGAGGCATTGCTTTATACTACACGGATGCAATATTTCTGCTCGGCCGCGTGGATTGAATTTCCTAGAATCACCTGGCTAGTGACTGCCATAAAAGAATATAATACACAATGGGTTGCTTTTTTAATCAAATATTTTAAATACAAAGTGCCTAACTAAGTAAACAAAAGAAGTTCAAATGCCGAAAGGTAATAAAATGTGTTGCTACATAGCTGCAGGTGTGAATTTGTCTTTGTCAGTCGGGAACAATATTTATTGCCACATCTGCGTGAAACGGCTTATATTTGTAATATTATCCCAAATGAATCGCCACCATGGATAAATTACGTTTTGACTTAAGCTTGACACAATAGACTGCCAGGTTTTAGACGTCAAATGAGAAGGGACTTTTGGCAGTTCTAAAAAATAAACAGTTACCCGCGGCTACGCCGTGTAAAAATCACTACATAGTGGCCCTATGTTATGTATAAATAAATTGACCTATTGTTACTAAGTTCACTTTAATAACAAAGAAACTAAAGGCCGCTTGCATAACGTTCCTTAAATTTATTTAAGACTTATTAAAGAAACACTAAACACCCTGAAATACGACTACCGTATTACACAACGCTAAATATGTTTAAAAAACTGTCAATACATTTTGTGTAAAACGTATTTAGGCAGTTTAATATGATTAACTAATTTTATTTAAAGGCGATCGTTATGGAAGCGACCCTAAGACTAAGTCCACACAATTACGCAGCGAAACAGGCGCATCACAGCCAACCTGATTTGAAGTAATACAATGAACGAGATGTTGTTTATGACAACGTAAGTATTTGTTAGCAAATTGAAAAACGATTATTTATTCTATGGAAACTACATAATTTGTCGAAATAAAATGTATCTTAAGTGTTCACTCGGGTTATAAGCTAGCACTATGTCGTGTTTCATCTATATACGTTCAGTGGTTTCCAAGATGCGATTGCAGCGCCATATCTTTCGCTATTTTCCTCTATCCCCCGGAAACGACGTTTTCTATCGGGATAAAAGTATCCTAAATTACGCCTTGGGATATAAACTAGGTCGAGTTTCATTGAAATCCATTCAGTAGTTTTCACGTGATGCTCAGACAAACAGACAGACACAAATTACAAATATTTCCGAAATCTGCTTATCTGAATTAGGCTCCTGTATTTTTAAAATTTTTGAATCCAATGTACAAACTCCAACCATTAACAGATTTATTATAAGTATAGATACATATCGATTACAACTTTGATCATTTGTATCCAATACTATTTATGTTCAGGATTCTGTAGCCAATTTGGCAAAAAAATTATCTTTATATATGCGCGATATTCCGCTGTCCATTTGTTTGTGTTTGTAACAGTCATTTTTGAGATCCTGGATATCATGTAGCAGCAGAGTGCTAGTTAAGACAAGTAAAACCAACCCAAACCAAGCCAACCAACCAACCAGCCCAAACACGACGGGCCTATCTTGTTTATTACAGGAGTTCCTATGGCCACCTTCCGACTCCATCATCAGATCAGCTCATTGATACTATATTATTGCATTGTCACGCGATATACATATGCATGCAAAATTTCAGTTCAATCGGAGACCGGGAAGTGGGTCAAATTTAACTTGCAAGATTGCACCCGAACTTACGAACATACATACATTGGTATATCCATTGTAAGTTAAATAAAAGCTTGTAAAAAGGCTTAGCCCACAATCACAGAAGCCGTCAAAATATAAATGAGAATGTAATATGCTACTTAGTTATGCTACTCAACCGGTCATTATGGAAATATGCATACCCGTTGTGAGCGATCTAGAAAAAAACACGATATATTTTTTCCAGAAAATACAGTTTTAAGCGACAGAAAATAAAGTAAAATAGAGGGCGTTGCTAACAATTATTTCAGTTACCATTTTAAATAGGTAACATATCTGGTCATTCCTAATATTCTTCTTTTATGTTCTGAAAAAAAATCTAGAGGGTGTCATTTTTGCCGATGGACTCACTCTAGTAACAGGTTTGTGAATTACTAGTTTGAAATGGCGCAAAATTAGAGTAATAATTGTCATTGCTTGCACGAGATGGCAGTGTATGTGACAAGTTGTTCTTCCACGGTTTGTATGTGTATAAATTGTATGGCCAGTAGACTAGTTCAATATAGATTGAATTAAAAAAAAGTTTTAGCTTTTAATATGTACTTCCTTTTGTTAGTTTAGTTTGACATGATATAAAAAAATGTGTGCGTGTACTATAGTGCACGCAAGATAACTGCGCGCGACGGGTGGCGTATTTAATGTTGCCAGTTTAACCTCTCACAATTCCAAAGACCAGATGTAGCGGAAAATGAGTGAATATTTTTAAACTAAAACTTACTTTCATAAATCATTATTTCTATTTCAAACAGTTTAAATACTTAAAATAGTTATGATTAATTAAGTTACATAAATATAAATTATTTTCCAAGGATGAAATTTATTTATTATAGTAATTGTTTCATCTTTTATTATTCAATCTATAAATAAACAAAAAAGGAAAAATTAAAAGTCCACAATAATCTTGTAAGTCTTTTATTCAATATATAGTCGATATTTTAGATTTGGAGTAAGAATGGTCTTGTAATGGGTCAATACCTTCCATTTGAACATCTTCATCAGAAAACATGTTATATAAATATCTAGGTTTAAGTTATGGTGAACAATAAAGTGTTTTCTTTCATGCTAGATTCTTCATCAGAAGAATCGGATGTGTCATCTGTCACATTAATTATAAATTTATCCATTTCCATATCCATTAGTCTGATTCAAAATACTTGTCCTCAATTTTTTCTACAAGTAGACATACATTGAGCCACTCTTCTGTGGTTATTTTTCGGAAAGATGCCTCTGTAAATGCTTCTATGTTACTAGGAGCTTGAGCGACATTTTTTCTACAATTCCACTCTTCACAATTACCCAAATGTTGTTTTATTGGATTGAGATCACAGTAGTAAGGCGGTAAACGCAAAACCTCGTGCCCATGTTCATTTAATAGTTGTTTATAGCGCACTTATCAAAATCGTCTAAATCATCTATTGCTTTTTTCCGGGTGTCACAATTTTTGAAGATAAAGCTACTCCAGCAATACCCTCTTGAGTTATTTGGGTGACAGTACGTTCGGAAACACCTATAACAAAGTAAGAATAATAATATAAACAGTGTTACAGGTAATCAGTTAAAATTTAGAATCCTCTTAAGGGCAGTTTTGTCTGTTGGAATACAATAGGGCAATTTTGTTATAGAATAGCATAGCATTAGGACGATAATAGGGAAATACAGTAAGTACGTGCTAGAAAATCACAACAAACTTTACGTTATGTTGTTTCAATATATAGAAAATAATGTTAATCCAACAAACGTTAACAATATTTCGTTAAGTAAAATTATGTAGTTTATACTGTATTTGTTCACGTGTCGTAAAAAGCTAATAGCAAAATCAGAAAACAAAGATAGTTTTAATGTTATGGCAACCCTAAAACTAACCTGTCAAATATTTCAAATATGCAACGCGGGATCTGACTTGGTAAAACGGAATTGTAGACCCGTTATTGTCTCGTTCTTCTTCACAAGCACTTTTTATCTTCAAGATAATATCACGGCCAGCACTTTTAATCACTTTCGGCATGGTGATAGCGAGTATTAACTTTGAAAATGAATAAAAGCACGGAACACAACACACTCATGTCATCTGACGTAACAACAAGATGGCGGCACATGGATTAGTTCCGACTTCAGCCGCGCGCAGAGCATTTTTTGGAGCCCATACAGGGAGTGGCGGGTCAACGTCTGCCCATTTTTCCATGATCCCTGAACATTGCGACGGGTAGACGCTATAGTCCCCATATTCCCAGACCCCTAGTACCACTAGTAGTTCACCCCAATAGATCGGTACTTTTTGTCCTCATTTCCCACAATAGTTCTACACTGGCCGAGGCTTGCCCTTGGGTGCATTATTATATGGTGTAGACAGGGATAATTGGCGGTCAGTGTCACGCCACATTCACATTAAATTTGTCAAGGGGCCTCTACGCGTTGGCCTTTCTATGGCCCTACGTAAGCCCTCCAAAAGTCCGGGCAATTTTTATGGTCCGTGGTCTTGAAAGATATACTATAAGAAAAGGTTACTACTAAACAGGATACAAAAATGAAACGCTAATATGCTCTATTTTATATATTCATTCAGACAACGGTACACTGTGACAATAACAAACTTAATATTAATGAATTTTTATTCATAGAACCTACATACAGATACTGATTGACTGCAGCTAAACGGAATTAATATTCAATATTGTTGGCTTAAGGTAAGATAACAATGATTAGCGGATTGCGATATTCAAATATATATCAAATAATTTGGACGAATTTATATTAGAAATGAAGCTTTATAAATTCAGCATTCAGCAAAAAATTACAGCTTTTAATTTAAAAGCTATTTAGAATCTTGGGCAATTGTATGAAAAAGTAAGCGAAGTCGCCAGAGACAGCATATTTAAATGGTTAAAGGAGAGATTGGCCCTATTCAAAGAGATGGGTAAGTGCCAATTGGGGCGCCTGATTCAGAGTCAGACACGGGCGAACTGAGAAACACCGAGGGGTGGATATTCCCGCATCGGGTGACCATTTTTCAGGGATCCTATTATCACCCTAACGTGGTGAATCCAACATTCTCCAACCAAATTACCTTTTGTGAAAGGTTTAACAACGAATTTGTGAAGTCTATTGTATGTCCACTTCCACGGAAGTAAGAAGGGAAGTTCCTGCTCGCTCCCATCTGCATCTATTTCCCAGTGAGCAGCGCCAGTATTGGATCAATATCATTGGACAAATCAATCTCTAATCAATTTTTAGGAGTGATGTTAAATGTCTTATTAGCATATGGCTGGTTTTCTATTTCTATTGTTTTAATATGTTCTCTTAAATATGCTTTTTTGCTTATGTAATGCTCATCCTAAAAATAAACTTGTTTCTTTCTTTTTATTAAAAAAAATTGTGTTTACATACATGCAGTGTCCACTTTTAACGCCATTTTCTGCTTGATGCCATAGAAATGGGCATTAATGTAAACGACGGCCTATAAATGATGTCCATAAACGTCCTGTTGTTAGGCTCGGACCTCTATATTTGAGGAGAATGGACAGTATAGCCGCCACGCTTGTTGAAGTATCAGCGGATTTTAGATATAGATTGTCTCGATGTGCAATTTTCAGAAGTAAGAAGACTGTTCTGAATTACGCATAATTACATGAGACCCGCGAGATTATTTATATTTATACTCACGAAAGTTGCGTTCACATACACGCGCTTCTCACTTCCCTGGTTACTTTGCCGCTTGCTATCGTAGAACTGGGTTTAATGTAAATTGTAAACTAAGGGCCGCTTGCACAAGGTTGCTTAAAATTATTTAAGAAACACAAAACATATTTCACACCCTTAGCATACATATTGTATCAGTGCTGTGATTTGACAGAGACAGCTTTTGAAAACATACTTTCCTAAAAATGGAAAATAATCTTACTGTCAATCCGATAACGTATTTTGTAGGACAATTGAGTATTGTTTAAGCACATAACTGTGAATTTTATTCACAATAATGTGTTATAAATTATTAGACACAGAACTATATTATTATCCAAAATGACAGTTATCTGTCGTTGTCAAATTGAAGCAGTGATTTAATTTTGTCAAAATATATAAGCACCTCGTAGTACGGCCACATTTTTTAAATATGCCACAAATATTCTCTTCGTACTGCAAGTGTTAACCACTTCAGCCACTTGCCATCAGGTAAGCTGTTTTTTAGCTTGCATGCTGACTTTCTACAGTAAAAAATGCAATACCCTTTTTCGAGTTAAAAAGCCTTTGGAATAATTATTTCTCACTTATTTTTATATTACGATTATGAAGTTATTTAATATTCGTCCAAATTATTTCAATCTTAGCCCGAAGTCTGTTTAAAATAATTTTATACAAAGTAACGTATTAATTAATAGGAAAATAAATCATTAGCGACGCCACTCATTTTATGGTCAGCGTTGCAATAAAGATATAATAATATTATAAAAAACAAGGTGTTTGTTTCAATTATCATTTGCAAAAATCTACATTTCGATATCTAAAAATTTAATAAAATTCAATGATAATGTTATTTATTTTTATCGCTTAGTATATTTATGTTAATTAAGTCGATCTTTCTGTTACAACAAACATACGGTTTAAAAAAAGAAATGTAGTTAGTTATTGTAGGACATCTTTTTAATTTTTTGATTAGTAATAAATATATCATTTAAATACGAAATATTTACAATAAACGTAGGTGTTATTTCATTTTAAAATTTTTAAGATTTTTATTTACTGTTTTGTATGGTGTTTTATAGACAGACACGGAAGTATTGTTATTAGATGTTTATAAAACAAATATCTATTTTCTGAGAAAATAAAATAACTGAATTGTAAGTAAGACACCGCTTGGATGAGTTATTCAATTTCATTATATGTAGAGTAATGCAAATGATAATGACATAACTGAATTATAGATATGGGTTCGGGTCAAATTTATGGCCGTTTCTATTCTTTTCTACTACCGATAGCTGCGCAACGTCTGTTACAGTTTTATATAACTTATAATACCGATCATCAGTTTTTATTTGCGCAGAAAAGTGCAGGCCGATTTTCGACATGTTAATTATCTATATAAAACTTTATTCCCAAGCAGAAATGGCAGAGTGTTGCTATGTTCGTACACGGTCGGACGTTACCTGCGGTACATCGGAAGTAATTATTATTAGTTATGTAAAACTGTAAGATTCTTCATAAAACAGATATGTTACTGTGCAGCCTGATGCATCTAACATAGAGTGGCCACGAAATTTGGCACGGACTATAGCATCTGGAAAGTATTAAAAACAGAACGGTAACTGCACACATATTTAAGTTCAAGTTATAATTTGTATAACAATGGGACTGAAAATAAAAACGATACGTGTGCGGCTACCTAAAACATTGAGATAATTGTGTTTTTATGTTCTTTTGTTACTCCTAAAACATTTTCATCGCGGAATATAAATTATTATCGTATACATTAAAAGATGGGCTAATAAAAATTACATATCTGCAGATTGATTAAATGTGTTGCAACATCTCTGTATCATCATCTGTAAAAGAGAATGTAATTACTGGAATAGGCGTGGTAAGAAACATTATATGCACGTACTGGGAACAGAATCACATGTAGGTATATTCCACAGACTGGTTGAGCGGGCTCAGCCTTTGTCCGCTTACCTCACTGCAACGCAAAGGCTCCGAGTTCGATTTCTGGTATGGTAAATTACGGAAACAAATTTTCTCCGTTATTTACTATGATCTGGGTGTCCGGGATCGGCAGCAGAGTAATTTGTTGTATAATACATGTCTCACAAGCGTAACTTGGTTAATTTGGGGGATTAACAATATGTCTTTCTTTGCTGATTTTTTCATAATTTTTATAGCATTATTATTATTAAAGCTACGTTAATATGTTGCTTACACGTATACATCAATATAACAAACAATAAGCCAGTGCACGGCATAATATGGAATTAAGAAACTTATTATTTTAAAAGGTGGTGCATTAATTTTACACACTTATAAGTTCTTTGTTTTCATCAAAATAATATATTAAATTATTTAAAGTTAATTAAAGTAATAAGTACAGTTTGAATTTTTGTACTTTTTAAATGACTCAAAAAAAGCCTATTTCTTCAAATTCACTTCTTGAAAATATGAGAAAACTTTGGTTGCACAAGTAAGGTAATGTTACTTTCTGAAGAACGTAATTGGAGTAACAAAATTACACGATCTTATTTTGGATATCAAGTTTTATGTTGTTGTTTCCTTCGGGGGATAGAGTTGTTCAAATGGTCGAAATCAATTGAATACAAACACTTTACAAAATAGATACCCACCTAAGACGCTACTTAAAACTAAACAGTCATAAGTTTACAATTGGAATTGTAATATTTTCTTTTCGGTTATAATGGACAGATAAAGGTAGGTATCGAGATTTTTCTAAAATTATATATTTTGAGCCCAACATGGCGAGTGTAAGATCTTAGATTAAACAACGACAAATGGTAAACTATAATAATACATGACATTGTTGCATTGTGATTTTACGCTTCGATGATACATTTAACACTAGATAATGTCACTTTTTCCCTTACTAAGACCGCATTTGTAATTAATCTAAGTGTGGAGGGGTCAATAGGACAAATATACACTTATTACAATGAATGGAACATCAATAACATCAAATGACCCCCGTGACGCCACACCTAACTACGGCCCTGTAAGATTGTAATGCAAAGAACTCTTAATAAATATAGAAAATTGAGATATAAACATTTCGAAATATTAATAATAATCATCGTTATTATTAATCACGATTATCAATAATAATGTCTAAATAATTATAATAATAAAAATAATGTAATGAGAAAATCTTGTCATGCAAAATCAAACATTGTGCGAATTGCCAGTATTATTTAAATAACTACAATTACTATTACAAAACAAATTAAATTCTATTATTACAAATTACACAAACCAAAACCGCCTCTGTATTGTTTACAATAATACTACAGTATTTTTTTGCTTATCTATCACGAAAAATAACATAATAGGTACTTACTTGTGTAATTTAAAAATATATACTTTTTCCAGTACAATAAATTAATGTTAAATCATTATATTTTATAACTACAAAAACATTGTGAGATTATAAAAAAATTAAGTGAACCCTTAAGTTCAAACGAATGGCACTTAACATGTCTGCATTGTTATTGCATGCATAGCTGCTGCATGTTGTCTGGATTTAAACATTCATTTTTTAAATAAAATATATTGCACACCAAATAAAACAGTGCAAACATCAAACCATTTCCCTTTTAATAACGTAGTTAAGGAAAACATTTATAATTTAAGATTTTCGTTCACGTTGTACTTTATATACACTGTTTTATTTCGTCTGCCTTAATAGATAAGAATTTAGACGCCAAATACTTTTAGTCAGCTAAACGCTTGCCATACAGGGTATAACCATATCGGCCAAATATATAATTTTATGTATATTTTTTTCTATATAATAGTCATATGTATTTTTATATAATAATTTTGAATTTTCATTTATTCTAACTTTATTATAGTTAAGCACTTTCAAACGGGCAGTCGCGGCGTAGCGTTTCAAGCTCGAACATGTAAAACAGGATAACTGCACGAACTACTTAAAATTGTTGCCGTATTTCATAAATCGTATTAATTTTTCATGTGGCAACAATGAGTTCAGCGCCGGTGGCGCCACGCCGCGGCTGCTCGCCGCCAGCCTATCGTCGCCGCACCCATCCCAACACTTACTGTGGTCAAAAATTTGGAAGGCACTTTCTACTTTTTTTCAAAAATTTTAAATTTTAATTTACTTTTTTTTGAACACATTAGCCTAGACTTACAAAATAGAAAATATGCGTAGTAACATTTACTAAAATTACGCAATTCACCCAAAAAGTTATAGGCCTTTGTATAAATTTTTTAATTAATTTTTTGTCATCCTAGTATTAAAAATTTATTTCCAAAAGGGATAGCCAAATAGTTTCAACACTAGAATCTGAATTGCATTGTATCATTTTTGATTTCATAATTTGGTCTCTTTTATAAGTTCCAACCTCGAACCGAATCTGATCCAAATACCAAATAATCGTGAAGTATCAAGGCCACTTGGAGACTTAATTTAGAACACGCTTGTGCATGTTTCTGCGACGAGACTTGCCCGGGTGGTGAGAAAAGCGTGAGGCTCCGCTGGATTGTTAAATCACTCGTTACCAAGGGCGCATCTCCAGCGAACCCCCTCGCCCAACCGACAACCCTCCCTCCACATCACAACATACTTTTATATAATAGATTTGCCAACAATTGTCCGCCAACTATATCAAAATAATGGTATACCCCTGCGGCAAGAAGGTAAAATATTTCCCACTAGTCATTTCCTACCGAAACTATTAAAAGAAACAACCATAGGTTTGGGGAAGTATTTTGATAAATCAAATTTGTACAAACATATACAGTTATATCTTAATAAAGAGGCGGTGAAGACGTTCGCAAAGCGACGCCCGCGCACCGACCTTCGCTCCAAAAGTTATATAAGCTAATCTTAGTAAATTGAATGTATATTCTAACTATGCGTAGGTAATATAGCAAACGAATGATGAACATTCATATCTTGGCGATTTTAGTGCTACTAAACCTATTGCAGAAATCCATACCTCTATACATTAACTTAAGTTTCGATAATTCCGTCATTTTTATTTTTATGCCCGAAGTGTATACTGTACCATTTAATGTCTGTTTGTTTAGCCTTTATGATGGATAACAACCTATTGTTTATGTATCGTAATAACGTTATGTCATGTTAGTACAATAATGTTATTTAATATGGTTCTAAGCATCAAAATAATTCTCATTTTTTTTTCTTAAAAACAAAAACATTAACTTCGATCACCTAGGCTCAGTGTTCTGCTAATAGTCTTAAAATATTATAGGTAGACAAATATAAGCTGAGTGTCCTTCATTGTACCAGTTGAAAATATAATAAAGTATTTTTTTGGTTATAAACAAATGTGTATTCGACGTTATGAACGGTAAAAAACAAAACGTACCTATTAAAAAAACTCACTGATTTAGTTAAGTTCAATACAAGATAACAACTAAACATAAAGACCTACTTACTATATTTAGTCGGTCTTTACGGTTAGTTGTTATACGAAGAAGTATTCTTCTTCGGTTTTTATCCACCTTTTATTCATAGTATTCTAAAATGTCATTGGTATTTTCTATGACTTGTTTATAGCATAGCATTCGATTGCGTTGAACATGTGACTTTCCCAAAAAAGGTCAATTATTACGATATTTATGGCAATTCTCACAACTTATTAAGATTCTAATTAAACAACAAGTCGTAAATTGTAGAAATTAATTTGTCAAACCTCGTGAAACTGATATATCTATGGATGTCCTATGAGCCTGCTACAAGGCTCCATTTTAGATCCAATATTATTTTTAATGTATATTGTTTGCCTTATTTTATTACCGATATGTGTAATGTAGTATTGTTTACTGATGACACATATTTAAAGCTGATAAGTAGGTTAACTATAAACTGTAACATAATTTAATTGAAAGTTGTGTAGGTGTATTCCCATAAAATGATTTAAAGTTATTACTGCAACATATTTTTCCAATAGTTCAATTCAAAATCACTCTCACTTGTAATTCAAATAGGCCTATACTAATTATAAGTATAACTATACTTCGTTATACTTATAACGAAATCAAAATAATGTTTCAGGTGTAAAGCAGATTAGTTAATGTATAGAGGTAGGATATGCCGCGAACATCTATATAGCCTAACATTTGGAACAATCACTACTGGCTAATGATACATCTATATTACATTTGGCGATCACTAATTCTACTCGTATGTGAACGCTGCACGAACAGTGAACATTTAGGGCAGGAAGTGACGACTGTAATGTCGGCACCACGCAAGCACATTTACTATAAATCACATTAGTCAATAATATACAGGACATTTATACACATTACTAGCTGAAATGGAGCCACTGTAGGGATAGGTTTTCAAGTGCCTTAGTCTTCTAGAGCTATCTAGTAAAATATATGTTGTGAATAGACTTAAATCCAATTTCAAATCTTGATTGAACGACCTGGAAGCCCCTTTCCATTACATTAAAATCTCATTCCCAACAATACATATGTTGATCCATGCTGTTTATATATGTAATTAAGCCCATAAATAACATAGTCGTAGTCGTAACTAAGCTCCATCACTAGGTACCTAATGTTACAATGATATAAAGACGCCACTAAAATAATTGATCGTTCAAGAGCAACCAATGAACTTTATAGTAATTTGGTTTTAACGGTTACTTAAACTTAAAATACAATCCTGGTGTGACTTGGATAATCCCAACAATAATAAATTTTATTACGGACTTAAAGATCTCTGTAACAAGATATTAAAAATGGTTCTATATTAAAATTTGCTGTTGTTAAATAGACCTTTAACACTTGTTCAAGCCTGAAAGATCAATACGATGATCATAAAAATAATCTGCCTTTACAGATGTCCATAGGCAACCAGAAATACATATCTCTTGTACTAGGAGCGGTCATAAATATTAGTTTTGTAGAAGATGCAGGTTGTGGCGCCTAATGTTTGGACTATAGAACATGAAAAAGACCATGCAAAAACGGTGACTACATAATTATTTAGTGGAGAAAGATATCTGTGTCTATGCATTAAGCGTTTTTGATTAAAATGGAAATTTTACCTACCTTGGATAAGATCTTCCCTGATGTACTAAAGTAATAAAGACCACACTTTCGTATTAGCATTTGGCTCTATTAATTGTGGATAAGAATGTCCTTGTATATTCTAGACCCTTGTGATTAAGAGAACTTGACACCGATTTGACATATCGAAAAGACAGTTAACTATAAATAGGTATACATCTAAGGCTATTATTTTTTATATTTTTCTTAAACACGATTATGTTGATGTATTACAATGATTATGGTATACGGAACAGTCTTTTGAAACGGGCCGAATATTTTTTAATTTTGATATCTATATTGTAACATAGATCGAAGCTTACATTTAATGTTCCAAATTTTACTAGTAAGTAGATAATAATGCAAAGGGCATATTAGATCTATCCTCACTTCCTTTTCAGAATGCTGATTAGTAACTTTCATCAGAATTGTTTTACGATAAAGGCTTTTTTATAAATTGAATATGTATTAAATTTATATAAAAGCTAAATATCAGCTTCAATATTCATACCAAAGTTTAACTTAATTATCAAAATTAATGAATATTTCTCTCAAGACATAAAAATCCCAATTACAAAATTTACCAATATATAACTGGACCAAAACATAAAAATGTATCTACAATGTATACAAAATATACCTTTTAAATTTTAATTATAATTTAATTTAAATTAACATAAAGTTAACGGGATAGTAAAAATATCAGAAGTCATTGGAAATGTATTCCAGTTGTATTATATTGGATATAATCAAGAATGTTTTATGTAAAGAAATAATTATTTGTTTTGATATTTAAGTTAATGTTTTCAGTAACTGAAGAGCTCAGTAACACAATATGTTCGAAGTGGGTTACTTCTAAACCCAATCGAGTTTGGGTAGCGGTGCTTAGCCAATATACGCCCGCACCCCGCACTCTATCTAAATAATAAACAAAATAAAAAATAAAACATAATATATTTCACTGGAACACACGAAATAATTGCATGAACGACAAATACAAAATATGCTTCTATAATAATAATAAAGACTCATAACTAAATAACAAGCATATTGCACAGCAAGTAATCAATAATTTAATCAATTTTAAAAAATAATGCCAAAAATAATGTTTTTGATATTCAAAATCCCGGCGTGATTGGTGTCGCTTAGGAACATTTACAAAATCACAACAGCGCAACGCGATGTTACATACGACTTTTATCAATCTGAGGCTGTATTATGATCTGTTATCGCGAAAAAAACTATCACACCGTAACCCGCTACTAAAAACCTAAATCATTATTCATGTGATTCTTGATAATGTAGTATCTGCAAATCGAAATCAGTAAAATTCGATAAACGAATAGCAATAACAAATCATAGTACGAGCCGTGGAAACGAAACAAGTATTAATTAATCGATAAAGCAATTAAAATGTATTTAATTCAGAAGTTCCATAGAAGGAATATATACTTTTTGAAAGTAACAGTTACTTACGATCAAGTGGAATAACATCTAGAATAATTCTTAATTACGAAAACTTCAATTTCTCTGTTACACTCAATGAAGTGGTTTTTGCAATTCACGAACGCGAAAGGGCTGGATGGTAGTACTTAAAGTGTACATAAGAAGCGAGTATGATTGTCCAATGTGACACGCTCGTTGGATCGTTCTGTCAGACATACAGACATACCGTAATGTGTATGTAAGTACATGTTCAGCCACAAGTAAAACCCGCTGGCTGTCGTGAGTTGCATGAACAATAGTTGTTCTGATATTTCAAAAGTTAATAAATGATACTTATTCGACCATACATCTGCCCTTGCCTCTTTGAGGCTCGTGAATATACAATAAAAATAGAAATCGAGTAAAAATATCGAACGATGTTCTCAAGCGTGAGAGTTTTCATTCGCAAAATTTATTAAGCATTTATTACTTCCATGGAATTCCGAACATTTTAGTCAATTTTAGTATCATTTCCGGTATAGTTGTAACATACCGTCGTTTGTGATTTAAAATACCGTCAAGTCAAAATTTTAAGTACTTTCCTGATAAAAAATTTAATGCTGTGAGAGTAGACTGATAATATTTAATGAGGTTCTCGTTCTTTTCTAAAATTAGATTTGAACTATTTTAAAGTTTTTTTTGCCAATTTTATATATACGTCCAATAAAAATTTACTCCACATTAAAAAAAAATTATCACATTTATGATAGACTGTGGTCTTTCCTAAAAGAGTATTTATAATCTTGTGCTGATCTCGCAAGAATTTATTCTGCTTTATTATACGTGATTGCAGTATCATATGGAAATACTAAATTTAATTAAAACAAACTAATATTATTAAAATATTTGATTCAGGGCAATTTTTTAGGTTTGAGATCTTAGATCAGTTAAATCACTATGGAAATAATAAAATGACTTGCAGGCATGCCTATCACAAACGTAATGAGAATTTTAGCAGAATTTGTCCTTGCTAATGCTAGTACACAAGTAAGTAAAGGATATAATAATATACTAAATACCAAGACCAATAAGTTTTCATCATTTTCATTTGTCATTTTATTATATACTAGCATTATAAAGAACAGAGAAGAAAGTATGATTTAAAAGTAGCCGACTGAGCTGTTGCGATTTGGGAGATAGTAGTGGTAAGCGGGCACCGGCGGGTGTGGGGGCGGGAGCGGGGCCGGGGGCTGCGCGTGCGCCGCGCCTGCCGCGCCCGCCGCCTCCCTTCACATGTCACCGCGCCCCTCTACGACGGGGCTGCCGAGATCAACTGGCGACGAGCCCTGACCATTCTTGGGCAACGACACTGGAGTCTTTGGCGGGCCCATCTCGCTTACATCGGCGGAGTCTCGGTCTCCGTAGCGGCTCTCTGGTCGTGGAGACGCGAACGGGCGGAACGGGTCCATCGGCTTGGGCGGCTCGAGCGCGTGGCCCGGTGGCGGTGGTGAGCACAGCGGCGACTCCAGGCCGGAGGAGAGTGGTGAGTGCATCGGCATCGGTGGCAGGCTAAGGTGCGGAGGGTGGTCCGGCGGGCGTTGGGCTGCCACCACCATATTGCACATCTGGCGGCGCAGGCCGTGTGCCACAGCGGCGACCGCAGCGGCTGCGGCTGAGTTCGGGGACACGCGACCCTCACGCCCGTTGCCGCACCCGACGCTTCCATAAGCGTTTTGAACTCCAACGCCATCCTGAAACGGCAGACGGCGACGTACAATAGCTGTTACGATCTGCTGACAGCGATGCATTTCGCCAAGGCCTAGCTGCATAGATACTTTTGATCGCACGGTGATGCGAACAAATGTTATGCGGCTCAACCATAGATATATCTAAATTTGGATTGCGGTCGCGCGACATTCGTATGAAATTGTACGTACATTATAAATTCTGCGAAACGTTTGAAACTGCCGAGCCAATTAACAGTAAATGCACATCGCAAAAGCATATTCGCATTAGCAAAAAGTGGTTGATTCGTGTAATAAATCATTCATGGTAACAAATAAAAAAGCACAGTTACGTTCCGTTTTACACTCTATTTCGAAAAGTTGCAACAATGAGAAACTTAAAAACGCAATTTCCCTGCTAGATCATAATCGTGTGGCGTCATTCGTTGAACAATGCTTGCGGTTTTTTATTTAATTTTATGTTGGCTTTTATAAAATCGATAGTAATTTCAAATAGCAATGTTTACGAAATGAAATGATAAAATTAACCAGTGAACAGAATTTCGATGTTAAAAATTCTTTTGAAAAACTTATTCCAAATATATAAATGTAATTTTTTTCAAATCGTTTTAAGACCGAAATCGGTCAGAATATAATTAGCTTATTTATACTTAAATAATTTAGATGTTTTTTTATAATGCATCGAAATTCGGCCGTTTCACTTTAGCATTACGCACACACGCTTGATCTAACCACGAATTTCTCATTTCTCATGTACTTTGTTCGGTACGCGTATTTTAGCGTTCTGAAACCTGTATGAGGAATATATTGAAGGTAGCGTTTTGGTTTCTCATAGCCAGATACTAACCGTCATAGGTGGATAGCCAGGCAACTCAATCTCCTTGATGTGGTGAGCGGTATGTGGAGTGTGTGGAGTATGTGAATCTCTGAAGACGACGGCGCGGATCACCCCGCGAATATGCTCGTCGGGCCAAACACCAAGCAATATCCTCTGTGGCCTCCCGCGTCCTTTAGGTCGTAAATCTGCAATTACGCATAATAATAAACCGTGAACACGTAAGGCATTTAGCACGAAGAAGGATATTGACCATGACAAAAGTTTAGTCGCATTATCACTAAAGCCTGTTGGCAGGACATTAGCCACAAAATTGTTAACAGAAGATTCACTCAATGTAAGAGACGTATTCATACATGGCCGCGCATATATGATGAAATCGGTACGAATCAATCAAATATTAATTGCGATTTCAGAATTTTTGCATCTCATGTATTGTCGAAGAGTTATAAACATATAAATGAATGAGGCTGTACACCAGATACATATTTATAATGAGATAGCAACCCGTAAACGTCCCACAATACGCTTGTGCAACAATTGCAAAATATTGTGATAAAATGACGCAGAGGCATTGCATATAACGTTATTGCATGTAAGTTTTTGGACTACAAGAGTTATGTGAGTAAGATTCCGTAAGACACATCAGTGTCACGATGTTTATTACGTCTTATAAATAGATAATAACAAAATTACAGAATTCCATGAAATATAAGTAGTATGATATTTTTCAGGAATGAGAATGGAATTTTCGCCTCTCTATTTCTTGATTTTGTGATTAAAAACAAAAAAAATCAGAGTACTAATCTCTTGTCGCTCTGGTATGCGTCTGATCTATTGGGTGTAATGCATTATTACTGTTTCGAAGAGAGATTTGTGAGGTAAGAATGTGTGATGGAAACAACAATAAGTGACTTTTAATCGTGTTATTCATTGTGGCACGAAAGAGCGACATACACGCGTCTTTGTATGAATACGCAACCGCTTTCTACTGAACCGTCTGTTATTATTTTGTGACTGACGATGGAGCGTGGGGTTGTATGTTCTTTACATTCGTAACGGTCTTTCGAAACCCACACTGTACAGACACCTGTTAAATCCAACCGTAATATCTATCATGTATATTACCATAGCTGTAATGTCTATTATCGTACTTGACAAACTAATCATTATCCAGAAAAGCGAATGGTGGTTTGTAAAAATCCGTTACAAATAAAAAAATACATCAATTTTAAAAAGAAAATAATTTTATTTGCTTTTCTGAAAAATTATGGTTTGATTTAACGATAAATGAAATTACAAGTTAAAGCTGCATTAGATGTGAGCCACTAATTGGCAGATAGTAAAATATTACTGTTGAGCACTGTTCACGAATCGCAAGCACAGGTCTACCTAAGTTTCTATCAAACACAAACGTCAAAGTCATGTAGAGGGTAGTTCATAGATAATGTTACAATTCAGATAAAATGAGTATTCTAGCGAATGTAACATGATTGTATGATCAAGGCATGTCGTAAACAGCTGATCCATACAACATACATACAAAAACGCTTTGCAGATAAGTTCGCATTGCAATAATAATATTTCGCGGTTATCTTATAACTAACACTTATCTAAAAATATAAGTAAAATGTTAGTTTAGCCCAGTGAGGTTTTGGATCAGTAGGAGTTAGGAGTAGGTGCGGGCATCAGCACGGTAAAAGTTTAAAATAAACTGTTTCTTTTGTTCCTGTTATTTGGTGACTCTAAGCAGAATTTCCCTAGCAACACAAAGAATTATGACGTATATGGACAGTTCGTCGCAAAATGGATTTAATTGTTGAGTTATACTTGTCTCCAGAAAGTAACTTTCGGAGGAAATGTGCATCAAGTATTAGCATGACTGGTTAAAAACAAATTTAGTCATAGACCCAGAATATTTATAGGATTTAGCAAGTCGAGCTGGAAAGGATTGTTTTGCACCTTGAGTCTGGCTTCTTAGGATTTCTATGTTGATAAACACAAAACTTACTTATTCTCTGAAATACACCAATAGCTGTAGTCTTGCTGTCATAGAGCAGTGACTCGAATAATCAGGGCTCGCGGAAACTTTATGTGATGTCAGCCTCGTCCGAATCGAATCATTTATTAGTATTGTAAGCGGTTATTATTATTAGAACAGTAAAATAATTCGACTCGTGCCTTCGATTAGACTTAGATTTTGCTAATGGATTTGGTTCAAGAGGCTGACTGTTATTCAAAAGTGGTTATGCCACGGGATTAATTTAATTACTCTAAATTTAGGGTCACCAGGATTTTGAATCAAATATTAAACTATAAGAGAATAGGACTCATGTGTTATTTAGTACGTATAAATTAATTAGCCAATAATTTTACGCGAAACTTGAAAGAAAACAAAAATATATCTGAATTAAAAACTTAACAAAGTTTAAAACGTCAGCTAAAAGTTGGGGTGAATGATAATTTTAGGTGAAATGTTGTATGCTTTTATGAAGGAAAATATCATTTTTAATCTTATAGTAATCATGAAGGATTTATGATGCTTTCTCGGCATGACAGACTTAGCCGACCTGTAAAATGTTTGAAAGAGTTAAGGAATGGAGGAAAAAAGGACAGGCAAAGTTTCGATCAAGTATGATGGGCTTAAAATTTGAACTGTTTAGAAGTAAAATTCAGGACAATACCTGCTCCTCCGTCTGCGCTAGGTCCCAGCATATTGTGCACTCTGTTGGCATACAGCACGAAAGTCGGATACGGTATGTCGTATTTCCTCGCAGCCTGGGACAGAGAAAGTCCCTCCTTCAGTACTGAGAAGATCGCTTCAGCCATGGTCTCTGGTCGCCAGGACTTGAGTGGGCCGCGTTCGCGGAATCTCAAGTTGTGGACCAAGCTCTGATTGGTAGACCAGCACTTCTGCCACATTGACTGCAGCTGGTATTGGTAGCTGTCTGCTGAAAGGAATAAAATAGAGTATTAGGATTTGTGACCTGATTTTACAGGTATCAGTATTATATATATATATATATATATATATATATATATATATATATATATATATATATATATATATATATATATATATATTATATATATATGGCACTTGTTTTTGTTTTCTCAATAATCGAATGGTATCTTAATACGTGAGACATAAACATAGATTAGAGAGATTTCAAAATATGTTTTTACGATTTTTTTATTAGTAGTACGTCTATTCTAAGACGAGTCCAAGTAGACAGAGAAATACTAGACTAAGCAGCACAGTTTTTTTTAGTGAAAACTGTACTACTCACGCGTCTGACAGTTTTCTAATTGGTTTAAACCAGGGATTCCCAAAGTGGTCAATATCGACCCCCTGGGGTCGAAATCGGTTCCCCAGTAGTCGATATAAACGAAACTTGATTTTGGGGGCCGACGAGGTGTAAAAATAGACCTCTATTAATTAACACGTTTTCTTAGTTAAAATTTTCAGGATACTGTCAAGTTGTGTTACATGTACCAACTTGTTATAAGAATGACTAATGTTTAGTGGTAAGTATTATTGTTTTAATTTTAAAAAACTCAATAAGTCGACAAGTGCAGTTTTTCAACTGGTAAGTATTTTGTATCGATGCGAAAAAATTACAGATAGGATTTTTAGAGTAATTTGGCTATTTATCTATATTGGGTATCATGCCCAAAATAGTTTGGGAATCCCTGGTTTCAACTCTTATTGGAATAAGTGTATTTTAAATTTTAAACAACAAATGAACCTAAGTGGATAAGATAGAAAAGTTTATTTTCATGCACTTAGTACTTACTCAATGTTTAATAAGTGTCTAGTTTTTTACTAAATAAGAACGACTTTAATTATCTGTAATAACGGGATTTACCCAAAGGATTATAAAGTTCACGATGGTAATCAGAAAATATAAAAAGTAACTAAAATAAAATTTCACAAGGGACACGCTGTTTTGAGTCAGTGTATATTACATTGTATGATAGTTACAAAAGATTTTTTTAAATTATATTATTAATTTTAATCTGAATTAAAAATACGTAAGAACGGATTTTTTAATTTAAATTTATTGAACATTGCTACTGAAAGAGGTATAATATTAGGGTTAAATTGATTTATAAATATGTTTATATCTGTTATTACGTATTTTTAATTATATATATCGACGGTTAAAAGGTAATAGGGTATAAGCGACATTTTGGTCGAAAATGAGTTATGAATGCCATCCTACTTAAAATTTTTCGCTCTTTCGAATGCGCTCACTCCCATGGCTCTACGATGACTTTCGTGTCGTTTATGCCCAAGCAAAAAACTGCGTTTTTTAAGTGTCATTTCATTTAACCGACCGAATTTTGGGCCTTTTTTACTCTAAAGGCGCTTGTACCTCTAAAAATGGCATCACTTTTGGGTAATAGTCGGTAATACATTTTTACTTTTTACTGCCGTAAAAGCTCCAGGCGTAGTATACGCCTGGAGCTATTTACCATTAGTACCTGTTTTGAAAGCTGGAACTAATGCCTCTTTATCATTGTCGTCAAAGACATTAAGCGTCGGTTATACCCTACTACCATTTACAAGTTTAAGTTTACAAACATCCTACTGATTTCTTTGCTAAACACTGTTTCTTATGCTCCATTACCTTTTGGTATAATCATAAGAATTACCACTTATACTTTTTACCCTTTTATGTTATTCTGCAGTCATGTAACTTATGCCCTATTACCTCTTGATATAAGGATGCCAAATGTAGCTAAGTCTACTCTACCCTTCGTTTTTTTTCTATGTAGATGTCACTTATGCCGAATTACTCCATAAAGAAAATAAGATCAATTGATTTAAGCGACATTAAACCACATAAAACAACGTGGAATCAAATAAATAAAACTACCATTTAATGCTTTTATTTTTTTTTATTCTAGAGCTGTTTCCATTTTCACGATATGACAAGAAATGAAAAAGTTATCTCCATTTTTCTGAAATTTTAAACTTTAAACTGCTCTCCTGAACAATTTAGTTTTTGTCGCTTATACCCTATTACCTTTTAACCGTCGATATGTAACCATCGTGAAAGTGAGGATGCTCAAGTGAATTATAATGTTTAAAATGAGTTAAATAAGTTACGAGTATACTATAATATTTTCTTAAGTTTTCGCGACTTGTATACGTAATAAAACTACGTTTTAACGGTTTAAGCGCGGTAATTTATTTGATTTCGGTTTATCCGACGTTTCGGCCGCTTTTCAGTGGCCGTGGTCACGGTCGACAGAGATGACATTTGTCTAACGTGTATTGTCAAAGTTTTATTTAGCCTACCGCCAACTTGTTCATTTTAATTATTTAAAATAATAATTAAAACGAACAAGTTGGCGGTTGGCCACTGAAAAGCGGCCGAAACTAAATAACAATACTACTTATAATTATATCTTCTAATTTCACTTTATAGCATTATATACTTCGTTCATAATCTAACAAGCATAATCACTAGGTATCTATCAATTTACAAGAAAATGTTTAAAGCAGCTGGATATACGGATACTACCGCAAGTAGGATTAATCTCGTTATTTTGTTTAAAATTTGATGATATAAAAAATACAAAACAACCTAAATACTGACCTGTGGGTTACCTATATATAAATAAAAAAGATTAATACACTTGGGAAACAAAAAAAAAAGAAAAATACGAAAATAAATGTTTAATACAAAATATTTATGCAGTCTTATAACTTATAATTAAGGCACGTGTTTTGAGTTCATTTTTACATTATTTTAAATTTAAACTAATTTTATACAATGAATAACAAGGGAAAAGTTACAAATGCAAATCTGAAATAAATATAATCACGATTTTATATTTAATAAAATTGTTTGCTTGTCTTTATAATAACTATATTATTATTAAAGCATCTAAATACTAATTTATACAATATACAAAGAAAATACATTAATTTATACTCCCTTAATGTCACGATTGAATTTTTTTTCTGACATTTCTCGCGATATAATTGCCAGGATATGGACAGCCCTTTAAGTTTTTGAAAAGGAGTTACTAATACCACTTATATTATGGTTTTATAACGCTATTTAGGTAACACGACTTACAACTAGAGATTTTGTATAAAACTGATAAACCTCTTGTAGAAGAAAGACCCTGAACGTTTGCAACATAGTAAATAAGACGGTTTAAATAACTAGGGCAGGTTTTTTTAAATATCGATATTACATTGTATTTACTACCTACAAATAATACTGAACTTTCATAAGAATTTCGTGGTGAGAAAGACAAGAATTATCCGTGCAGGAACGGAGAAAGGCCTGTCATAAAAGGTGACAAAACAACCCACAGCCACGTGGGAGGGCCTGTCCTGTCCGGACAACTACCACCCCTGGTCTAGAGTATGCCACCACAACACCCTTTAATTATGTTCCGGCATTAGTGCCTAAGTTCCAGTGGCTCTTCAGAATGCGGCAGCACATAGGAAGCACCTTTATTGTTATAATGTCCATAGGTGATGGTAACCGCTTTCCATTACGTGGGCTGTCTGCTGAACTCATTTAACAAAAAAATGTATTCTTAATTAGTTATTTTTTTTTATATATTATTGTAATTGCTTTTTGTTGTTCGCTTGTTAATAAAATACATTATTCATATGAAACAAAAAACGATCATTAAAGTATTATTATCGACAACATAACGATGGTCGGTCAAAATGTCAATTTTATATGTCATACAAACTCATTATAATAAGGTGAATGTTGGTCTGACTTTTTATTAGCTATTTTTAAATTGCAATGAGTTTACTATACTATATATTATCTTTTTTAATGTATTGCAGAAATAATGAACGCAAAAAATATGTAGTTAGAAAATTTGCTCGAGAAAGCCTCTATGCTAAGCAAATGCTGCGATTGTCAATAAATAGATTTATCCCTTGAGAGGTACCGCCATTGATAAATAACTGTATAGTTGGTTAGCCTTAGAGGCTTACGTAATCCAAACTTACGGGGAAGCCCGGATTTTGATAGTTTGCGAACATGAACGTTTCAATTCCGTTTAACAGATGTTTTATTTACCCCTATAGAAGAAGAACGGCCCCCTTATAAATATCAAAAACTGCATTAAATCCTACATTTTCAAAGGGCTCTATCAAAATGAATAAATTAATTGCACAATGGACATCCATATAGCTTTTTTGTTGCATTTAGATTTAGAAGAACATTACTATATTTCAACTAACATTTCACAATATAACACACCTGTTTTTATAGAGTAGGCGGAGAAGATGGATTTCCAACTAATAAGATAATAAGTACTAATAAATAAATAATAAGAATCGTGGCTTATAAAAACTTTTGATTCATTGATTTTCAATAACCTTATTATAGACGCACGTTGTTTGTATGAGGTGTTTTTACCTGGCCTCTTATTTATTCTGTCAAGCTATATGGAATCAATAGTTTTCCACACTATTTGAGGCCGCACATAGAGAACCTAAACGGGTTAAGCATTTGTCGGCTTACCTCACTGCAACGCAAAGGTTTCGGTTCGATTTTTATTATGGTAAATTTCGGAAACAATTTTCTCAGTTATTTATTTATGATCTGGGTTTTTGGGATGCCCACAGAGTGGTCCTTTGTATTTCACCCATAACACAAACAATTTACATTGTCTCATTTATTAAGGCTCAAACCGAGCCGCCAAATAAGTGTTTTACTTTTACTTCTTTTTATTTTACAAAAATATAGTTGTTAAGTCTTTTGTGTAACTAACATAAATTATGGACGCAAGTCTGACTCAAATAAAATTGATTTGAAGATGTACAATATGTGTGTTTGTCAGCCGATTATTTAGTTTATTATTGCTGATTCTTAATATTAATTAATTAATTTAACAAATTCATTTATTCATCATAGTTCCCGGAACGAATCTTGAGCGGTGCGTGGAACAGTAGGGATAGCTTTGTGCATTGATCGTAGCCAATGTAAGGAGATTTATGGACAATATTGTATTTTTGTCTCTTTGTTCGAAAAGCAAGATTCCTCGTATTACGAAAAAGGATCAACATTTCATTGTTCATAGGAAAAAGTGATTTCTCAAGAATCGTGCGGGGTACTACAAGTAACTTCCTATTAATTAAAACGTAAGCCCGCATTTTGGTCCATTACTTAGGAAAAATTGATTTGTGAAATGATACAGTGGTAGCTGCCCATAAACATTGCATTGCTGGATAAGGGCCAACTCACATCAGAAGAACGGATAGTATTCCCGCCGCGTTTCTTGACGGCAGATTGGCGGGTTCATTAATTCTTTTACAATATGTTTTTATTCAATGTCAATGATATTATGTGATAATTATTATTATAACATGTATTTCAAACTAGGAAACCTGCCTGTATATTCTGGCTGGTAATCGAATGCATGTTGTTACAACAACATTTTCAGCTGATAATACGATCAAATTAACAAGTATTATAAAATATACGAGCATCGCAGGATTGTGAAGCCTTTCAATATTACTGATTAATTAAAGTAAATTAACGTAATTATGTTTCTTCTAGAACATACACTTAAGTACAATTTAGAGATCTAAAATATTAATATCACTTACAGACTAAATAATTGTAATATTTACAAAATCAGTTCCTTATTACAGTCTATATCAAATTATATGGCATCTCTACATGTCTACGTCTCTAGTATAGCGCAACTTTAAGGGAGTAACTACATTTATTCAGCTCTATTCGCGTTTCGCTGGGCGATTTTGGTCACACATTCAATTTCGATTCTATCAGCCGCGAACAGCATTGAATGACTGAGAAACGTACATTAAATTACTCTATGATACTTCTCAACAAAGCGTCGGTAGGCAGTCCGCATGCGGCACCGAACGCAGCGGATAGACGATAGACGCTGAACGCTGTCACTAGCAAGCGCTAAAATGCCGAAGATAAGAACAAAGAACACAACACTGAAAGCGATCGTGAGCTTGTGCATGATAAAAACACACTTGTCTGTTTATATCTGTTTGTTGCGAAAGCTTTTTATTTTATAGCAGGAGTTCAGCAGACAGCCAGACGGCCCACTTAATTGAAAGCAGTTACCATCGCCTATGGACATATGCAACACCAAGGTGCTACAAATGAGCTGCTGCTCTCTTAAGGGAGACTGGAACCTAGTCATCAATGCCGGAACACAACTCAAGGTTGCTATGGCGACACACCGCAGACCAAGGGTGGTAGCCATCCAGTCGGGGTAATGCCCCACTACCTGGGAAGGTCAAGTGACCGTGAGCTTGATAAAAACACACTTGTAATTATTTTATGAGCATAATAGATGCATATGTATCTTCATACAAAACTGGTGTTCTCTATGGACAAAAGCTGAATAAGCTGAATGAGTGTAGTCAGTCCCTAAACCTGTATAGCGCAGACAACTATTGCATTGTTAACTAGGATTACACATCAAATTTGGCAATATACAATTAAATTAATAATATCTACGAAATAAATGTTCATTACTTAACTATTCTCTGTGTACAATTTTTTTTTTACTTTATAAAACTAAATACATTCAGGGGACCGAAAGCGGCTGTTTTCGCATATAGAAGACCAGTTCCCTTGACCGTTTAACTGAACATTTCTATTTTTCTCAAAACTATAATTCTATGCTTTAATTCCGGTTTGCATAACTATGTCTGAAATATTTTGTACGGAAAAAAATTAAGCCAAGAGACAACAATGATGTCTACATTACAAATACATAAAGCAGTTTAAGAAAAAATACTACGCTGTCATTAACTAAATGAATTTTATCATAATTAATATTCTGAATAACAAACTATTAAAGTCAATGTTAGCCAAGTAGCCAAGTTGCCAAGAGCCAATTAGCCAAATAGCCAAGAAACTATTAAACTCTCTTTCATTTTGTATCAATCAACCAACTTGATGAATATAAACATAATCAGTCAATATTATTTAATATCGTCATGTCTTTTCAATTCTCTGCCTTTCGACTAAGTTGAATCAACTTGTTTGATACGTCTAATATCAGCATAATAGTTCAAAAACAAAATTGACGTATTTTAATGTAATTAATTCACTATAAAATACAAGGTAAGTAAACAAAAGCAATAAAAAAATGTAAATACCGAAAGTAATTATACAATTCGATTTTAGGGTTCTTTAGGAGTTTAAAATTATAGCTAAAGACCGTTGATAAACTTACTTCATTTTTAGAAAAACCACCAGTCCCCGATCAAAACATATGGGATTATTAATTATAAACAATTAAATTTAAGCCAAGTTACTAAGGAAAATTTACTAACTATTCTCCTAAAACACTCGTTTCATCCAAATTAAAATTAATTAGAAATATTTACTACTGATAAAGAATGTATAAAGAAGTGATATGCACATCAGTCCATTTACAATAAATGTTTCTGGAAATATAATAATCTACCACTGTTATATTATATCGCTAGGGAATTGTAAAATATTTTAAAGTAATAAAGTATTGGGGTATTACGTTTACAACTCATGTGAGAACGTCATGTTCTAGAAAAGACGGCTGAAAGGCAGGATGAGCGAGCGGGCTTTTTTTATAGCTGGAGTCAGTAAACAGGTTGACGGCCCACCTAGTGGAAAGCGGTTACCGTCGTCTGTGGACGTTTGCAACATCAGAGATGTCACTAACGCGCTGCCGGCCTCGAAGAAATTTTATGACACCCTTTAAGAAAAACTCCACATCGTAGCGCTATGAGAAAACCTCGGCCGGGAGCTCATTCCAAATCCCCACGGTATGGTACGCAAAGAAACGTTCTACAGAAGCGTTGCGTACATGAGCGAAGTGGCTCAAGGAAGTGGGGGTGAACTCCCAACCGATGGCGAGCGGTCCGATATTAGAAAGAGGACGAAGGCACCATTCTCAACAGTTCTTCGTTCGTTCGTCAAATACGCAAAGAGAAGCAGTCTCTCCTAAGGCCAAGCGTATCTAAGCCGTCAGTGAGTATGGGATCATCAACAACGCGAACGGCTCGACGTTGAATACAGTCCAGGGGATTAAGTTGGTAGGCAGGTGTTCCAGCCCAAAAGTCTGAGCAGTACTTCATATACGGCCTCACCTAGGCTTTATAAAGCACAAGGCGTTGCAGCGGTGTGAAGTACTGCTTGGACCGGTTTAGCACTCCCAACTTCTCGGAGGCAAGTTTTGCCTTGACTTCAAGATGGCCCCTGAACTGTATATCGTTCGCGATGTCAACACCAAGGATCCCTATACTCTTGGAGGTGGTAAGGGGAGTTCCTTGGAACTGAAGCGCTCGAATGGAGTTTTTTTGGGCTTCCGTTGCCGATTGCGAACATGGGATCGGAAGCGTAGAGACGTCCATGGACTTAGTAGAACTGGGAGTGTATCGGAATCGCCCTGGGTGTACCACATCAATGGCCGTAGGGTGCCTGTTCCCAAGTGTACCCCATCATTACGAATTATTTGAGGAGCCACGATGATATACAGGCTGAAGTTATAAGTGAGCCCTCAATGCCAAATTCTAAACTATACAAAATAGTTTTGTATAAACTTTATCGAGAGAGCAAAACGCTTAGTAGACGTCTCACGTTACCAAAATACTGGTATACACCTCGGAGAACGCATTAGCGTTGCCGTACAGCGAAGTAATGTAGCCAGCCATCTGGGCACGTTCCCAACTGACTGCGGCACTAGATCTTATAGTTTAATTTAATTTGTATATATAATTTTATTTAGTTTAATTGTATAACTAATTGAAGATTATACTTTAGATATTTATTTATTTAAATCGTTAATTTAATGTTGTCTGTTTCTCAATAAACTTTTTACTTAATCTACCTATTAAATTAAATTAATTTAAATACCTATTGCACGCCCCGTGGAACTCAACCCAGACGCCTAGGGAACGTGATAGGTTTAGTTTAGCAGTCTGGTGACCGGCATCTAATAACTCCTTTGATCAAGGTTTGTGTAGAGATAAATACCAGGAGCCACACATACATCCCGGCTTAAAGCCTCCCGAATCTCGAGGGGATGCGTAAATGCATTCCCCACCATTACCAAAAATTTAAACGTCTATAAGTTCCATCGAAAAGACCCTGATTCAAATACCTTGACGTAATTTTATCATGAGGTCCATCTATCATTTATCATCATGGGGTAATGATTATTATATTAGTACATATTATTACATATTGCACATTAGATTAGAAAACTGCTTTTAAGGTCATGATTCGAACCCGCATCCTTTCGAGTTTGGAACGGGAGTGCGTTAACCATAGCTACCACCTTTTACAACAGTGAACTTTTCTGAACATCAAAATTTTCTATTACTAAAATGTTAATTTATTTTTACTTTTAGTAATTACCTAAAGTAATTAGTATAGTATTAGTAACTAAAATATTAGATAATGGTCCTAAACAAAACTTAGAAATTTTGAAGCATGAAGATGTACGGAAACAATAATGGTGGTAAGGATTCGTACTTGGCTCTTGCTGATGAATATATTATAATACGTGTTTCGATACTACCCTCCTACCATAATTAAGTGTTTGTACTAATATTTTTTATCTTATAATTACTGTAAATTATAAGTTAAGAAGTTATTTCTTTTAAATGACTTCATTTTTTCTGTACAGGTCGAGTTTCCTTAATCAATCGATAGATGTAGTAGGTACATATAGAAAATGATATTTTCCATTTTTATTAGAACACTAGCTGTCCCGGCAGACGTCGTTCTGCCCGGTAAAAATAGGGGTTTGTCGCAGAGGGTTAATAATTTAGGGTTGTATGTATTTTTGTATGTTGTATCATAAAAAAATAGAAATTAAAAATTTTGTCTAAAAAATAATAAAAAAAATTAGGGGTGGACTACCCCTAACATTTAGGAGGATGAAAAATAGATGTTGGCCGATTCTCATAGATACCGGATAAGCAAAAAAAATTTCATCAAAATCGGTCAAGCCGTTTCGGAGGAGTATGGCAACGAAAACTGTGACACGAGAACTTTATATATTAGATTATTTGTTAGAGTACCATACACATTTTATTAAAAATAACAACCCTTAAACAATCATAGACAGACAGAGGTATGTCTGTCTATGAGTTACACGGTAACTTTCGTCAGGAATTAAACAATATGTATGAATGCAAGATGAAGTATATTACATATGCCGCCACAGAATAGTGACTAGTGGAAATGCGAAAAACTAAAAAATAGGGATGATATTTATGTACGTGAAGCATAGCAGCAAATTCACTGTAGTCTTAAAACAGTGGTTGATTAAAGAGTGTTTCTATACTGTAGATGAATTTCTTAAAAAAGTGCTTGTCGTTATTATCTATACGGAAAAGCTTAGTGATCTATTTGTTATTATTTCTCTTGACATTAATTACTTATAATTATCGAAAATTGACTTTTATTAATTAGAATATTTATGTTAATTTAATTTTAAATTTAATTTCATTCATTTTGTACACCACTATGTGTCAGAATGTACTGTGCATCTACAATCGTGTAACACCTGTATAAACTGCATTCTTGCAAATGAAGGAAGATATTAATTGAAAGATAGATTTTTTCAAAATTAATAGATATATCCTGGAGAAATATTTTCATTCAAATTTGTAAAAAATGTACCTCTACCTGTAACTCTAATTATTGAAATACAAGGAAGAAATTTTAAAAATGATCAAGATTTTAGACCTTGAAATATATTTTAACATTAATTTGTTGGAACTAGATGTGTAGAGTATTTTTTTATGAGATATTTTCAATTAAATATTTTACAGGGCTGTGTAATGAGATAACAGTGGACGTTAGGCACATCTACGGAACTCTTCATTTCGCTTCGAATAGCACGCATTGTGCAAATTTGATTTTTATTCTCATAATTGTAATCATATAGCATTTTCGTAATAAAAATTATGTCATAAATTTTGGAAAGCAGTAAGAACCTACCTAATTCAATCCAGTCCAACACAGTCTTTACAATTTAGATATTTAAATGTATAAAAAATACAAATATTATAATATTCGATAATATTATTTTAATTGACTTTTAACTATATTGTTACGTGACATAATGTATATAATATTAAATAAATTATCAGTATATTAACGACAATAGGTCACCTATAAATGATGGGTAGTTCTTTGATGGGTCTACACATCAGGACTTCTATAGCACATATAATTTGTAATGTAATATGTGCTGATGATATGCATAATTAAATAAATATTAAGACAAAAGAAACTTCAAGTGTAAATTTAAAAAGTTTTAAAAACAGAATCGTAGTTTTTAAAGAAAATCTCGATGGTTTGATATTCCATAAAAACTTCGATTTACTACATAGATTATGTTAGTTTTTAATCATATTTAAGGTTAATTTCTAGTTTGTTTCTTAAAAAGTTAAACTACTCCCTCAATTATAATTTAATTTTAAAGTGGAAGAAACGAGAAACATAGGTTATAGCCTTGTCATATTTATTTTTTAAACCTGGTCATTGTGTATATAAATAAACAGAATGTAATAATAAACAGACTACTCTTAAACATATGACATTAAATCAAGACTCATCGTCAGTTTTCTCAGACTTGATATTTTTTTTGCCACCACTCTCATAATATAATGATACAATGGAATGTTTCTTACAAAACGCCCACCACCATCTAAACCCGGTCAGCCCTATGAATGCGAAATTCGGTTCTCTAGATCTTCTCAATTTTTCTACATATGCCAGAATTTCTGTGAGAGATTTTTTTGTACGTCTATTATATGGCGATACGCTTGTTTCGCAGCAAAAGTCTAACGTTGCTCTCTCCTCGCTGGGCGTGAGGCCAGCTTCATCAAGTACGGCCATGCGTTTAGACTTTCCAAGTATATTGTCGTATAACGTTCCTTTGGGTATACCGTAATGGGTGGCAGCTTGGGTAAATCTCATCCTTTGTGTGACGACCGCTTGGATGGCTTCTTGCAGCTGACTTTGGGTCCAACTTGGTGCTTTCAATTTAAGGGTGTGGCCGTGGTATTCTAAATATGATTAATTAGATTTAGTTAAAAAAACAGCAGAGCAGTTCCAGTTGGTCATTCACAGTTTTTCTGATCTTTGCTAAGTCGACTTAGCAACGATACTTAGGACACAACAGCTGCTAGACAATTAAATACAAATGCAATATAACAATACAAATTTGATAAACAAACTCATATATATTCTTGAAGAGATTCAGAAATATTCGCATAGTAGTTTTGCAGCCGCAAACTAGCAATTAATGTGTGAAAGATATAATAAAAAATAATTTCTAAATGAAAAAGTAAATAAAATTTAAACGATACTCAACAGATGATAACAAATATTAGTCAATACTTTTATGTCATATACATTAGGTATATGAATGTAAGTGAACAAAATAGGCAATATAATTAATAGTAAACAGCAGTTTCATGAATAACGCGATTGGTTAATATGATAATACATGCTTTTTAATGTTTAGGTATAATGCTAATAATATAATCACATATAAGGATTATTATCTAGCTTCGTAAGTCCTTAGTTTGTTCATATGCACCAACATTTTTATTGTTATCTATTATCAGTGGTTGAAATAAATATACCAACAATTTGAAATAATTGCCAAATCATTTGCAACGAAATACAGAAATGGCATGTTTCATATATAAATTAATGTCGGTTTTCTGTATATTACTCTCCCTTCTTTTACTCTTGGTAGAAAATTACCAATACTCGTATGGAGTTTGTGTAAAATTTGAAGCATGGTAAAGATAATGAATTTATAGAAAAATAGTAATATAGAAAACGGTAGCATGAGATAGGCAACCAAACATTTTAGGTGTGGACGAAGCATTAGAATTTGATAAGAACATCAATTATCGAGTTTACTTTCAAGCGATCGCATTATTAAAGTAACGGCTCTTTATAACAATAATATTGTTCTATGTGCATAAAGTCTATATGTTTGGTAATAATTTATAGACTGACCTGAGATAGCAGCAGATGTGGATGCGCCCAACCATGCGTGGGAGTTTTCCAGCAACTTTGCCTGCAACAATAAAAAGGAATTAAATTATTTATCGTTACATGATAATATTATAATCACGGTAAACTAGGACTGGTATTATATTGTGACCAAAGTATAGCAATCACCCTAGGGCAGGTATGGCGCACAAATGGCACGCGTCAAAATAATTCCGGAACATTAACTATTAAGTTATATTATACCTAATACAACAAAAAATAAATACTACTATTCTACTAATTTGGGGTCACAAATAAATTGTTACAAATTATTATGGCCTTACTTATAATCGTTTGTTAAATTTTAAGAAACTGCTCAGCACCTGATAAACGAAAATCTTACCCATAAACTCCACTTAAGGATAAGAGGTGGTGCTAAAGTAACTCATAACTAAATGTCAAAAATAACCAATATCGAGAGGTAGTTTAAGTGATTGCTAAGAGGCAAGATGGCAAGTTTAATTTGAAACAGACATTGATTAGGGGCTTAAGAGTCGCTTATTTAAGATATGGTTAATCCTTTCTTAACGAGATTATTATAAGTAAGGCACTTATTGTTTATTTTTATTTTTGCGATTATTAATAAAAATAAATCGTCAGACGAACACACATAATATATTCTCAAGCTTAGCAGGTTATGTTTATTATGGGTATATAATGGACAAACCCGGGGCATATCCCAGATATCTTGTAGAGGAAAGTACATTTACGAAGTTTACCATGTATGGAATCAAACCACTGTATTATCCAGGATAATTTAATCACTAATGGCCAATTTATTATTCACTTGCGTTACCTTCGTTTGACTTTTGGCATTACTGATAGGAGCTTTGTCCAATTTTAATCGATAGTAACGCTAATAAGTAAGATATAGAAACCGGCGATCAGTCAAGATTATCCTTACCAGTTATGGCTTGCATATTTTTTTACAATAATTAGCACGTACACCAATAAAGGTTTGCCATCTCTGCTCTGTGACATAAATTGTGGTTTGTTTCACACACGTTATTCATGGGAAGAATAAATGTGAAAGTGGCATTATTTAGACGCTTGTATACCTGTTTGTTGCTTCTTTACAATCTTTTGCAATAAACCGATTATGATGCTATATATATATATATAAATATAAATATATATACACACACACGTAAATAAGTAAATCTTCTGTTGGTGTGTATGTAACTGAACTCCTCTTGAAGAGTTGGACTGAAATTGATGAAATTTTTTGCGTGTGTTTAAGTGGATTCGAGAATGATTTAGATACGTACACAATTGACCCAGTAAGTGCTGGAATCAGATTCCAGGATTGGAATGAAATTTTCATGTTTTTGAGTACGTCCCGGGATCGTATAGATTCAGGAGTAGACCCGGTTTGTGGAGCTGGCATTGGGTTCTAGATTGTTATTTTTTCAGGGCAGGACAACGACTGCCGGGACCTCCAGTTAAATTACTTAATTAGTTTAACTGGAGGTCCCGGCAACTATTTAAATTAGTAAAATTTTCTTACCGATAAATAAGTTGAATATTTTTCATCCCGGAAAATAAGAAGTTTATGCAAACGAATCGAATTATAAAGTAGTTGTCTTTTATGAGTATTTCTTAATTTTTTTGCGTTTGTCTGTTTGTCGGATTCACGTAAAAACTACCGATCCGATTGCGATGCGGTTTTTGTTGATCGTTAATAAATCCCCAAACATAAAATTTGCGGTACGTTAAATCTCGAGAATCCTACGGGAGTTTTCTTGGGCAAGGTTTAAAGTGGCCAGACCGGAAAAAAATGATTCCAATGCGAAACTATCACCGATTGATAATTTTTTTTAAACAATTGCAGTTCTGACGGAATCCTAAGGAACATTACTTATCCCTATATCTTCGGGAATTTCCGGGATTCATGTATTTTCACAATAACACATCCATTAAACTACCTTTGATTTTATATTTGGCAAAAATTTAGTGCAATCTTGGTGTGTTACTTGACCAACGTGGATAGAGTCGCGGGAAAATGCTAGTAAAACAATATAATTAGAACAAAAATGCTGCAATAATTTCACCGTCTAAATAAAGAAACAACAATAGCCGAGTCGCAGCCGCAATATGCCACACCGCCTACAAACACCGGTGTTATAAAATTGAAAATAAACCGGCACATTATAAGGCGTCCAATAATAATAACGGTCAGATGAAAAAGAACAATTCTTCAGTTAATTTACAATTTCCCCATCAGTAGCAGGAAGTTTATACTGTTGCATATTTTATCGATCGACTACGGGAGGCGCGCGCGCAACGCGTACCGGGCTCACACTCGCGACAATTTGATTTTTTTTATTGCACGAGTTCAGCAGGCATGCAGATGGCTCACCTGATGGAAACTGGTTAATATCGCCTGGATATTTATAACACCAATTTTTTGCCGCTCTCCAAGAAAAGACTGGAACCTGACCACTAATGCCGACACACAACTCAAGGTTGTATTTTGTCATGCTCTAGACCAGGTAGCTATCCAGATGGGCAAATATCCTGCCACCTGGTTGTGGGTTGTTTTGTCGCCTCTTACGACAAGCAAGGATTTATATTCTCTCACCGTTCCTGCACGGATGGTATCGAAAAATTCAGACCAGTTTCCGACATGTAAATAATCTACATTGAACTTTATTCGCCATGGGATATTGCCGAGAGTTGCTTGCTATGCATTTTTAACGCGGTTCCGCTTACACGATTTCTACACTGCTCCGCTTATAAAAATTGATATTCTGCGCAGGTATATCGGGAAGAATTATTAGTTTTGTACTGTATAAGAAGTTATGACTTCATAACTTAAACGACAAACAGCGTGTAAATTACTGTTAAAACAGGAATGACAATTATTTTATCAACATATTATGAAAGTGAGACGAAAGTGTGGCATTTTACTTAAATATTTTTATTTTAATCTCAATACATCGCATATAAAGTTATTTATTGATTTTTCTAGGCCCTAAACTAGTTTGCACTGTATTTAAGAGTCTAGTGTTCTCCCCCTTAATGGTAAAATAATAGTATTAAATACGTCTAATATTAAATAGTAGTGTATGATGATTATATAATGTATGATTTAATATGTCACGTCAATGTCTCGATTTGATTTTAATTAATAGATTATTATAGTTCCGTCCGCGAGTGTGCACGGGGCTTATATGCGCGCGCATCGCGTGAGTTTATTTACGTAAAAGCAGTAATTGTACGGGTAAAGAGCGGCATTGCTTTGTGCCTTTTACAACTAAACATTATCAAACTTTTAATTGTGAACGCAGACAAAAGGCAGCCTTTAAAACTGGCTGTAATGTACAAATAAAACGTCTTTTATTAAGTTGGACGACGCCGGGTACAGCCACTAGTGTTGTTTATCGAATGCGCACGTGCTATAAGTACCGGGCGGAGCGTACCGATGCGTTGTAGTGTTTGTTTACCCTAATAAAACACTAAAATCCAATTCATAACAAAGAATTAAAGATCCCGAAATAAAATTTATTGCTGGCGCACGATAAAATAGATTTATGTACGCGGGGTTCGGAGGGGGCTGCAAGGGTGCCGCGGGCAGGGGGGGGGGGGCATCGCCCGATTTGCCGATAATATTATTAGGTACACTCGGTCAAGTGAATTACAATCTGTTAAATTTTTATGGGCTCTTATTGCATTTAATTAAGAAGGCGACGTCGCAAGCACCGGAACGCTGCCGCCACGGCTTTCAGCCATTTGCATTTTATCACGTTACAAAACGAGTTTATTAATTTATAAATAAAAATGTCCATTTTTTTTATTATTGGTCAAGCAGACAGGCTGATGGCCCAACTTTGATGGGAAGTGGTTGCAATACCAGAGTTACTGCCAATGTGCTGCCGGCCTTGAAGGTGGAACTGGAACCTGGCCACTGATGCCGGAACGCAACTCAAAGTTGTTATGGCAGCATACTCTAGACCAGGGGTGGTAGCCATCCAGTCGGGTTAATGCTTAAGGAAATAGCGCAACAGGGATATGTCTTCTAGGTATGTATGCACATTAGATACTCAAATGATCAGAGAGAGTAATCTCGTGAGCGGTGTTAGAAGTTCCGTTATTTAATCAACCTCAAAAACAATTAAGAAATCAAGTTCCAACATTATTTTGCAATTAAAATAATATAATGTGTTTAATTTTCATATACAAATAGCTTTTGTTTTTAGCGTCTTAAAGTTTTTTTTATAATTAACATGTTAACACCCATTGATATTAGTTAAGTCACAGAAATGAAAGAACACGACGGCGTTCGATGACATATATGGATCACTTTGGTTGAGGTATTCAAAATGAAAGACATAAATGAACCGTCTAGTAGGCTTAAAGTAGAAATGAGTGATCAGAAAACAGCATCCAGAAAAGCAAAATAAACTGCTTAATGTTATAGTGTTGCACTGATGTTATTGTGAGGTAATTCGAAACCGTGATCATTGATGACGAATACCTTCAACTGTACCAACTTAAACTGGACAAGCGTGGCAAGTGATGGTACTTCTCTTATGCTGATCATACCAAAGAAATAAGAAATTCAGTGCTGAACGCTGGGAAGTTAGCCTATTTGAAATAGGTAGAATATATTGATACATCCACAAAAAGTGATTAGTAGAATTATCGTAAGATTTCGTATAGAACAAAAATTCATTTTAATTATATGTAAATATAATAAATCCTATTACTATTTACTAATTACTAGTGGTCGCCCGTGGTCGAAATTCAACCATAATAATTTGTTGCAAATATACTCTTTGATTTGTTGACAAAGATTTCGCCAAGGCAACAATAAACAGAAGAGTATATATGAGTGTTTGTGTCAAATACATGGTAGTGTGTGTAAGGTTTTTATTTTATTTACTAGCTAATGTCAGGGAGTTCGTTTGTGTGGTGCGGTTTTTTAACTATCCCACGGGAACTCTTCAATTTTTCGGGATCAAAAATATCCTATATGTTGACCAGGGATGTAAGCTACTACCATATAAAATTTCATTTAAGTCGGTCCTTTTTTTTTTTTTTTTTTTTTTTTATACAGGGGAAATCCGATTGAGGATCGTAGGCCGCGCGAGGGGAAAGGTCGCGGCCCGTATGTGGGATTCGCCAGGTCGGGGTGGCACTAGCGCCCCACGATGGGATGTGGAGAGCTATTGCCACGCCACGGTTAGGGATACCCACTAAAACCCCTGTCCGATCCCGAGCGTCCTTTGTCCGGGCTGTGGGCTCGCTCGCGCATTCACCACCAGCCCGGACGGACGGCGGCCGGCCCCTTTGCGGGCTGGCCTCACCATTTGGTAGCCGGAGATCTGGGTCTCTCCGGCTCCTCTACCTCACCGTTTGAGGTGAGAGGGGGGCGCGCGGATCGGCGCACGTCCCTCCTCTCCGGCCTTAATGTGCGGGCGGATCCGGTTTCCCCGCCGGTCGCCCGCACGGCCGTAGCCTACGGCGGCTGGAGATCGTTGTGTACGATTCTCCGACGCCGCCGCCGGCTCTGGCGGGAGGGGAGCGTGGTGGTCTGCTCCCTATCCCGCTCCGCCGCCTCCTTCGCGGACATGACGGTCTCGCAGAAGGAGGCGGCTGCGTCCCACGCGTCGGCGCTCCCAACCATGGCCCTCACCACGGCCGGGAGGGACAAATCCGCCCCGATGGCCGCGACGAGATCTCGGCGCTGCTCGTCCCAGGCTGGACACACCTGGAGGGTGTGCAGCGCCGTGTCTTCGTCGCCGCCGACGCAGTGGTGGCACCCTGGCGATTGTTCGCGCCTTATTTGGCACAGGTACCTCCCGAAGCATCCGTGCCCCGAGAGGACCTGCGTCAGGCGGAACGTTAGGGTGCCGTGACGCCTCTGCAACCATTCTGGCATAATCGGCCTCACCGCTCGGATGACGGCGAGGCCGGCGCTGGGGTTTTGTAGGCGGTCCGCCCACTCTGCCACCTGGACCTGGCGCAACTCGTCCCTGCGCCCCTCGATCTCACGGGGCGCAGGTCGGCCCATACTGGCCTCCTTCTCCTTACGCCAAACGTACAAGGAGGCCAGCACCCTGGCCTCCAGGTCCCACGGCAGAGTGCCGGCTAGTAGGGAGGCCGCTTCGAAGGATATCGTGCGATACCCACGGACGGCCCTGACGGCCAGCATGCGCTGAGTCTGTCGCAGAGTTGCGACGTTGCGAGCCGCCAGGGCGCCCGCCCACACCGGGGCCCCGTATAGGGCCATAGAACGCACGACTCCCTCGAAGAGTTTTCGGCACGTCACATTTGGACCCCCGACGTTAGGTAGCAGGCGCGACAGTGCGCCCGCCGCCCTCTTGAGTCTGGGGGCCATCTGCTGAAAGTGTGCCGAAAAGTCCCATCGGCTGTCCAGAACCAATCCCAGGTATTTCATACTGGGCTGGACGCCGATGCGGACGCCTCCCACTGTGATGCCAGATCCCGCCGGTGGCTTTCTCCGAGGCCCGTGAAAGACCACGGCCTCGGATTTGTGTAGGGCCACCTCGAGACCCAGCCGCCGGATTCGATGGACCACCTGAGCTACCCCAGCTGTTGCCAGAATGGCTGCCTCGGGGTACGTCCTCCCCCGCGCGACGACCAACGTGTCGTCGGCGTAGCATGTAATGCTCACGCCGCGGAGGAGGACGCCCCGCAATGCCCAGTCGTAGCCGATGTTCCACAGGGTCGGCCCCAGTACCGATCCCTGTGGAACACCGCACGACATCTCTTGGCGTCCCCAGCCGTTTTGACCCGGGAAGATGACGGCCCGGTCGCTGAGATACGCCCCGACTATGCGGCGGAGGTAGGTCGGCACCCCGTGATATTTGAGGGCCTCCCTAATGCAGCTCCAGGGCATGCTGTTGAAAGCATTGGCGATGTCAAGAGACACCGCCATTAGCACTTCACCGCTGGAGACTGCTTCCTCCGCCTGGCTCTTCACCCGCATGATTGCGTCAATTGTTGAGCGCCCCTTACGGAAACCGAATTGGACATCGGCCACGTCCGGCCCCTCCATTGACAGGTGCTGGACGAGGCGGTTTGCGATGACTCTCTCGAAGAGCTTGCCCACCTCGTCCAGTAGGACGATGGGCCGGTACGCGGACGGCGATTCCGCGGGGCGCCCCTCCTTTTTGAGCAGGACCAGTTTCCCGGTCTTCCACTGCCGGGGGAACCGGCCCTGCTCTAGGCACGCGGTGAAGAGCCCTAATAGTCGGGGCTCCAGGGCGTCGTGGGACAGAACCCACGCACGCCCTGGGAGGCCGTCTGGGCCAGGGGCGGTGTTTTTGGCTCGCAGCCTTAGAACCGCCGCCCCCAGCTCTTCCCGGGACACGCCGGGCACGTCGCTGCTGCTGACCTCCGCGCTGGGCTCCCAGTTAGGCGGAACCATATCGGGCGGCTTGTGCTCGTCTCTCGAGGGGAACAGGACGCGGATGATTTCCGCGACCTGTTCCGGGGGGAGACTCTCAGTGAGCGGGGGGGCCCACGGGCGGAGCTTTTTTCGCACCATCCTGTAGGGCCGCCCCCACGGGTCTTGGTCTAGGCTCGCCAAGAGCTCCCCCCACGCTGCAGACTTGGCGGTTTTTATCGCCGTCTGAAGCGTCTTTTTCGCTGTGCGATAGACCTCGTAGAGACGAGCTTCATCCTCGACAAAGGTCGCGTCGCGGCGGTGCCTCTTTTTATGCCGGACGTACTGGCGCCGCGCCGTGGAGCAATTTTGGCGCAGCTGAGCGATTTCGTCGTTCCACCAGTACGCCTGGCCCTTGGGTCGGTGGCGACCCACCCTAGGCATTGCCGCGTCGCAGACCTCGGTCATTGCCGCCCGCAGACGTTCCGCCTCCTCGTCGATGTCGACGTCGAGGGCGTTACCAGGGGCAATGGTGGTGTTTTGCGAGCCCCACTGGCATACCAGTAGGGCCTCCTGGAACGCCTCTCGGTCCAACTTTTTTGTTGCCCAGCGCGGACTGTTCCCAACCAGGGCCGTTTGGGCTGGAGGGTTGGAGGTCTGGGTGGAGACGTCGAACCGTATGTAGCGATGGTCCGACAATGTCTCCACCCCCTCCAGGACCCTCCAGCCTCGGACTCGGCCGGCGACGGCAGGGCTCGCGAACGATATGTCCACGATGGACCCGCCCTGCCGTCGTACACACGTGAGTGTATTGCCCTGGTTGAGAACCAGCAGGCCCGTTTCAAGGGCCCACTCCTCCAGCGCCTCGCCCCGGGCGTCAGTGACTCGGGAACCCCACGCCGGTGATTTCGCGTTGAAGTCCCCGAGCACTAGAATGGGGCGAGGGAGGATTCGTGCAGCGAACGTGCCCAGCTCGGCTAGGAATGCCTCGAATTCGGCGAGTGCGCGGTTAGGGGAAAAGTATATGCCCATCACTACGCACTCGCCGATGGTGGCCGCGACGTAACCCATCCCCGCGTGATGTTTGTGAGGGACGGGGAGCCTGCGGCGACTCTGCTCGTTAGGGCCACCAAGCCGCTCAGGTCGCCCACCCAGTCGTCGCGGTCGGGGACCCGATACGGCTCGGCGACCACGGCCACATGAATGTTCCACTGCGCCAGGACCTGGAACAGGAGATCCTGGGCCCCAGCGCAGTGGTTAAGGTTTGTCTGGAGGAGACGAATGATGGCCATTAGTTGTGAGTTTCATTCGTCTCCTCCGTTATTTGTGGCTGCGTGGGGGCGTCCTTTTTTGCCCCTAGCGTCTGCCCCTTCTTATTTTGGCCGGCGCAAGCCCTGCCACCAAGCTGGTGGTTGGCTTGCTTGCCGGTCGCTTCGCACCGCACACAGTGAGGTTTGGCGGTGCAGTTGCCCGCCCTGTGGCCTTCTTGTCCGCACCGGAAACATAGGTTGCTCCGGTCAGTCTCGGCCCTGCAGTTTGCGGCGATGTGTCCATCCCCGAAACACCGGAAGCACCTTTTCGTAGTTTCGGGGAGGAGTTTTACGTGGGCCGAGGTCCATCCGACCAGCAACCTGTGCCCTATGAGTCTGTTGGCTCCAGCCACAGGGCAGGTCACAACCGTGGATCCCGTACCGTCGAGCCCCAGCCGGATCGGTGTACACCTTATCTGTTCTGCCGGGCATTCGGCGACACGGGCGATGGCGGCTATCAGTTCCTCCATGGTAATGGAGTCGTCGAGCTCGGAGATTCGGAGACGCGCGCATCTCGTCGGTCTCGACACCTGAACGTCGCCTGCGTTGAGGGACTCCCTGATCTTTTGTGCCAGGGAGTCCGCTTTCGCACCACTCGATGCACCTGGGACTTCCAAAATGCGCGCGCCCGTTGCCGCACGGCGGAAGCGGATGGACGCGATGCCAAGGCCTGGCAGGTTGATTTTATTTTTTGCCTCGGCGATAACGCTTGCGTACGTGACACCGCGTCTTTCCGCCTCCGGCTGAAGTTTTATGAGCACCGCCTGAGTCTGCGGCTGCTTCAGCCTCGGTTGGACAGTGGCCTTTTTAGCCTGCTGTTTTGCACTGGTTGTGCTTTTTTGGGCAGCCCCTGAAGAGTTCTTGGGATTGCCCTTACTCTTCTTTTTTCCTCTTTTGGTCCCCTTTCCCTTCTTTTTATTTGTCACAACCGTCCACTCCTCTTCTTGTGGGGCGGGGGGCTGTGACATTGTGGGGGTGGGGAGACAACTATCTTTGTCTTTAGCGGGGGACTTGGTGGTGGTGGAGGGGGTTGGGCCTCTGAGAGCTGAGAAGCGAGAGGCCGAGCCGCGGGTCGGTGGGTCCGGGAGGATCGAGTCGCAGGAAGTTTGGCGACTGGGGAGGGAAGAGGGGGAACTCCTCATTCACGAGAGATACGTTGGGGGGGTCCTTGGTGACGGTGAGGCCAGCCGAGGATCTGATTTCCGCAACCAGCTCTTTAAGCCACAAAGGTGGCTGCGTTTGATCAGTGGCGCTGGGTCCCGCCGGTGGTGCGGGAACTGTGGGTCGTTGGAGTCGAGCCTCGGCTAGCTCCATCCTCATTTTTGCGACCTCCTTACTTAGGTCGCTGATTTCGGATTCCAGTCGCTTATTGTGCGCCCGAAGTCTGGTGATCTCGTCGTTGGTGGTCCGATTGATGAGTTCCGCGGCGATCTCTTCAATCGCAGCCACCGCCTTTTAAGTTTATTGGCACAGGTGCCTTTCAGTCCTTTGGACACCTTGGCGACCTCTGAAATATCTGTCAGGGCGCCAGTGATGTAAGACTGAAGGCCCTGTGCCGCCTCACTGCGAACGTTTAATGTCGCTGGCTTGTTTGTGGCAAGAGGTGACAGGGAGACCCTGGCCAGCCTGCGGGCCTCTAGTCCTGCCTCTCGCTGAGCGCGCAGCTCCTCCTGCTCGCGTTCCGCTTCCTTGAGCGCCTTTTTTGCCGCACTGAGGCCGACGTGTTGGCCAGTAGTAGGCGGGCGGCTGCGGCTCCTCCTCGAAGGGGTGTTTGGAGCCTGTGTAAGGCATACGCTGGGGGTCGGGGTTCTCTCGATATCCTCCGGGGACGGGGAGCGGGAATCCCGTGCCCAGAGACGTCCGGTGACTGGCGAGCAGCTGCGGCGTATCGCCGCTTGTGGCGGACTCGCGTGGGTTGAAACCTGAGTGCTTGACGCAGATTTTGTTGGGACAGCAATTTTCTCAATGTTCGATCGTTGCGATCTAAGAAATCGCGATTTTTCCCGAAATCGGTCTGTTTTCCAAGAATAACAGGCCGAATTCGAGTCGGATCGAGGAGTGGGATACACCAAACTGTAGGTATCGACGAGACCCACAATCCGGTAGTCGCGGACCAGGGGTTGCCCTTGGAAAATCGGGACTTAGGGGTGAAAAACCGGGATTTATGAAAATTCGGAAATTTGGGATGCAAATTCCGATGGCGCTATGAAGCGCACGGAGACGAGACTGGTGTCGGCGGATAGCCCTTGACGAGCACTATCCGATGGTGGTAAGAAACGATATGGAGCCAATACAAAAAACCAGAAATTTCGAGGGAAAACCGGATTTTCTGGGGAAATCTCCAGAAAACCGGTAGACCTGCAGCTATTTGGACAGACGAAGTGTCCCCGAATGGGCCTAGACGAGACCTATCCGATGGTGTAAGAAAATCTAAGTGAAATGGGATAACAAAAATTTGGCCAGGGGTTTCCCTAGGAATTAACAAATAAAAATTTTTGAAGTCCGAATTTGGTGAAAAACCAAGGAAAAACCTATCGAAAACGCCTTTAATGATGGTTTGGAACCTAATCAAAACGATTGAGACAATATTCGACAGCGAAACCCTAAAAACGAGGAAGATCGTTTAACGGTTTTGTCTCGCTTAGGTAGACTCGGTTTGCCCGAAATCGGTCTGTTTTCCAAGAATAACAGGCCGAATTCGAGTCGGATCGAGGAGTGGGATACACCAAACTGTAGGTATCGACGAGACCACAATCCGGTAGTCGCGGACCAGGGGTTGCCCTTGGAAAATCGGGACTTAGGGGTGAAAAACCGGGATTTATGAAAATTCGGAAATTTGGGATGCAAATTCCGATGGCGCTATGAAGCGCACGGAGACGAGACTGGTGTCGGCGGATAGCCCTTGACGAGCACTATCCGATGGTGGTAAGAAACGATATGGAGCCAATACAAAAAACCAGAAATTTCGAGGGAAAACCGGATTTTCTGGGGAAATCTCCAGAAAACCGGTAGACCTGCAGCTATTTGGACAGACGAAGTGTCCCCGAATGGGCCTAGACGAGACCTATCCGATGGTGTAAGAAAATCTAAGTGAAATGGGATAACAAAAATTTGGCCAGGGGTTTCCCTAGGAATTAACAAATAAAAATTTTTGAAGTCCGAATTTGGTGAAAAACCAAGGAAAAACCTATCGAAAACGCCTTTAATGATGGTTTGGAACCTAATCAAAACGATTGAGACAATATTCGACAGCGAAACCCTAAAAACGAGGAAGATCGTTTAACGGTTTTGTCTCGCTTAGGTAGACTCGGTTTGCCCGAAATCGGTCTGTTTTCCAAGAATAACAGGCCGAATTCGAGTCGGATCGAGGAGTGGGATACACCAAACTGTAGGTATCGACGAGACCCACAATCCGGTAGTCGCGGACCAGGGGTTGCCCTTGGAAAATCGGGACTTAGGGGTGAAAAACCGGGATTTATGAAAATTCGGAAATTTGGGATGCAAATTCCGATGGCGCTATGAAGCGCACGGAGACGAGACTGGTGTCGGCGGATAGCCCTTGACGAGCACTATCCGATGGTGGTAAGAAACGATATGGAGCCAATACAAAAAACCAGAAATTTCGAGGGAAAACCGGATTTTCTGGGGAAATCTCCAGAAAACCGGTAGACCTGCAGCTATTTGGACAGACGAAGTGTCCCCGAATGGGCCTAGACGAGACCTATCCGATGGTGTAAGAAAATCTAAGTGAAATGGGATAACAAAAATTTGGCCAGGGGTTTCCCTAGGAATTAACAAATAAAAATTTTTGAAGTCCGAATTTGGTGAAAAACCAAGGAAAAACCTATCGAAAACGCCTTTAATGATGGTTTGGAACCTAATCAAAACGATTGAGACAATATTCGACAGCGAAACCCTAAAAACGAGGAAGATCGTTTAACGGTTTTGTCTCGCTTAGGTAGACTCGGTTTGCCCGAAATCGGTCTGTTTTCCAAGAATAACAGGCCGAATTCGAGTCGGATCGAGGAGTGGGATACACCAAACTGTAGGTATCGACGAGACCCACAATCCGGTAGTCGCGGACCAGGGGTTGCCCTTGGAAAATCGGGACTTAGGGGTGAAAAACCGGGATTTATGAAAATTCGGAAATTTGGGATGCAAATTCCGATGGCGCTATGAAGCGCACGGAGACGAGACTGGTGTCGGCGGATAGCCCTTGACGAGCACTATCCGATGGTGGTAAGAAACGATATGGAGCCAATACAAAAAACCAGAAATTTCGAGGGAAAACCGGATTTTCTGGGGAAATCTCCAGAAAACCGGTAGACCTGCAGCTATTTGGACAGACGAAGTGTCCCCGAATGGGCCTAGACGAGACCTATCCGATGGTGTAAGAAAATCTAAGTGAAATGGGATAACAAAAATTTGGCCAGGGGTTTCCCTAGGAATTAACAGATAAAAATTTTTGAAGTCCGAATTTGGTGAAAAACCAAGGAAAAACCTATCGAAAACGCCTTTAATGATGGTTTGGAACCTAATCAAAACGATTGAGACAATATTCGACAGCGAAACCCTAAAAACGAGGAAGCATTTAAGTCGGTCCTGTCGTTTCGGTCATTAACCGGTACAAACAGACAGACAAACTGAGAAACAATAAAATGAAAAAATCTAAATTAGTTCTATTTCACTTCTTACAACCCCCCGGACTCGGTTTTTAGTATTTTTTTCAGTGTACAGAAATTCGACCTCTACAGTCTTATTAGATGTATAACTATATAGATAGATATATAATTTAATGTATTTTTTATGCATAATTTAAATATTAGCATTCGTCGCTTCTTCTGTATGTAAACTATAAATGTGCGAAATTTCAAACTCCCCCGTCCGCGCAATTTTCGTAAAAAGGGGTATAAAATTTTTGCTTCACGAATTGATAAATAGATAATTAATTTTATACCTAGATCACGATGTATATTTCTCTATTTATATAATTTCTCCCATATTGTGCTATTTGAAACAGATTTGAAAAAAATATTCCCACGATAATTTCGTTACGATTACGGTTATGATTATGGTACACACGCCAGTTTGATATCCATGATATAGCAAAAAACAAAAATGCAAGTCGCTTACGTCAGGATGAAAACAAATAAATTCACCATCCTAGCGATAAATCCCAGTTGCATACTGAGCGTCCGCGTGGGTGCCCACGATCCTTTTACCTACTATTTCTAATACACTTTGCACGGTCTTCCGTATTCGTAATCATGAAACCATCGCCTGTCATTTTGCAAAATTTTAAGTCAGATTTTTTAGCTTTACCTTTTCTACTGGTACCGAAAGGAAACCGGCCGGGCTTTATCTTTTTTAAACTCTGAGAAGATGGCTTTATAACTTGATTCCGAAAGTCAGCAATTAGTAGAGGAGCAATTATCTAACAATGCCGCCTCCTCTACGTTTCAGTAAAATGAGTACGACCAAGAAAAGCTGTCACGACGTAATACTGTACTACAGGTCCAGTGACACTCGGTTGAGATTGTAAGACATGGCACAGACAACTCGAAATGGAAAAGAAACTCTAGGATGACTTAAAGCAAGCTTCTCCCGTGGGGCGCGTTATAGACCGTCCCACGCAATGAGAGCATGAAGATGCCGGGGGACTAAAGTAGTTCCCCTGGCAGTTGATGAGGCCGGTAGCCACAGCCTGCCTGGGCCAGCGGAGAGGGCTAAGCCATATACTCGTGGCCCGGGTATTCACAGCGAAGGACGGAATACCGAGGGCTTATAGTGGGTATTCCTAACTATGGTGTGGCAAGAACATCTTTAATTCTGCCTAGAGGTGCTAGTGTCACCCCGACATGACCTGGCGAATCCCACACACCGGCCTCGACTTTCCCCCACCGGACAATTTATGGCCCTCAATCGGGTTTCTCCTATTTAAGAAGAAGGCTCTAACGGGAAAAAACACCTGCAAAAAACTAGTTCGGAAAAGAACGTCCGAGCCAAAAGAGCTATTATCATCTACAGTCGCTCACTATATTAGAGGTCCTGCCATGCTTACAAGGCCTTATTAAAATAAAAACATAACCAGAATAAACATTAGAATGTTTAACACAAACAACCGGGTATAGAATAAGACGGGATATACTTGATTTGTTGGATATTGATCGACTATGCTCACTCACATTGCGTCCCAACCGATGTTCTTCACAAATATGAATTTTTTATTCAGTTTGCATAAGAACGGCGCCATACAACCCCATTCCCCCGCAAGCCACCCCATTAATAACCTTTACTACTAAATGATACACCCCATATAATAAACGAGCGAAGTACATTTGTTTTATTATAATTTATATCGACCAAACAACTCGTAAACAGCAACGTGATACAGAATCATCGTTACTATGGAAAAAGTTTATTTACATCAAAATATAAACTACCAATAAGACTATCTACATATTGTCCCAAGACTATAACTAGTAATACCGTCATTATACTCAATGGGTAAGATTATCTAAAAGCTTATATTACTTTGCTGGATCGCTATACTAATTCGTTGTCAAACATAGGAACCAGCTCTATGATTAGCTGAAGTGTCCATTAGGTCTTTTCAGAGCTCTTTGCAGAGGTTAATGACCCAAGGACCCCACTGTCCAATTGTTTCAACAGCAAACGGCACAAATTTCTATCTTTGTCTTCTGTGATCACGTCTACTGAAAAGTGGCCGAAACGTCGGAATATTCAAAATTAAATAAATTACCGAGCTTAAAACCGTTAAAGCATAGTTTTATTAAGCTAAGTAACTTACGTTTCCGTTGTGCATAATATACAAAAAACCACTCAGGACGCAAAGTTCTTTCATAAAATTCACCAGCCTAAGAATCGAACTCGCAGTCTCTGCGTTTTAATGAGCTTGGCCACAAAGGCCAGTATAGTATAGTCCACTCAACCACGGAGGCTGTCAAATTCTTATTACATACATTATATTTATAAAATAAAACTAAATTGTAAATTAAACTAAATACTAAAAATAAACTAAATTACTAACTTTAATTTAATTTGAACTATGGTTATGTTGTATTTACAGAACAATTATAAAATTACATATAATCGAATACAATGAAAGAAAACTTATCTTACTTGTATTGTATATATTTATTAATGTAACATACGTTATCTAACATATGCATAATATTGACATTAATTAATTAAATTACTAGGAATTGACATTTAAATTGTAAATGCTGTGCACTCCTCTAATGGGTCCACACATCAGAACCTTTGTAGTGAATGATATGTAATGTAACCATAATGTGTGTGCTGTTGGTGTGCCTAAATAAATAAATAAATATTTGCTGCATGTTGCTCCACAAATATCACATTATACATCACTACATCTGTGTGACACGGACACTAATTCTAACACTATCCCTGGAGATGGAGCAGATGGAGCAGGAATATAAAGAACAGGGAAAATAACATCTAATCATCTTACTTTTAATGTATCATGTTAAAAATAAAAAAGATTTTATATAATTCATTGAAACGATATCATAAGATACAGAGTGGTAACTAAAAACACGAAAAAGTTAATTAGTCATTTTCTTGATTAGAATCAATAAAATCAGCATTGTAGGTATGAGCACTCTATTTCTTCTAACATTAGTTAAATTGGACATATTTTTCCAGTGATTGCACATAATCACAAGGTATTTTAAACCGTGAATATTAGATAAACCGACTAGCTGACGTTTATGATATGGCGGCCGTTTGCAACTAAAATAATTTTCGCATTTACTTTATTTTCAATTTGAAATCTCAATTACACAGAAATACGAAGATTGCGTACTTATATTTTAGTCTGTGGGTAATACGGAAGTTCATTTCACTTTATATGAAATTTTCGATTAGAGGGCACTACTTTACATTCCAGTATAATATGTAAGCGTAGGCCATAAAGATGCGACCTAATATTAAATTGGTTTCACCAATCGCGATAGGAAAAAAAGTGTGCAGTCTCACTTTGTGGTTTCACAGATTTTCCTTTTTTTTTTTTTTGTCGAGGGGAAATCCATTTCCGGAGACCACGCCGCGGGGGATCGGCAGCGTGGTACTGTGGGACTCGCCGGCCTAGTGCCGGAATACCCACTAAAACCCCCCAGTGTTCCTTCTTTCGCCGTTTTGCCGGGGCCACGGTACACAGCGTGAGCCTTACTCCGCGACCCCGGCTGGCGCTGGCGCCCCTATTACGGGGGCGGCCTCTCCTTGGCCGGTTCACAGATTTTCCTATCTTAAATAAAACTAACGTAGAAAATTGGTTTGGTTTTGATTTTTGACAAAATTAATATCTTCAACTAAAGCATAGAATAATTATTTTTTATTTTATTTTATCAGTTTGTAAAATTTGAATTTGACAAATGTGCAATCTTAAAATAGAACACAAATAAAATTAAACCTAGATTAAACTATTTAATATAAAATACTACACTAATAAAATAATATATTAATTACAAACGTATAATAATAAAATAATAATAGGTGAAAATTAATCAAAAATTACACATAGAAAGCGTTCGTAAAATGTTGGCCAAAGAGCCACGTTGGATGAACTTTGAAAGATTTTTCTTTACTTATATAGATTTTTAATTATTGATGAATAAATTAAAATTTCAATTTATTTTATATGTTATTTCATATTAATTATTATTAAAATATATGATTTAATTTTAGTTTAGCAATTTAGGTTTAGTTATAAAAGAGACTGGGCGGTTGAGTAGAAACACGTATTGATCAACAACTCAAATAACTTCATTTAAAACTCTTATTACAAATGTTTTTACATTGCCTACCATACGTAAAAATGGCACTGTATGCCTTCTACAGATTAGTTTATTCGATTTTATAGATCGCGATTAAATAAAAGGTAATGTGGAATATTGACATGAAAGCGTAATAATCGCCTGGAACATATCTGGCCAAAGTTTAGATGTGTAATGAAAGTTGCTAATGTAGCTGCGCTGGCTACCAGGATAAGGAAGTTATTTCACTGTTCCATCTATCATAATTTGTTTTACGGATTAACTATTAAAGGGTTATTTTTATATTAAATTTAGAAATTTATTTGGAGCACATTATGTAATCAGTATAATATTGTTACGAGTTGAAGGTCTTGAATTAAAATGCCGTTGGAATAATTATAGAATTTATTAGAACTATACAAACACGTACAAATATTACTGTAAACAACCAGTCCAAACGTAATGCACGATTCAATCACACACGCAAAGTCCGTCACTAACGTCTTGCTTCGCTTGTGGCTATCGCTAGACTGCCTCAACCCTACATTGGGGCATTGCTTTATATTGTACAAATAGTATATGTCTGCTCGACCGCGTGGACTGAATTTCTAGAATCACACCTGGCTAATGACTACCATAAAAGATTACAATACACAATGGGCTGTTTTTCCAATCTCAAATTTTAAACACAAAATAAACAAAAAAAGTCCAAATGCCGCAAAGGTAATAAAACGTCTACAGGTATTCAGGGGTGAATATGTCTTTTGTCGGTGCTCAGGTCGTAACAATATTAAACTTTTAGGCTATTGCTTTGTCTACATGAAAAATACAAAGTGTATTATGTCATAGAGATATTCCGGCCCAGGACTATTTTTGTTGGGATATAAATAGGTTCTCGTGGGATAGTCAAGTAAAGTCTAGACGATTAGAGGCGCTACATAACTAGTTAGCATAGTTCAGTCAATCATCATTTAAATTGGTATCTGAACTAGTTTCTAGGCTTCCGTAATCATTTTGGCAAGAACGTAACCTTGTAACAAAAATGTTTTGTCTATTCCTCCTTGTGTCTGTTATTCTTTTTATGTCAATCATTTTTTTGGAAACAACTACGCTTAGATAGTTATACAGTTGAAATTTAGCAGGTAGGTAGGTGTGTGTAGACTATTTACCGGTATATAATACTGTACTTAAATCGAGACAAAAAATCGGTCATGTTTTGCTTTCGTATCGTTTTGGAAAAACGATAACGATGTTTACTTACTAACTCTTTATTTCCGTCAGTAGGTGGCAAGTTTGTAAAAACTGCGTATAAATTAAAACATGACCAAATTCAAAAGTGAAACATTTCAACAGGTTTATTCATGCAACTCTCATCTTTAATTTTCCCAAGTTATGTTTCATTCTATAAAATAACTTTTATCTACTGATTGAAAAATCAGCCCTCACTCAATAAGGAATATTTAAAATTAGATATTAAAGTAGAAACGAGAAAGAAATCTAATATATAAAATTATACTCCTCCGAAACGGCTTGACCGATTTTGATGAAATTTTTTATGCTTATCCGGTATCTATGAGAATCGGCCAACATCTATTTTTCATCCCCCTAAATGTTAGGGGGTAGTCCACCCCTAAATTTTTATTTTATTTTTTAGACAAAATTTTTAATTTCTATTTTTTTATGATACAACATACAAAAATACATACAACCCTAAATTATTAACCCTCTGCGACAAACCCCTATTTTTACCGGGCAGGACGACGTCTGCCGGGTCAGCTAGTAGATTATAAATATTAACACAAACTACCTATTAACGAGAAGTATTTTTTCTTTTTTAACAACTCTACGGACTCGAGTTGCGCATCCTTTTTTACAACTTAATTTCTAGATTTAATTTTAAGAATTTAACACGCTTATTAGTTATTTTGGTTCCTGTGTGTGACATTAATTTAGTCATTTTTGTTTTGAGGTATGTATCTGGTATGTATCTTACAAACATCTGTAGGTATGTGTCTTACAACAACTTACAATATTAATTTATTCTAATTTATACTAAACTTATATTAATGTAGAGTGTATCTGTTACATGCTGGTGTTGTGAGGAAATGAATGTGCAGTGTGGGCCTAATGTCTATACGAGAGTAACGAGAAGTATTTAAGATTTGGGACTTGAAACTCAGGCGTTACCTCGGAAAAACCATGATTCTTTAATAACTTGTACGTAATATTAATAGAATGAAGACTGAATAGAAAAAATAATGCATGAATCATATAATAGCGAGCATATGTGAAACAGTAGCTTATCATGAACCCAACATAAATAAAGCTTAGTGCACAATAGCTCGACTAATATTGACAACGCTGGTTTTGTAATATACGTGCGGTAATTGTTTTTTGATTACGCAGATTAAGAAAAGTTTGTGTTATTTTTTGTTAATTTATTTAAAAGAACAACTGCTACAGTATAACATACTGTTACGAGCTACAGGACTCGAATTAAAATAAATGCCGTTAGAATTACTATAGTGTTGGGGGCTAAGAAGGCTTGGTTAAAGAACACGAGAGATGTTCGTTGCTACAACATATATTTTCGAGTGTAACTTCAACGGTGGCAGAAACAACTCAAAAGTCAGCCACACGTTCCAATATTAAATTGAAATTTAATATATATATATATATACAAAAAGTTTGTATATCCATCATATAGTTTATTAGAACTGTAAAAACACGTATAAAACAAGTACAAAATAAAACTGGATGCAACCAGTTCACACTGCACGATTCAATGCAATTCAACAAGCGAAAAGCCCGTCACTATGTCGCTAATCGAAAGTACTACACGTCTTAATCGTATCGTAGTCGTCGGTTGGCCGCCCACCCCTCCGTTCGGGCATTGTTTTATACCAACTATACAGTACAAAAAAACCTACCGCGTGGACTGGAGTTTACGAGAAAAAGCAATTTGCACACTTGGTTATCTATTCCTGCGAACGGCCAACAAAGTCGAAAACAATAACAATAAGCTATTGTCTAATTGGAAATTTTAAATACCAAGTAAACAAAAAGAATTCCAAATGCGGAAGGGGTAATAAACCTGGTGCGGCAATAAACCCGGTACGCGGCATTTCTTTGTCTTGTCATAACAATAGGCATGCAGCTGGCACAATTTGTAACAATATAACATACGAAATAAAAAGTTACAATGAGATTAGGTAATAATATTGAAGCCATCGACACATGTAATTATTTATAAGATTATTAATTAAAATAATGTGAATAAGCTTTTTTAAAAAGGTTTTTAAATAAAAGCTTTTGAGATCCAGGATATCATGAAGCAGCAGAGTGCTAGCCAAGATAAGTAAAACGAACCCAAACACGACGGGTCTATCTTGTTTAGTACTGGAGTTCCTATGGCCACCTTTCGACTCCACCATCAGATCAGCTTTATGGTACCATATTATTACATTGTCACGCGATATACATACGCGTGCAAAATTCAGCTCGATTGGAAACCGGGAAGTTGGTCAAATTTAACTTACAAGATTTCACCCAAACTTTGCAAGTTGCAATGGATGCAAAAGCTTGCAAAATGTAATTAAACTAATGTGAAATTATTTTTGACGGCAAGAGATGTAAGAAGGTCAAGAAAAATTAAAGTTATTCTATCTCGAGTGTACTATCAAAATCAGTTAATACAAGCAGAATCTAAATACCCCAACCAGTCAAACACAATATGTTATCAAAACCGTAGAGCCCGATTCCAGCGCCAAGTATTTCGTTTAGATTGATGGGTTACATTATTGAAGTTTGAGCGGGGAGAACTAATTTTTATATCGCTATATTAATCAGGAATAATGTAGCATTCGAATGGTGAAAGAATATGTGAAATCGCTCCAGTAGTTTTTGAGTTTATTAGTTATAAACACACAAAAGTATTTCCTCTTTATAATATTAGTATGGATTATTAGTTCTTGTTTTCAATGTAAAAGCAGTTACTATTCATAATTAATTTGTTTCCTCCAGACAATTCAATAACGAAATTAAATTGATAAAGTGATTAGAAAAGAACATTATTTTATTACAAATTCATTAATCAAACTAATTACAAGTGCTATACAAGTGCAATGGTTTTGTTGCTCATATTATGTACTCAGCATAACACTATGGCACTTTTGTTCTTAGTGAACAATAAGCGTTTTTCTAGCGTAGCCGCGGATCTGTACCATCGGCACGTTTAAACAATCAAACTGCAGAACAAAAAGCCTATGTGAAAACGGATAGTACGGAAGGATGTAGTTTGGTGGCGGGCGGAGCGGGTCGGTAAACAATTTAGAGCATATAGCGGGGTTATATTAACGAGTCTTGAAGTGAATACCGAGTATCGGTAAATATTGTTACGAGCTACAGGACTCGAATTAAAATGCCATTGGAATTACTATAGAATTTATTAGAACTGTACAAAAACGTATAACACAGGTACAAATATAACTGGACGCAACCAGTACAAACTGTACGATTCAATAAAACGCACAAAGTCCGTCACTATATAGCTTATCAATGTACACGTCTCGCTTCTATCGTAATCCTTGCTTGACTGCCTCTCCTCTTCATTCGGGTATTCCTTTTATCCTGTGCAAATTTCTAATTGTCTCGACATAAAACATTCCCAAGAATTAGTTCGACACTCCTGTCTAATGACTGCCATAAAACAAGTACAATAACAATAGAATGTTTTTCTTAAAAACAAATTTTAAACACAAAGTACACAAAAGAAGTGTGCATCTATTTTGTCGGCATGTAACAATACAATATATCAACAGAAACATACTATTATATAGTTATACAATGTTACAAGATAGATTGTGTGAAGGATGATATGATGATATACGGTGTGATATAATATGTCAGAGTAGAGGAGCTTGGAAGGAAAAGACATTGTGCCGATCCCAAATAATTGGGATATGGTGAAAGAAAAGAGAGACAATGTTACAATAAAGTAATATTTATTTATTAAATACCCAAGCTAAGAAAGTGGGTAATACACAAGGGTCAACTGTGGGGCCGATCAGAGACAATATTTTATAAATACATGCCATTAGACAATAATGTAGTGAAATTGTGAAAATCGTAAGTGAGGATTTAATTTTTTTCAGACAGTACTGACTAACGATACCGAATCCTTATTGAGTATCGATAACGATACCCTGAACTGACTACTCAGATCTTGAAACATCAAAAGGATGTTTTTTATGACTTATTTAGACCAATAGGTTACAATGATTTAACTTCAAGCGATAAAAACTGTTTTCTTTCTAACTTTTGAATTATGAATTGAAAAAACTGAAAAAAAATAGTACAGCTTATAAAATTTAAAAAAAAAATTAATGGTTACGAAATTGTGTACGTATTTACTATACAATACATAAATTCCTACCAAATATATATACATTAAAAATTAAACTATATACTACAATCGGTCTAGCCCGACCAGACCGATGTCCCTAGGCAGTTTGCCTGGGAGGCTGGCCGTATTACTGAGCTGAATACATACACTATCCACTGAATACATACACATCCTTTGTGCAAGGTAAGACCCAGCCTCTCAATAGCCTGTAACCTCGACCAGCCGTTTATTAATGTTTTAAAAGTCTGTGTCAAACGGCTCATATATGTATTTGCCCTGGTCCAAGTTTCATATATTTGCGCCGCTTAAGGTGTTCAGCAAGTTGCAGCGCGCCGGCCCCAACTTCAGACTCCTGGAGATGGGAAGGCGTGAGTGTGCCAACACAGGTAAAATTCTACACCAGCGGCCTTCCCAGATTACAGGGGACCAAAATCATGCCGGCGGGTCTCTTGCCATCGTGGCGAATCAGACCGTTTTGTTCCAAGACTGAGGGAATTGACAAGAGCCCGACGTATGATATCATAATAAAAATAGTACTAAATGTAAGGAAAACTGATTTTAACAAAACCTCAGCTTCATCAGCTTTGTGTCGGATATTATGCCGGCACAGCAATAAGCTGAGTGCAAACCTTGCATGCTGAAAATACGGCGTACAAATTCTCAAAATATGTTTTTACTTTCAAGATGCATATCAACATCGCTATTTCTTCAAATATATTTTTCTTTCTTTTCCTCTTAAGTAGTTTCTGAGAATGGGGTATTTTAATTAAATTTAAATGTTTTTCAATTAAATGCTTCACTTCTGTGGATCTTTCATTGGGCTATTATGATCTGGCAGATTCTTTAATCCGCTACTGTTTATGAACATGTTCTAACCCTTTATCCCTTATACGTAGATGCGTGATTAGTTTTATCCATCGCTCCCGTTGCATCCCTTTCACCCCACTTTTCCCTCCATTCTTTTCAAGTTACCTCGTAACAAATGATTCCTGTATTAGCGATAGAAATAATGGTAATATACGGTGGACATATAATTACAATGGTTTAATTATTCTTACTAGTCACGGTACGTTAGTTAGTCGAGTACATTAAGCAAGTTTACTAGCTACAGGTGGTGCCACTACTAGCAGGTAAATTCGTCGTCAGCCATTTGCAGTCCACTGCTGGACGTAGGCCTCCCCAAGACGGCGCCACTCATCCCTGTCCTCCGATTTTCTCACCCAGGGCCTATCGGCGACCTTGCTTAGGTCGTCGGTCCATCGGGTTGGAGAGCGTCCGACACTACGTTTACCGAGACGCGGTCTCCACTCCAGGACTCGTCTGCTCCATCGGCCATCGGCCATGCGGCAGACGTGACCGGCCCACTGCCACTTCAACTTGCTAATTGTGAGCTATGTCGGTTACCTTGGTTCTCCTACGGATATCCTCATTTCTAATTTTATCCATAAAAGAAACACCCAACATAGCTCGCTCTACAGCCCGTTGAGCGACTTGGAACTTGTGGACCAATCCTGCAGTCAGTGTCCATGTCTCGGCTCCGTAGGTCAAGACGGGGAGGACGCACTGCTCGAAGACTTTTGTCTTCTAGCTAGTAAACTAACTCAATGTAATGATATTCACAAGCTAATAAACAGATCGTAATTATTACGCGAAAAGTTGAAGTCCGAGCTACTTTACTCGCAACACGCTGGCGTGTAGGCTTGTAAGTTAGTAAACTAGCTAAATGTGTGTCATTATAGTGGCTAGTCAACTTAGCTATGAGTATCAACATTAGATTTTATTATCTACCAAACGTTGAAGTCGTTTTTCGCCCATGCTATCAAAAAGAAGTTTAGCAAAGAAAGAAAAAACGACAAGGGTTTTCAACTTGTTAGCTAAAGATGGGTAGTTAAAAACCAGCTAGTAAACAACCGGGAATTAGCGGTTGTGTACAAAATCGCCAGGGCTTAGTTGTTAGCTACTTCCAGAAAAACCGCCAGAACACCAGCAACGGACCACTTTACATCTTAGTTTATCTAATAATATATTATTTTACTTTATGTTTATCTATAAAGCTTTATCTTCGTATTTCTTTACAGTAAATCCAAGAACCATTCACAACATCGAGCCGATATTTTTTTAATATATACCTAAATAAATATAGAGAAATTTGTATATAACTTTACCTATGTCATAACCTTTATGGTCATAACATACAGTTACAATTGAGCCTCCCTAGAAAGTTTTTGAACTTTGTAACAGTGTCAAAATCTTAATATTGTTTGTCCGCGATGGACTCCTAAACTACTTAACCGATTTTAATCAAATTTGCACCGTGTGCAGTTTGATTTAACTTAAAAGATGGGATACTTTTTATACCGTTGGAACCGGTAGATGGCGCTGAGATCGGGTTCTAGAATCCTTCTAACCATCGGCAGCGATTTTGATGATTTTGGTAGTGGGTCCCCGGATGATTAAAATCCACAATTGGAATGTACGTCAACATATTTTTTCTTAAATTTTAGTGACTTGACCAGAAGATTGATGAATAATCAAAAAGGATGAACATAAATAGTAATTAACTTATGATATTTTCTACATTTTAAGATAAAAAGGCAACGAAAGGTAAACATATTTTTATAATAACAAAACGTTTTATTTTAATCGATTTGGTAATGTTTGTCTTCCTATATCGATTCCAAATTTTAATTAAATTAACATCTGTAGTTCATGTCTAATCTAATCCTACTTTTGCAATTTTTGTAAATGTTCATTATTATTTCTATGTTATGGTATTTCAGAGCTTCTTCTACGAGAATAGCTTCGTAACATATAATAATAAATTGACAAAATAAAAATACAAATTATTGTGTGACATGACATGTTTATTATGAACCAATAAAAAGTCTTCTTATTTTTGAAGTTATACTTCTTTTGGCGCGTTAGGGAAAAATGATGAGAGTAAATTTTTACGATGCGCGTGCACACCGTCATAAAAAACACCCTGAAGTTAGCTATAGTCAACATTTTAGTTTTTCTATTCTTATCGATTTTTCTATAAACGTAGAATAAGGCGAAAGATAAAAAAATTGAAAATATTTTTATCTTGTTACGCCAAAGAAGTATAACTTCTAACGCGTGTACATAAGTACACACACACTTTTTATTTTATTTATCTATAGTTCATGTAAGTACTAAAATCAGTTTGATAGATGCTTTGGCTTTATAGAAAGGCCGAACCTAACTGTTAGAAAGTTTAAATTATAGACAAATTATTAAAACCACTAACTACATTGTCGGCAACACACAGGGACAATTTCCCATCTGTTTATAATATAATTGACGTATTACTGAGCTACCCTAATATATTATTAAACAATTCCAATATGCCAGTACTTTGTAATATTCCGAGGGATAGATACTGTTTAAGTATATAACTCACTGTAATTTCTTTAATAACGTAATTAAGTAAAAAGTTTAATATTTCATTGTTGTGGGTCTGTTGACAATTTAATGATTCATTCTGGTTGGGGAAACGCTGTAATGATGCCGCGATAGAAAAATAAAATCCACAAATATGAAATTTTGTATATTATATGCGTATCATTCAAGGTCTTCTTCCTCTTTATCTATAATGAGGAGGTTGGAGCCTCGAGGTTTTATCTCTTTATCCCGGCTGCAATTCAGTAGGCAACTACCCACCGGTAACTGAGTTTAGAGCTGCTAGAGGCTTCTCCGCATGACGATGGCTTCGCAGCAGCTCTCGTTGGCCAATCTGCGCCGTACGGTGGCTTTCGCTTACTTTACGTTTTAGGTGAGCGTATGAGATCACGAGAAGTCGGCAGCCAGGTGTGTTGATAGTCTGATGGCCGTGCGTGTAGTGGGGCAATCTCGTGGAGTGACGGATGACTGCCATTGTCGGCGCGGTCGACCACTCACCGGGCCATCATCCTTACGAACTCCTCGATACTGGGTATGCCCACATAGCGAGCGATAACGTCGTTCCTGATATACCGACCCACTCCTGTACTCAATCGCAGGACGATGTTGTGTCGAGCCTGTATTTGGGGTCTTCGAGTGGTCGAGCACAGCCCGTACTAAGCCGGAGCCTCATACGTGAGCCTCGAGCGGAGATTAGTCTTATAAGTGCGTATCGCGCTATCAACAGTGAAGGGTTTCATAGTAGACGAGTGCGTTACGCCTGGGCTCTACACTGTATTATATAGTCTGTTAGCTGAGACATTTCGAAATCCGAAATCCCATTTACGAAATACTACAAGATCAGGTAGTTCGGCGGCGGAAACAGCTAAATCACTCAAGCGGCTTTACCGCTTTTGATTCTTAGTTAACTTCTTTATTTGTGTGTGAATTTTTCACAATATGGTGTATCTTGCTTATTATAAATATTAACGTTTGGATGGATGTTTGTTGCTCAATCACGCCAGAACGGAGTGAACGGATCTTGATGAAGTTTGGTAAAGAAATATAGTATGGAATAACACACAGGCTACTTTATCCCGGAAAAACAACGGTTCCTGAGGAATAGATTTGTTTTTGTATTTCACAGAATACGTGAGGTACTCCCAGCGGGCGATCCTCCACTCTGTCTGTAAAGTTTACATTAACGCAAGCGAAGCCGTAGGCAACGGCTAGTACCTTTATATACTTTTGACAGCTCGACCACGGATCAATTAGTAAAATCGACTTCATTTATAAACAAGTTTTAATCAATTATTTTTCTTTCTATTTTCAAGTCGATTACTTTCGATATATGTAATATGTCAATGTTTTAATAGTCTGTGCGTTACATGACTCACAGAAGATTACTATTCCCTCACCCACAACAATAACGTAAGACAATCAAGTCATTTGTTTCATGTGAGCTTTACTGTCAAGAAATATGTAACTTGATAGACGTGCAAAAGTCAAAAGTAAAATAAACGCTTGGAAACATACACGGATACATTTTGTCACGCCTTCTTATTGGGGTAGGTAGAGAGGATGGATCTCCATCTGCTACGATCCTGACAAACACTTCATCAACTTTCATTAATCTTTTCATACATACATGCTTATTCAAAGTACTTTTTATCTGACCTTTCTTCAAAATATCTTCAATTTGATCATGGTGAGTACGTCTCGGTCTACCGGCACAGACTCAGTCACATTACTGTCATATACTTGTCTTGTGAATCTGCTTTCACTCATTCTCTCTACATGCCCAAATCACCTTAAAATTCCTTTTTCAACTCTTGGAAACAGATAAAGAACCCTGTTGTAATAGTCATTTCCAACTTGACCATTTTACTGTTCTTTGTGTCGGTATATCGGACAATTAGACTATATTAGCTCTCGTTATATATTCATATATCGAAACTTTATGTTACTTATTACATTATTTACTTTTCTTCATTATTAACTCAGTATTACTAATTTTCGTATGCTTGGGGCTCGTGGTAGCAATTAACGCGGCTATGTTATGTAGGTCAAAGTATTGCGATGTTTAAAGAAAGGGCCTTTTATTAATAAGTATTTGTAGCCGACACTTAGTTCGCGTGGGGTTTGGATTGTATATAAATATCTTTATAATCCCAATATTGAAATGAAACATGCATGAAATTTTAAGACAATATTTCTGGTATATTATTTAAAATTTCAATCAATACCTACTGGCCTGTTTCGGAGCTTATTTCAACTTTCAGACAGTCAGTCTACAATGCTCGGGCTACATCTGGGATAATGTTATAGTTATTGACTGCAGGCAATATTTCATCTATACTAATCTTAATATATATAAATCTCGTGTCACGATGTTTGTCCGCGATGGACTCCTAAACTACTCAACCGATTTTAATCAAATTTGCACACCGTGTGCAGTTTGATCCAACTTGAAAGATAGGATAGTTTTTATACCGTTGGAACCGGTAGGTGGCGCTGAGATCGGGTTCTAGGATCCTCTTAACAACGGGGAGCGATTTTGTTTTTGTGTGTTTGAGTGGGTCGCCGGATGGTTTAAATCCACAATTGGAACCGGTAGGTGGCGCTGGGATCGGGTCATAGATTTTTATTTTTTCAGGGCAGGACAACGTCTGCCGGGGCCGCTAGTAATATAATAAGTTTGTGAATTTGTGACGTTGTAGAGGGTAATCTCTGGATCTACAAAACCGACTTTGAAAATTCCTTCACCCGTGGAAAGCTACATTATTCTTGAATGACATAGGGTATATTTGATTGTGGTTAATAATATAATAAATTAATAAATAATAATAAAAATTCTGATGCCCAGCGAAGTGGGCACGGATCAGCTAGTAGACTATAAAATTTAAACACTTCCTTGTATAGGTACCGTGCCGGTAAAATTTCATGATTCTTCAACCCCTCCTCAACGTGTGACGTACTTTATTGATGACCCCTAACAAACATACATACATAACACAAGTACGATAACCCTTGAAATGAATACCAATGAAAACTTCTATACCCATTTTACACATTCAACTGATATCATCACGCAAAGATAAGCCCACATAATTATACAATAAAAACTAAATCAGCTTTTAACATTACTACTCTGGGATATTCAATAAAGCCCTAAGTTAATGACCGTTTCGCAGATGTAGCGGTTTAGTGCGTTGTGATATTGTTATTAATACATAATGACGTTAAACGTGACAGATGGCGTTATCCTAATCACCTAACGGGGTTATTTTTAACGCTATAAACAAGACGCATTTCACCACAGACACTAACTATAACATTATCCCAGATGGAGCAGAGATTCAAAGAATAGGTTTAAATAAGTATATTAAACGTAATTTTAAAAAGTAACGGTTTTCGAGTTCGTAAATTGAATAATATTTTTATTCACACGACGTTGAAGTGAAATTTCAGAGAATATACATGGGGACATAATTATATTTACAACGCCTTGTAGACAAGTGTGAAGTGCACACACACATTTTTGAATTCCTATTCTATTATAGACGTCTTTATTCTTAGGTATTTTGACACTTATTCGTAATAATTCAATCTAAATTACACTTTAAATCACTAGCGTAAAGTTCAAAAATTATCACACTATTACCCACGTGTAAAAAAATATCTGATTTAAGTATATACAGATAGAGCTAAAATTAATTTAAATCTTTTAAGTTTTCTTTAAAGTGAAATTTAATACTAATGGGTATAGAGAAATGTGTTTTATTTCGAATTAAACAAGGTTGATTTTTGTGTTTTCATCTCTTTTTAGTGTCACTTTTTCGTTTCATCGAGTTTCAAATCACAACGATTCTAAACAAGTTTCACTTCAAAAACATACATCTCTATATATTGTTACGAGCTACAGGACTCGAATTAAAATAAATACCGTTGGAATTACTATAGAGTTTATTAGAACTGTACAAACACGTATAAAACAGGTACAAATAAAACTGGATACAACCAGTTCACACTGTATAAACTGCTCGATTCAATTACACGCGAAAAGTCCGTCACTATATCGCTAATCGAAAGTACTACACACGTCTTACTCGTTATCGTAGTCGTCGCTTGACTGCCCCACCACTCCGTTCGGGCATTGTTTTATAGAAAACTGTACCGAACAAAGGGGCTGCGTTATGAGCTAATCCGCCATGTGGCAAGCTTCGACGTAACGCAATAAAAAAAAGATTATTTCGACTCTAATTACAGTCATAAAATAAGTACGATAACATTAAATTATTTCAAAGTTTAAACACGAAGTAAACAAAAGAACTACGAATGCAGCAAAGGCAATACACGGCGTTTAACGACATGCAGGTGTGCGTACTTTGTCGGCATGTAACAATATATACATTTTATAATTACTTGGTACAAAACGACTCCGCGCGAAAAGCTATCTCATCCCGTCTAACAAAAGTTTTCAATCTTAACATTAATTACTAAGAGAACAAACGACTCGAGAAGACGATGTTTGACTTATGTATTAGTACGAACACTTATGGTAAACTGGTGGAAATTGTGGAAATTTATTTGAGTTTCCCGTAGTTTCGGTACGTTGTAAGCTATGCAAACATGTTAATTTTCAAACCCCCCCCCCCCCTCAACACAGCCCAAGTTACGACAAATCGTCTCGTTTGGGGCGAGGTGTTGTAGTAAGTTTACAGCGGAGCGGAAATATTTGTAGAAATAAAAATGCCGCAACAATTTTTTTTTGTATATTGTCAAGAGGTGCAGGACTCGAATTAAAATGCCGTTAGAACTACTATAGTTTATTAGAACTATACAAACATGTATAACACAGGTACAAATACAATCGAACATAACAAGTCCAAACGTAATAAAGAAGATCGTAATTCAATAAGCACCCGCAAAGGCCGTCACTAATTAGATTCCCGATTGTAGTACACACGTTTTGCTTCGCTCGTGGTTACCCCTCGACTGCCTCCCCTCTCCATCAAGTCATCGTTTTGTGCCCGATTTCGGTATTGTGTTACTGCCAATAATACGCCTGTGGCGCGCCACTCTCTCTTTATAAATATTATTACATTATAAATGAAAACTTGCAATATAAATGATTACATTAAAACTATTTTAAAAATTAAACTAAACTATAAAATAGAAAACTAAAATTAAATACTAAAACTAAATAAAAAAAGAGAGCAAAATTATAGATAATATATTGGTTAAATTATTGGTAGCTTTTCAATATTCATTTCGCGTACCGCCATTTCTGTTGACGGTAATTTATTTTTTTCTACTATAGTTACGCCGCGACGACATCAAGAAAATATTGTGGATTTAGTAGAATACGACTTTTTGCCAATGTCGCAATGGAATCGCAGTTTGAATATCTTCGCGACTCCAATATATTTAAATAGCAGAATTGGCCTGAAAGCAAGCAATTTGAACATATTGGGAAACAATGCCATAGAATGTTTGGTGCTGAAATTTTGACTCAGGGTAAGGGTCAGGGTCGCTGCAAAAAAATCGTTTATTGAGATTAAAAAATAAGAAAACTAAATAAAGCTAAGTAATTAACACAGATTATATTTTAGGTTATAGCTATCTTAATCAGTTGCTTAGCTAACTAATGTTTAGAACGTTAATGAACCATATTTTAATTAATAAAACTGATAATAAATATGCCTAAATCGTGTGACAGCGATTGTGAACTTACAAGCGGATTACTCGTTGTCAAACTGGCGCGAGCCTTATCGTGAAATAACTGGCCAGCAGAGGGGGTATTAAATTATTCACAGAAAACTTTGACGATAATTTATATTTAATTTAAAAAACGACTCAATGCTCCCGAAATTACGTATTCTAATATATTATTCACAAACAAAATGCCCTAATCCGCATGATTTCCTACGGTGAAGCCTGTTTTAATAAATAATTCTATGAATCGATTGTGGAGCATATTTAATGTCATACTTTAATATTGAAATAGTGACTTTTAATTCTTAACATACTTGGTATAAAAATTGTTTTGAATAATAAAATGTTAAAAAGCGAGAAAAAAGTGTAAGCAATTGATTATAGTACTTTCTATACAAATATAATGTATAATCAATATATGATACAAAACTTAAAAATAAACTAAATTATAAATAGATGAATTAATATAAAGAATGTAGCAAATCGCTGCCAGAGGGAAGCGTGCCCAGAAGGCTGGCTGCATTGCCACGCTGTATGCCAATGCTGATTCGTTGCGCGAAATACGAACCAGCCTTCTGATCATGGGTGGTATCAAAGAGTTTCTTACAAATTTCTTTGAAGAAACCCTTTGCCGATGGACCCCACGGACCTAAAGTTATATCTAATATATAAAATTCTCGTGTCACAGTTTTCGTTGCCATACTCCTCCGAAACGGCTTGACCGATTTTGATGAAATTTTTTGTGCTTATCCGGTATCTATGAGAATCGGCCAACATCTATTTTTCATCCCCCTAAATGTTAGGGGTGGTCCACCCCTAAATTTTTATTTTTTAGACAAAATTTTTAATTTCTATTTTTTTATGATACAACATACAAAAATACATACAACCCTAGATTTTTAACCCTCTACGATCAACCCCTATTTTTACCGGGCAGGACGACGTCTGCCGGGACAGCTAGTATGATATAAAACAAAGTCGTGTTAGTTACACCATTTATAACTCAAAAACGGTTGGACCAACTTTTATGATTTTTGAGTTTTTGGAATTGTATTTATTCGTCTGGAAAAGGGTAATAAGTATTAAAAAATGATTTTTCATTAATAAAGAAACTATCATTAAAAACGTGACTGCATTTAAACTCATTTTCATTTTTGTCTGATTTAGGTGATTTGTTTTTGTGTGTGTTGCCGGAAGTGGATGCCGGATGGTTTAGATTTAAGATGGGACCCGGTAGGTGAACACCTCTTTAACGGTGGGACCGATTTTGATGAAATTTTTTAGGTTTATTTAAGTAGATTCGAGAAAGGTTTATATTAAAAATTGGATTGGATGGCGCTGCAATTGGTTTCTAGATTTTTATTTTTAAAGGGCAAGACAACGTCTGCCGGGTACAGCCAGTGCTTTATATTATTGTTTCCAGTCATATCACGCAACAAACGATTTCCTTAATGATAATTTGAAATTTAATAACAGTGAATAAATATACATACATACATACATAACTTCACGCCAGGTCCCTTGCGGGGTAGGCACGAACAACAGAGCGCCATACAGGCTTATTCTTACACACCTCACTTGTTTCTTTGACATTCATAGTTCTTGTCATGCACGCTCGTCTGTTCTTAAGGCTCCTGACATCACCTTCTGCTAGTACACGATCAATTTGATCATGGAAGGTGTGTCGTGGCCTTCCGCGACTTCTGCATCCATCCACTTTTGCATTGTATATCTGTTTAGACATTCTTCCATCATACAATCTTTCCACGTGCCCGAACCACCGGAGCATTCCTTTCCTTACCTTCACCCCGACACTCTCTTTCAGACCAACTCTCTTTCTTACTTCGGTATTACGATTTAATAAATATATTGTAATTAAATATATAAATAATAGAAATACATTTACAATTTACAATTAAATTAAAGCTGCTATTATTCTTATAATTCTTATAGATTATAAGTAGAATATTGAGCCTAGGACATCTATAAGGAAACGCGATCCCTCCGTTATCCAAGTAGTTAGAGTAGAGTAGAGACTTGTAGGTACCAGCCCTATTATCACCCGAAGAGCTGATTAACCGTTCTAAGAGCTCTTTGTGTTAACTTATTATAAAGTTCACATAACTACATAATCTTGAACGCTAATTAGCTGGACAAAGGCAAAAAATATAAGGCCGCTAGTGATGGGAGTAGTTAACTTTTCTAGATGATTAAATTACGAATATATTGTTTTACTGATATATTTTATCATACAAAGAAAACACAATACAAGTAATCCTAGTTAATAAGTTTTTTTTTTATTGCAGGCGATCAGCAGACAGGCAGACGGCCCACTTGATGGACAGCGGTTACCATCGCCTATGGACATTTGCAACACCAAAGGTGCTACGAATGTGCTGCTGCTCTCTTTAGGGAGCCTGGAACCTGGTCACTAATGCCGGAACACAACACAAGGTTGTTATGGCGACATACTCTAGACCAGGGGTAGTAGCCATCCAGTCGGGCAAATGCCCTACCACCTGACTGTGGGTTGTTTTGTCGCCTCTTACGACAGGCCGCCGGGCCGCAGGAAATTGTATTCTTTCTCCGTTCCTGCACGGATAAAAAAGTATAATTTATATTGCATTCTGCGAATAATTTCTTGAGACTATACGTAGAATATTGAGCCTAGGTAATAATTATATGGATAAGCTATTTGTAGTGACAATACTAGACTTGTCATGACTCGTAATAAACAGACACCTTACAGCAGTGGTTCCCAAACTTATTTTGTATACCGCCCACTTTGAGAATAAATTATTTTTAGCGCCCCCTTTTTTTCACTTACTTAAAAAACACTAACGTCAAATTAAATTAAGTGATTATTGAGAGCTACATTAGCGGAGAAACATTCATTCTAAACGAGACTTTTACTATAGCCCGCAAGAGTTAACTTGAGACCTAAGCGCAGTAGGTAGTACACAACGGCGCTGAGGTCTCAAGTTAACTCTTATGGGCTACACTTGCCAATGCCTATTTTTTTCTGGGACTTTTACCGCCCTCTTTTAGGCCTGCAGCGCCCACAAGGGGGCGTTATCGCCCACTTTGGGAACCACTGCCTTACAGGGACATACAAGGTGCATGCGTGAGTGTGCGTGTATATCTGTGTGTGTGCGCCTAGGTGTGATGTGTTGTTTATGTGAGGGAATACACGTACCAAGTTTTATGAATACTTACACAAATAATACCACAACATCGGAACAAAATCACAGTGTTAAAACAATTGGCATGTATACAATAGTATACATAGATATAAATGTTTTGAGTACGCCCCATCTCTAGCCGTGGCCTGTAATTCAGGCCGGCAGCGACCTCGCGCCGCGCATTGCTGGCAGTTTTTCATTTTTGTATTTTAATTAGTTGACGCTTAAACTTTGCCTTGTTGTTCACTTCAACTTTTCACTTTTGTCCATTTAAATGGCTTTTTTAATCATTCGCCGTGCGGTTTTAGCTCTCAGTTGTTTTTTAGATAACTTTCACACATTACCACTGTCGTCTGTCCTATGAGAATTCCAATGTTATGCTTATAACAGCAATAAATAGACTTAACTTTAATTTAAATATAGAGTAGATGTTCAAATTATGATTCTAAGGGCCACTTTTATGAGGTTGCTTAAATTTATTTAAGAAACACAAACCGTATTTAACACTCTTAAATACAATTAGCGTCTTTCACAACGCAAAATTTGCCGCTAAATATTTTTAAAGAACTGCCAATACATTTTGTGTAAAACTTATTTAGGCTGTTTAATATGATTAACTAATTTTATTTAAAGGCGATCGTTCTGCAAGCGGCCTTTAATGTTTTAATTAGGGAAATTATATAAATAAGAAAGTTTGCAATAAAATATCACTTGTGTCAAATTTTAGCTTTATTTGCCTGCCTAGAACAAATAAAAATCTAGAACCCGATTCCAGCGCCAAGTAATTTGTTTAGATTGCTGCGTTACATTATTGAAGTATTAGTAGAAATTTCTAATTTTTATACAGCTTATATAAATTCGAGATAATGTAGCATTCGAACGGTGAAAGGATTTATGAAATCGGTCTAGTAGTTTTTGAGTTTATTCGTTACAAACATACAAAAATACAAATCGTTCTTCTCTATAATATTGGTATAGATGAAATGAAATCTTTGTTTGTATTAAACATGAAAGATAAGGTCTTATGATAGTGAGAACATGTTTCGACATTTACTGGCATACAAATCTTCAATGATGAATGATGATGAATTAGGGTTATTGTTTTACGGCCTGATGAAGTATTTTACTCGTCCTGTCTTTGAGGCCCTATGAGTACAAGGCCTTAGGCTCACATCACTTTCCATGAAGTCTGACGTCAGCTTGCTTGCAAGCAATAAAAAAGTTCTAAATACAATTAAAGATTCCACAAAGGTGACCTTTTCCATTATTTTTGTCTGAAAATCTCTAAAGTAATAATTTAAATTAAACTTTATCGAGATGTCGCCGAACGCCTAATAGATCTCTCACGCGACCAAAAGGCTGGCGTTTATTTTGCTCAAAGGATAAGCACGGCTATTCAGCGTGGTAACGCCACCAGCCTTTTGGGAACGTTCCTGGTAAGTGACAGTGGTTTGGGACCAATATTTTATTTATAATATTGCTCTCTATTTGCATTTATATTTTTAAGTTAGGTTTATTTATAGGACCTTTTAGTTTTTGTTAACAGTTGTTACATTTAGGTAATTTCAATTAATTTATTATTATACTTTCTATATGTCGAAAATATTATTTTAGTGATAGAACATTAAGGATTCAAAATCTCACAATTAAACTGTATTACAAATATTACTCAACGATTGTTTCAACGAATTTTAGTTCATAGTAATTTTAAGCTCTTTTATTTTTATTGCATCACTTCAGCATTCACGCAAACGGCATACCTGATGGAAAGCGGTTATCATTGCTGTTGGATATTTATGGTAAAACCAATGTGCTGCCGCTCTTTGAAAGAGACTGGAACCTGGCCACTAACACCGGAACACAACTCAAAGCAGTTGTGGCGACATACCCCAGACCATGGGTGGTAACTATCCAGACAAACAAATACCCTACCACCTCACTGTGGGTTGTTTTGTCGTCTCTTAAGACAGGCCACCTGGCCGCAGGAAGTTGTAATATTTTTCCGTTCCTGCACGGATAAGATAGATAGATACATACACATTGTCACGCCTGTTTCCCATTGGGGTAGGCAGAGACGATGGATCTCCACTTGTTACGATCTTGACAAACACTTTTCGCTTCATCCACTTTCTACTACTACTTTTTATCTGCAAGCTCTACTAACTCAAATTTACCTAGAATTTTCCACATAATGTTTCGAAATTTAGAGTAGGCCACACACACGGCTTACCCGTTGGCTTAAATACATTAGACATTTAGGAAAAATATTTATGATTCTTCAAGTTCTGAGAGACTAAAGCGGTCGACTGTGGAGAATCGCTTAGTGAAATTGACACGTGTTTAGATATACTGGTAGTAGTAATACAGAACAGATATTTCCAATATATGTTGACACTTGTCTCGTTCGTCATATGAATCTGCGTAAACAACCTTTTTAGGACCTCTGAGTAACAGTACCAGATAAAATAAGTTCATAGGAAATTTAATGCAAATTAATCTCTCAAAATTCAAGTTTATTTTTCTTATCTTGTATTAGTTTATTCTTTTCATTGTATTTATCACTATTTTAAGATATACATCTTATATATATAAAAATCTTGTGTCACGATAATGTCAATAAACTCCAAAACTACTGAACCGATTTTAATCAAATTTGCACACCGTGTGTAGTTTGATCCAACTTAAAAGATAGGATACTTTTTATACCGTTGAAACCGGTAGGTTGCGCTGAGATAGGGTTCTTGAATCCTCCTATACACCTGGACCGATTATGGTGATTTTGTATTTGTGTCATGAAACAAAGTTTTTTAGGAATTCAAAAAATATGGCGGTACGAAGTTTGTCGGGTCAGCTAGTATTTTAAATTTTTATATGCAAAAAAAATCTACGTAAACCAACATTACTTACAGAACGACATTGAATAATTAACAATTAAAAAACTCATTTAACGAATTGCATTCGTTAGTACTTGTGTTATGTCAAGTATTAAGAACATTGTTTCCCATTACAATGGATAGCAGTGTTGCCGCATAAAAGGCAAATTTTCCTTTTTATAATTTCATTTTTTCATAAATATATAACTAAACTATAAAACGTGTGTCGATACGTTGGCGGCTTCCCATCTTCCAAATACAGCCGTCATTGCCGGGGGAGCTGCCGCACTTCAAGAGACCCTGAAACGCCGCAAATATGCATTCATCGGTGACGGATACATATTTGTAGCTTTCGGGGTTGAGACTTTAGGGCCATGGGGACGTGAGGCTTATCAACTTTATCGAGACCTTTCAAGACGATTGAAAGAAGTCTCGCGTGACCAAAGGGCTGGCCTATATTTAGGGCAACGAATAAGCGTTGCCATACAACGAGGGAATGCGGCCAGCATTTTGGGAACGCTCCCCACCGACAGCGATTTGGACTACATCTTTTACTTGTAAATATGTTTATAGTAGTATTTAATTTTATAATTTCTATATATTTTGTATTTATGGTTTTGCATATCGACGGGTGCAAAGTAAAAAGAGATATCTGCAAAATAGCTACTTTACGGGAGAGCGAAAAGATGGTTGTTATTAACTTCGTACTATTTGAAAGAGCATACGTAGCTGGCTTTTTTTACGTACGAAAATGTATTGAATTAATGTGATATATGCAAAACAAATAATGTCATATTGTAAAGAATTGTTTTATTAAAACGACTGTACAATAAACTAAAAATCATCATTTTGTAGATAACTTTATTTACTTTGCACCCGTCGTTATGACCCAACCCATACAAATATCGTGCTGTAATAGGCCATTCGGTGACCGTTTAGTATGTAGGGGTGGTTTTTTTATTGTATTCAAAATAGAAAAAAATAAAGAAATATATCAAGACAATTATAAAAGAATAGAATATTACTTAGAAACTGATGTAGATAAAATATATAATTATAGATTGATAACACTTTGCATATTGCATTTAACACCCCTAAATACAATTAGCGTCTTGTAAAACGCAAAATTTGTCGCTTAATATGTTTAAAGTTAATCACCCAAAAACGGGTATTTAACTGCCCCAAATGCATTTAAGGACACAAAAATTAGAACTGCATTCCTAACAATAAACTACCAATGTGATTGGAATTTACCTGAACGGAATTTCATTTAGCGACTCTACAGAGTGCAAACCCGTCGCCCGTTCTCAATTAGTTCATTGTGTCGCCCTATGGCGGGTATCATCAGATTCATCCCCCTCTCATGGCAACAGTCCAGCGAGGTAAAACTTCCTAGGGAGCTCCCTCAAGCAAGATGCCCCCGGGCTCGAGCGTCTTGCGAAGGCGTTCGCCCCAAAAACCCCGGTAAAGTTGTGAGGTCTTCGGACCAAAAACATAAAGTCAAGTCAAATAAAAAAAAATCTGTAGAGTGCAAATATCTTTGGTATTATTTTAATACTTAGATGGATTTGCACTTATTTCATTTGTATTCTAATCATGAAGAACGAAGGAATTGTGAAATATAACAATAAAAATGAGAATATGTATAGTATATCATGTACCTTATTCCGAATTAAAAGAATTCAGAATTAATACAATTGTAATTAATTTCAAAATATAATCATTAATCGAATGTCCATAGAGGAGAAAGTTAATTTTCTAGTAAAATATTTACGGGTCTTTATGATTTGTGTATCTAGCCTGGGACAAGTTACAATTTGGTGGTGGACAATCAAATCGTAGATCTTTGATTTCACTAAGTAGTTGAAATTTTTAATACACAACTCTACTTTATTCAATATTCAACAACAATTGTTTTTCAAATTTAACTAGTATTTATCATTTGAAAATAAAACGGTACAGCAAAAAATTCAGACCGCCGCCATAATTCCGGAGCAAAGTTAACCAGACGAACGAAATTTCAAATGACAAGTTGACATATGCAAACTAAAATTCCTTTTTATCCAAAAAACAACCAACACTAAAGATAAATTTCGTGTGTTCACTCGAAAAACTGGATCGTAGCGTAAAACGGAACAGACGTGGCTGTTTTACCGACGGCATAAATACACTTAGTTAAATAACATGGAAGATCCCCTTATGCAAGGCATCTTAAATACGTTTTGACTAAATTGTATTTAGGCAGTTTAATATGATTATATTTAATAGTGATCGTTAAGCAAGGCTTTTAGTCAAAAAAACTGCCTAAGTGATGCAGTGGGGCTCTTTGTGTTTGGGATATGTGCTCTAGCCATTACGCTACCACGCTTTTACTTTATAATACTATGTTTTTTTAATTGAATCAATTCTATTTTTTTTATTCGTTTAGTATATATAATTTGAAGCTCAGAGCACATAATTAAGCAGAAATACTTTGTAGAAGCCAGCAACACAGGCAATCAGCGAATTGATGTTTAAATTGAAGCAAAACACAGAATAGTAATCTGTTCATGCTAATACTGTAATTAATTACAATCATGGGAATATTTGAGCAGGCCATCTTTTGAAGGCTTAATTGTGTTATCGTTCAATTTGATTTATTGTTACCACCCCGATTTCCCACCATTTATAAGGGGCGCCCGTATTGGAGTCTGAAAAGTGTAGTAATGAAATTTCCTCATGACGATTTTTGTAGGTAATTTTATAAAATACAGACAAGTGGTTGCCAAAGTAATTTCAAAACTATACTTAAGGTCACGCTTAAAGGTCTTGAGTAATGAATAACTCATAGAGCGATATAAAGTTATTAAATTTATTTGGTAAGGTTGGTAATTTTATTGATTTTAATAATGCACGGTTATGCTGTGATGACATTTAAGCGACTTGTATAAAATAATTTAGGTTTTATTTTCGAGTGTCATTATTTAAGGTCGATGAATACAAAGGGTGAAATATTTTTTTAGGATTCACAAGGCGAACATCAAAAACAGCACCCTTTAAATTTTGTTAAATCCATCCATTTGTCAGTACACCGGTGCGTTCGGTTTATTATTAGTTATTCGTAGTTTACTTATATTGATTTTTCTACAAATTAAGGGCCTTACTTATCCCATCCTCGTCACCAGTTGTATATTTATGAAATATAATAGGGAACGATCATTAAAACACCGAGTACGCGATACAACTGGTTTATTTGCAAAGTACCGACATGAATAATATATTGATACACTACAAATCGTTTGTTAAATTTTAAGAAACTGCTCAGCAACTGATTAGTGGAAATCTTACTCATAAACTCCTCTTAATGATAATAGGTGGTCAAGTAACTCATAAATAACTGTCAAAAATAACTAACGTGGAGACGTAGTTTAAGTGACTGCTAAGAGGCACGAAAAATGGCAATGTGGCAATTTTATGTGATACATTCATTGATTAGGGGCTTAAGAGTCTGTTATTTAAGAGATGGCTAATCCTTTCTTAACGAGATTATTATAAGTAAGGCCCTAAGTTGTTGAGTCAACTTTTAGTTTAATTGTGTATTTAGATGGTTAATTTAAAACAATTTGAACTTTACTACTTAACTTTAGATATTTGTTTACTTGACAGGCATTAAAACTTCAGCAATCTAAGGGCAGCTTGCATAACGATCGCTTTTAAATAAAATTAGTAAATCATATTAAACTGCCTAAATACATTTTACACAAAACGCATTGAGTTCTTTAAACATATATAGCGGCAAATTTTGCGTTGTGCAGGACGCTAATTGTATTTAAGTGTATTGAATACGTTTTGTGTTTCTCAAATAAATTTAAGCAACCTTGTGCAAGCGGCCCTTAATACACTACATTGAGCGAAATCGTGGTGTGTAGGACACTACACACCACGATTTCGATTTAACATAATTTTGACAAAAATTATCTTCTAAGAAAAAATAATAAATATTGTGAGATTTTGAAAACATGTATTCCATGAACCTCCGCTATACAAGAGTACAAAGAAATCACGAATAAATGTATTACTGATACTATGCATGGAACTGAGGGATGAAAGAAAATTTAGCTCAAAGCTTGATGTAAAAAATTCTGAAATAAAACGAACTTGTCGTTGTTGCTTCACATAACGTTATAACAATAATTGATGTGAACAAAATCCGTTGGGTAGTTTTTGAGGTACATAGGTATATCCAATTTTGTGGCGTTAGTCGTTTCATTCTATTTATATAAATAAAAACGAATGGCATAAATCTCTGCATGCGCATAACGACTGTATCGATTTCGATGAATTTTTTGTATTTATTTGAGTGGGTCCCCGGATTAATTAGATTCATAATTGGAACCGATAGGCGGTGCTGGGATCGGGTCCTATATATTGATTTTGTTAGGGCAGTTGCAATTCAACAAAAATTATAATGTGTGGATATTCGTGGCACTGTCCTTAGTCAGGCACATCGTCTTCCGAGTTGAGTCGTACGAACTAAATTAAAGACAGTATATAATTTAACTATGCATTGGACATGCCTAATTGGAGTCAGAAGAGGAATCATACATACGGTAGCAAAGTAAAACCACACCTAAAACCACAAGTATATTCATAGTTTACATGAATTAATTTTAATGCAGTATCTAATATATAAAATTCTCGTGTCACAGTTTTCGTTGCCATACTCCTCCGAAACGGCTTGACCGATTTTGATGAAATTTTTTGTGCTTATCCGGTATCTATGAGAATCGGCCAACATCTATTTTTCATCCCCCTAAATGTTAGGGGTAGTCCACCCCTAAATTTTATATTTTTATTTTTTAGACAAAATTTTTAATTTCTATTTTTTTATGATACAACATACAAAAATACATACAACCCTAAATTATTAACCCTCTGCGACAAATCCCTATTTTTACCGGGCAGGACGACGTCTGCCGGGACAGCTAGTATATGTATATTAATCATTGCAAGACTACTAAAAAAAAACGTATGAATATTTATTCACGTTTTAAATAAATTAATAGGGTGTCAATTACTGAGGGGAGATGCTAACAATGACATAGATTACCATAGTTGAATTAATACACGATATCTAAATGTATCTAAATTGTAGAAATCGGTACTATGTTGTTATTATAATTCGTTGCAATCAAGACTGTGGTTCTAGTATATCGAGGCCTTACTCTCAAAGGTCATTCATCGTTCGTTTTCGGTTTAGAGCTTGTTTTGTTTTGTTTTCATGCATTTTACTATGTATTTTCAATTTACGTTTACGTTATATAAGATTTCTTGATGACGTTCTAACAAATTGATGTTCCTTCTTCATTCTAAATTTCCACTGAATTATTCAGGTGGATCGGACGAAAACGAACGATGAAAAGTGAAGCGCTCAGATCCGATTGTGATGCAGACGTGCACTGCTACTGAAACTGGCATAAAGTGGTGTCGATGCAATAGAGAACCTCCTACGGCCAGTAACGATACGTGGTACGTCGTGCGTTACGTAGTGAGTCGCGCGCCGACCGCCGACAATATACTAATGTTTACATTCCCAGCTTATTTCCTTTGAACTAGCATGTGGGCCCGAGGAAACGTAAAATAAACAGAACTTTCTCGTAATGTTTAATTAAATTAATCAGTTGGTTGATTAGTCAATGGTACGGCGGCGTTGACGTAAACAAAGCGCGCGGCGGCGTCGCCCACACCCGCTTTGATCTAGCGCGCTCTCATCTGCACTATTGTTATATATTTGTGAAGTCCCTGCCGCCCCTTTCCCCGCGCCGAGCGCCGCCACTGACGGCGCCTCGCGCGACACCCCTAGGGCTGGCGAATGGCGAAAACGAGAAAAATGTACCAATTCAAATTCGAAAGCTTTTTTCAATCTTTCACTGGAGAAAATTTTCTTACTAATTTATGTACACTGTTACGTAATATCTATTGCTCTGTTAAGAAGAAGCGGCAAGAAACTCTTCAGCAATAAATCGAGTTAAAAACTCTTTTACTTCACATGTGCCTAAGATTTGTTTTTAAATAGCCTTAACACCAGGTAACGTAGATATGTGCTAAGTATTTGATTATTTTTATTTATACTTAAGATAGTTATTAAGGGTTGGGGTTACCCATTTTGATGAACCCTTTGAGGTACAGTTTGGGTTAAATAAAATACAGTTTCAAAAATTTCCTTTAATGTTCTTTTCTTTTATTCTATTCGGTTTGGTTTTATCACTTTTAATTTCACATAACTTAAACGTTTAACATCGAAAAGGGCATTATAATGAATTTGCTTATCTCAGCGGTTTTAGTTAAGCCGTCAAACGTGTACTCACAGATTTAGCATCGAATTTCGTGCATGAATAGAGCACTGAGATCTTTCTGTTTTATTCATTAATAGAGTCACAAGGGGCCAAAAGGCTAGGTAGGATTATGAAGCCTGTAAATGACAAAAAAAATTGTTAAAGAAGTTGTTGAGTAAGGTTAAATAAAAGCAAACTAAATTTGACGAAATCAAAAATAACATATCTATATTACTCTTTATATAGTATTAACACAGAACTACCTATCGTAAGGCCGAGAAATCAGCATATGAGGTGCGTTCTATCGCACGGCATTGCACAATTTAAATTCTAATCTAACAAAAAATAATGCGTTAAAACCCTCTGGTGGAAAGCGTTTACCATCGCCTATGAATATTCGCAACACAAAAACGCTGCTGCTCTCTCTGAAGGGAGACTGGAACCCGGCCACAAATATGGGAATACAACCCAAGGTTGTTATGCTAGCATACTCTAGAGCAGCGGTGGTAGCCATCCAGATGAGCAAATGCCCTACTACCTGCCTGTAGGTTGTTTTGTTACTTCTTACAACAGGCCACCCGGCCGCTGGGAATTGTATTCTTTCTCCTTTCTGCGCGGATACATCGACAATATTTCAACAATTTACAATCACGCGAGATAGATTATAATCTAACGATATTTATAATTTGTCGATTGCATTTTATTATCAATTATTACACACAAGTAATAGTTCTGAATCTGATTTTTAACACACTTAAAGATTTGGCTTATGACAATAGGTAGCTCATTCTTAAGATACAGTTTGGACGGTAAAAGAGTTATTGTAAAAACAAGACGTACGTACAGGTTCGTTCCGTATGTAGTTAATAATAAAAATCATTGTTAAATTTGGATAATTTTTATATTTTCACGGAAGGTTTATATATATATATTTAAAAAACCTAAGTTTTAAGTAAATAAAATAGAGCTATTGCCTAGATTTTCTATATTCGTATTAGTATAATACTCAAATTTTAATAAAACTAATATTCATTTTAATTAAATTAGTCTATTTAAAATGTATAGTCAATAAAAGACTTGCTGCCAACCCTACGTGCCAGTCGTCATCCATTATGTTTTACTTTCTTACTAAATAGTGCAGTGTATGACGTGGCTAAGAATCGCGACACTTGTTATGTCTACAACACTAGCCGCTATCCATCTATAGCTAAACAAACAATAAAACGTAAACAATGTCTTAAAAGGTTTAAGAATTGTTTCAACATTAATTCATCCTGTATTATCTTTGTTTCTGCGTGGCGATATTTAATCCCGGCTGTTGCCGAGGTCAGCTTTTCCACACGGCTTATTTCCACTTGGATTATATTCATCGTTATACTATCACTCAATGTAAAGACCTATCTATATATATAAAAGAAAGTCGTGTTAGTTACACTATTTATAACTCAAGAACGGCTGTACCGATTTGGCTGAAAATTTGTGGGGAGGTAGATTAGAACCAAGAGATGGACATATGATACTTTTTATCCCATTGGAACCGGTACGTGGCGCTGAGATCGGGTTCCAGCATCCTCCTAATCACATGGAGCGATTTTGGTGACTTTGTTTTTATGTGTTTGGGTTCTCGGATAGTTTAAATCTACTACAGTTGGAACCGGTAGGTGACGCTGGAATCGAGTCCTAGATTTTTATTTTTTCAGAGCAGGACAACGTCTGCCGGGCCGGTAGTTTAGTATACTATAAATATTTTGTTGTATGTTTTCTTTGAGAATACGTATTGTTGTATGTTCTCATGTTTTTCAGTTCTTACTTCTTGGATTTTAGGCTGCATTATTATTAGTAGTAGAGTACATTGAGTTTTTTTGTAATATGATAAACGGAATAATTTCAGAGGGGTAATTAATTATTTGAACTTTGAAATTCACGTGATTAAAGTGGAATGAAGCAATTGCCATGGAATCTTATATAGTTTTTATTGCTCCTAGAAGTTACTATCACTTATCGACATTTTAAAATCAAGGTGCTGGCATGCTGACGGTCTCCAGAGATGTATAAAATACCCTATACCAAGTATCTGAATACAAAATACAGGATTAAAATAAGTATTTGAGATACAAGATACCTTTCAAAATGATATTTGAAATACTAGATACAAAATACGTATCTTCTAAACTTATTAATAAATACTATATTACGCAGAAATATTCAGAGAACAATTATAAAATTACATACCATTGAATACAATGTAAGAAAACTTAACTTATTTGTATTGTATTCTATCTATAGTCCCTCAAGATAAAAGAGACTTTATAAAGATAAAATATACTTTTTAAAAGCAACTTTTTTTTTTAATAGTCCCAGCAGGACCTGAGATAGATTTGCACAAATGGAAACCAATTTAAGATTTTACTGTTTATATATGTATATATAGTTAGATTTCAATACACGTATTTTTTATGTATTACGAGCCCATAAGTTACCTTACAAATCTTGTAACAGAACCTAGCTTTTATATTACATATGAGTATGTGCATTACTTTATTATTTTGTCCTAGAGTATGTGTGCACTACACGAAATATAGAATCGATGGACGTCTCCGCACTTGTACTGTTATAAAAAAAACAAAGCATATCTTTCTTCTTTGAATAAATACCAATCCGTTAATGTGTGTTATTTTTAAATAAAGCAATGATATTATTATAATAACAGACAGCGGTTAAGGCCGGTTTCTCACTAGCACGCTACGGCAAGCCGAGAACACAATGTGACGACGGCATACGGCGCTATCCACTACACGGCGAAGCTGTATTTTCAGTTCAAAAACTATTTAATAATTAATAAAATTGACTTATGTTTGGGTATTTACATTAAAGAATTGCTATTCTTGATTTACGAGTAAATAGTAACATTGAGCATAAGGTGGTTTAACCTGTAGCTTCATTTACATTGATTTAGATTGGAGCCCAAGGAAAAAGTCCGGCGTCAATAAATGGAATTAATTATAACAGATCATCCCAGGCACGTCTTATATTGTTTTTATTATTTTAATTATTTTCATAGTGTCATGTCTTATGGTATTTTACTTTGGGGCAACACTGTTTACTTAGACACCATATTTGTTTCACAAAAAGAGCCCTAAGGTCAATTTTCAACCCCGAACCTCGGGAGTCTCTTAGGGAACGCTTTAAGGACATCGGTATTATGACAGTCACCTGCCAATATATTTTTATTAATATAATTTATATACGTAATAATTTGAGTACCTACAAGCAGTATAAGAATCTTCACAATTTCAACACCAGGCATTGTAATAGACTGATATTTCGATATTTTAGATTACAAAAGTACTATCCTCGTTCTTGGAGTTTGGTATATACTTCTTCAATAAGATTCCGAGAAATGTTTGCCTTTCACTAAATTTAAAATCAAATCATAAAGTATCTTGCTAAAAAGGCATACTGCATTATTGAAGAATACTTAAATGACAAATCTTCATTTTCATAGTAGCTCGCTCCAACCTCTTATACTATATTTTGTATAACGTTTTTACCTTGCCGAGCTTGTAAGGAATTTATAGAGATATATTGCCGCATAAAATTTTAGTACGTCATGTCATTATTATAAGTAATGATATTTTTCTTTCCTTTTATTGTGTCTTGGTCTTATTGAGTATACTGTTTGCTATAACTCCATAAATTTTTCAAAAAGTAATTCTGTAACATATATCAGTATAAAACTTATAAAAAAAGAACTTGAGATAGAGAATAAGAAATATAAAGAAAAAACAATATTTAGTTTGCGTGTTGCTGGGGAGTTACTTGCCGCTTCTTCTCCTTAACAGCAATAACACGTTGCGAAGTGGTGTACATAAAATAGGATAATTTTTAACTTATATGTATGAGCTTCAAAAAGTGTTATCCACTGGGTTTGAATTATCAAATAATTCTTCGTAAATGTTATTACCTTATATTACGAATATTACTCAATTTATTAATAATATTCAATCGGAAACTAAAATTATTTTATTTTTCTAACATTCCGTTCCACGAACTAAGCCCGTCTGGGTGATTTCTTTCGTGAGACAGAGTCTACTAACACTGTGACATTGTCACTTTAGTTAACTTTTTAGCGGTTGACAGTATGTCTGAAATACTAAGAAGTAAATACTCTTAAATTTCGAATGTCTAGTAACTTTGAACCTTATGTAATTTAGATTTGGCGCTTGTTTGCATTGCTATAGTTGCTGCCGGACTTGCGCCGTCACGGTTTCGTACCGTATAGTTCCGTGCTGTGCTATACTGTGCCGTAACAGTGGAAAATCAGCCGATGTAAATGTTTTATTATAAAGTGATGGAACTCGGCGCCAGCGCCCACACTTTTATGTTAGCTAATAATATAACGTTTTGTTTAAACTAATAATGTTTAATGCACTACAAATGTACGGCATTAGGTTGTTGATATTTTCTTTTTTTAAATACATCTACGAATTGAGCGTTTTGTTAAGTAATCAAGAATGATTTTTAGTTCATTTGTAAAAGGTTTTTGGGTAAATTAAATATTTAACTAGTGTTAAGCTTATCACTACTACTCAGGTTATTAAGTCTAAAGAGTTTATCTAGTCATATTACCATATATTTTTCTTTCAAAAGTTGCTAGCTTATATTTCAAACGTAACGTTTCAAACGAATGTAATTCAAGCATGGGTTGACCATGAAGCCTGTTATTTCTCATTTATGGATATGAATATAACGTTAGATTGCCCATGCAGCCTGTTATTTCTCATTAATGGATATGAATATACTATATATATATTTGGATTTTTTTTACACAATCCACAATCCTGATTGTTTGGAAAAGATCACTCCAAAACGAAAAGGCTGCCCTTTGTTCCTGCTTTAACATGAAATTACTTTAAATTAATTACTTGGTGAACAATAAAGAGTGCATCTATTTTCTATCTATCCATACTCAAAAATATATTGGTAAGAAATAACGATGTAACTATCTTAAAGTTAATAGAGCAAGGTCGCAAAATTTTAATGATGACCTTTTTAGTTGCTTAAGAATGTATTATAGAATTTGTTATATACTCAACTGCAAACTGTAATAAAAAGGAAAAATGAAACGCGTGTGTGTGTTGAACCCGTCGTATCATAATCTTGAGACTTCCGGTGGTCCGGCAATTTTCCGGTCGGCCGGCGTCGACCCGAGTAACGTTGGTGTATCCGTTGTTACTAATAACCTGATTTAAATATAAGATGTATCGTTGAGAACAATAAGGTTGAATAAACAGATTAAAAATAAACAATAAACCTGTATTTGCAGTTTGATGCCGAAATAGTAAACCATATGCTATAAGTTCATATTTATGCAAGTGAAACTTCTTCAGAATCACTGTAATTTGAAACTCGATGAAACGAAAAAGCGACACTAAAAAGAGATAAACACATAAATATACAGGTTTTACATTGTGCAAGTTAAACTTAGGTCCAATTCGGATCGAAATAAAACTGATAACAATATTAATATGACTAAAACAGTGAAAAATTTAAAGTGATACTAAAAAAGTTTATTTTACAGACTCTGTAATAATGCCTTTCTCAAGAAGTCTATGTTCCTAAAAAAGAACCAAAATCGTTGAAATTACGGTTATAGGTACCAATTCTGGGGAAAACAGAGTTCTGTACGCAGAGTACTTTGGCATGCGGTTTGTAGCAATTGAGTGTGCCTTGTCCGACGCTGACGGATATAGGTTAAAAGAATTATAGAGTTAATAAAAGTCAGAGAAGTATTATCTTTGATTATATTCTCTGGAGTTTCACTTCTACTGCGCGAGAACTGCACACACACACATTTTTTTTTAAATATATACATATAATCTACATTATTAAATAATATAAAATAACATTTATTGGAGTTATCACGTTATTAAAGCAAAGTGGCGAAATATAAATCGACTTTTCAGAAAAAGCTCTATCCATGAGGAAAGCTTCTTATTGATACACTTTTTCGTATCGAGTCATAGAACTGTTATGTGATGGCAGATATGTATAAGGTTTTGCATAAAAGCAATAAATACTACAAGCAAGTAAAAGGTACAGTACACTCTTAAACAAAAGTTAAAATCATGATTTACAACAGTCGTACAAAATCTAGGAGGCTGCAGGGTTTTGTATGATAATCTAATCTACCTAATTGGATTCAGTATGTGGAGCTGAAATCGGGATTTAGATTTTTTTAAAGGGAAAAACCACAACTGCTAGTCCCGCTAGGATCATAATAATAGAAAAGAGGTTCTTAATTTTAGTTATTTATCAATCATAAAAAACTAAGTACTTCATACTTCGTAACTACACGTGGATAATAATCGTTAATCTTCGAAAATTACTCAGTACGTAATTATATAATATTTATAAATTTGTACAAAATTATCCGGCAATAGTTTAGATTCCTTACACTTTGTAAAACAATATCGGGTCTGTTATCGTGTTATGTTTATCGGTAGCTCCATCCCTATCAGTTTCCTCGAGTCTGCTATGACCTTGTACGTGCGTAAACGTCATATTTTTATTAAATAATGTATACATAATTTAAAAGAGACGCTCGCTCAAGTTTACACAGGAGCTGTCATCAAAAAAATAAAGAAATGGAAATAGTATAGTACTTATCTAGGTATATACTTATCGGCACTCTTAGAACGCAATTTGTTATTAATTAGTGAGTACAACTTTAAATAGATAATATCGTCGAGTTTAGAGTTTCCATATTCGTGAAAATATCTGTTTAAAGATAACTGCTCGCATTTATTGAAAGCGAATTTGTTTGTTCTTCGTACAGTTTATAACTTACGACCCGTGCTCACTTCGCAGAGCGGCTTTAAAAATGAAAAAATATTAATTACAATTAATATATAATATATAGAATATAGTCTATGTCGCTCAAGAATAATGTAGTTTTCTACTGGTGCAAGAATTTTCAAAATCGGTTAAGTAGTTCAAAGAATTTTATCCTACAAAGAAACTCACAAACTACCTATTTATATCATAGTATACATAAAAGAATAACCAAAATTAGATCAAAATTCAGACATCTTCAAGTGCGTCAATAGAAGGTGGAACGCAGGACACTTATTTTTTATTTATAGAGTTGTTGTTATATGATAGGAACTAAAATGTTTGTGATCAAATTTGTAGTAATGATTCCACAATCAAAGAGCTGTAAACATAGCTCATAAACATTCAAGGAGGTTAGCGCCATATCCGTCACGCTTGGCGTAGGCAGGATAATCACGATATGTAGTCAAATCAAAAAATCAAAATTAATTTTTGACAAAAAATTGCACAGAAATATTGCTTTCATAGGTTCCGCACTAGGACTAGCCTGTATCGCGAACACCAAGTACGTGTGTGATTAACTTAACAATAATAATTTATCTCTAAAATTATTTTTAAAATAAATTTTAACTTCTTTGCGTGTGTATGTGTGTGTGTTTGTGTTTGTGTGTGTCTGAGTGTGCGTGTGTGTCTGAGTATATGTTTGTAAATGAGGGATTACAATATTGTGATATATATAATAAGGTTAATTTATATGTTTATTAATTTATATATAGTTCTCTCAGTAGTTACCTTTAGCGTTAATATATGGTAAATGTAAGTATACAGAGTAAGTAAAAAAATTGCCTATGCACTATTATTCCCACCGCCAGGATTCAAACGTACGTTATTACAATGATTCCCTGGTTCCTTAACCGTTAAGCCATTTGACACCATTCATGTCAAAATTACTGGGCAGATTTTGACGCAGTTTAGAAGATAGAACTACATTTTCTAACTTCAATATTGTACTAGGTATATTATCTCACTGACAATCTTGAAAGTTTTCAATTGTTTTAAAACGATATGAGCACATTGATTCTCGGAATTAAGGATAACTTGATTTGATTAATCAAATTACTTTCATAATGATAATGGGCTGTCTTTCATATTGTGTGACACAGTGGATGCACACCTGATTACATTTCTTTCCCGCATTTAGACTTCCTTTGTGTAATTTGTGTTTAAAATTTGCATTTAGCCAATAGCCTATTCTTATAGTACTCGTTTATGGCCGTTCGCAGGAATAATTAAGCAGCTGTGCAGATTACGTTTTCTTGGAAAATCCAGTGCACGCGGTCGAGCGTTGTATTGTATAGTTTAGGATAAATACAATGCCCGAACGGAGGGGTGAGGCAGTCTAGCGAGAACCATGATCAAAGCAAAACGTGTACATTCGATAAGCGATACAGTGACGGACTTTGCGCTTGTTATTGAATCGTGCAGTTTGTACTGGTTGCATCCAGTTATATTTGTACCTGTTTTATACGTATAGTTCTAATAAATTCTATAGTAATTCCAATAGCATTTTAATTCAAGTCATGTAACACGTAACAATATTTATACATGAAGGTATCAGAATAGTCAATAATCTCTCTGACCGAACTAATCTATTAGTTCAGTTAGGGAGCTGGTCTCGGCATTGTGGTGCAAAACATCCTTTAGTGCGGTAGACCGATAATTAAGTCAGATAACTTGCCAGTGGGCTGGTTGAGGGTGTAACGGGTATATGGCACCAATTTGATATCTATTAAACGAAAGGTACAAAAATGTAATTTTCCACAAGACTGTACCCACCTGAAGATTAGCATTGTTTTAGTCGATTGTGTTACGCAAATTGTTGTACGGCGTGTTCTACTTTTCAGGTTATTTCGCTATGGCATTCTCATTTAACAGTACATTTCCGTTTTAAACAGGCATAATGGTGAAATTCTTTTGTATTGCTGTATAACTAGTTTGTATTTCATTGGGGAACGCCAGGGATTGTTTAAGGAACTATGGTGCACATGTAGACATTATTAAAAATGTATTCATTTGATTTATATTTTTGAATTTTCATTTGGATCAATAAAGTTTGTGACAACGATTCCGAATACGATTACATATTTCGACAAATCCTAAGCTTTAATAGATTAGATATTAATCCGTTTGCCTCTGTATATTACTAAAGACGTTTATTTTTCAACTTATTGGGATAAACGTATAAATATAGTCTGCCCGACTGTACCACCCCTGGTTTAGAGTATGTCGCGATATAAACCTTGAGTTGTGTTCCGACAGTGACCAGCTCCCAGTCTCCCAAAAGAGAGCAGGACGCTCTCTTATGGGAGCAGACGCTGATAACCATTTTCTATCGAGAGACGGCCCGTCTGCCTGGCTGCCGAACTCAGATTGTAACTAATATTTTTCCTTTGGATTCACTACACATTAACATCACTTAACTAAAATCCTATAAATTACGTGACAATATGACGAAATAGTGCCCGGTAGGTACTCTATACTCACCGACTCACGGATCACGGCGGACCGATGTTAAACAATTTAGGGCCAATCGTACCACCGCTTCCGAACAATGAGCGTTTCGATCACGAAAAAATCATTTTACAAGTTGATCGTGCGCTTGTTACACGGTAGTCGTGTCAGCGAAGGTCCTTAGCCTGCTGGTCTTCTGCATTTAAAAAATAATTCTCTTTGAACTCAATTGACGTTTTGTTATTGGCGAGCTGTCAGTTTGGCAGCTGTCAAGAACCAAATATATACCTCAGTGACGTTTAGTAACTTATAACGTTAGTAGGGTCCATAGGTATAGGGCCTATAGTGGCCAATAAATGCAAGCTATGTGCTTATTCCAGATAAAAAGTTGATTATGCCCTTATTAGAATGTAAACTACCATAATTTCAAGTTTCAATAACATGTTTATTAGTTCAGATATGCAAAAAACAATAACTTCATGATGTTATTTTTAAAATATTGTTATCATTTTAAATAAGAAAATAAGAAAAGTGTTAATGGACACTTTCTTAGTAAGAATACTTTTAGTTAATTTAGGTTATGTTTAAATTACTTATTAATCTTTTTAGATTAGATGGTAATATTAATAAGGTATTTCTTTCTAAATACGTTATTTATAGAAAAAATATATTAAAATAGACTTTTTTTACAGATTTTAACATAAATTCGTAAATTAGGCTTTTCTAGCACTTTTCACTTGCGTAAAAGTTTATTTGGTCGTTTTTATTTGCATCGAGTAAACCGACCGAGTTATCGATAAATGAAAATGAACCCTCACTCTGCCAAATACTGAGGACCTAAAGCGGTAGCCTTTGGATGAGTCTGTCTAGATGTACTAATAGTTGTAAGACATATCATAAAGTTCCACTTTATTTTGCACACTGCTCGGAAATACATTATCCAGTGCTTAAAGTATGTACATTCATACGTAGAAAATATAAATTTTAATTTTAATATGAATGTTTGAATATGGACCAGTGAAACTAACTAAGACTATAAAATAAGAATTCGGTGAAAACGCGGACTCAAATATTAAAGTTTTTCTTATGAAATCGTCATGTCTAAGCGTCAGTTTCATTCAATTAACCAATTTACGCTTGTGTTATGAGTAATATACAACGGACCAGTCTGGGTCCATACGCAGACATAAGGGAGAAAAATTGTCTCCAAAATTTACCATACCAGGAATCGAATCCGTAGCCTCTGATTTTCACTATTCGCGTTTATGTATCACACTCGTTTGTGAACATGTGGAATATTATTTCACAGACCTTAAAAGAACACATAGAATAACAACGTTATAAACGTGAAGTTAATGCTGGGAAATATCTCCCAAATCGTGTAAACTGTATTTAACTTTCGAGCACAGTTGTGGAAAGTTTTGGAAAAATCTACACAAGAGTCTTAAAACTACACTAATTGGTTTAAACTTTGAAAAAGATTTGTTGACTACTGAAGAAGAAGAACTTACAGAATTGTTTTATTTGACCTCCGAACAAGCGAATTTGCCGTAATTACAGTGTTGAGAGATTAATAAATATAAGAATATGTGCGTATTGTAACATCTTTAATTCTTATAATATTGGTCTTGAATTATGTTAAAACATCAATAATAACACGTAAGTAAGTATATGCAAATCTAACTTGATTTATAATCACTTCGATAAGAAATCATAAAAATGAATTGGGCTAGGTGGAGCTACTTGCAACAGGTGGTTACACGAGTTTCTTCATTATTTCAAATTTAATAACAACTACAGACTCTAATTAGTTAACAAACACTATACTAGTATATATCTGTCACATGAGCAGTCATGTTATATGGGTCGGAATGTTGGGCCACTAAAGTGATAAACCACAAACGTCTCCACTCAGCTGAGATGAGAATGTTGAGATGGATGATGGATAGATTGTGTGAAGGCTAATTTGTGGTGTGAGAGAAGATGTATGTCAGAATAGAGGAGTATGGAAGGCAAAGGCATATTGTGCCGGCCCCAATTAATTGGGATATGGTGAAAGAAAAGAGAGAGAGAGTTAACACATAAATTATCAAATGTTCCTAGCAAATATTAGTCTACATATTTAATAATAGAGCCCAAACTACGGGTGAAATGTGTACTTTTTAAAATCTTTTTTAGAGGGTTTCGTTGCCACATGCCAAAACTGCAGACATCCTTTAACATAACGAAACCTTTCTCTATCTGCACAATGCCAAACACCTCCTATACCAACCACCAACTCCTCTCTATAGTATTTTGTATTGATATCAAATAGTTACCAATTTAAAAACTTTGCGGTTGGTTAAGTGTGTAAACGTGACATCATTTTCTCATTTAAACTAAACAAAAATAAATAGATATATAATTCAGCAAATATCAAGAGTAATTAATCATTATTAATAAAAGTTACGTAACAATACTTAATTAGCTAATTATTTTATTACATAAATATTAAAATGGTTAAGATAAAGGTACAATGATACTACTAAAATATTAGTAACAAGTTGGTACAAGTACCACACTTGTGTTTTGAAAGTTTCAAATAAGAACTCGATTTAATAAGGATCGATTTTTAGATCTCGTCGAACTCCAAAATCAGTTTAAATTTATGTCGATCTCTGGAAAATCGATTTCGACCCCAGGGGGTCGACATCGACTATTTTGGAAAGCCCTGCACTAGACTGTTTGTTATAAATTAGTATGTGTTATTAAAAAAAACTATTTTATTAAAAAAATGTGGATTGGACACATTTGATTCTAAGCCATTTGTTGGATGTGAATTTAGAAAGTAGTCCTTTCTATAGCTTCAACTCGAGTCCGACATGAAGGTTAAAAGCGAATTGTTAAAAGGTGATACAATAAGAAACATAATAATATTATTTGCAAATAAATGGCTTCGCTCCATTAAAATAAGCATACGATACAAATTGTTCCTTTGATGTATTTGTATAGTTTCCTTTTATAATATCGAACCGAAGGTCTGTATTTTATAAAATATACAACAGTTTAAAAGATAATTTATACTCCATTGTTATTCATTGATGTTATTATGTATATTTCGCCATTGTTTCAAATCAGAGCATATTTCATGCATTTAATGTTTGTTTGTGTCGCACACTGACAGATTCAATATGTCGAGATATGTCTGCGATATTTTGTCAGTCATTAAAACTTACATATATTACGTACAGTAGCGATTGTAAGAAGTCAACTAATGTATAGTTGTGTGTAAACGGATGATTAGTTAAATGATTTCTATTACTTACTATTCATACTTTTATAATAAAAAATGGGCATTACTTGCGTTGGATTTATGTCGTTTGTTAACAAGTAATAAGGCGAAATAAATAGTAACGGTCTTATTCATATTGAATTAGAAGCTTACAAAGTTACTGTAACTCAATATGAATACGATCGTAAGTCAATAACGCCTGTATATACAGTACTGTATGTACTAAAACTGTACATAATAAAACTACGTTTTAACAGTTTTAGGCGCGGACATCGATAATCTTTTTTGCGGCTTGAAATATGTTTTGATTGAAGCTCGCCTGAGGATATGACCAACTCTGTCTGTGATACCCCTGATAACCCCATCCTAAGATAGGGCACCGCTCAAGTGAAGGTAGTTTGGGGCCATTGTGTGAGTCTTCAGCTGATTGCGTTGTAGGACTCCATTGACATGTTGAAGCTCTGAAGATTTTTTCTGCTCCCAAACAGATTTGCCCACGGTAGCTAACTGACTAGGATGATTATGAGACGAACCATTACGGTATTTATTTGTATGGGTAAGTTTGTTGTACACTGTAAGGCCAAGAGTATTGTCAGGGTTGCTTAGGATGAGCACAGAAAAGAAAAAAATATTTATGCTTTGTTTTAAAGTCCATAGTAAATTTTTATGTTATTGTCAATGAAATTGGAAGGATCTAAAAATACAGAGATTTTATCGTTTGGGAGGACGGCAAAGGTATCGTCTACGTACCTTTTATACATCTTCGCCAGAGCCGAAGCGGTATCCAGTACCTTCCGTTCGAAGTCTTCTCATAAAAATATCAGCCACGACAGGAGACGCCGGTGAACCTATGTCTACACTATTATTTTTGTCCTAGAATCCGTAGCCCCACATGAAACATAGTACGTGAGGTACAACGTGAGGTAATGTTTTAGTAGGTCTCCATATTCCTCAGGCATGTATAATCATATATGATTATATATTAGCTTCCTAGCTATTATTATTATTTTACATAAGTACAAAATTGATACGACTGTTTCTTATTGGAGTATGCACAGACATGGATCTGCAACTTCTAGGTTCGTGTCAAGTGCTTTTCGATTCATCCACTTTTATTAATCCATTCGTACATATATACATTCTGTTCTATTTATTGTTTTAACTCCTAATATGCTACTTCTATGAAAAACTTTGCGCTTTGTTCAAAACTTTGCGACAGTGAACGACTATTTGAACACGCGGCTTTTGTATTGTTTTAGTTTGAACTCTTTCGTACGTATACGTATCAACCTTTCTCATATGATGATGAATTTATAAATTAGTTGTTTACGAGGATTTTACTTTTCTGTACATTGAAAATTGCATTTTGACATATCCTTCGTATCTAAATTAAATATCAAATTGCAATAAAAAATAAACAAATTAATATTGCATATTAAATTGCAGCCTTGATTTAAAACCTTACTTGATAAGTATCTTATTATTTAGCACTAATTTTTCCGAGTGATTCAAGGAATGTTTAATAATAAATAAATTATCGCTACGTATATCTTTAGCTTTCTTTACAATCCATCCTAAGCATACGAGAACGTTTTATACGTATTGTTTCTTTTGCTTGTGAAATGTAATTCGTGTGTAACAATCACGCACACAGTCAAAGGTCCACACATGGAGAACAAGCCATCGACACACTTATATGCACACAAACACAAATTATATATATACATAAATTGCCTTTAGTAGGTTGGAGTCTATATATTTTTATTGTAATAATCTGCAACTTTTAATACTGTTTGATTTTGATTAAACCCTTAATGGAGATATTTATCGGGCCGTTTGTTGTTGAGACGATTGGACTCCATTGTGGGATCCTGAGGCCATAACTCATCGATTCGAGTGACTAGAGGGCTTGCCTTTACGCACTCGGACAACGGACAGCCAGTCAGTATGGCGATTTAGCGAGGTAATGTACCCAGCCTTCTAGGCCCTTTACCCATAGATGACGATGACCTAGGCTCAGTATACTACTTACAGTCTTTAAGGGATTATAATTGAATATATTTTCGATTTTTTTTATAGAGGTACTACGATTATAACTTTGGGTTAGGCAGTGTTAATAGCCGGTAAATAGTTCAGCTCAAACTACAATACAGACCAGAGAGTTGGATGTAAGAAGAGTATTAAGAGTCATCATTTTTTATAGACTTTAGCCCTTCTTCGAGTCTGAGGATGTTATTTGAAAGAACGGTAGTGTTTAATTAAAATATTAATATTATATGGAAGAAAATTAATGTTTATTTTTATCATGTTGCCATCATCGTCACCATGAAGCCGTACTCGTAATAGCTTGGTGGTTAGTTAACTTGCGTCCTAAACTCAAAGGACGTGGGGTCGAATAGCTTGAAAGCATCCACCGCTAAGGCAGTTTGCATATTGTTACAATTATCACGTGCTAACAGTGAATGAAATATCGTGATAAAACTTACACCAGATACCAATGTGTCAAGCCCGCCAATTCGCCCGAGGACAAGCATGACAGGTATATCGTCCATTCTCCTATAAAAGTGGAAGGCCCAAGCCCCAGCGGTTTATTTAATTATGTGCCGTCGCTCTGTTATTGAACAGCTTTTGCATAAAGCTGTTCAACGACAGAGCCCGGTGTTTCAAACATATCAGGATAATAAATAATAATCTGTTTGTTAGTGACTATTTAATTTAATGTATAATACCAACCCATAAATGTCCCACTGCTGGACCGGTCCTCCCATTATAGAGGAACGGACAGTATACCCGCCACGATTGTTCAAGGCAGCTTGGCAGGTTGGACATGTATAAGTCGTGCGCAGAAGGTTTGCCGATGACAAGCCCTCCCGCCTCTCACTTAGATCAGCCCCGATCCTAGTCGTAGGAAGCGAGAGGGGCGATCATCGACAAACCTTCTGCGCACGACTTATAGTTTTCTCTCCATGTGCACATTGCACAATAGGCCAGAAATCTGCCAAGTGGTTTTTCGGCTGGGATCAAGTCGGCGAACTTTGAGTTTGGGACGCGTGCGCTAGCCATTACGCTACCACGACTTTTGAATTCATAATATTAGTTATTATTATTGACGGCCTCTGTGGTGGGGTTGAACTATCTTCTGTGTTCAGACACAGATGGTGGTTCTTCTCTTATTCCCTGTTCACAGAAGGGCCAGCGCTTCACCGATTTATCGAGCGAGAGCCTCTCTAGATGTCGGTCGAGGCTCTTCGCTTTATTATATGCCTTGAAATCCACAAAAAATGCTCCATCGGACTTTAGAACTGTGTGGTGGAAATTTCAGAAAAAAATCAATCGCAAAAATCATTGAGTAGTTTTTGAGATGTGCGGTATTTTCGGTTACACACATTTTTGGTTTCTCGGTCAAACACCAGAAACAATGGATATTCATCGTCATTACGGAACCCTTTAGTATGCAGACACGCACTTTACACTTTAACCTTTATTTGTGTCGTGGACATAGCGTGATGTTTCCAGTAATAAGGCCGACGAAAATAAAGAACTTAATAAATAAAACTGGAATAATTGATGTGAATATGGAGGGCCCTTATGAAATTACTGCCTTTAAGGAATACAAATTAATAATGAAGAGTCTACATTCCTCATCATGTCTACTGGTTTGGCAGAACGACTTTCTTGTTCTTTTGAAGCATTCTCTCACTACTGAGGATCGTGACTTTGATAGCAGTGATTAATTGCTCTCCTACGACGATAAGTTTTATGGTTTTTTTGCAGGTGGTCAGCACCCTGGACAGTATATCCATTTGGACATCTGCCACGTGGTCTGTTGCCTTCAACTTTACCAGTGACTACAAGTCTCACCACCTTATTTGGATTCTTTCGGACATATAGTACATCAGTACCTGTTGTCGGCGCCGAGGAACTCCCTATTAAATTCTCCCAACCATATTCGCCATTAAGGAAAATAATATAACTTAAAACAATTTTTCAAAAACAATCACATTTAAATTGTCATCGTTTATTATCTTCGAGATTACTGGCCAAAATACTCTAAACAAGCTTGTAGTAGGTATTCTCAACTAATCTCTTTTTTAATGTAGATCAAGTAGAAATTGAATGTAACATATGGGGTTAAGCCTTTCGTCAAGTGCTATCCGCTGGTCGCCTGAATGCGAACGTGCGGCGAGTGGTGAACTTGACACGTTTTACCCTACAAGTTGACATGTAATCAACGTACTTTTGAATTGTTTATCTATTTTTTTATAAATGAAGTGTTTAAAAAATAAGGCCCACTTGAACGTGTTAGATTATTTGTTATTGTAGAGTAACTATATGACGGAAGTCGTCAATAACCGGATAGAGAGTTCATTGATGTAGTAATCAGAAGTCGTATAACCGGATGTCAACGTAGAAGCATTTATTATCGAGTCAACGGATATCGATATCGATATCGGAGTGACGCTCGTGGACCGCGTTCGTAATACCGAAGTAAGAAAGAGAGTTGGTCTAAAAGAGAGTGTCGGGGTGAAGGTAAGGAAAGGACTGCTCCGGTGGTTCGGGCATGTGGAAAGATTGTATGATGAAAGAATGACTAAACAGATATACAATGCAAAAGTGGATGGATGCAGAAGTCGCGGAAGACACACACCTTCCATGATCAAATTGATCGTGTACTAGCAGAAGGTGATGTCAGGAGCCTTAAGAACAGACGAGCGTGCATGACAAGAGCTATGAATGTCAAAGAAGCAAGTGAGGTGTGTAGGAATAAGCCTAAATGGCGCTCTGTTGTTCGTGCCTACCCCGCAAGGGACCTGGCGTGAAGTTATGTATGTATGTATGAACAGCTTGTAACTCGTAACTCGAACTTAAAACATTCATTTATGCATGAACCTTAACTTGTGTAATTCCATCTTTATAACGAAGTAATATAATATGACTTTGTGACGACCCCGAATAATTGGTAAAATATGAAAGAAAAAGAAGAGTGTAAAAATAATAACAATTTGTCCATTATAAATAATTCATTCAATTTTAATTGTTATTACAGTGTTCGTTAAGTTTTCTGAGTGCGACCATCACTGAGACAAATTAATTAGTATTGTGTACGCTTAATTACACTATTTTGTAACAAAAAGCTTTGATATCACCTTTGTACATTTATATAGTACCTACGTATACAGTTTTGTTTTGTGTGAGAATTGTACTATAATAGCATAATAGTTTGGAAGTGTACAATGGAGAAGAAAAATATATGATACGATTGCGACGTAATGAATGGAAACGTTTAAAAAGACGATTAAATACCAAGTGCGTGTCGGGTCTTCGCAAGTCTATTATTTTTAAGAGTTCGTAGCCATTCCGTTTGGCTTTGTATGTTACAGTAAAATTGCTATTTTCTTTCACCTTCTCCCAATTATATGGGGTCGGTAAAATATGTTTTTTCCTTACACGCTCCTATTTTCTGACATTCTTCCTCTGTCACCTACAAATCATCGTATCATCCTACACACTAACATTCTTTGTGTGACATGACTTTCATCCCTCATTGTGTACCCATACCACCTTAATCTTCTGCCACTCAATTTTTAGTCTCGGGTGCAACTTTCAAAGATCCTCTTATGCTCTCATTTCTCATCTTATACATTTTTGTAACGCGACACATACATCTCAACATTCTTATCTCAGCTTTTGTCTTCTGTTACTTTAGTGGCCTAACATTCAGACCCGTATAACATGGCCCGTCGTATGATAGATTTATATATCTGCGCTTATAGGAAACTATAATGCCACTGAAAAGTGGTAGTAGTCGTCGCATGCCCTGTTATTTATTCTTGTTCTTTGTTAGAAATTTGTTCTCGGAAACTATCCGGTTTACATAGACGAAATACAGGAAGGTATCATAATTATACTAGCTAGCAGTGAAAAAGTAAAAATCTAGAACCTGATTCCAGTGTCACCTACCGTGTCTTATTGTGAATCAAAGCCATTCTCAAATATACGTGAACACAAAAAAAACAACAAAATTAAACAAAATAAATAGTCATTCCATTTTATATGCATATTTTCCTTCACAAAGTAATATTTAATTTTTTTAAATACATAATGACTTTATATAATTCCGTATAAAAATAATTACACAATAGTAATAATTATATACCTTTGAAATTTCATTACTCTATACTGGACAAATTTTATATGGGGTACTATAATCAAATATAGCTCGTCTATTATTGGTAAGGTATTAATTAAAATTTACTATCTTTTTTTGTCGATTGTATGTACAGTGACCGTGTTATTATCTTAATTGTTTTATTTGAACTGAAATATGGGCGAGTAAATTTTTACATTATAAAAAACTATTTAAAAGCCAAATAGATAATCACTACTTGCACCTTAAGCATTTAATTTATTAATATTGTATCATATAATCATTTATCTATACATATTAAAAAATGGATGTGTTTGCTTGTAATGTTCTGACATCACAATCAGACACAACAGCTTTTTACTACATGCATAGGGAAGTTTATACTACCGTATTACTACTTTATTAGGAACAAACAATAAAAAAAAATTGTCTGTCTGTCTGGATGTTCCGGATAATCTCTGAAACGGCTAGAACGATTTTAATAGGACATTCTCTGACAGATACGGGATGTTATAAGGGGTTAGGCTCAACTGAGGCTACGTTTTTTGTGATTTGGCGAAAATAAATTCCACGCTGACGAATTCGCCTGCACAGATTATACATATATAAAAAAGTTGATATTATCACCCAAACACTGTTTAATAATTCTAAACAATTCAAAAAGCAAACAAGCCAAATTACTATACGCCGTATATCGATCTCGTTGTGCGCAGACTGCTAAGCACTTAACAAATTTATTTCAATTTAGGATGACTAAAGACAGTCTTTAATATAAATACACTAGCGGCCCCGGTAGACGTTGTCCCGCTCTGAAAAAATAAAAATCTAGGACCCAATCCCTGCGCCACCTACTGGTTCCAATACTGGATTTAAAACCATCCGGGAACCCACGCAAACACACAAAAACAAAATCACTAAAATCGCTCCAGGTGATTAGGAGGATTCTAGAACCCGATCTCAACGCCATCTACTGGTTACAACGGGATAAAAAGGATCCTATGTCCGTCTCCTGGTTCTAACCTCCCCACCAACTTTCAGTCAAATCGGTACAGCCGTTTTTGAGTTATTAATAGTGTAACTAACACGACTTTCTTTTATATATAGATAGGTATATATAGATATTGTAGAGTAATACCTTATATTACTCTACAATTATAATACCTTAAAAAACAACAGCGTTACAATACAGAAACGACTCCAAAAATTATACTTATATGTAAATAAAGTGGCATTGTTGTTGTAAGAGTCTTGCTAAATCACAATAAAGGCTGATTTATATCTCAACGGTCGACTGGTCTTCATGGGAGGCCTATAAAAAACCTCCACCGAAACGCACCTTCGCTTAGGTCTGTTAAGGACTTGTTATATTTATATTCTTAAATTCGTATTTGGACACTTTATTCTCATTCTATCTACATGTATCTAATAAAAAATGTGTTAATGGTATTTATTCGATGGTTATTCTTATTTAAAAATAAGTTACTTAAGAACGTACCAATAACAAAGTGTTTATGTTTATGATTGAACTAGCAGCCTCCGCAGACGTTGTCCTGCTCTAAAAAATTAAAGATAGGATTCGATCTCAGCGCCACCTACCGGTTGCAATTGTGGATTTAATCACAAATAAATTAAATAATTTGTAAACAAGCTTCTATTCCAGGCTGGATATATATTATAGATTTGAAGCAACATTACTGTGGCATATATAGACAAACGGATAGAAGTGACGAAACGTTACGAAATATTAAAATTTGGACATACTCGTATTAACGAAAATCAATCATTACTTTTCTTTAATCGATCTATTAAAGAGAATTAAAGAATTTATTGCTCTCCAGTTATATAAGCTAACAAGTACAATATACGATAGTCCTTAACTTAACATTATGCGACAATCATTACACCCCGTACTAGTTTAAAACTGTGTTACGGCAAATTATCGCCCCGTAAGTAAATAATCTCAAAAAGATAGATATTTGTTTTCGAACTACCTTTAAAATAATTTATAAGCTCACAAAAAATGAGTTCGTACATCACGAATTATACAGTATATGTAAAGAATATAGAGACAGCAACGTTATTTGTTTAGTAAAAATAAATATACACATATTTTATTTATATTACACATATACATCTATTTTCTGTAGTATTGATAGATACATAATAACTAACTATATATATATTATAATATTATGTATACTGGCATAGAAATATTACGTGCGAATTCAAGCGAATTTCCCAGATTATATCTAAGTCAGCCCTTTTATAAATGAGATCCCATGTCGGTATAGCAACTTAATTGGTCAGTTTACGACCCAGGAAAGCGTCACGTATTTAACTTAAAATCGTACTTCAATTGCGAAGTTGTGGTTTTTTCTCAACATTGATTTTAATGGCCCTTACCGGGTAATAAATTTTGTCGATTGTTTTAAAATTACTCTATGTACTTTAGTGGGTTAAATATTTGTTGTATTATGAATTATGTTACTTTTAATTACATATTAACATTCAATTAAATGCTTCCACGCTTACAAAGAAGATGTTATCGAACCTGAAGGGACCTTGTGGCGTTCATTACAAGAAGTGGCGCCTTATTCTGTTGGCCTTTAGACGGAAGACGCCAGACTGCAATCTTGCTTTACTTGGTAGGTATGAAGTATAGTGTGCAACGGCTAGAGCTTATGGTGTAAGTGTCAAAGGAACAAAGCAACGAGGAGCTTAGGTGAAACTACATAATACCACCCGTCAGCTACTTGTACCGATATTAACTATCGCTGTTCTTCTACATATTTGGAGCTTGTGTAGTGAGTAGTCAGTCAAATTTGCCATTTTATTCATGTTCCTCACACATTGCAACGAGTATGTACTACGTGTATATATGTACAACATATAACGCAAAGTAGATTAGCTATTTCTTTTACAGTCCGACACAAACGAGACGTTATATTTAGATGTATGAGAAAGATTGATATACTAATATTATCAGTCCATAAACTTACCGCTGTTGATGGTACATAAGCGGTTTAAGTTGTAGTCTAGTGACTAAGGCATTTGTTTAACAGTATACCAGCAACAAGAAATACGAAGTTGTTATTGATGCTGCACATTTTAAGGTTACTCCACTACTCTTATTCGATTAAGATAGGGTACGTATTTACATTATCACAAGTTTGAAGCCATGGTGATTTAAAAGAAAATTCTAGTGACTCCATATATAGGCATACATGACAAAACCTCCAGCAAAATGAGTCTAAAAAGGACATAATTTTTCACTTGCTGTTTTCATCTTCAAATTATTCAATCGAATTAGGTATCGACTTGTTGTTCCTCTTCAGCCATCTCAGTCCACTGCTGGACGTAGGTTTCCCCAAGTACGCGCCACATATCCCGGTCTCCTGTCTTCCTCATCCAGATCCTGCCGGCAATCTTGCGCAGGTCGTGTCCACCGAGCTGGCGGGCGTCCTACGCTACGTTTGCCAAGACGTGGTCTCCACTCCAGGACTCGTTTGCTCCATCGGTCGCCGTTCCGGCGACAGAGGTGACCGGCCCACTGCCACTTCAACTTGATAATTTTGCGATCTATGTCGGTAACCTTCGTTCTCTTACGGATGTCCTCATTTTTTATTTTATCCATAAGAGAAATACCTAACATAGCTCGCACCATAGCCCGTTAAGCGACTTTGAATTTGTGGACCAGTCCCGCTGTCAGTGTCCATGTCTCGGCACCGTATGTCATGATGGATAGGACGTACTGCTCGAAGACTTTCGTCTTTAATCAGGTATCGACTTGTGTAATTGAAATTCGAACTTGTGCACAAAGCCCTGGACGCCAATCGAAATCATATCTGTGCACTATAGGCGAGTCTTCAGCGTGTAAACTTTCTAATAGGCATTTGTTTACTGGCAATTATTTAATGTTGGCACTGGACGTACATGGGTCTGGCGTGCGTCGTCAAACAATAGCCGACATCGCGCCACGGTAGCGACTAATCGCATTAGCGAAACTAATCGTGCACCGCTTCGGCTAGGAAATTCATTAATATCCTGCCCGTACTGAGGTGGACGGAAAAACTCCGAGAGTATACAGCTTCATAGGTGGGGGTTAAATATTCGGGGTGGCAAAGCCCCGACGTATATACCAATTTTGTTTCCACTTCTTTTTGCCGCTGCCGGTTTTTTACGAATTTCAAATTCCTAAACGCACTCATATGAAATATTTTGTGGTATTTTCGCTTTTACCTTCGGCACGTTTGCTGCAAAATGTGCAATTAAGCGAGAGCGGTTAAAATATGATTATTTTACATGACTTAAAATTGTAAACAGATTTGCAGGGTTTCGTAGTTAAGTTGCAAAAACAGTTCTTTTTTTAAACGCGTTACACCATGCGATACTCAGGGACCCTTGCTCCAAATCAAGGTGGTGTAGTAAAAATAAAAAAGTTGGAATCTTTCACATCGTGTGACCAGGTTCTAAGTCTTTATGTGAATGTAACTTTGAAGTGAGATGATTAATATATATATAACGCTATAAACATCTAAGTGCATATAGAATGCATTCAACAATTTATTTTTATTACTAAAATGTAAGTAATAATACGATTTCGTAGATCACCACAGGCGTTGCAAGCCAGTATAGTTATCATGGACATACATTAGCATTGATAATCCCAGTACATTAAAGTGTTGCTTCGATAGTTTAACATTTTTCGTTAGATGTCACTAGCATCGATTACGTGATAGTAAAATCTATAGTTGCATTATTATATGTATGTTTTTCTTCTTTTTTAATACTTTCTTTGTACTTTCTATTTTATTTGCTTCTGTGTCTGTGATTGTCACTTTAATGGTCTTAGTGGAAGATCAACACTGGTCGCAGGACCGACAGCCGTTGGTGCAAACGAGTCCTGGAGTGGAGACCACGTCTCGGCAAACGTAGTGTAGGACGCCCGCCAGCCCGATGGACTGACGACCTGCGTAAGGTCGCCGGCAGACGTTGGATGAGCAGTGGACCGAGAATGGCTGAAGAAGAAGAAAAATATTCCCCTTCTATTCCAACGCTTATTTCAATGCCCTATCAAATCTATTACTTTTGTCTGACCTCTCTTCTTATCCCCTTTTACCCGCTCCTGTATTCAACCCATTTATCCCATCCCTCTTATCCTATACTTTCTATCTTCTAACGCAGTGGTTCCCAAACGTATATTATATTCCGCCCACTTTGAGAATAAATTATTTTTTAGTGCCCCCATTTTTTCACCTACTTAAAAAACACTATAACGTCACACTAAATTAATTAATTATTGAGAACTACATTAGCGGACACTCATTCTAAACGAGACTTTTACTCCCGCAAGAGTTAACTTGAGACCTAAGCGCAGTAGGTAGTACACAACGTCTCAAGTTAACTCTTATGGGCTACACCTGCCAATGCCTATTTTTTCTGGGTTACCGCCCACTTTGGGAACCACCGTTCTAACGCGTTGTCTCCGCCTCTGGTGTTGCAAGCATCTATAGGCAACGTCATCCAGCTTCACAATAAAAAAATATGGTGCTTATTATCAATACAAAGCAGTTAGGAGAAATTGAAAGTTAAGTTTCTTACTAAACTATCTAGTATATTTTTTATGTATTTATTACAATTCGTTCGTTCCGAGAGTCGATAACAAGAAGCAAACAATATTAATATAGAAAATTCAAATTAAGTCAATTATATGTTTAAATATTATTAGGAATATATTAGAACCATTTTTAATATGCTGTCGTTTGTCCTAGATTCTCCAGATACGCGATGACAATAAATATGGCATACTAAATTATTATTTTAGCTCTGACGCATTACTTTGTATGCAAATGAGGGTATCGTTAAAATTCAGTATTGTCTTTTGTAAACATTGCCTTTCTATCTGTGCATTTGTTTATATGTAGGGGAATATTATGGTTGGTTTTTGTTATAATAATGTGCCATTCATTAAATCATGGAAGAGATTCTTCAAAGAAATTTGTAAGAAACTAACTCGTTGATGCCACAGCTTTGCCATACTGCGTGGCAATACAGTCAGCCCTCTGGGCACGCTTCTTTCTGGTAGCGTTATGTTACATAATTTATATTAATTTATGATTAAGTAAGTTTAGCACAGATTTTTAAGTCTAATAACTTTGTGTCGATTACCGAAATCGATCATCGGAAACCGCAGTTATTACTCGAATCCCAAACAAACATGCAAGAAATGTATAAAACGCATTATTTTCTTTATCCTTTATTTAGTCTATTCTGATTGATTTTTTGTAAATGCTTTTAATGTATAGGAGACGGCCTGTTTAGAATTTTATTATATTATAGACAATCTATGCATTTATAAAATATGACGATTTATATGTGTTATAATTTAGATAATGTGTTAATATAGAAATATTACCATTAATAGACTAGTTAGATACTATTATTAAGTCGTTTTTGTTGGTACTAGAGAGGTTACAAATAGCCATAAATACAAGATTGAACGTCATACGTTTCATCGTAACGAAAATCAGAATATACCGATTTCTAAAATAATAATACAAGAGATATTTGTATTGGTATGCATATACCAATGCACAATAATGGAAAATTCTATAGAACTGTTCGGTAGCTCGCCTCAATAGCAAATCTATTTCAATTGGATTTGTTAGGGTTATATTGAAAGATTAGGTTAGCCTGGCTGAACACTGAATGAGGGTAAAATATTGCAATATCCCACTAAGTACATCTTTTGAAAGATATTTTAAAAGATTTACTTGCCTTATGATGTTGTTATATTACTTGTTCTTTGTAAGTAAAAACTTCATCAGATTTAGCGACTTACCTGCAACAAAAAATGAAACGTTTAATTTACACATTCTTTTATTGAAAATCATTTGCCTGTACAGAAACACATGCACAAGCGAAGTCGCACGTCATTATACAGATTGCACCTATCAAATTAGAAATAACTTAGGCTGGTGTGCAACGAAATTTAACCGACCGTTAACCAAAAATAATTACTGTTTTTCCATAAATTTTTGGCGATTATTTTATTTTAACCATCGGTTAAAAGTCAGTGCACACCAGCCTTAGTTTAACAAATTGTTATATTTGTATGTAACTGTCAACATATATAGGTGGAATCCCATGTTACATTATAATAAAAAAATAATCGGTAGACAAACACAAACTGTACATCTCCAAGCTAAGCAAGTTATGTTTTTATTATGAACTAGCCGTTCCCGCCTGCTTCGCCGGGCGAATGACATTATAGAATTTTTAAAAACGGATCACGGTTTGTTATAAGTGGAAATCATCCGCATGGAGAGCGCTATTTAAGTAGCTAAAAAATTAGGCAACGTGAAGTTCGTAATTAATTTCTTCCTCTGAGGTTCACATAAAAAAGGTAGTGTAAACACGAACAAATGACTATAGTTGTTTCTAACATAGAGGTTATGTTAAATCATGTTCCTCTTTTATGAGCTAGAAAACAAATGAACCAAGGATAAATGCCTGTCTTTTGTTTTATGGGAGCAAATAAATTAATAAACAAACATATTGAGAAAACATGGCAAAGGGCTCATAGAATTTGAAAAATATATAGCCTATAACCATCTACGATTAATTCCGCGTCGAATGGTTAAGGTTTCATGCTGATCGGTCCAGTAGTTTTCGAGTTTACCTCGGACAAAGAAAACAAACTTTGCTTATATATATATATATAGATAGATAGATAACATACAGCTGACCACTTTGGGCCTGATCCCATATAACCAGACTACGTAACTTACATTCATACTAAACAACGGAAAGTTGTCTTATGAAAACTATGGGCGCGGAGCTTCTGTGATCTGTTATACTTAACCGCCAAAGGCTTAGCCCGATCTCCTTGTATCATTTTTGACAATAAATCGATCTTTCTTAGGCCTTTTGTTCACATAGACATGCCAACCCATTAGGCACCACTAAACTAACAGTAGGTAATAATAATATTTAAAGAATATCTAATATATAAAATTCTCGTGTCACAGTTTTCGTTGCCATACTCCTCCGAAACGGCTTGACCGATTTTGATGAAATTTTTTGTGCTTATCCGGTATCTATGAGAATCGGCCAACAGCTATTTTTCATCCCCCTAAATGTTAGGGGTAGTCCACCCCTAAATTTTTATTTTATTTTATAGACAAAATTATTAATTTCTATTTTTTTATGATACAACATACAAAAATACATACAACCCTAGATTTTCAACCCTCTACGATCAACCCCTATTTTTTACCGGGCAGGACGACGTCTGACGGGACAGCTAGTATAAATATAAAATTCTCATGTCACAGTGTTTGTAACCAAAGTACTCTGAGACGGATAGACCGATTTTTGTGAAATTATTTGTGTATATTCAGGTCTGAGAATAGAACGTGAACTATTTTTTATACTCCTAATCATAAATGACTAGCTGACCTAAACTAACTGAAACTAAAAGTAATATTTCATTGCTAAAAATAAACTAAAAGTTATAAAACATTAACAAATCGCTGCCAGAGGGAAGCGCGCCCAGATGTCTAGCTGCATTGCCGCTGTATGGCAATGCTGATTCGCTGGGCGACATATAAGCCAGACTTTTGGGCATGGGTGGCATTAAAGAGTTCCATACAATATTTTTAATTTGATTTAAGATATTGCATATGAATAATTCAAGTCCAAGACAATTAGACAAAAACTAGACTTCAGTGCATTTAGTCCAATTCGGCGACTCATCCGAAGACCAATAAATAGACTATAATTAGTTAGTTGCACGTGATGAGAGGATGCTTGTTTAAGCATTAGGTACATAATTATGTTGTCTGTACATGTCTATGCGAACAGTTGACGGATTAGGCTACTCGTCCAAGTGGATTACGCGGGCCTGTTACAAACAAAGTTGGCTGCGTCCGCCAACCGACAAATGCGTTTTAGGAAAATGTGATTCATATTCCTGGTCAAAAAACGAAATATAAATAATATTAAATAGTGTGTGGTTTTTTTTTAACAACTCTACGGACTTGAGTTCCGTACCCTTTTTTACAATTTTATTTCTAACAAAATTTATAAAGTTTATAGACGCTTATTAGTTATTTTTGGTATTGTGTGTGACATTGATTCAATGATTTTTGTGTTTTGGTGTACCTTACGAATATAACTACTTTTATTGATTTATTCTAATTTTAATACTAAAATTATAAAAATATAGAGTGTATCTGTTACATGCTGGTGTTGTGAGGAAGTGAATGTGCAGTGAGTGCCTTATGTCTATACCTATATATATCTAATATATAAAATTCTCGTGTCACAGTTTTCGTTGCCATACTCCTCCGAAACGGCTTGACCGATTTTGATGAAATTTTTTGTGCTTATCCGGTATCTATGAGAATCGGCCAACATCTATTTTTTATCCCCCTAAATGTTAGGGGTAGTCCACCCCTAAATTTTTTTATTTATTTTTTAGACAAAATTTTTAATTTCTATTTTTTTATGATACAGCATTAAAAGATACATACAACCCTAAATTTTCAACCCTCTACGATCAACCCCTATTTTTTACCGGGCAGGACGACGTCTGCCGGGACAGCTAGTTATCCTATATAATGCCATGTATGTTGTATTTTTGCTTTCTGTGTCTGCTTTATTAATCTTTAGGCTCTTTGTGTGTTTTGGTTTGTTTGTGAAGTGTGCGTGTAATGCAATGCGGTGGTAGTGTGCATTGGCGTGAGTATGTGTATAAGTTTTGTTGTTAGTTGTGCGTTTGTGACTTTGTGTGGTGTTATAACTTATTGTTTAATTGTTGACTGGGAATTGTTATTGAAGAATTTTCAGTTGGTCTTAGTGATGATGGATGGTTTAGGAGGGGGATTATTGGCGCTTCATTAGACGTTGGACCATCGTCTTGTCTCCCAATAGTGTGTAGTTTACATTCGAACGTTCATACTCGTTTCCTTCATGACGGTTTCCTTCGCCGTTGTTGGAACGTGGTAATTGTAACAATATGTTAGGCCAAAAAAACTGCCTAAGAGCTGCATGCTTTCCGGCCTGGATTCGACCACATGCTCTTTGAGTTTAGGACTCGTACGCTAACCGCTACGACTTACCGAGTACTATGGAGCTGCCGGTTGTTAAAGGAAATCTATGACAAATCGTGTAAAATAACCCTAGATTCTATCTGAAAGAAGAGATATTTAAAAAATAAGGTTACAAGTAAAATTTGTCACCGATTACCATTATCGGTTTATGTAAATGAATTTCCACAATGAATAACACTAAAACACTTACATCACACGACTGAAAATAGGTAAAACCACATATCAACATAATATTACACACCGACAAAAGTGAATGCAAACCTACAGTTTATTACCTTTTCGGCATTTGGACATCTTTTTTTTATTTTGTGTTAAAAAAAAATAATTAGAAAAACAGCCTATTGTGTGTTGTAATCCTTTATGGTAGGCATTAGCCAGGTGTGATTCTTGGAAAATATTGTTATGCGGTCGAGTATTGTGTCAAGTCATATTGTATTTGTACAGGATAAAAGAAATGCCCGAACGGAGGGGTGAGGCAGTCTAGCGACAGGTACAAGCAAGACCAGACGTGTTTACATTCGATAAGCTATATAGTGACGGACGTTGCGCGTGTTATTGAATCGTGCATCACATTGTACTGGTTGCGTCCAGTTATATTTGTACCTGTGTTATACGTGTTTGTATAGTTCTAATAAATATCCATAGTACTTCGACCGGCATTTTAATTCAAGTCCCGTAACTCGTAACAATAATAAAAAGAAATCTTAAAATGACTCATTTTTTACAGTCTGGGCCTAGTAAATAATTATAACGTAACAGTTTCCTTTAATCATTTCTCAGGTTTCGTGAGTGCGAACGTTGCCCTTCTACCACAGAATTTAGTTCATGCGCTAAACAGACAGAGAGCGAGCGCGGACACCTTTTAAAATGGCGTCAAATAGCGCAATTTCCGTTTGGACGCGATACTAGGCACTCGGATTATTTCCCGACCGATTTTCCGCACTGAAATAGGTTTTGACATGATATTGTTTATTTATTTTTTAAAAGCTAATAAGACTTCCATCTCTGCTTTTTAAATACGCTCTTTTCAACTTCACCTGTAATGGGATCTTTGACGTTAATTTCAGCCACTTCCAGACGGATTCATTTGAAATTTTGCACCCGTAATAGGGGCCAGTCATAATACAATAATTTATTATGCCCTGCCTTAGAGTAAGCCGTCATAACCTTGAGTTGTGTTCCGGCGCTAGTCACCAGGTTCCATTCGCCATTTAGAGAGCAGCAGCGCATTTTTAGCATCTTTGGTGTTGGAAATGTTCATAGGCGATGGCAACCGCTTTTTATCAAGCAGGCTATGTGTTGAACTCCTGCAAATAAAAAAAAATCGGGTATCCTAATCAGAGGCCTTGCTCTCAAACGTTTTTCATAGATCCTTTTCTTCCAATCAGCCCGAAAGAGTCAATGAAATTTTAGATAGAAGGAAAAAGAAGATTTCTTTAAACTTTTAACTACAAAAATAAAGTTTACAAAACACAAAAATGAATGGAAAATGCATTTTTTTTAAGACAGGCAGATGCCCAGCCGCCTTCGACAAGCGTGGTGAGTATACTGGTCGTTCCTCTTAAAACTGAGATAGTGTCCTACAGTAGGACTATAGATAGTTATTATTTTATTAGCTGCATTGTTATTAGGTATTATTAGAAACTACTAATAATAAATTAAATAGACCCTTACAAGTTTTATGTGTTTTTTTATCTGTGTTGGAACGGAGAAGGACACGATTTCAAGCTGCTCGGCTACCTGTTGTAAGAGGTGACAAAACAAACCACAGCTAGGTGGTGGGGCATTTGCCCATTTGGATGGCTATCCTAGTTTTGGAATATACTTCTATAACAACCTTGAATTGTGTTTCGATATTAGAGGCCAGGTTCCAGTTTCCATTTGGAGAGCGGCACCACATTGATAGATAGGTAGCACTTTTGGTGTTATGTCCATAGGCGAGGTTAA